>CP092877.1:26914865-26934561 GCA_030710605.1 Cordylochernes scorpioides | reverse complement strand
TCTATTTTGACAGGAGAGAGGTGTCCTTTCTCTCTCTGATATCAAGCTGGTTAAGTATTCAAATCTGTTGGTGATTTAAGTCTTTAAAACATTACTTGGTCATTTTTGTGTAGATCCTGGAATATATTAAATGTGTTTGTATTAAGAAGTATAAACCAACACAAGAGAGGCAATAGAACCTGTTATGAGATATCATCAGATAAAAAGAATATACATAACTCTTGGTCATCTCGAAGTTGCATTTTGTCAGGTCTCAGAGCATTTTTGATTTTACAGCAAAGACTTTACTGTTTTCCAAGTACTTCTACATAGAGATGGATTCTCTTCCTTTTTTTAAAACATAGAAAATACCAAAAGTAAGCAAGGCGAGAAACACAATGGTCAATTATTTCTTTATAACAGACATCCTTCTATAATAATAATAATACGGTTGCTGGGGTAAGATGACAGTGTTCTGGCACCTTGAATGACTTCCTAGATCCATCAAACAACCTCGGCTGATGGTGACCACTAGTGGATTACCTCACTGCTCCTCCCCACTGTCATTAGCTGGCAGGAAACTTTGAATAAATGGCCTAGTCACACATGTATTCCTCTCTCACATGAGAGTTGTTTCCACTTCTCTTTATTTTCTAGTCTTCATCTCTTTCCCTTTTTTTAATATATAGACAGTTGAACGTTGTTATAATAACATCACTTGTTAGATTCCGCTCTCTCAGTTGGTGGCCATTTTGGACAGTGTGTGCTGGTCACATGTTGGATAGGAGAAAATGTCGAATCTGGGTGCTGCAACAGCCGTTCTGACAATTGCTCTGTCTTCCTATTCTGTTGTGTCCCTTGATCGACCACTTGCATTATTCCATTGTTGACCCACTATCGTCTAATAGTCGCATCACTTCCACACAGATGTTGCACTTTTAGTCGATTTGACCAACAAACCTCTATAGCGCCCCCTCTTGGGACTCACCAAAATAGGGTGCTATAGAGAGGGGGTGCTATAGACAGGTCACTTTTAATGTAAATCGCATCCTTCTACGTATTTAAAATTGGGCGCTATAGAGAGGGAGGCACTATAGAGAGGGAGGCGCTATTTAGAGGGGGCGCTATAGACAGGTTTAACTGTATAATATCTGTCACAGAGAGATCATAAAATATTGTACTTTGACCATGGACCATTGCCACCTGAACTTGCTGTTGTTGTTGTGTCCAATGAAGAGCCTCAGATATCTCCATGCATCTCTATCACAGCAGTTGCAATGTCTTTATCTTGGGTGTGTAAAGCTGCTGTTCTGGGTCCATGTCTATTTTCTGCAGGGCTGTGGCCATTGCTGGGCATGAGAATATGTGGGTAGGTGTTAGTTCCACACCAGGACAGTTGTTGCCTTTCCTATAGGTTCTTGTGTCATCTGTGTCATTTCTTTATAGTATTTCATTCTGAGTCTTGTTATAATTTTTGTAATTCTTATCTCAGAAAGAGTTTATTTTGCATTATTTGATCTTTCCTTATCTTTTGTTGAATTATCTGTTTATAATTATTTTGTTGAAAACTTGCTGTTGACTCAGCTAAGTAAGGTTTTACTTGAAATAAACCTTAGCCCTATATAAAAATGTGGGCAAATGTCTTTCAGAAAGCCAAATTCCAGAGTCAAGGCCTCTATAATCCCTGAATATCATACCAAGCTGGACTGGGGAACTTCCCATTAACCCTTAATTACTCGCGCTGGGTATATTACACCTAGTAAAATACTAAACTGTAAAAATAAACTGTAAATAATAAATAAAGCAGCTTGAGTGTCTCGGTAGCTTAATTATTTGTGGTGAAGCATAGATTGGCCTAATGAAAATAAAAAATATACATTTAACTTTTTGGTAATCAGATAAGCTGGGTGGTTTACACCCAGCGCGAGTGTTTACGTAACACTTCTGGCTGGCCGTGAGTGACAGCTCGCCTATATTTTTTAGGTTTCAGATTCAGTCGGATGTATTTCTGTTGTCTTTGTTCACATATTCTTTGTTTGCTCTTTATTCCTAGCTCTCCAAAAACTATCGTTCGCTATTAAAATACTTCATGGATACTTCAACTCTCTCTCATTCTGATTCCAAAAATGAAGTTGGTGGTGGCACATCGGATATATCTTCTGATGAAAATACAGAAATATATAGCTACCATGATTCTGAATCCGAGTTGGAATCTGAAAATGAAGAATATGGTTAATCTTCAACTTCCAGTTTCTATGTGGGGAGAGACCAGACAACGCGGTGGAAGACCAGTGAATGGCAAAAGTACAAAGGTAAGAATTTGCTTTTGCAACATAATTTCTCACCTTCCTGGCCCGAAAAGAGATGGAAAGAACATCACAACAGCTGTTGGAGAGTACAGAAAATTTATCACAAATAAAATAGTTGAAAAAATAGTATGTAGCACCAATCAATATATCTCAAGGATTCGAGGAAATTTTCTCGAGAAAGGGATGCGAAAGATACTAATGATGTAGAAATTTGGGCTCTTATTGGACTTGATGATGGAACCGGATTCGAAATTTCCCAGTCTGTAATGAATCACGAGCAATTTCTCTTTTTACTCAGGTGTTTGCATTTCGATGATTTGCCCACACGTGAAATAAGAAAAAAATTGACAAACTAGCACCAATTAGAGAAATATTTGAAGAATTCGTTACAAACTGCAAACTATGTATTATCCTGGAGAATATTTGACAGTAGATGAGAATATTATTCCATTCAAAGGCCAATGTAGTTTCAAGCAGTACCTTCCCAATAAACCCGCAAAATATGACATAAAGACTTATGTGTTATGCTGTTGCCGCAAAAGCTATGTGGTGAATCTTGGAAATATACACTGGCAAGCAACCTGAAGCCCTTTATCAATTAAGTAACTCTCCCAACAATGTTGTTGAAAGACTTTTACCTTCAATCTCTGGGTCAAAACGCAACATATCTACTGACAATTGGTATACCAGTTATCCTCTTGCAGTAGCTCTTTTGAATGACCATAAATTGACCTTTGTAGAACCACTCAAAAAGAACAAAAAAAGAAATACTACCTATATTTATGCCAAATCGCGCACGACAAGTGTTTAGCTCAATTTTTGGTTTTCAAAAAAATGTCGCCCTTGTATCAAAGTTCCTAAAAGGGGCAAAAGTGTCATTTTATCTACAATTCACTCAACAGCAACAATTGATGAAATGACAAATGAAAAAAAGAAGCCAGAAATGATTACCCTTTACAAAATGACAAAAGGGGTGGACCTAGTGGATCAAAAGACGTCATTCTATTCTGTGGGATGACGTACCAAAATATGGCCCCTGTGTATCTTTTTTGAACTTTTAAATATTTGTGGAGTTAATTCCAAAGTTCTTTTTGATGGGAATCAACTCCAAAACATTTACAAAAGAAGAAAGGATTTCCTAAAAGCTCTATCACTTGAATTGGTAACAGAGTAACAGGTCTAGTACCAAATAGTTTTCGAAACCACTTCGAAGTATTGTCCGGAAACATGCTGGTCAGTCACCAGAAACTATGGTAAGTTTTATGTCAAAATATAATTGAAAATTTATCTCTAATCGTTTTATATTTTAGGAAGAAGACATTCTAGAACCTCTTTCAAAGGCTCAGAAAAGATCCATCTTTGTTCTTAGAAAAAAGATCATAACACCAAAACATTATGCCAGAAGTGCCAAATGAATGTTTGTAAAGAACATTCTATTATAATGTGTAGGCAATGTATGTAAATATTTCAAAAATTGTATCCCAAATTTAACAAAATTGATTTGGTGCTTAAATTTACATTTTAGTTTTTAAAATATTTTAAAATATAAATATCACTCAAATTATCGATTAAAAATATTTCAACTGTTAATAAAATAATTATATCATACAAAAAAGTTCAAAAATTATTTTGTTTTAAGTGATATTTCACCAATTTAAAACACCGGGTGTAGTACACCCAGCGCGAGTAGTTACGTCTCAAAAGTGAGCGCGAGTAACTGAGGGTTAATAACACTTTTTACCTTATTAACCCTTCAATGTTCAACAATATCTAATGTAGAAAGAAGACATTAAGAGACGTGAATGTTTCTTCTCACAAATAACTCAAACTTCAACTGTCCTTACTGGTCTGATAGATTAAATTGGCGAAACCCGTAGGGAGGGTTCACCACGTGATGAGCCAAGAGCCCTCCCAATATTTTTTTTCTTCGCAGTAAGGACAGTAGAAGTTTGATTTATTTGTGAAAATAAACATTCGCGTCTTAATGTCTTCTTTCTATATATATTAGCCGAATGACCCGGGCAACGCCCGTGTTTTACCCGATTGAATGTTTTGATTCAAATACTATTTGTTACAATTATAAATTGGCGCCTTAATTAATTGCATATGTTAGTTAATAACTATAGCCTATGTGCTTTATCTGTCTATGTACTGTTGGCTTCCATAGGCGTCTCTTACTGGGAAAAAGAAAGAGAGGATTCCATTTGGTTATTATCTAATATATGCATTTATTTAGGGAGCGACCCGCTCCAACACAATAGTTACAAAGATGAAATAGCGAGTGGGAGGGGGGGGGGACAAAGGTGGCGTGTTCGTAGCCAACCAATAGGAGAGCGCCATTCCAAAAAAAAGGCAAGTGGGGGGGGCAAAGGTGGCGTGACCGTAGCCAACCAATAGGAGGGCACCATTCCAAAAAAAAAAGCAAACGGTGACAGAGATGAAAACTGATGACTGATTGTTGTTAGGAGATGACGCATGACGCTCGTAACTGTATATAGAATAGATGGCGAGTTATTGCTTTGTATTACTATATAAATGTGGCCCATGTATATCAAGTGGAAGAATAGAGTTCTCTCTGCTACTAGGTTATAAGACCTAATCCAAATAAATTAATCTGTTTCGGTAACAGCGTCATTGCCATCATCAGACAAAAGAATAAATGAGAAAAAATATCACAGCATGTTCTTAAATAGTACTGTTATCAAGTGTGTAAACAAGAAATCTGATTTTAAAAAATAGTTTTCTAAGACAACCTAAAATATTATTCTTAGAATTAGAAGTGGAACATTTTTTTTTTTAAATATAATTAAAGGCAAATATGTAAATATCATTGGTATTTCCTCTTTCTTCCATTCTGTTGATGGTGGCACATTTCTTTTGAATAAAAAAGGCTTCTTGTAGTAATTATTTTCATAATCTAGTATCCTTTTTTTTTTTATTATTTAAATTATTAATATTTTCTTGTACACAGTAGACCCTCCCTGTAAAAGACACCTAATTGCAGAGCCAAAGTGTCCTTTAGGGAGATGTGTCCTCTTACCGGAAAGTTACCAAATAGTAAAAATGGTAATTTTGCAAATGAAAACTGTCCTTTGTAGAGAGGTGTCCGCTAGCGGGATGTCCCTACTATTCAATAAATGACTACATATGGGAGAGAAGCCATGGATCAGAAGCTTCTTGTATAGATGAGGAATGTAACCAGTGATATAACCCAGCCACAGAACCAAAGATAAGAGTGTTAGATAAAGGGTGAAAAATAGGGTTGGACCTCACTATCTATGACCCCAAAGGAATCTTCCTGATAACTTCTAGACAGCCGGAAAACATCTTGCTCCATTGATGGACAACATCTTGCTCCATTGATGGACAACATATTGTGGAGTGAAACTATTTACACTAGATTGTTGTGTATCAATGTTGTCTTGATTGTGCATGTGACCGGAAAAACTTTATTTTTGTTGTTATTTATTTTATTTTGTTTATATAGTCTTTTGTTATTTTATTTATTTTATATTAATCAGAGAAACATGGCCCTACAGAGAGATAATGGGTATTATTTGTATTTGACCGTTGACCATTGTTTTCGTAGTATCAAGTTAGAGATAACGTGCCAGTTATCTTTAGCCCCTTGATTGGAATACATTGTGTCAGAAGAATTTTTTTTTAACATGTTCTGCCTCAGCTCCAACCCTTCCTACAACTGACCCAGACGAGACCCAGAACTCAATGGCCTTCCTGACACAGACCAAGAACCCAGCATTGGACAGCCTTAGTGACCATGGCCCACTCAGATGATAGAGCACTTCCCCAAATAAACCCACTGAACCTTACATCACCGCCTCTGTCTCATCAATATTTGCTTCTAATCCCAAGCCTAGTTTAGGGCCATCAATAGCAAATTTTAAAAAATCATTAGAACTGCTAAAATATAGTTTGTAATAGGGCTTTCTGCTGTAGAACAACAATACAGTAGAACCTCTCTCTAAAGGAGCCCTAGATAAAGTGTCCTTTAGGGAAAGATGTTCTCTTACCAGAGAGCTGCTAATTAGAAAAAAAAATGGCAATTTTAGCAATTAAAAGCTGTTCTTTGGTGTTGCCGAAACATCACACTATCACACTGGCTATTGAGTAATCAATCACCCTACACCAAGAATTGGTGCTTGATTGGCACATGAATGTTGAGGTTTAAGCTCTTCAGGCATGAGTGTATGATTGGCTATTGAGTAAGCAATCACTCCTACTGAGGTTTAGCTCTTCAGGCATGAGTGTATGATTGGCTATTGAGTAATCAATCACTCTAACAACCAAGAATTGGTGCTTGATTGGCACTGAATGTTGAGGTTTAGCTCTTCAGGCATGAGTGTATGATTGGGTATTGAGTAATCAATCACTCTACACCAAAATTGGTGCATGTTTGCCACATGAATGTTGAGGTTTTAGGCCATCAGCACGAGTGTATGATTGGCTATTGAGTAATCAATCACTCTACACCAAGAATTGGTGCATGTTTGCCACATGAATTGGTCTTATTATCTTGTTTATAACAGACCTTAATTCAACCAAAAATTGTGATCCTTTAAGTGTTGAATTAAAGAAGTTGGGCTGTGTGTATATAGCAGTTACTAAATACTCTATTGATGGTAATAGTAGTAATGTTGGGAAATATTTACTTAATTCCGTGTTTTTCACTGCTTAATCTAGTAACCAAATTGTGTATTTTAAAAGTCAGGGAGAGGTGAGTAGAATGTGGGTGGGATACTCATCAATCAACTGCTTCAACAATGTGTTTGCTGGGAGGTTCTGCTGATGCCATGATGTAAAATACACTTTTCACAGATGTTAACTCACTTTTTATATGGCAAAAATTTTTGCACAATAAGAAAATTTAGAAATTTAAAAAATTATATTCTTCTTTATAACTGGGTTCTATACTTAACCACACTATTAGCAGCTCTCTCGAGCATGTGATGCTGATTGAAGATGGGGAGAATGAATTTTGAGGTTTATATCTTTAGGCTTGTGTGTAATTGGCTATTGAGTAATCAATTACTCTACATCAAGAATTGGTGCTTGATTGGCACATGAATGTTGAGGTTTAGCTCTTCAAGGCATGAGTGTATGATTGGCTATTGAGTAATCAATCACTCTACATCCAAGAATTGGTGCATGATTGGCACATGAATGTTGAGGTATAGCCCTTCAAGCATGAGTGTATGATTGGCTATTGAGTGTAATCAATCATCCTACACCAAGAATTAGTGCTTGATTGGCCACATGAATGTTGAGGTTTAGACCTTCAGGCATGAGTGCATGATTGGCTATTGAGTAATCAATTACTCTACATCAAGAACTGGTGCATGATTGCGATATGAATGTTGAGGTTTAGCTCTTCAGGCATGAGTGTGTCATTGGCTATTGAGTAATCAATCACCCTACACCAAGAATTAGTGCTTGATTGGCACATGAATGTTGAGGTTTAGGCCATCAGGCATGAGTGTATGATTGGCTATTGAGTAATCAATCACCCTACACCAAGAATTGGTGCTTGATTGGCTGATTGAATGTTGAGGTTTAGGCCATCAGGCACGAGTGTATGATTGGCTATAGAGTAATCAATCACCCTACCCCAAGAATTGGTGCTAGTTTGCCACATGAATGTTGAGGTTTAGGCCATCAGGCACGAGTGTATGATTGGCTATGAGAGTAATCAATCACCCTACCCCAAGAATTGGTGCAAGTTTGCCACATGAATGTTGAGGTTTAGGCCATCAGGCATGAGTGTATGATTGGCTATTGAGTGTAATCAATCACTCTACACCAAGAATTGGTGCTATGATTGCACATGAATGTTGAGGTTTAGGCTCATCAAGCACGAGTGTGTGATTGGCTATTGAGTAATCAATCACTCTACACCAAGAATTGGTGATATGATTGCCACATGAATGTTGAGGTTTAGGCCATCAGGCACGAGTGTGTGATTGGCTATTGAGTAATCAATCACTCTACACCAAGAATTGGTGCTTGATTAGGCACATGAATGTTGAGGTTTAGGCCTTCAGGCACGAGTGTGTGATTGGCTATTGAGTAATCAATCCCTCTACACCAAGAATTGGTATATGATTGGCCACATGAATGTTGAGGTTTAGCTCTTCAAGGCATGAGTGTATGATTGGCTATTGAGTAATCTCTCTCAATCACCTCTACACCAAGAATTGGTGCATGTTTGCCACATGAATGTTGAGGTTTAGGCCATCAGGCATGAGTGTATGATTGGCTATTGGGTAATCAATCACCCTACACCAATAATTGGTCTATGATTGCCATATGAATGTTAAGGTTTAGCTCTTCAAGCATGAGTGTGTGATTGGCTATTGAGTAATCAATCACTCTACACCAAGAATTGGCGCTTGATTGGCACATGAATGTTGAGGTTTAGCTCTTCAAGCATGAGTGTATGATTGGCTATTGAGTAATCAATCACTCTACACCAAGAACTGGTGTGTAATTGGCTCACCAATACCACATCTTACATTGGTACAGAGAAAATATCAAACCTTCTTGGTGCGATCAAAGTCCTCTGTAGACACGAGGGGCAGCACAGTCTCCAGGTACTTATTGAGGGTTTGGTTCAAGGGAGGAACTGGCAACTTGGGGAGGGCCTCCTGGTGGGACTTCACGTGGTCAGGAAGTCTGAGCGTGGAGCAAGGTCGGACCAGAGCAGACATTTGCTTGAACCAATGCCGGCTTGTCCCGGTGGCCTGTAGAACAACATTAGCCCTCATCATTATCTGTAGTTCCCCATGTTGGGTATCTACAAATGTAGAATGCAGCTTGACTCTACAAGGTGTCAAAGCCTAGTTTGGCTACTTACACTTACTGTTGGTGGACTTGAAATAACCATGGGCCATTGAAGCTATTTTTTTTTAGAAAAAGTGTCTAATGTAGGATAATATCCCAGATCATAGTTGTTGCCATTGTCTACCATCAGGATGTCACCAATCCCTTCCTCATTATGTTCTAACAGAGTCACTTTTTTCAAGTCTCTCTTTGGAGAGTCAAGGGAATAGTTCCATATAGCAGTGAGCCCAATACAAACGTAGGTTTAAACTACTTAGTGTCTCATCAATTCACATATAATCATCGATTGGGACTGCTGATGATTGGAACTGCTGATGATTGAAACTGCTGATGATTGGAACTGCTGATGATTGGGACTGCTGATGATCGGGACTGCTGATGATTGGAACTGCTGATGATTGAGACTGCTGATGATTGGAACTGCTCATGATTGGAACTGCTGATGTTTGAGACTGCTGATAATTGGGGACTGCTGATGATTGGGACTGCTGATGATTGGAACTGCTGATGATTGAAACTGCTGATGATTGAGACTGCTGATGATTGGGACTGCTGATGATTGGAACTGCTGATGATTGGAACTGCTGATGATTGGAACTGCTGATGATTGAACTGCTGATGATTGGAAATACTGATGATTGAAACTGCTGATGATTGGAACTGCTGATGATTGAGACTGCTGATGATTGGAACTGCTGATGATTGGAACTGCTCATGATTGGAACTGCTGATGTTTGAGACTGCTGATAATTGGAAATGCTGATAATTGGGACTGCTGATGATTGGAACTGCTGATGATTGGGACTGCTGATGATTGGGACTGCTGACGATTGGAACTATGGATGATTGGAACTGCTGATGATTAGAACTACTGATGATTGGAACTGCTGATGTTTGGAACTGCTGATGATTGGAACTGCTGATGATTGGGACTGCTGATGATTGGAACTGCTGATGATTGTAACTACGGATGATTGGAACTGCTGATGATTGGAACTACTGATGATTGGAACCGCTGATGTTTGGAACTGCTGATGATTGGAACTGCTGATGATTGGGACTGCTGATGATTGGAACTACTGATGATTGGAACTGCTGATGATTGGAACTCCTGATGATTGGGACTGCTGATGATTGGAACTGCTGATGATTTGAAACTGCTGATGATTGGAACTACTGATGACCAACAAATCAAAGCCATACTATGAATCCCTGTCAAATTCGGCGCATGTACATTTAAAGAATTCCAGAGTACAGTGGTAGCAACAACTTGCTTTAGCCATCTTTCTCTAAAACTGGTAGTTATTGAACTACCTTTATAGTTTACTCCATTATTATAGTCATAATTTAAGAAAAAAATTTTATACAGTAGAACCTCCCTTTAGCGGACACCTCTCTACAAAGGACAGTTTTCATTTGCAAAATTACTATTTTTACAATTTAGTAACTCTCCGGTAAGAGGACACCTCTCCCTAAAGGACACATTGGCTCTGCCATTAGGTGTCCTTTACAGGGAGGTTCTACTGTACTAACAAAATGTTATAAATTTTATTAGCAACTTTAAAAATAAATTAACTTGTAGAATACAATATTATTATAAAACCAATTGAAAATCATGTGAAGCTGTTATTAGAGTAGTCTTATTAGACTACACAGAGTAGAATCTCCTTCTAAAAGACGACACCTAGTTACAGAGCCAAGGTGTCCTTGATGAGGTGTCCTCTTACCAGAATGCTGCTATGATAAGGTACAATTTGGATAATAGATTAAAACTAGAAGGTAACAAGACAAATCCAAATAAATAGTGTGTGACATTTCAGTAACATCATTGTTACTATCATCAGATGAAAGTACTATATTCTGATTATGATAACACTGTTACCCAAACGTCACACACTATTTATTTGGATTAGGTCATATTACCTTGTATTTCTGATCTATAGTTCAAATGGTGCCTTATCATTTTTGATAGACTTCAATGGACCTAAGAAGTTATTCTTTCTATGAGCTGAAGAAAATGAATTCAAAAGTGAATATCAATGTTGATGCCATCACTTGAAGATTCTATTTTAAAAAATTCAGGATTTGAAGCTCTCCTCTATTCATTCAGTACTTTTGTTTGATGATGGTAACAACTCACACACTATTTATTTATTTCGATTTGATCTTTTTACCTTGTGTTTCAGAATGCAGTTAATTATCAAATGTGTTAACTAAATAAAATAATGATTAGTTTATTTTTTAAATCTCTTAGAACAGGGGTGGGCAACCTGCGGCTCTTTGGATGTGAAGCTGTATGTTGTACTCGCATAAATAAAAATGTTATTTATTAGAAGTACTAAACACAAGGTAATGAACTTTGCCTTTGCCGGTCCCAAGCCCGGATGAAAAAGGAGGAGGGGGAGCAGTAACAAGCTCGGTAAAAAACCTGGGTTCAGCTGGCCCGGCTGATAGTACCCTGTAAGGGCTCCTAATCTAGGGATACAGGATGAGCAGCGTTTGTACTCCATGTTAGGAGCGGCTGCACATGGCGTCTGTTCCTCATGTTAGAGGCGCCATTTCTTTTGGAGCTAAGTCGGCCTGCCACTGAGTAGTGCTCCCAGTCTTAATGACAAAGGCAGATGCATTCTACTTCATCCAGTGTGAAGATAAGAAAGAAGGAGAAGAAGAAGACACAAGGTAATAAGACCAAATCCAAATAAATAAATAGTGTGTGATGTTTCAGCAACAGTGTTGTTACCATCTTCAGACAAAAGTATTGAATGAGAAATTTTACCACTGCATGTTTCAAATAGTTACTATTTAACTTTCGGCAATAGCGTTGTTACCATCTTCAGACAAAAGTACTGAATGAGAAATTTTTACCACAGCATATTTTAAAAATAGTTACTATTTAACTATTATATATAGTAACTATTTAAAACATGCGGTAATAAAATTTCTCATTCAATACTTTTGTCTGAAGATGGTAACAACGCTGTTACTGAAATGGGGGGGGGAGAAGTCCGACCACACCTCCCTGCGGTCCCCCCTGGACCCTTGGAATATTCGACCAAATTCTGGTTCGTCTCCAAGGTGACTAACGTGGCAACGGCACCCATTTTCCAATGAAGGAGCAAAGATAGTGGATATTGCTGCTGCTGTGATGGAGATGCATGGAGACATCTGAGACTCTTCTTTGGACACGACAACAACAACAACAACTGAAATGTCATACACTATTTATTTATTTGGATTTGGTCTTATTACCTTGTGTTTATAATCTATAATCCAAATTGTACATTATTATATTTATGAAATAAAAAAAAAAAAAATTTATTCAATAAAATTATGGGTCAGTGGAAGAGTGGGTCTAAGCCGTTGGTTTTTCGACTGCTACGACCCGGTATTGAATCCCAAATTGGGCACTTTTTTCTAATTAAAAAAATGCTCAAATGGTCCCCAATTCTTGCAAAAGTCCGACCCCACCAGCAAGTGAAAGTAACCAAACCGGGTCTGTCACATTTGTAAGTGCAAAAGTCGAACTGCTTTTCACATTTGTAGACATGTGGTGCACTTACAGTAAAAGCAGTCACTAACTACCCACCATGATTATCATGGCCTGTACCACATGTACTAGGGATAATTCTAAAAATAATTATTATTGAAATTTGACTAATTGTTAATAAATTTTAAAAAGTTGTTATTAAAGCTTAAAATTTATTGGTTTTACAAAGTTGTTTCTAAAATTTCAAAATTCTCAATAAAGCTCGAAAAAAACCTTAAAATTTTAAATGCATTTTTGAAGTATTTATCGATTAATACAAACATGGTTTGAAATTTAATTTCATGCTTTCTATGATATGAAATTTAGAAATATTTTTAAAGAAAAACAGTTAAATATTTAAAATAGTAAAAATATATATATACAGTGAACCACCCTGTAAAGGACACCTAATTACAGAGCCAAAGTTTATTTTAGGGAGAGGTGTCCTCTTATCGGAGAGTTGCTAAAAGGTAAAAATAGTAATTTTGCAAATGGACTTTATAGAGAGGTGTTTGTAGAACGACATTTCACAATTTTACCGCAAATGTTTCTTTTGAACGAAAAATCGTAATTTATTTTAAGAAGAAATAGCAACTATTTCTATCCTTAGGGATGAAGTATGAAAGTATGTATTGTGAAAGGTAATGATAAAAGGGAAAATAAAGTGTCCAGGATGGGAATCGAACCCACAGTGTTCCGCTTACGGGGCAGATGCCATGCTCACTAGGTGTCCTCTAGCGTGAGTGTCCTCTCATGGAGGTTCTACTGTAATAATAAAATAGGTAAAATGAGTAAGCTAAAACAGGAATCTATAAATAGATGAATAGTTTGAAGTTGTTTCTACTTAAAATAAAAACCAATATTGTCCCACCTCCATGTTGAGAGCTCCAGAAAAAAGAGACGACACTCTTGAACAACTTGTCAGAATGACAGAGCCCTCAAGGGATTGGCTGTTATCCTTGAAGGAAATGATTGTTAAAATTTCATTGGTCCATCAAAGTACCATTTGAAGCTGTTTGCTTCTCTTTAAAAAAAAGTAAACATCAAAACCATTATCTAATAACATTATATCCACACACAATGTCAGATTTCAAATTTTCTAAGATTATGCATGCATTTCTCTTTAATACATATTTTATATCATATTATTCAACCATTGGCTGCAGATATGAGTATCTTATTAACAAATTTGACGTGTCTTACTGTTTTGATGAAAGCTTATGATTGCTAAAATACAAAACTCATATATAGATTTTATTTGTTTTCAAATAAATTGGTTTGCTATTATATATTTCTCTCAATAAGATTTATGAGAGAGATGTGGTTTTCTATTAAGTTTTAAATAGCTAATTAAAATAAAAAATCATTTCAATTATAAATGACATTCACAATTTATACAACTATTTATAAAGACATAACATTAATACAAAATCAAAATTTGTTAAACTTTTGGAGGTTCTAACAAAAGATGTTACTTTAGCAAGACTTACCAAGTTTTTATAAAAAACAAGATTCATGGTGAAAGACCTTAGATTAGATAGCAATATATATAAACACAAAGTTCAACCTTTGAAAGAGGGGGGGGGGGGATAAAATGTAAACTTATTGGTCAATTTTCGAACATCCATTAAAACTTTTTAATATTTATGTTTATATATTATATTTATCATATAGCATTATAAGAGTGAATTCGTCACTTTTAAAAATATGTTTGTTATGTGTAAAAATCAAAAGACAAATATCATAAAGATTAATTAAATACAATTGACATTAAGTCCAAAACATTAATATAGGAGAAAATAACCACGAAATAAATTATAAACAGATTTTAATGGATAAATTGGTGTTCTCGTCTGGCCAGGAAACAATTTTTGTGAATGCGAGCAAACTATCCTTCACAGTCTCCTGATGTAATTCTATTCATTGCATCAGTGATAACTTCGCCTAACGTGATGTCACGTCGAGGAAGCAGCGACCTCACAATTTTTTTAATTTTGCTTAATGAAAATTCAATTGGATTTAGCATATATGCATATGGAGAAAAAACTTCGCGCTGCTTCTTAGCAGACTAACAGATGCCCATGTTTCGGCAGATTGTGCGCGCTCTTGCATTATCCATATAGAAACAGGCATCATTAAATCCATATCGCGTGGCTACAATTTCATCAAGCTCAGGTAAAATTTCAACGAAAAGTGTGCTATTACAACCGCCAACACTTGATGTAAATTAAAATTTAAAATCAATTGCAAAATTGATATTCTTTATTTAAAAATAGCCTGAATGCTAACAAAATATAGAATCAGATCCTTTTTTGTTAGAATACCTCTCATGAATTTTTTTATAAATATGCTACGAATTCAACCAAAATCCCATTTAACCTAACCATGTCCCACCTTTCTTCCCTCAAAGATGCAAAATTCTGGTGACTGAGGTTAGATGGAGCCTGAAGCCTTCAGCCTTGACAGCACCAAGCCAGAGTCTAAGATTGACTCAAGTGCCCCTTCCCTGTTGTCGACCCCATTAGTACAAGCCAGAGTACAGCCTGACTCTACCAAAAAGCTCCATCCCTATGGACAAGCCACAGACCTATTGTCCTTGTTGAGCGGTACCTAATAAAGTGATTTTGGAACCTATTGTCCAATGGTGGCTGGGCACGATCACACATCTTCAGTCAGAACATTAGCTCCACCACGAGATGCCTAGTCCCATCATAATCATTTTTTATGATTTTTTAAACGATTAATACTTTTTAAATATTAATATATGTTGGGGTACATTTTTATACCCCAACAGAAGTTGTATGATCAACTTCAACTGGATACATGGCTTCCCTCCCATATAGACTTATAGACTACCTTTTTGCCCAGAAACCTAGACACTTGATGACACCAGACTTCCATGCCGAAAGCTGATGCCTGGTGGAGAAGAAGACACCAGTGACATCCAGAGACATCCGTGCTGGAAGCTGGTGTACCATATGTACATATATGCCCCCTCATTTAAGATTTAGATAGAGGTGACCAAAAGAAAACAATTTGTCATATAAACATTTAAATCAATAATTTTTTTAACACTCGGAATATATATTATTTAATTTCCTAAAGGAATTAATTATTTTTTCAATCTACAATGTTTTTTTTCTTTTCTCTCGCGGCAACACGGTAAATTGGGTGCGTGTTTTTCTTTCGACGAATGAAAATGCCAACCAATAGAAACTTTGACGCGAGCAGCGAATGAAAATGGAGAGAGGCAAAAAAAGAGGGTTTTTCTTTGCTAAAGGGAGAGATTCAACCAGAGTCGCTTAGTCAGAAGGACAATCGACAGTCGGGCTCGAGACGCAGAAAGGAGGAGACCAGACCTTGCCGGCGCTTTCGAGAGAAGGTAAGCCTCTTTGCCATTATGGCTTAGCACCCCCCTTTTTGAGCAGAAACTAACTTAGATTTCGCATGGGCCCTAAAGGGCTTTAAGTAACTTAAAAGGAATGATAGGGTTCTTATATTTTGTCCCGCCAGAATAGATGGAGATCTAGGCTTTCCCCTTTGTAAAGGCAAATTTGTAACTTCAAGTCACCTCTATCTAGATCACTATATAAATAGTATATCTCGCCAGTATAGAAATGTTCCCAAATTTTATTTATTTTGAATAAATATCTAGTATATAACTTATATGGAGAATTTCTGTTTCCTCTCATACATATTTCATTCTTTTGTTTTAAGGTGCTACCCCCACATCTTATTATTGTTACAAATTGTATTGTAATATAGAACTACCGACTCTGATGGAATGGAGTTGTGTACTGTACCTTTGCTGTGATACTTTAATACAGCAAAAGATGCAAATATGACTTTATTAGGGCTACCTTGAGGGTATCTCTTTGTCAGATTTTAGTAATATTTGTATTTCCATATGAGGGATTTGCCCTTCTTTCACTGTTTAAATGAAATATTATATGATTCTTACCTATTTGGAGGGAATACTACTAAAAAATCAAGTCTTCTAATAATTGCTGGCCAACATGCATTGTCGAAAAGTGCCTGTCATGCCCACTGTGATCAAAGAAGCCAGTTCTCCTGTCTGTGTTTCAGTATGTTTTCCATCATATCTACCATTATACTATTTGTTGATTTAAAATTTAGTAAGACCCATGTTGCCTTATACTCATTAGATTGTTCTCTTTGTGATATTATTGAAACCCTTTTGTTTTAAATATATTACAAATGTCAATGTCAATAGTATAAGTTTATAGATTTTTGCCTGTCTCATAGCTTGTTTTGCTAGGTTTTAGTATAATCTTTATAAATAGAGTCCTTCCATACATCCAGATAGTAACCTAATTCAACGCATTTTGTTGAATCTTTGTTATAAGAATCGATATTAAAAGTGTACCTGCATGTTTAATCAGATTTTATTACTAATAAAATCTGAACTTGGTGCTTCCTCGACATCTAATTTTGAAATAATATTTTCAACATATTATACTTCTATAAAAAAATGTTAATTTGGTCTTATATTCAGGTTTATAGTTTCTAATAATAACATGCTCATCTTTATCTGAGATCCCTTAAAGCTGTTGGATGATCTCAGAGAATTTTAAACTATATGGGCTTGTCACTGACCTGAGTCCGTTAGTCTGTAGAGACGGCCAATAGACGGCGATCAATTCCAGCGTCTATTTTGATGGGAGAGCCGACCATTATTTTATAGGTTATTCAATTTATTGTAGGAACAAGAATAATTCAACATTTCCCTCCTTTTTCCCAAGTACACGTGAGCCTTAGTTTAATGAGGAATCTCTTTACACATCTGTCCTAAACTTTCCTCACTATATCTTTTGTGTATGAATCTATTTACAATTGATCTGTAGAAATTATAGAGATCTATTGCTATAATTTCCCTCTCTGAAATAGTTCCCAGCGTCTTCAATGGGTTGCTAAATCTCCAGAAGGTGTATTTTATAGATTATCTAATCTAATAATGATTTCATGGATGTGTTACACAGTATATGCCACAAAATGACTATGGATAATTTTAGAAGAGATCGGCGCCAGACAAGTGTATTGAGGGAGGATAGTAAAAGAATAAAGTCGTACTAGATTTCGCGGATAAAGTCAAGAAAGGACATTATTCCAGAAGTCTCTTAAAAAGATAGTTGACACCCCCCAGGCCCCATCATTATCTCCTTTCTTCAAAGGGGAAGTTGATACCCCTGGGACGTTGAATTTTCACATACCAGAGACCTTGTTAGCGTCAGGACGCCCGACGCTCTATACCAGTGATTCTCAACCAATGTGCCGCGGTAATTTTGTGTGCCGCGAAATTCTAAAAATGTGCCGCCGAATTTTAGTCATATGATTATGTTCACGTTTGTATTGGTTTTTCTTTTTTCTTTTTCATTTTTTTACTTTTTAAAATAACGAAATTAGCAAATTGAATGTTAGAGATGTATATTACTTATATTTTGCATAGAAATATTGATACATAATTTGAATTTTCTTGCATTCAAGTTAGCAAAAGTGTGCCGCGAAATTCTAAAATTGTGCCGCCAAATTTTCCAAATCTTTAAAATAATGCCGCAACAAAAAAAAAGGTTGAGAATCACTGCTCTATACATTCCAGGAAGGGATCTGTCAACAGCCCCCCCCCCCCCCCCCCCATATCTGCACCTCTCAGGGACTTCTCCCACGGTAGCTTGGAAGCAAACTTGGTGTGCTCTGGCACTATGTAATCTCAGGAATACATCTATCCCCCATACTGTATGTTATTTCATTTTCCCAGTTATAATTTTAGATGCTCAAGCTCTACATTGTTTACCTCTATATCACACGCTATTCCAAAAAATGGTAATGACACTATTACTGAAATGTCACACTTACACATTTAAGTAAGAAAATTTTTACTACGGCACATCTTACATGCTCCATTCCCATTTGTCTAAAAACGGGAATACAACAATGGCGCCCAACGTGGGGCTCGAATTTAGTATATGTTTCATCTCAAATACTTTAGAAATATATACCTAATGAAAAGCCATACTATTTTTTAAGTATAATTAATTAATTAATTAAATTGGTGAAGTAGTCCACACATCCTGAGATCAAGAGTCTATATCTAAAGTGACTTATAAAAATTTCCAGTGGTCTTATTTAGGAATGTCATGTTGTTGCCTTGTGATTTTCCGTTAATTTTAAGAGCTATTCATAGCGCCCTTTCAGTTTTCTAACCACACCTACTGTTATGATTTTAAATCGTGAATTTTAATTTATGCTTTTCGTTTCACTGTATTTTTATCAGGCAATGAAAGTTAAGTTGAGGCGATGTCCACCGCATCACTCGCCGCTGTCATCTACGATTCACATTGTTTGGGACAAAGCCCTAATAATTTATTATTTACAAGTTTTTATTTAGTTTTAATCATTTTATACAGTATGAGAAATGAGGTTGGATTGCCATGGTTCAAATTTAGAACGGTGGTCAGTGTTTACAGTAGTCTACTGAAATGACTTAGCATTTTTTTTATCATAGCTCTGATATAATCTCTCTCACAGCAGAGGTGAGTTCTGATAATTATTGCTGGCTACAATTTCTTAACTTTATTTTAATAGCGCTCTCTACCAAGTCATACTAGCCTGTGCATCCAGATTTAGGGCTAATATGCTGAGGGATAGTTAATCGATATTTTTTCCCAGCGCATAGTGGATTGGGAGAGTGGCAAATATATGAGCCTTAAGGTGAAAATAGAATTGAAGATCCAGTTAGCGTGCCCGTGAAGAGAGAAGTTTGATCACCATAGAAAGGACGCATTTTTTCCCCCTATTCGTAATTTTTTTTTTTTTTTGAAATTAATAATGGATAGAAATCTGGTTTTAACATCCCAATGGCAGAATCTCAAGGAATAGATATGGTAACCAATTTGCGCGAGTACTTTTTAATCACTGTGGAACTATTTATTAACTTATGACAACTACCTGGGATAATCTTTAAAAATATTCAAAGGAACGGAGATGACTGGAGCTTGTGTCTGCA
>CP092877.1:26879338-26914765 GCA_030710605.1 Cordylochernes scorpioides | reverse complement strand
ATAAATGTTTCACTAAAACAACATAATATTAACACATAGAATCCGGTCGAAGAGAGATCTATGGCATAATAGAGCAGGAGTGAAATGTCGCTGGATTTCTATTTGAAAATCTCCGGTCCAGCAGATCTCTTTTTCCACTAATTAATTCATTTTAATTTTTTTTGTATATGTCTGGTCTACCATTAGGGTTTCAAAACATAATTACCAAACTTATAACAAAAGTTAATTCATATTATAGATATATTACTAAATACAACTAGATATATTCATATTATAAAATAAAAAAAAATTAAAAAATCATTTAAAAAAAAAGGATAAAATATAAAATTATAAAAAAAAATATATATATACTAACAATCTTATCTACCTTCTTTACAAAAATTTTTTCTTATTATTAGTTTGAATAAAAGTGCATGGTTCTGTCTTTCTCTCTAACTACTAAAATTTATACTATTAAATATATTCTCACTTCTATTATTTTATATACAAATTAGAGTATGTCTGAATAACGTGTAACAGCCGATTGCAAAAGACCTTACGTTGTTAAATTTTATTGTTATTAATTATAAATATATAAGGATGATGTGTAAGAAGTAAATAATTTTTTTTCTCTCTCTCTATTAAATAATAACAATTTACAAATTTTATAATTTGAATTTAAATAAACAAAGTAATAAAGATAATTTTAATACAAAACTAAACTATAAAACTAAACAACTATTTATTTTTATAATTAATTTAGATTTAGCTTGCTAATCTATTCAAATCTACTTGATATAAATTATCATTCTTATCAGTTGACTCTTTAAATTTTAAATATAGAATCACTATTATATTTTTATTATATAGTTTTTACACTATATATATATATATATATATTATAATAATAAATAGTTATTTAATTTTATAGTCCAGTTTTGTATTAAGATTATCTTCACTATTATGATCATTTAAATTCAAATTATAAAATTTGTAAAATGTTATTAATTTGTAGATAGAGAGAGAAAAAAAATCCTTTACTTCTAATACATCCTCAAGTTAATTATATATTTATAATTAATAACAATAAAAATTAACAACGTAACGTCTATTACATCAGCTTTTACACGTCATTTAGACATACTCTAATCCTATATATAGAATAATCGAAGAGAGAATATATATAATAGTTAGAAAAAAGAGAGAAAGACAGAACCATGCACTTTTAATCAAACTAATAATAAGGAAAAAAAAAATTTTGTAAAGAAGGTAGATAAGATTGTTAGTATATATATATATATATTTATAATTTTATATTTTATCCTTTTTTTTTTTAAAGATTTTTAAAGGTTTTTTTTATTTTATAATATGATTATAAATAGTTGTATTTAGTAATATATCTATAGTATGAATTAACATTTGTTATAAGTTTGGATATTATGTTTTGAAACCCTAATGGTAGACCAGACATACACAAAAAACTTTAAATTGAAATAAATTGGAAAAAGAGATCTGCTGGACCGGGGATCTTCAGATAAAAGTCCAACGACATTTCACCCCTTCTTTATTATGTCATAGATCTCTTTTAAACCGGATTTTATGTGTTAATATTAAGTTGTTTCAGTGAAATATTTAAATGAACATATATAACAGATACAAGTGTTAACAAATTCAAACTGTAAACCTACCTCGACCGCGGCGTCCTCCATTGTGAATATCTATTTCTGGCTGACACATGTTGCGGGAGGGGGGGACATTTCAAATTTAGACCATTTATTCAGAATTTTTTTGAACAACAAGAAAATTAAAGAAGAAAGGAAAAATAGTTAAGGGAAGAAAGTTGAATTTCATAATCTTTACAGCTAGTTATATCAAAATAACTGATTCAAAACTTATTCATCTTTTAATATTCCTTTAAAAAGGCAAATTATAAGAGTTTAATAAAGCTATTAATTGTGCAAATTCACTTTTATTTAACTTCCATTTTCCTCCCCAGAAATTGGAGATTAAACAAAATGAACTATATACTATAACACTTTAAAAATCTTGTGAAAAAATCTTTTAATCAGTTATTTAATCAAAGTTTAATTAACTGTTAAAGATTATAAATTTGTATTAGTTATAATTAAGAGAAATTATAGAAAGTTGATTTCATAAATGGATATTTCCATTTATTTTTTTTTAAATATTTTATAATTGATATACTGTTGAAATATTTTACTTGTTTGATACTAAATTTGTTTTTAATAAATTCCATGTTTAAATTTTTAACATCTTCTATGAAATTATCTAATATATTATTTATTCTATAAAATCTTAGAAACTGACCATAATATATACCTTTACAGCAATTTAATGATATATTAGAATTCATATTACAGTATTTTATAATATTGAAATTATAATTACTCTTTTTATTATAAACTCTAACAGCACTATTTGTAAGGTCTATATTCAAGTCTAAAAAGTTAACTTTTTTGTTTCTATAAATTTTTTCATTGTTCTTAAGTTTCAAGTATTTAGGATATATTTCAGGTATTAATTTTTTAAACTGTGGATTATTAAATATTATTATGTCATCTACATAACGGAATATTTGCCAATTAATATTATTTTGTAGAAAGTATTCTCTTTCGTACCAGAACAATATTAGATTTGCTAATAACGGACTAGAAGAAGTTCCCATGGGAACGCCTTCTGATTGAATATATATTTTATTTTTAAATTCTATATAGTTAAAATTTAAAAATGTTTCCAGTAGAGTTTTTGCTGTTTTAAGATCTAATTTAAATGTTTTATATCTGTTATGAATAATTTTAATGTAGAAAGTTTTGTCATTAATGAATTCATTAAATAAATTGGTTATTTTATTATTTAGATCTCTTAAATTTATTTTAGAATATAGGTCCTCAAAGTCAAATGTGTGTACTGTTTCAATGTTTGTCCAATTGTTCATTAAATAATTAATGATTTTTTTATTTGAGTCGATAAATTTATAATTATATTTATTAGTTAATTTATTTATAATAAATTGTAGTGTTGAAGCTAATTGTATATCAATATTTTTTATGACTGAATTTATACCAGATGTGATTGTTCTGAAAGAAATAGGTTTTTTGTGTAGTTTAGGAATTATATAGAACTTTGGTATGTTTGGATTTTTGTGGTTATTATAAATATTTAGTGAATTTTCAACATTTTTGATGTCTTTTTTGATTTTTGTGCCTGTAGTTCTAGCAATAGTGTATTTATGATTATTATCAATTTCCTTTTTTAGTATATCGTGGTATAGATTTTTACAAATTAAAGATAAATTATTGGAACATTTATCTATAGGAGTGATAATATAGTCCTTCTGTAAATTAATTATATTTTCTTTAAAAGAAGGAATGTCTGAATTAGGTTTTGTGTATTTAAGTGTATTATTATAATAATTAATAATTTCCTTTTTAATATTATTTTTCCATTCCAGAAAAGTAAATTCTGGAATACTGTATTTTATACTAGTTTTATTTATGAAAATATCTATATCTTTTAATATAGATTTAATTGTATTATTATAATTGTGTTTAATTTGAGGTATATATTTATACCCTTTATTTAAAATTTCTTGATATTCTGGATTTAAAAAAGAAAAATTGCTAGTTAATATATGACCTGAGAACTTATATTTATCAATATAGTTGTTGCAATTACATTTAATTTTTTTAAAATTTGCCAAATTATTAATAAATTGGTTATAATTGCAAACTAAATTACCTATATTTTTGTTGTATCTCCAGATTGTTTTGAAATTTAAATTTTTTATAGGGAAAAGATTATTGATGATTTGGTTATTAAAAATATCATTAAATTCAATATGATTAAATAAATTGTTATTAAATTTAATGATAATATTAATGTTATTAGTAGCTTGTTTAATTTTTCTGTATTTAAAGATGTCGTGTGTGATATCTATTAATCTGTTAGTCAGATTATGAATTTTAATATATTCTATGAGTTTGATAAATTTATTATTATTTAGTTTAAATAATGTTTTAATAAATTTATCGACGAAGTTGTTAGTGTACATTTGTTTTGGGTCCAGTAATTCTTCAAATTCAATGTAACCTAATTTATTTGTAGTTTTACCTCTAGTTTTATTAGGTTTAGTTTTAAATTCATTTTTTTTGTATTTGCAACTGATTTCATAGGTTGAAATTTCTTCTGTTTGTGGTTTGTATGTGTAGTTTAATTCGTCGTTAAGTCCATAAGGGAATAATGTGTTGTGTTTATAAATGTAGTTGTTTTCTAATAATAGTCGTTGTTTTTTGTTTTGACATATGTCTAGTATTTCTATCTTAAAGTTGTTAAAAGTATGTAATTGATTGTGTTCTTTCATATATATATTACCAATTGATTTTTTAGCGTGGTTTCTATGTAGGTTTATTCGTATATTTAATGGATTACAAGTTTGTCCTATATATGATAGTTGACAAATTTGGCATGTTAATTTATAAATAGTATTCACTAATTTACAACTAGTTGTTTGAAAAGTGTCATGGTTCTTAAGAGAGGGACAAGTTTGACAATTTTTTCTTAGGCAATTCTTAGCGAGTTTAAATTAACATAAAAGAGGTGCTAACACTAATATGTTTGTAGTTTTTTTTAGTTTTTTTAGTTTGTTATTCTTATGAATTTTTAAATATATTTTTCTTAATTGTTTTTGTGGTGATAAAATTTGTAATAAATTGAATAATTAATCTATAAATATATAGATATTACTGTTTGTTATCTGTTATATTTTTAAGAATAACTAATAAAAAAAACATCTTTAAACTAACTAAACACTGAAAAAAACCAAAAGTTCTGAAGTTATTTTTTCTAGAATTACTTTTATAATTTGCTTTTTAATAATCAAACAATGAAAGATAATTAAAATTTGTATGAAGATTTATTTATATTAGAATATCTAATATAATTTAATTTGTATATTATGTTATATATAAAAAATATATCATAGAGCAAGCTCATATGAATTAATATAGTGTAGAAACTATATAACAAAATTATAACAGTGATTCTAATTTTAAAACTTAAGGAGCAAACTGATAATAATGATAACTTATATCAATTAGATTTGATTAGATTAGCAAGCTAAATCTAAATTAATTATAATAATAAATAGTTATTTAATTTTATAGTCCAGTTTTGTATTAAGATTATCTTCACTATTATGATCATTTAAATTCAAATTATAAAATTTGTAAAATGTTATTAATTTGTAGATAGAGAGAGAAAAAAAATCCTTTACTTCTAATACATCCTCAAGTTAATTATATATTTATAATTAATAACAATAAAAATTAACAACGTAACGTCTATTACATCGGCTTTTACACGTCATTTAGACATACTCTAATCCTATATATAGAATAATC
The DNA here is from genome assembly GCA_030710605.1 of Cordylochernes scorpioides. Taxonomy (NCBI): domain Eukaryota; kingdom Metazoa; phylum Arthropoda; class Arachnida; order Pseudoscorpiones; family Chernetidae; genus Cordylochernes; species Cordylochernes scorpioides. The sequence goes on along the minus strand of CP092877.1, from coordinate 26,909,366 downwards.
GAAGAGAGAATATATATAATAGTTAGAAAAAAGAGAGAAAGACAGAACCATGCACTTTTAATCAAACTAATAATAAGGAAAAAAAAAATTTTGTAAAGAAGGTAGATAAGATTGTTAGTATATATATATATATTTTTATAATTTTATATTTTATCCTTTTTTTTTTTAAAGATTTTTAAAGGTTTTTTTTTATTTTATAATATGATTATAAATAGTTGTATTTAGTAATATATCTATAGTATGAATTAACATTTGTTATAAGTTTGGATATTATGTTTTGAAACCCTAATGGTAGACCAGACATACACAAAAAACTTTAAATTGAAATAAATTGGAAAAAGAGATCTGCTGGACCGGGGATCTTCAGATAAAAGTCCAACGACATTTCACCCCTTCTTTATTATGTCATAGATCTCTTTTAAACCGGATTTTATGTGTTAATATTAAGTTGTTTCAGTGAAATATTTAAATGAACATATATAACAGATACAAGTGTTAACAAATTCAAACTGTAAACCTACCTCGACCGCGGCGTCCTCCATTGTGAATATCTATTTCTGGCTGACACATGTTGCGGGAGGGGGGGACATTTCAAATTTAGACCATTTATTCAGAATTTTTTTGAACAACAAGAAATTTAAAGAAGAAAGGAAAAATAGTTAAGGGAAGAAAGTTGAATTTCATAATCTTTACAGCTAGTTATATCAAAATAACTGATTCAAAACTTATTCATCTTTTAATATTCCTTTAAAAAGGCAAATTATAAGAGTTTAATAAAGCTATTAATTGTGCAAATTCACTTTATTTAACTTCCATTTTCCTCCCCAGAAATTGGAGATTAAACAAAATGAACTATATACTATAACACTTTAAAAATCTTGTGAAAAAATCTTTTAATCAGTTATTTAATCAAAGTTTAATTAACTGTTAAAGATTATAAATTTGTATTAGTTATAATTAAGAGAAATTATAGAAAGTTGATTTCATAAATGGATATTTCCATTTATTTTTTTTTAAATATTTTATAATTGATATACTGTTGAAATATTTTACTTGTTTGATACTAAATTTGTTTTTAATAAATTCCATGTTTAAATTTTTAACATCTTCTATGAAATTATCTAATATATTATTTATTCTATAAAATCTTAGAAACTGACCATAATATATACCTTTACAGCAATTTAATGATATATTAGAATTCATATTACAGTATTTTATAATATTGAAATTATAATTACTCTTTTTATTATAAACTCTAACAGCACTATTTGTAAGGTCTATATTCAAGTCTAAAAAGTTAACTTTTTTGTTTCTATAAATTTTTTCATTGTTCTTAAGTTTCAAGTATTTAGGATATATTTCAGGTATTAATTTTTTAAACTGTGGATTATTAAATATTATTATGTCATCTACATAACGGAATATTTGCCAATTAATATTATTTTGTAGAAAGTATTCTCTTTCGTACCAGAACAATATTAGATTTGCTAATAACGGACTAGAAGAAGTTCCCATGGGAACGCCTTCTGATTGAATATATATTTTATTTTTAAATTCTATATAGTTAAAATTTAAAAATGTTTCCAGTAGAGTTTTTGCTGTTTTAAGATCTAATTTAAATGTTTTATATCTGTTATGAATAATTTTAATGTAGAAAGTTTTGTCATTAATGAATTCATTAAATAAATATATTGGTTATTTTATTATTTAGATCTCTTAAATTTATTTTAGAATATAGGTCCTCAAAGTCAAATGTGTGTACTGTTTCAATGTTTGTCCAATTGTTCATTAAATAATTAATGATTTTTTTATTTGAGTCGATAAATTTATAATTATATTTATTAGTTAATTTATTTATAATAAATTGTAGTGTTGAAGCTAATTGTATATCAATATTTTTTATGACTGAATTTATACCAGATGTGATTGTTCTGAAAGAAATAGGTTTTTTGTGTAGTTTAGGAATTATATAGAACTTTGGTATGTTTGGATTTTTGTGGTTATTATAAATTTTTAGTGAATTTTCAACATTTTTGATGTCTTTTTTGATTTTTGTGCCTGTAGTTCTAGCAATAGTGTATTTATGATTATTATCAATTTCCTTTTTTAGTATATCGTGGTATAGATTTTTACAAATTAAAGATAAATTATTGGAACATTTATCTATAGGAGTGTTAATATAGTCCTTCTGTAAATTAATTATATTTTCTTTAAAAGAAGGAATGTCTGAATTAGGTTTTGTGTATTTAAGTGTATTATTATAATAATTAATAATTTCCTTTTTAATATTATTTTTCCATTCCAGAAAAGTAAATTCTGGAATACTGTATTTTATACTAGTTTTATTTATGAAAATATCTATATCTTTTAATATAGATTTAATTGTATTATTATAATTGTGTTTAATTTGAGGTATATATTTATACCCTTTATTTAAAATTTCTTGATATTCTGGATTTAAAAAAGAAAAATTGCTAGTTAATATATGACCTGAGAACTTATATTTATCAATATAGTTGTTGCAATTACATTTAATTTTTTTAAAATTTGCCAAATTATTAATAAATTGGTTATAATTGCAAACTAAATTACCTATATTTTTGTTGTATCTCCAGATTGTTTTGAAATTTAAATTTTTTATAGGGAAAAGATTATTGATGATTTGGTTATTAAAAATATCATTAAATTCAATATGATTAAATAAATTGTTATTAAATTTAATGATAATATTAATGTTATTAGTAGCTTGTTTAATTTTTCTGTATTTAAAGATGTCGTGTGTGATATCTATTAATCTGTTAGTCAGATTATGAATTTTAATATATTCTATGAGTTTGATAAATTTATTATTATTTAGTTTAAATAATGTTTTAATAAATTTATCGACGAAGTTGTTAGTGTACATTTGTTTTGGGTCCAGTAATTCTTCAAATTCAATGTAACCTAATTTATTTGTAGTTTTACCTCTAGTTTTATTAGGTTTAGTTTTAAATTCATTTTTTTTGTATTTGCAACTGATTTCATAGGTTGAAATTTCTTCTGTTTGTGGTTTGTATGTGTAGTTTAATTCGTCGTTAAGTCCATAAGGGAATAATGTGTTGTGTTTATAAATGTAGTTGTTTTCTAATAATAGTCGTTGTTTTTTGTTTTGACATATGTCTAGTATTTCTATCTTAAAGTTGTTAAAAGTATGTAATTGATTGTGTTCTTTCATATATATATTACCAATTGATTTTTTAGCGTGGTTTCTATGTAGGTTTATTCGTATATTTAATGGATTACAAGTTTGTCCTATATATGATAGTTGACAAATTTGGCATGTTAATTTATAAATAGTATTCACTAATTTACAACTAGTTGTTTGAAAAGTGTCATGGTTCTTAAGAGAGGGACAAGTTTGACAATTTTTTATATATAACATAATATACAAATTAAATTATATTAGATATTCTAATATAAATAAATCTTCATACAAATTTTAATTATCTTTCATTGTTTGATTATTAAAAAGTAAATTATAAAAGTAATTCTAGAAAAAATAACTTCAGAACTTTTGGTTTTTTTCAGTGTTTAGTTAGTTTAAAGATGTTTTTTTTAATTAGTTATTCTTAAAAATATAACAGATAACAAACAGTAATATCTATATATTTATAGATTAATTATTCAATTTATTAAAAATTTTATCACCACAAAAACAATTAAGAAAAATATATTTAAAAATTCATAAGAATAACAAACTAAAAAAACTAAAAAAAACTACAAACATATTAGTGTTAGCACCTCTTTTATGTTAATTTAAACTCGCTAAGAATTGCCTAAGAAAAAATTGTCAAACTTGTCCCTCTCTTAAGAACCATGACACTTTTCAAACAACTAGTTGTAAATTAGTGAATACTATTTATAAATTAACATGCCAAATTTGTCAACTATCATATATAGGACAAACTTGTAATCCATTAAATATACGAATAAACCTACATAGAAACCACGCTAAAAAATCAATTGGTAATATATATATGAAAGAACACAATCAATTACATACTTTTAACAACTTTAAGATAGAAATACTAGACATATGTCAAAACAAAAAACAACGACTATTATTAGAAAACAACTACATTTATAAACACAACACATTATTCCCTTATGGACTTAACGACGAATTAAACTACACATACAAACCACAAACAGAAGAAATTTCAACCTATGAAATCAGTTGCAAATACAAAAAAAATGAATTTAAAACTAAACCTAATAAAACTAGAGGTAAAACTACAAATAAATTAGGTTACATTGAATTTGAAGAATTACTGGACCCAAAACAAATGTACACTAACAACTTCGTCGATAAATTTATTAAAACATTATTTAAACTAAATAATAATAAATTTATCAAACTCATAGAATATATTAAAATTCATAATCTGACTAACAGATTAATAGATATCACACACGACATCTTTAAATACAGAAAAATTAAACAAGCTACTAATAACATTAATATTATCATTAAATTTAATAACAATTTATTTAATCATATTGAATTTAATGATATTTTTAATAACCAAATCATCAATAATCTTTTCCCTATAAAAAATTTAAATTTCAAAACAATCTGGAGATACAACAAAAATATAGGTAATTTAGTTTGCAATTATAACCAATTTATTAATTATTTGGCAAATTTTAAAAAAATTAAATGTAATTGCAACAACTATATTGATAAATATAAGTTCTCAGGTCATATATTAACTAGCAATTTTTCTTTTTTAAATCCAGAATATCAAGAAATTTTAAATAAAGGGTATAAATATATACCTCAAATTAAACACAATTATAATAATACAATTAAATCTATATTAAAAGATATAGATATTTTCATAAATAAAACTAGTATAAAATACAGTATTCCAGAATTTACTTTTCTGGAATGGAAAAATAATATTAAAAAGGAAATTATTAATTATTATAATAATACACTTAAATACACAAAACCTAATTCAGACATTCCTTCTTTTAAAGAAAATATAATTAATTTACAGAAGGACTATATTATCACTCCTATAGATAAATGTTCCAATAATTTATCTTTAATTTGTAAAAATCTATACCACGATATACTAAAAAAGGAAATTGATAATAATCATAAATACACTATTGCTAGAACTACAGGCACAAAAATCAAAAAGACATCAAAAATGTTGAAAATTCACTAAAAATTTATAATAACCACAAAAATCCAAACATACCAAAGTTCTATATAATTCCTAAACTACACAAAAAACCTATTTCTTTCAGAACAATCACATCTGGTATAAATTCAGTCATAAAAAATATTGATATACACTGCGTGACATTGAAAATGGAACACCAAGAAATAGTGGCCAGAAAGTGATGAAACTCGGCAGACAGAGAGAGACAGGGACGAACAATAAGTGATCTTTGTTTCAAAATGATAGTCATAATACAGAGCTAGAACGGCGTCGGCTTAGTAGCAAGTAGGACCACCGCGGACGGCGATGCACGCAGCAACACGTCTAGGTAGAGAGTCAATCAGAGTACGGAGGGCGTCCTGAGGGATGGCTCTCCATTCCCTCTCAACCATTTGCCACAGTTCGTCTTCTGAACGCGGCTGTGGCAAGGCATGCAAACGGCGTCCAATGATGTCCCAGACGTGCTCGATTGGTGAGAGATCAGGAGAGTACAGTGGCCAGGGAAGCATCTGTACATCTTGCAGAACTTGTTGGCTAATGCGAGCAGTGTGCGGTCGGGCGTTATCCTGCTGATAAAGGGCATTGGGTACCCCCTGAAGGTAGGGGAGTGTCACCGATCGCAGCACATCATCAACGTATCGTTGGGCCGTCATAGTGCCCTGAATACGAAGTAAAGGTGACCTGGAATCATACGCGATTGCGCCCCAAACCATGATTCCACGTTGTCGCACGGTGGGGCGTTCCACAATTGCTGCCGGATTAGACCTTTCTCCACGTCGACGCCACACGCGTACACGGCGACTATCACTGGACAAGCAGAAACGCGACTCATCTGAGAACACGACCATGTGCTATTCCGTCATCCACGTCGATCTAGCCCGGCACCATTCCAAACGTTGGCGCCTATTCGGTGGGGTCAATGGCAGTCTTCTTAGCGGACGGCATGAGTGCAAGCCATTAGCAACCAATCGACGGAAAATGGTTCTGGTCGAGATGGAATGATCTAGGGTGTCTTGCACATGTTGCAGGATGGCGGTACAAGTGGCTTGTGGGGCCGCCACTGCTTGTCGAAGGATACGCCGATCCACACGTGCTGACGTCACTCTGGTTGCACCGACATTCCTATAAATTGCCACATTTCCTTGTTCCAACCATCTTCTCCACAGTCGGTGCACCGTGAACGCACCAAGGTGTGTATCAGCTGCGATTTGACGTATGGACCAACCTGCCCTTTTCAGTCCGATCACCATGCCCCTCGTAAAAGCGTCTGTCTGCTTGAACTGCCTCGGTTTACGATGACCTGGCATTCTCTGTTATTACACGTGTCTTTTGACACAAGAACAAAATTTCTACAATGATTTTCCTTGAAGTAATAACGACACGAACACTGTCCTTTCTGCAAGTTCCTTCCCTTATATCTTACTCCATGTGCGCACGAGAGCTGCGCATTTTACATCATTTGCATAACTCGGTTAGGCGCGTCTACCCTGAAATTTGCATAATTTTCTGGCCACTATTTCTTGGTGTTCCATTTTCAATGTCACGCAGTGTACAATTAGCTTCAACACTACAATTTATTATAAATAAATTAATTAATAAATATAATTATAAATTTATCGACTCAAATAAAAAAATCATTAATTATTTAATGAACAATTGGACAAACATTGAAACAGTACACACATTTGACTTTGAGGACCTATATTCTAAAATAAATTTAAGAGTTCTAAATAATAAAATAACCAATTTATTTAATGAATTCATTAATGACAAAACTTTCTACATTAAAATTATTCATAACAGATATAAAACATTCAAATTAGATCTTAAAACAGCAAAAACTCTACTGGAAACATTTTTAAATTTTAACTATATAGAATTTAAAAATAAAATATATATTCAATCAGAAGGCGTTCCCATGGGAACTTCTTCTAGTCCGTTATTAGCAAATCTAATATTGTTCTGGTACGAAAGAGAATACTTTCTACAAAATAATATTAATTGGCAAATATTCCGTTATGTAGATGACATAATAATATTTAATAATCCACAGTTTAAAAAATTAATACCTGAAATATATCCTAAATACTTGAAACTTAAGAACAATGAAAAAATTTATAGAAACAAAAAAGTTAACTTTTTAGACTTGAATATAGACCTTACAAATAGTGCTGTTAGAGTTTATAATAAAAAGAGTAATTATAATTTCAATATTATAAAATACTGTAATATGAATTCTAATATATCATTAAATTGCTGTAAAGGTATATATTATGGTCAGTTTCTAAGATTTTATAGAATAAATAATATATTAGATAATTTCATAGAAGATGTTAAAAATTTAAACATGGAATTTATTAAAAACAAATTTAGTATCAAACAAGTAAAATATTTCAACAGTATATCAATTATAAAATATTTAAAAAAAATAAATGGAAATATCCATTTATGAAATCAACTTTCTATAATTTCTCTTAATTATAACTAATACAAATTTATAATCTTTAACAGTTAATTAAACTTTGATTAAATAACTGATTAAAAGATTTTTTCACAAGATTTTTAAAGTGTTATAGTATATAGTTCATTTTGTTTAATCTCCAATTTCTGGGGAGGAAAATGGAAGTTAAATAAAAGTGAATTTGCACAATTAATAGCTTTATTAAACTCTTATAATTTGCCTTTTTAAAGGAATATTAAAAGATGAATAAGTTTTGAATCAGTTATTTTGATATAACTAGCTGTAAAGATTATGAAATTCAACTTTCTTCCCTTAACTATTTTTCCTTTCTTCTTTAATTTTCTTGTTGTTCAAAAAAATTCTGAATAAATGGTCTAAATTTGAAATGTCCCCCCCTCCCGCAACATGTGTCAGCCAGAAATAGATATTCACAATGGAGGACGCCGCGGTCGAGGTAGGTTTACAGTTTGAATTTGTTAACACTTGTATCTGTTATATATGTTCATTTAAATATTTCACTGAAACAACTTAATATTAACACATAAAATCCGGTTTAAAAGAGATCTATGACATAATAAAGAAGGGGTGAAATGTCGTTGGACTTTTATCTGAAGATCCCCGGTCCAGCAGATCTCTTTTTCCAATTTATTTCAATTTAAAGTTTTTTGTGTATGTCTGGTCTACCATTAGGGTTTCAAAACATAATATCCAAACTTATAACAAATGTTAATTCATACTATAGATATATTACTAAATACAACTATTTATAATCATATTATAAAATAAAAAAAACCTTTAAAAATCTTTTAAAAAAAAAGGATAAAATATAAAATTATAAAAATATATATATATATACTAACAATCTTATCTACCTTCTTTACAAATTTTTTTTTTCCTTATTATTAGTTTGATTAAAAGTGCATGGTTCTGTCTTTCTCTCTTTTTTCTAACTATTATATATATTCTCTCTTCGATTATTCTATATATAGGATTAGAGTATGTCTAAATGACGTGTAAAAGCCGATGTAATAGACGTTACGTTGTTAATTTTTATTGTTATTAATTATAAATATATAATTAACTTGAGGATGTATTAGAAGTAAAGGATTTTTTTTTCTCTCTCTATCTACAAATTAATAACATTTTACAAATTTTATAATTTGAATTTAAATGATCATAATAGTGAAGATAATCTTAATACAAAACTGGACTATAAAATTAAATAACTGTAATATTATAAAGAATATTGTCTAATAAATAATTATGTACCATGTTGGATATAATGTATTCTGTATGGATTCAAATAAAGATGGCAGTCAAAGGAAGAGGAGATGGAAGAAGTAGAAGAGAAAAGAACGACAGATCCAAGTCGTGTATCTAGGTCACTTAGAACAAAGAGGCCCTCATATTCCAGAGTTGAATGTCCTGAGAGATTGGGATGTTAGGCAAAGCTTCTTCCCGACCAAATTTACCATCATGGCCGACAGAGACAGGGACCAATCAAAGGTCAAGCAGGGTCCCCACATGACCCAAGCCAGGGGGCGGGGCAACCAGAGTTCGGTCGGTAACGTGTGTGTCAAGACGTGTGTGTGCATCTTCTAAAAGTAGTGCCTCGAGGTCCAAGATGTGAGTCATCTCAATCCAATTAATCGCGAAAATCCTTCCATCTCCTCTCCCGAGCCGCCAATGATTAATATTCCGAGGTGTTTTGTGATTCATTAATCGATATAGTGTGCCGATTTTTTTCATCCACCGCCATTGATAACGACTGCCCAAACATACAAAACCCCATCCACTCCCGAGGATTCTCAGGACAAAGCACTTTAATATAGAGAGTCGACAAGATTCTCAGGATCCTTTTCCCTTATACCACAGAGAGTAGACAGGATGGACGAGAAAAACGAAACGCAAGACGCGGAGGAATACACCGCAGAGGGAGAAAACAACCCCGCCGTAAGTTCTCCCAAAATAGAACCCCCCCCTCCGTCGGCAGAGTTGCCGGCCGTCTTGGCACGCCTCGCGGCGTGTTTATCTGCCCTTCAGACCACCAGCGACCGCGTGACCCATCGGACGGAGATAGAAGTCCAGAGCTTCGACGGGACCTACCCAGCCGCACAGTTCTTTCGGACATATGACCAGAAAACAGACTGGGATGGTCTCACCAACACGGAAAAAGTGCTCCGCCTACCCCGTTACCTGAACAACAAACCGCTAGAACACTTCAGGAGGCTTCGGATGGAGACCCAACATTACATCCAGGTGAGACAGACCTTCCTGGATCTCTATCCGGAGACCAATGAGGCCACGTATGCCCAATACTTCTCCATGAAGCTGGCCGGACAGCCCAACCTGGAAGAATACTATCGGAATAAGACCGCGCTGGGTCTACAACTGGGCCTCCCACAAGAGGTCATCTTGGAGACGCTCACCGAGGGGCTGCCACCCTCCGACCAGCGCCTCGTCCGCATTGTGCCGCCAGAGAACCTAGGTGCATGGTTCCGGCTGGTGCAGCGGATCCGCGGCAGCGGCGCACCATCTCCCAGGCACCCAGACGAGCACGCACCACCCCTACTGGGCCCCTACGCACCGGTGCGACCTAGTCCAAGAACAGTGCCAACCAGGTCGACCCCGCCAACAGACTGCCGTTTTTGTGGTGGACTACACTGGCACTCTGAGTGTCGTCTCAGACAAGCCCCGCAGTTGCCCCGTGCCTCCGGAGACGCACGAGCAGCGCGCTCCGCGCAACTAGCGGAACAACGGCCGCGAGCCCAGCCCCATCACCAAGCGTCACGCGCACAAGCCACTGGGATAACCAAGGGAGCCCCAGACCAGCAGCCAGCAGGTAGGCCTACTGACCAGGCCTTTCGTCAACCTGACAATTAGATTGCCAATCTCCCATGGACTGTCCCTACCATTCCTGATAGACACGGGTGCGTCCGTTAACCTAGTGTCATGTGCCATATATAAAAATTTAAAGAATAATTTCCCTGACCTAAATTTAATAACTAAAAAAATAATAAATTTACAGACAATAGATGGCCACGTGCCAACAATAGGCCAGATTACCTTCCCCCTATCCATTCATGCCATAACCCAAAACGAAGTATTCCACGTGGTGGACGCCCCTCTACCATTTGGAATACTTGGTATTAATACCCTCCGTAAATTCAAATTAAAAATCGATTTTGCACATGGCACTATGTACCAACTCGATGCACCTTTGTCGCCCCTGACCTACCACTTTGCTGTGTTGCCCGAAAGGTGCACATATTGGGAATGCCAGGCGGACCTATGCAAGGCCCACACTATTTTTCCGCCTTCCGCCAACAATACCCAATATGCGCATTTTTCGGACAACACGTCCACAACCCAGGGACTCACCCAACCACCGCACCATGTCCAATCAAAGAACTTTTTTAGAGCCAACTGCTCTTATTATAGGGTCAAGGTACCAGAACAACCACCCAATGCCAACCTCTCACACCCCACCAAGGTCCAAACGGACCACCTTCACCATACACCCAAACATCCCCATTCCACACACCATTCCATGTACCACACACACCACCCATTATCACCAGAACACCTCCCAGGGATCCCCATAGACAATCAACCGCAGCCACCGTATCCACCTCAATTCCCGGCGCTATTGCGCCAATACCAACACGTGTTCTCCCGGAACAAATTCGCGGTCCCATGCCTAAAGGTTCCCCCAGTAAGAATCGCCACCAACTCCGACAAAGTCGTCACCATCCGCCCATATAGGGTACCGATATGCGACCAACGGGAAATACGCAGTCAGATCCGACAGATGTTGGATAATGACATCATTGAGCCGTTCTACTCCCCTTTCTCTAGCCCGGTCACCCTAGTGACCAAGCGAGACAAGACCAAAAGGTTTTGTATCGACTATAGGAAGGTGAACGAGGTCATAAGCTCCGATGTCCATCCACTCCCGAGGATCGAAGATATACTGGACCGTCTCGCGCGGGCCAAGTATTTCTCGACTGCCGACGTCTCCTCCGCATATTGGCAAGTGCCGATACACCCTGATTCTCGACCACTGTTGGCCTTCGCCACGATAGACGGGTTGTATCAGCCCACCCGATTGCCTTTCGGACTTAAGACCAGTCCACAGATCTATGAAAGGGCAATCAATCAGGTCCTGCAGGGGCACGGACTTGATTGTGTGGCGCACTATTTTGACGACTTTGTCATATATTCGGAGACACTGGAGGAACACCAAGAACACCTGCGCAGGTTTTTCGCGTTCTGCGACGCGGAGAACTTGCAACTCAACCTCACCAAATGCGAGTTTTTTAGGCAGACCATCGAATTTCTGGGGTACACAATCACCGCTGGTACCACCACCCCACTTATCCGCAATACCGACGTAATACACGCTATCCCACCCCCGAACAATCGCAAAACGCTGCAATCCTTCTTAGGCGCCGTGAACGTCTATAATAAGTTCATCCCGGACTATGCCCGTTTGCGGACCCCACTCAACAACCTTCTCAAGAAGGATGTGACGTGGGACTGGGATGACAAATGCCAAAAGGCGTTCACCAGCCTGAAGGAAAGCCTCACACAACACCCCGTATTGCACCTCTACAAGGATGAACTACCATGCCAGGTATATTGCGATGCATCAACACTTGGCATTGCAGGCGTCCTCAAACAAGTCCACTCCGCTGGGAAGGCCTACCCAGTCCAATATTTCAGCCGCGCTCTGCGTGTACACGAGCGGAACTACACCATCTCCGAACTAGAATGCCTCGCCATTGTCGAGAGCGTGGAGAAGTTCCGTGTGTATCTAATGGGCAGAAAATTCACCATATTTTCTGACCATCACGCACTGCAGTGGCTGAAGACGATCAAAAACCCGTCAGGCAGATTATTCCGATGGAGTTTGAGGTTATCGTGTTACGAATACGAAGTCCGCTACATAAAAGGATCACTACAACATGAAGCGGACCTCCTATCCCGTAACCCGTTTTGTGGATTCTTAGACACCACCCTCATTAAGAACCACCAACTCACTCCTTCGGGAGAATCTAAACTGACCATTGATCGAAACGGACTGCAAACCCTAAAGCGTAGAGGTGTAACCAAAATTGTCGTCCCTGACGCCCTCGTTCCCGACCTACTAACAAAGGTGCACAGTCGGTACAACCACCCGGGCATATCCCAGATGACCAGGCTCATCTCTCCCCAGTACTACTGGAAGGGGATGTCAGAAGACATCTCCAAAACCACCAAAGCCTGCGCCATCTGTCAGTCAACAAAACACCCTCGAGGTCCCACGTTTGGGGAACTAGGACAACTTCCTGTGGCCACTCAGCCTTTTGATCTGGTCGCCCTCGACACCATAGCTGGACTTGCCAAATATGGTAACGCCAAAGCTTACCTCCACGTTGTGGTGGATCACTTTTCGCGCTACACGTGGACCTTCCCCTCAAAATCTACCAGCCTCACCACCTATCAACAGGTGATAAAGCGAGTGTTGCAGGACGGCTCTCCGAAACGCCTACTCACGGATAGAGCGCCTGCGTTCACCTCACCAAAGTTCAGGAAGTTCCTGATTAACAGGAACATCCATCCCCTGCTCACCACCAGTAACAACCCCCAAGCTAATGGTCTATGCGAGCGCCTGAACGCTACCTTAACAGGCAAACTAAGGTTACTCCATTTGGAAAACCCCAAAGCCGCATGGACTAAGCTGGCGAAGCGCGTTACTGTGGTGTATAACAACACGCCCCACTCAGTTACCGGGTTCCCACCTGGCTACCTGATGTTCGGCGTTCTACCTCCCGAGCTCACTGAGCATGTAAACCCCTACCCCGTTTTAACCACAGCCCGACGGATAGCCCATGAACGTACCCAGGCCAAGCACCTCAAAGACAAACATGCCTACGACCAACAACATAAGACACCCCATTTTGAACCCGGAGATCTCGTGTTGGTAAAAGTTTACCATCACCCCAATACAGGCAAACTGGCTCCGTATTTCACGGGTCCCTACGAGATCTTAGAGATCATCTCTCCCAACGTGGTGAGAATAAACCGACCCAACCAACCTCTAAATCGAATACCGACACAGTCCATGTAAATAAATTACAGTACTATAACGAAAATATTCGTTATATCGCACCTCCCACTCTGATACCACACCCTGCTAAACCCCAATCTAGGACGCTACCACCACTGTTCGAGCACCTCACCCCAGACCTCTTTACAGTTGAGCGCTTTGCTCCTACAATAGGCAATTGTACCACTACCACCCCTGTTGACCCACAATGTAACATTATCGCCCAACGCGATATTCCCCAACCTGCAATATCCCGTCCAACCCATATAACCAAAGTTAAAACCCCAATCCCTACAGTTAGGGCTGATCCCAAACCAATTCCCTTACAGGCAAGGTTTTTTCGTAACGTGAAAACCTTCCCCTTGTTCCACCTCCTATACCTCATCAACCTTTTCATCCTACCCACTGTACTATTACCCATGGCCACCCTACTGTATGTCAGTGTCTATACACTGCAGCCCAACCGTCTCTTCCAACTACAGGAAGCCCTATTCGAAATAACCATCGCCGTAGTGGAACTAATCCATCGAACCATAGGAATAATTCTCCCGGAGTTATGGACCATCCTTGTCCACAGTCATGCCTTGGTCGCTCTAATAGGTGAAATCATAGGAGAGATTTTCCAAACCCTCTTTAGAGCGCGCCAAGTCGAATAGCAATCTCCCCACCTTTACAAACACTCGTCGATCACCCCGCTGTCAGCTGGCGTCCACTTTACAGAACCTTCCGCCGCGCCGACGTCACGTCCTTTCCGATCACGTGACCGACGTCACATCCTCCCTGCGGAATGTAAACAAACCCGCCGTCACTTTTCGCGTGTCAACACACTTAAAGTTACTTTCTGGAACATACACTCACACACACTCGCATACATTCACGCACCTATATAGTTTTGGCAACCTTATGACCTACGACCCTATAATAAACAAAGATTGGACATTGTTATGTAAAAAAAAAAAAAATTCTTCTTTTGTGTATATTTTTGTTAACCAATTTTAAAGGACTTGTACACAACCAGCACTTTTATTTTTTTTATTTTTATTTTTTTTATTCCCACCATCCATGTCTATCACCCTTTCAATTTCTTAATCACCTCAAGTTTATTTTTTTTTTCCTTTTATTGTTTAAACCTTGTTTTGTCCTAACTGAATGAACAACTGACCTGACGCAATACTTCTCATGTATCAGCCTTCAGTTTATCATACAGGAGCTTTGATTTCTTTTTTTATGTTTTGTTTATATTTTTTTTCACCGCCCCAAAGGCTAATCAGATTTCTTTTTTCTTTTTTTTTTTCCCTCCATCACCAAATTTTATTGTCTATAGTTTTCTTTTTATTTCTGTTAATGTCTTATATGTTTTGGTTGGATTGCACCTCATAGAGTTTCCCTTGCTGTGGGTTTCCACACAGCAAGATTGAACACCTATGCAGGCAAGATTTTTTTTTTTTCCTCCAAAAAATTATCATATTTTTTCCTAGTTTAGCAAGCACCCCTATCTACTCAAATTTCTTTTTATTACTTATTTCCATCATTTACTTTCTCCCCAATTGTATCTAACCACTCACTATTTTAAAAAAAAATTATTTTTTTTTCTTTCCCAAAAAAATATTTTTCTTTTTTCAGAATTTAATACAGATCCCTTTTAAAATTCTTATTCATAGGGGGCGCATCTGTAATATTATAAAGAATATTGTCTAATAAATAATTATGTACCATGTTGGATATAATGTATTCTGTATGGATTCAAATAAAGATGGCAGTCAAAGGAAGAGGAGATGGATGAAGTAGAAGAGAAAAGAACGACAGATCCAAGTCGTGTATCTAGGTCACTTAGAACAAAGAGGCCCTCATATTCCAGAGTTGAATGTCCTGAGAGATTGGGATGTTAGGCAAAGCTTCTTCCCGACCAAATTTACCATCATGGCCGACAGAGACAGGGACCAATCAAAGGTCAAGCAGGGTCCCACATGACCCAAGCCAGGGGGCGGGGCAACCAGAGTTCGGTCGGTAACGTGTGTGTCAAGACGTGTGTGTGCATCTTCTAAAAGTAGTGCCTCGAGGTCCAAGATGTGAGTCATCTCAATCCAATTTAATCGCGAAAATCCTTCCATCTCCTCTCCCGAGCCGCCAATGATTAATATTCCGAGGTGTTTTGTGATTCATTAATCGATATAGTGTGCCGATTTTTTTCATCCACCGCCATTGATAACGACTGCCCAAACATACAAAACCCCATCCACTCCCGAGGATTCTCAGGACAAAGCACTTTAATATAGAGAGTCGACAAGATTCTCAGGATCCTTTTCCCTTATACCACATAACTATTTATTATTATAATTAATTTAGATTTAGCTTGCTAATCTAATCAAATCTAATTGATATAAGTTATCATTATTATCAGTTTGCTCCTTAAGTTTTAAAATTAGAATCACTGTTATAATTTTGTTATATAGTTTCTACACTATATATATATATATATATATATATATATATATATATATATATATATATATATTATATTTTAATTAAAAATAGATGGGATTTCTGTAGTTTTGGATCATATTGATTTGTATGCTATGGTGGTGCAGTCGTGGTTAAAATCTTGAAAGAATAATAATAAAAATGGTTTTGATCAGATATTGATTTATTTGAGATAAAGTGATATACAAGAACATAATTTGATTAAAGTACTGCCTGGCTTAAGGCGTAAGAATAAAAAATGAAAAGCGTATTTACATAATGTACAAATGTTTTGTGTCGGCCAACGGGGAAGAGAAAATATCTTTATTTACGGGCTACTAACCAAAAGTTATGATTTTTGAGCCCAAAATCGATGTTAGGTGGCAAGGGACCCTAGGATGTGGAAGCAGGAGATGTCTCGCAGGGGTGGTGGAAACGTTGGGCAAGCAGGGCAATAGCGCCAGGGTGCAGTGAGGCGGGTGCGTTAAATAGGCCAGGAATCCAGGAGAAGTGGCAGATGGAAATGGAGGCAGAAGGTCCTTGAAGCCTAGAACTTGAGGGCCCTAGACTTCAGGATGGGGCAGCTTGAGGCTCTCGCCTCGTGCTTGTCAGGAAGGCCCTGGGAGCAGCAGTTGGCACATTTGAAGGTGCGCTGGTCAGCAATGGATGGGCAGGTTCGGCCTTCATGGCCGTCTTCACCGCAGTGGAAGCACTTGGGAGCTCTGGTGCATTGGGCAGAGTTGTGGCCGAAGCCACAACAGCGGAAGCAGACGCGCGCGCGGATGGACTCCTCGAAGTTGAGGATTACTCCATCCACCACGATCCTCCCGCGAACGCCCAGGGCTCTAAAGGTCTTGAGGTCCACCTCGATGAAGGCGGTGCAGGTCCCGTTTCTGGGTGCAGAACGGTGCGCCACGCGCACCACCTTGTCCCCAGGAAGTTTTCTAACAGCAGCGGTTTCCAGGAAGGTCTCCTCAATTGTGGAGTTGGATGTCTCCTCATCCACTTTGAAGAGGCAGATCCGTGGCAGGATCTCCTTCTGCTGGCGGACCTTCATTCCATTCAACTTGCTGGCCAGGGAGATTGTAACCTCAGGGATGGTGTCAGGATTGCTGGAATGGAGGACCAGCTTCCCCTTGGTGCGCAGGGAGGCCCAAACGCCTTGGGGGAGAGTGTGAGCAGCGCGGACTGTTTTCAGCATCTCCCTTGGGTCAGCCTGTGGGTCATCTGAGATGACCACTGTGTGGGCCGCCGATTTTTCTCCATGAAGGATCACTTGGGCGGCCGCAGGCTTGGAGACGTGGGAAGGCACAGGTTTTGAAGGACCATTCAGGTTTGTCCTCTTTGCAGGCGGGTTGGGAGCTTCAGACTGCTTCCTTTTGGTTGGAGCAGGAGCAGGCAGGGAGGAGGCAGGCTTCTTGGCAGGGAGAGCAGCAGGAGCAGGAGTGGCGGGCTTGATTGGGTCAGTCTGGGAGCTGGTTTCATTGCAGGAAGGAGCAGGGCAGGTTTGAGTGCCGCGGCAAGCAGTCTTGGGCTTGTTGGCCTCCTCAATTTCGTCCAACTCTGCGAAGGACTCGAGGGTGTCAGTGAGGTTCTCTACATTGGTAGCGAGGGCCTTGATCATTTCAGTCCGCGAGGCGATGTAGCGTATCAGGTCCTCATGCAGGGATTTCAGGGCAGGATGGCCAATGGAGCTCAGGATGCTGCAGTTGCGTGAGATCACCATCTCATCTTCCCTCTCCAGGTCGGCGACGTTCACGATGCGGGTTGTAGGCTTGTAGGCCTTCTTTTTCTTCTTGGCAGGATTCATGTCGGCCAACTTGTTGCTGTTGTTTATTATCGTTTGTTTATATAAAAACTTACATTGTTTGTGATGATGATAACAAAAATGAATTTTAAATTAATATATATAATTCATTGAGAAAAAAATAATTATTTATCAAATTCACAAAAGTGACAATATCTTATTTAAAATATAATAAATGTTTTCAAAAAATTATGTGTTTCAAATTATATTAAACGCGTATAACAATTATTATATTTATATACGTTTATAAATCAATATATAGGTGGATTGGATGTTTTCTAGAATCGTTTTAACAATTGTTCGTTAGGCAAACTTTTACTCGGATAAAAACCGGGCGAAGCCGGGTACATTCGCTAAATACAGTTATTTACAAATCTTCGTTTGTGGCAAGATACTATTCCTTCAACTTCAAATTACCGAGTGGACCAATTAATACTGATTTTTTTTTTCAACTTATCGAGTATTTTTTCAAGGGACGGGAAAATTTTCAAATTATCGAGAGTATGACAAGTATAGATTCAGTAAGGATTGGATGTTTACTAGAATCGTTTTAACAAATGTTTGTTAGGCAAACTTTTACTCGGGTAAAAATCAGGCGAAGCCGGGAACATATATATATGTTTGTCGGCTATGCACGCTCTCAATATGTAACTAATCTCGCTGAAATTTGAAAAGGACAGAGTTAAATCTGGAAGAGTTTTTTTGTCGCACTTTAACCAAGAAAAATTATAGCACTGAGCAACAATATTTTTTTAGTCAGAATGATAATGACAATATTGCTCTATCATGCTTGACTGACATAAATAAAATTATTTAGGGGAATATTCACTAAAGCAGTCCACGGGCGGAGCCAGATAATAATTTTTAGTAGGCAGGAACAAAATTCTACCGCGAAACATTCACTCGAGCAGAAGGCACACGAAGCCAGGTCATCTCTACATATAAAATATCGTTTCTCGGCCTTTTGGCTAAGATCATGTAGTATATCTCTAGATATTTTCATTTATATATATCTTTTTAAAAATCTATTCAGTAGAGAGAGTAAATGTGTTTGCTCGCGAAAAATATATTTTCTATATTATATAAATATATAAGGAAACGAATATTATTATCATAATATTCTGTGTGTTCCGGAATATTATTATCAATAATATTCGTTAGGCAAACTTTCACTCGGACAAAACCCGGACGAAGCCGGGTACACATTCGCTAGTATGACTATATATTCTGTGTTATAAAAATAAACATAATCATCCCCTGGCTGAGTCATCAGATCAATTTAAACAACATGAATTACACTCACTGGTATAATAATCGATCAATGATCTTTTAAAATGTTTATTAATTAATAAAAAAACGCCTACAGGCAGATGTTGCCAAAGTTTTACTTTTTAAAAGGATCTTTTAGTAGTTAAATTGAAAAAAAAAAAGTCTAAATCATTTTATTCTCTGTAAATTTCATATATATTTCATATTATGTTGAAGAAAAGGTTTTAAGATGCCTCCGAGAAATGCTTTAGGATTTTTTCAACTATATTTAAAAAACAATTTATTGATTCAAGATTTCCTTAAATAAATTTAGTTTACGGCCAAAAACTACTAGAAGTAAGAAGAGATAAAGCTAACAGCAACGAGTTTCTTTAATGAGCTATAAGCTTGACGAGCTTATATCTCTATTAAAGAAACTCGTTGCTGTTAGCTTTATCTCTTCTTAGCAATGTAATCGGCGATTCCTACATTTGTAACTACTAAAACTAATATTTATTTCAAATAAAGAGATTTAAGGGTATAATTTTGGTAACTGCGCACTGGTTTTTAATACTAGGCCCATTCACTGCCATTCTAAGACCATTCTAGACTACATCGTATCAAACAGAAATATATAAGTAAGTAGTAACCTCTTCCTGAAAATTGAAGAGGTCTAGATGAGTTCCACATCCTAGAACTGGTGTGAAGACTGGAGCAAATACTACTTAACAGCACACATGCAAACATTGTATGGACCCTAGTAAAAAAATCGAGAAAATACCAAAAAATAAATAAATAACATTAGTATTGATTTATTTGTAATTTTGAAAAATGTGAAAATCCGAAAACAACAATTAAAAATAACAATTAGTTAAATTTTATTCTTTTTTCGATTATTTTTGTAGAAAGATCATTTAGAAATTGTTACATAAAAGTATTTGCCCGTTAAAGAGCAGAAAATTTGCTCTAAAGCTTGCAAAACCTAAATTAAAGAAACTTTTTAGCAGAATTCGTTTTTCCCCTTTTCTATATTTATTCTAAATATTGAGGTCTTAAAAACCTATTCTAATCTCTTTTGTTTAAAAATATAGAATAATAACTACAATTTAAAAAATGCTTCTTATTACTTTTTGATTTTCTAGACTTTTCTTTAAAATTCTACCAGTCAAATTTAGATGGAGTAATAATGACACTAACCCACACTCTACATTAAAAAAAGAATGAATGTTTGTTTCCTCCACACAATCATCGAGCGATGAAATGTTGACAGCGTATAAGGTCCGGAAGGAAACACTGTGCCTTTTTGGAATATGCTGGTAGATTACCTGGTCCTCCTTATAATACTGATTCATCAGATCATGGGCGGATTGGGTCCCTGGAGAATTTTCTTCGAGGGCGAAGTTTTGAACCATTCATTGGCATTGAGGAAGCTTGTATTCTTCTTTCTATTATTGTACCTATCTCAAGTAGGCAATGATCATCATGGTGGGTAGTAAGAGACTGCTTTTACTGTAAATACACCACATGTCTACATATGTAAGGAAGCAGTTCGACTTTTGCACTTACTAGTGTACCAGAACCTCGTATGATTACTTGCACTCATTGGTGGTGTTGGACTTTTGCAAGAATCAGGGGCCATTGAAGGATTTTTTTTTTTCAGAAAAAGTACCCAATGCGGGATTCGAACCCTGGTGGTGGCAGACGACGGGTTATACCACTCGTTCACCATAAGCTTCTATTAAAATCTCAAAGAATTGTTCTTCAAGCAGATCAAAATGTTAGCTAATTGCTGGTTGAAAATCTGAGATTAGGTTTTAATGTTTTCTTTCCGTTATTTTCAGCTTGGAAATACAAGTTACAAATTACACTCATGAACAAAACTTGAGGAAGCTGTACCTTTTAGCATGTATATCGGGATTCAGACAATAACTCTGAAATATATGTGACATACAGTGACTTTTATTGAAGATACACGAGATATCCAAGTTTAAACAAAAAAATTGCTTCTGTCTCAAAAAAAAAAAAAACAGACAACCGGCGACATAAAAATATGAATTCTTCTTTAGTTGTATCCATGAGTGCATTTTCAAAGATGAGTCAAAACTCATCCACGCAACTTTCAATACCAAATTTCTCGCCTTTATTAAGAATGGTGATCCATTGGATGCAACATTTTATCCATAATTTTAATCAGTAGATTTCAAGATGTTGTGTAGCAGAATACCGGCAGTGAGGATTTCATCCCTTCGTCGCAACCTCAGGAAAACAACCGCTGCGCAATAATTAGACAAAACAAAAATCTAATGTTGCTTTGATATCATAACTGATAGGCAATTGAGATTATATTCAATAAAATGTGTGCGTGTTTTGACTGAAAAGCACGAATAAAAAAACGATTAGATCAAGGCATATTTCTACCTATCCTCTCATCCCATCTTAGCTATAAGCTTTTAAAGTCCTCTAAAAATGCTTTGTTTTTAACGTCTAGATATATCCTGACCACGTTCACATGAACTTTTAGATGGGAGCGCCATCTAGTGGAACAGAATCAACTAAACGTTGATTTAACCTGCTCCCTGATATTTGGCCAACCATTTTCTTGATAAATTAAGAAACGTCAACCACAAACGCGTTTTGGGCTGTTGGCCCTTATCAGCGTGGTGCAGACTATACCTCTACGACCAAAAATATTTTGGTCCCAGAGGCTTCCTGAGAAATAAAGAAATGGGCATTTAAGGCTAAACTTGCGTGAATACGCTAAACATGCGAAAAAATAATTTATATTATTATTATATATATATATAACGCTATGGATATAATCTAGACGTTAAAAACAAAACTTTTTTGTAATCTATATAATTTATATATACAACTAGCGGAGGTACCCGGCTTTGCCCGGTTTACCGAGTAAAGGTTTGTCTAACGAATCTCTCGATAAAGTGAACATTTTTTCCCGGTCCCTTGAAAAATATTCGATAAGTTGAATAAAAATCAATATTAATTGGTTCCCTCGGTAATTGGAAGTTAAAGGAATAGTTTCTTGCCTTGGAATTGATCATTATTCTTGTATGGACGTACCGGCTTCGCCCGGGTTTTACCCGAGTAAAGGTTTGTCTAATAAATCTCTCGATAAAGTGAACATTTTTCCCGGTCCCTTGAAAAATACTCGATAATGTTGAATAAAATCAATATTAATTGGTTCCCTCGGTAATTGGAAGTTAAAGGAATAGTTTCTTGCCTTGGAATTGTATCATTATTCTTGTATGGACGTACGGTTTCGCCCGGGTTTTACCCGAGTAAAGGTTTTGTCTAATAAATAAATCTCTCGATAAGTGAACTTTTTCCGGTCCTTGAAAAATACTCGATAAGTTGAATAAAATCAATATTAATTGGTTCCCTCGGGTAATGGAAGTTAAAGGAATAGTTTCTTGCCTTGGAATTGTATCATTATTCTTGTATGGACGTACCCGGCTTCGCCGGGTTTTACCCGAGTAAAGGTTTGTCTAATAAACTCTCGATAAAGTGAACATTTTTCCCGGTCCCTGAAAAATACTCGATAAGTTGAATAAAATCATTGATTAATTGGTTCCCTCGGTAATTGGAAGTTAAAGGAATACTATCTTGCCTTGGAATTGTATCATTATTCTTGGTCTCAAATAAATTGCCGTGTCATCTGAATTTTGTCTTTCCTAATTTTCTACAATTACAAAATCATCGTATCATCATGATATATTCAAGAGCTGTTGTTGAATTATAACAGATAAATTAGAATATTTATCTTGATTATTTTAAAGCGAAAAGTTTATTTCAAAAATTTTATTTGCTGAAACCTTCCCAGTACTATATACTAAATAACTTCCCAAAGTTTATGGCGTTCCAATGAGTGGTTTGGTCAGGCATAAAGGACAAAAGACCACACACACACACACACATTACATCATTTATATCGATTTGAAAATAGAGGCAATCCATATTTAATTCATTAGATAATAAAAAGGCATATATTGGATTTAATAAAGGCTCGATAAAGGTTGGCGTTCAGCCAGCCGAAATATTGCAAAATAAATATTTTATTAAATCCAATATATGCCTTTTTATTATCTAAATTCATTTATATATATATAGATTACAATTTAAACAATTTTATTGATTCTTCCAATCTCAATTGCTACAGAAAATTATAAAGATCAAATAAAGGATAATTAATAAAGGAATAAATAACGTGTAGATAGAGTGTAGGAAAATATATACAGCCGTATATGTGCACAAATCTCTTCAGCAAGGGAGCCTTCCCCACCCCCAGTGAGTTCTCCTCCAAACAAGGAGGGGGTCTTCTTGAAACCCTCCTCAGCTCCACGCGAGGAGTACTTTAAGACATGGGTCTTGGTAGACTCCAGGATGGCCAGGGCGTCATCATCCAGTCACGCCGAAGACCCTGCCCTGATGGTCAGGGGGGATAATGGTAAATGTCTCCCAGATGAGAGGCCTGATGCAGCGGCAGGACCAGTGAACCAGCGACAGATCATTAGACCCACAGTCGACGCAGGACTGTTGGACCGTTGCCGAGTGGGGCTGGTGGCAAGCGTGCAGAGCGCGCTTACATTATAAAAAATATATATAGCCTGAAGAAAAAGAAGACTACGTGCAAAGGAACATGGTTACCTCTGCTTGGGGTGGTTTGTCCGGGAAGTGTGTAGAATGTGGGGGAGTCCTGGGACAGCTCGGGCAGCGTGGCTCTCGTACTTAACTAAATGACTACTCACCTGGTGTCCTGTCTGGGCTACTATATATATATTTAATGGTGACGTCAGAGGGAGAGGACGTCCAATCAGGACTGCCACAACCAATATGTGTATAAATCTCTCTTGTTTATATTATCCTTCCCAGCTCGCCGTCCTTTCTCTACCGGATATCTGTTTTATTGGCGCCATTTTTGTAGTTACACATGGGTTTGTTATGACACTTTTAGAATATGTCACATATCTTCCAATTTGTTAAAGCCGATACCTTAAAATATCCTACCCTTCTATTGAATGTACACTATTTCTATTTACTATCCCCATATTTTGTATATAAACTATTTGTATTTAAACCCCCTATTTGTATGTAAAACTAAAAATGTTGACGTCAAAATAAAGATCCAAAGAGAGCGGTCAGCTGGTGGCAGGACAGAGGGGAGGAAAAAAAGGCAACGCCCAGCCCATGTGGGGCCCCCAGGGACTCTTTATAGACGACCCCTGAAAACAGGACAGGTTTTGGCAGGGGGTCAGCAGATGTTTCTAGGGTGTGGCCATCGACAGACGGCTCCTGTCTCTCATAGAGTCCTCTCTCCATGTCTCGGTGATAGGCATCCAAGTTTGTGCCATGGACTCTACCTCTGTCCGTGGGCTGTCCCCGATCCTCTCTGTGATAACATCTAGCCCTGCCTCTGCTTATTTGTTGTCCGCGTGTGGGAAAACATTAACACTCGCCTCACGTACACGACTGCCAGTTCATCCATTCGTCGGCACATTTGCAACAATATTACATATATATATTGATGGAAATTTTACGGAAGGATATTATCTATAAAATATCATATTTTGACGGCGACCTTATTTCTATTGATCATTATCATACTGATATAATTTGCATCTATATTTTGGCCATAGATTTGGATAGCCACTTTCCCAGCTTAACACCTCTTTGACGGATTGTAAAGATTTCATTTAGTCCCTGATGGATTTCATTAAATCAAAGCCCGCCCTGGACTGAGGAGGGCCATTAGCCCGAAACCATGGTCTCCAGGTGGGTGTTTCTCAGTTTAGCAAAGCTGGTGTTGTGGACTTTGTCATCGATCCGAGTCTGCTATTTTGAGAAGACGGTCAAAAGATGGCGCTAGTTTTGACGGGAGAGGCGACCGTGGGTTCAGGAATCACGCTACCGTATGTTGGACAATTAAAAATTGTCCTTTAAAAAATCAATCACATGGAATACAATAGAGTTACCAATAATAATATCAGCTCAAACTGGCCTCCTTCCAAGCACATACATTCTTAAAGGTATAGAGCAAAGGTTTTCATCACTACATCACTGATGCGATTTTTAAATCTCTATTGAATTTCCTGGTGAAAGGTTAAAATAAAAAAAATCATTTTCATTACATTAAATCTCTA
The DNA here is from genome assembly GCA_030710605.1 of Cordylochernes scorpioides. Lineage (NCBI taxonomy): Eukaryota > Metazoa > Arthropoda > Arachnida > Pseudoscorpiones > Chernetidae > Cordylochernes > Cordylochernes scorpioides. The sequence continues at coordinate 26,883,928 of CP092877.1, read as the reverse complement.
ATATTTTGTCCAACAAACGGTAACTATGAAAAGCAAAACTCCTCTACACTTTGTATTCAACTTTTAAATTATGAAAATTATTTATTTTCAGCATAATAGTACCTAATTACAATATTAAGCCCTCTATTATATTAGGAGTATAAATAAGTTCGTGCGGTTTTGATAAAGATGACACTACTAGTTTATTATTCCACTGTTTCATCTAATAATTTGAAGCGTCATCATAAGGCTTCCTTTTTCAGTAACCGTCATTTCTCTGCAGCTATAAACAACCTAGTTTCTGTTTGCTCCTAAAATGACAACATGTACCAAATAATGTGTTTTAGCGGGGAGTTTTACTTCATTACTTCAATATGAAGAAAAAAAGCTATTGAGAGTCATCGTAGTTTATGGTGACCATGCTATAGCTGAACGAACGTGTCAGAAGTGGTTTGCACAGGTTTAAAAGTGGCAATTTTGATTTAGAAGACGAAGAAAATACTAGAGCGCCACCAAAGTTTGAGGGTGAAGAATTAGAGACAAGGCTCGATGAATATCCAACACAAATGCAAAAGGAACTCGCAAAAACACTTGGACCAACTCAATCAGCCATTTTTCACCGCTTAAAAGAAATAGGAATGATCCGAAAGGTCGGAAATTGGGTGCCGTATGTACTGGAGCCAAGAGACGTCGAACGCCATTTTTGTACGTGTGAACAACTGCTCCAACGTCAAAAAAGAAAGGAGTTTTTGCATCTAATTGTAACTGGTTATAAAAAGTGTGTCCATTACGATTATCCAAAACGTCGGGAATCGTATGGATACCCTGGCCGTGCCTCATCATCGATGGCCAAGCCGAATATTCATGGCGAGGAAGATTATGCTGTGTATTTGGTGGGACCAACCTAGGAGTGGTATATTATGAGCTGCTACAACTAAACGAAAGTATCACAGGGAAGGTCTACTGAAAATAATTGTTGCGTTTGAGCCGAGCATTGCGAGAAAAACGGCTGCAATACGCCAATAGACACAAAAGAGTTATTTTGCAACATGATAATGCTCACATGCTGCAGCACCCGTTAAAACGTACTTAGAAACGCTCAAATGGCAAGTCTCACCCCACCCGCCGTATAGCCCAGACATTGCTCCTTTCAATTGCTATCTCTTCTGATCAATGCAACATGGCATGGCTGACCAGCACTTCTCCAACTACGATGAAGTCAAAAAATGGATAAAGGAATGGATAGCGGCCAAAGAGACCGGCTTTTTTCCGCGATGGGATCGGAAATTGCCAGATGGAAAAAGGAATTGGCTAGCGCGGACCAATACTTTGAACATTGATGGTATAACCAATTATTCACAATAAAGCTCCAAGTTTCGAAAAATAAAACGCACGAACTTATTTATACTCCTAATATTAAATTAACATATCAAGTGCACACTTTCATACAATTATTATATAGGTAAATCACACATAGTAAGTGTAAATTACATTGAGTAATGAGATGTATGTAAGCGAGAATAAAGTCCATATAAATTCTGTTCTCCAAGTATTTAGAGTAAGCATGAGAAGAACACTCTTAGAATGCCAAAATAACTAAAAGCAGTATAATTAACTAAACATTAAATATTATTATTTATTTATTCAAGCAAAAAATTCACGTATAATGTCGCCAACTATTGGTTTTATTTACAAGACATGAGAAGGTCCAACTGACGCCAAGCAGATTTATTTCTTGGAATATTCTCCGGGGATGCTGGGCTTAGATTGGTGATTCCCTCGGAGGTATGGTGTATTGGAAGGTTGGGCAGGAATGGTCCAAGGTTTGGTCTTCTCCTGAGAGCAAATTGAATCTTCATTTAATAACCTGCAGAGATCTGTATGTAACCCTATGGTCGGTCAGAATTGTGGTCAAACACATCTTTGGTAGCATGGAGTGTCTCGGTGTTGCTCCGAAGACATTAATGATGTGTATAATACTTGGTGTAAATACTTCTATGTGATGGAAACATCGCATTAACACTAGGTGAGTATAACATTTTTAAACCAATAAAATTCAAATAAATTGTGTGTTATAGAGTACTTTAAATATATTTATCATATTGTAGCGTAGAAATTAAGTCTTTGTATATCTGAAGATGTGAAAGTATTTATTGATGACGTCAGTACGACTAATCGACAATATTAACCAATTAACCCAACTATCTACAGCTAGAGAATATCGACAAGCAAGCTAGGTAACTAAATGATGATTTTACAAATATAAAATAATAAATCTGTTTTTCCAAATATTTTCATTGATAATTAAATTATTTATTCGCCACATAGCCTTCTCCTATAGAAGAGCATTGACTCGATGCTCAGAAGAAGACTTATATCCTCAGTCTCAAGAACGGGTGATAGGGCCTGAGATCTCTTCGCGGGTCTGTGGTTGTTGTGTTCGTTCAGTGGGGATTTCTTCTTCCTAGACGCTTGACGAGTCATTTTCTGGGTCCTCTTCTAGGTGCTCCTCCTGGTCCTCTGGGTTTAAATAAGGCTTCATTCTAGAAATGTGAACTAAGTCTTTTGTTTTACGACGACCTTGCTGGTTTCCGAATGTCTCAACTTCATAGGTCACATCGGATATTTTTCGGGTTACTTTATATGGACCGAAGTAACATCTCATTAGTTTTTCGAATATCCCACTTTAGGCGCAGGGATAAAGATCCATACGAGATCTCCAGGCTGGTAAGTAGTTTCTGTGGTGAGCGTCATAACGGAGTTTATTACTTTCCTGAGACCTCATAGAGCGGAGACGTGCCAGTTGTCGTGCTTCTTCCGCTCTCGACCCTAGTGTTTGGATGAAGTCGTGATCTTCTGGGACTAACTTGGGAATAACAGGTCCAATGGTCCAATGCTTCACGCCCATGCGCAAGGAAGAATGGAGTGAATCCGGTGGACTCTTGCCTTGCTGTGTTGTATGCGAATGTCACAAATGGAAGGATCATATCCCAGTCTTTCTGAGTGACGTCAACATGCATTGACAGCATGTCTGCTATGGTCTTGTTCAGCCTTTCTGCGAGTCCATTCGTCTGAGGGTGATAAGCAGGTCGTCGTCCTGTGAATTATTCTGCAGTGATTGTTCAGATCACGAATCAATGATGATGTGAAATTCCTTCCTCTGTCGGTGATAGGTTCCTTTCGGAGCACCGTGTTTCAGAATTACATCCTCGACTAAGAATTTGGCAACTTCCATTGATACACTAGTTGGCATCACTTTAGTGAATGCATACTTTGTCTGATAGTCTGTGCAGACAATAATCCAGCGGTTTCCACATGTCGATGTTGGGAACCTACCTAAGAGGTCCATTCCAATCTTTTCAAAGGCAGCTCTGGGCACCGGTATTGGCTGTAAGTGTCCTGTAGGGAGCTGTGGCTGTCGTTTGCGTCGCTGACAGTCTTGACAGTGAGCCACATACCTTCTAAAATTCCTATACATTCCAGGCCAATAGAATATTTTTCTAATTCGATCATAGGTTTGGTGAACCCAAGATGTCCAGCAGTGGGCGAATCATAGAAATTTCTCAGTATTTCAGGCCTGAAGTGGCGAGAGACCACCAGAAGCCATATTCTTCCTAATGGATCATAATTATTTTTTTAGAGAGTATTATAAATTTTCAGAAAGGACTTATTAGAGGTCTCTTGTTGTATCTTGTCAGCGATCTTCATGAGATCCGGGCCTTTCATTTGTTCCTGTCCAAAATTCTGTAAGGCCATTGAACTAAGAATATATTACGCAATGTCCTCACTACAGCTTAAAGGACTTCTCGATAAGCAGTCAGCGTCCTGATGTTTTCTTCGGCTCTTGTACATAACTGTAACCTCAAATTCTTGCAAACGAAGGGCCCATCTTGCTAATCTTCCACACGGGTTCCTTGAGGTTGGTCAACAACACAAGAATGATGGTCTGTTACAATAGTAAATGGGCTGTCCGAAAACATAAGGACGGAATTTGTTTATAGCCCGAATTATGGCAAAGCATTCTCTTTCAGTAGTTGAATTTTTTTTCTGCTTTATTAAGCGTTCTCGATGCATAGGCAATAGATCTTTCCTTTCCATTCTGAATTTGTACAAAAACTGCTCCTATTCCATAGCTGCTTGCGTCCGTGTGTATCTCTGTTGGGGATGAATAATCAAAATGTCCCAAGGCAGGTTCGGAAATTAGTGCTGACTTCAGAGCATCAAATGCACTTTGTTCTTCTTGGTCTCTCCAACACAATTTGGAGTCTTTTTTCAAAAGTTCATTCAAAGATTGGACTAAATGTGCATAATAGGTATGAAGCGGCGGTAGTAGGAAGAGAGCCTAAGAAACTTCTTACTTCTTTTAATGACTTGGGTGCAGGGAAGTGACGGACTGCTCGGATCTTTCAGGGTCAGGTCGTATTCCATCTCCACTTACTTCATGTCCAAGAACAGTGATAGTTTTTGCCCCAAATTTACATTTTTTTCATTAAGGCACAGACCAGCTTGCTTCAGACAATTTAATATCATTTTAAGGCGTCGTAGATGTTCTTCAAAATTATCTGAAAAAACTATTATGTCATCTAAATAACATAGGCAGGTCGTCCACTT
>CP092877.1:26840290-26879238 GCA_030710605.1 Cordylochernes scorpioides | reverse complement strand
TAGTTCCGCATTGAGATAAGCCGTTTTGGCATCATATTGTTCGATTTCATGTTTTGTTGTGATGCGATGGCAATCAATGTTCTTAAAGAGTCCAGTTTCATCACAGGAGCAAAATATTCTTCATAGTCGATGCCAGGTTTTTGATTATGCCCCATTGCAACAAGTCTAGCCTTTCTTTTGTCAATGCTTCCATCTGGAATAATTTTTATATTAAAAATCCATTTTCCATTTATCACGTTTTCATCATCTGGCTTGAGTACAAGAGTTCAAACATTATGCGAAGTTAGGGAATCGAACTCTTCTTCCATTGCTTCTTTCCATTGGTCTGAAAATGGAGTGTTCATGGCTTCCTGATATGTTTTAGGTATGTCCATGGAAGTTGAAGATAGTTCGGTTACATTGGCTGCATTTCTTTCTTTTATTCTTCCAGATCGTCTTACACCGCTAGCTATCAGCCTTTCTTCTTGCTCTCGTAGATTGATGAGATGCTGTTCCTGAATATCTTCATTAGTTCTTCCTGCAATACGTCCGAATTTTAGGGGTAATCCTGATGATTCAGGTATTGGTTCTGGGTTCTCTGGAGTATTTGGTTCTTCTAGAGTAGAACACACGGTAGGGGTAATTCGGAAAAAGTCTGATTCCTGTTGTTTATTTCTATAGGTGATTTGATCTTGGACATGTTGGTCAAAAACACTAGAATTTAAGAGATCAGAGCCTTTTGAATTTTCATCAATTTTGACAGTTTGATCTTCATGTATTTTTCCATCTTGTGGATCATATATTCTATAAGATTTCCTAATTTTGGAGTAACCTGTGAATATTCCTTTTCTTGCTCTAGAGTCAATTTTTTTATTTTTAGGAATGTAATAGTCGGCAAGACTTCCAAAGATTTTTAAATGTGCTACAGATGGTTCGTGTCCAGTCCATTTCTCTATGGGAGTTTTCAACTCATTCTTGGTCAGTGTGCAATTATTCAAAATAAGCGGCTGTTGCAATGGCTTCTGCCCAAAATTCAGTTGGTAACTTCGCATCAAATAACATAGTTCTAGCCCAATCTAGAAGGGCGCGATTGAATCGTTCTGCAATTCCATTGCTTTGTGGTAAATATGGAACTGTTCTTTGATGGTGCATTCCTTCTTTCCTAAAAAACTAATGAAAATTTTTATTGACAAATTCAGTTCCGTTGTCCTATCTAACATTTTTATTTTAACATTAGTTTCATTTTCTCGATGATTTTTTAATTCAACAAAAAAGTCAAATGCATCTTCCTTTGATTTCAAAAAGTATACAAAGATATGTCTACTATATGAATCCACAATAACGTACAGATAGTTTGCACCACCCAGTGATTTGGTTGGCATAGGGCCACAGAGATCCATGTGTATAAGTTCTAATGGTCTTTCAGCATGACTATTCTCGATAGCTTTGAAAGAGTTTTTGGTTAGTTACCAAGGATACATGGTTCACATTTTTCGAGATGTTGAGAATCAAAATTAAGTCCCTTAACCATTATTAATTAGACACCTAACAGAAAGAATATTAGATTTAAGTCTAGTACATATAGTACATTCTTAATACAAATATCTCGTTTACTTTCACTTGTCTATGTTGACAATTTCACGTCACCTTGTGCTTCAGCTCTTATGAATATTTTTTCTTCTGCAAGGTTAATGTCACTGTCAATAGGAATCTTGTTGATGAGTTAATCTTCTCTAGAAGTCATATGTAAAGTGCATCCTGAGTCAAGGTTCCAAATGTCTTTATCCTCCTCCTCAGGTAGATGTGAAGAAGTGTAGATCATTTCCGCCGAAGTAAACGCAATGTTCAGTGTTAGCAGAACCATTTGCTACATTAGCATGTTCCCTTTAATTATTTTTCCAAGATGATAAAGACTTACTTTTTATATATTATTTTGTGGATATTTGTATTTTGGTTTATTGAAGTTCGCTTTATCTTGACGATGCCAACATCTCTTGACATGTGCCCAAACTTTCCGCATGTATGACATTTCCTTTCAAATTTGTATTTGCTTTGTATCCTTCGGTCATTTCGAACTTTGTAGGCTTTTTCATACTGACCGTCATTAGATCCCACTGAGTGTAGTCTCATTTCTTCTTCTTGAAGTGCCTGGAAGACTTCCTCGAGACTCGAAGATCGTTGTAGTCGTAAAACAGTTGCAATAGTTTCAAACCTTGGCAATAAACCTCTCACTACATGATACACTATTTCCCTTGATGAATTGAGCTGTCATAAATTAGCACTTCTGGAAACAATGTTTCTTGCCTTTGTTATGTAAGCCTCAACGCTTTATTTATTTTTCATTTGAATACTTTTTAATTCAAGTCCAATGTCGATTATTTTATCTGCAACATTACCAGTATGATGCGTTTCAATTCATCCCACACTACTTTAGCGTGTGTCTCTCCTATAAAGATTCCAGCTTGCTTGGGCGACAAATTTGCTATTATTATTCAAATGCTTCATCATTATTTTCTTCCCATTCTTTAAACAATTCGTCTTCCTTTGAATCTGCCATTTCACTGTTAGATGGCTTTGGCGATTCTATAACTGTTTTAAATAACTTTTTGCTTCTTAAAATCGCCGAAGGTTTAAGTGCCCATATGTGATAATTTGATGAAGTCAATGGTTCTATTTTATTCATTGCGAAATAGTCTGCCATATTTGAAATCGAAACTTACTTGAGCGTTTTGGAGAAAACAAAACTAAAAAAGACTTATTCGCTTGCGACGTAATACCAAGCAACCACGGCCTGCTGCCAGTTGTTGTGGGGAAATTCAATTTTACATTGATGCAGCTTTATTAATTTAAACAAATTTATTGTTGAAATACAATGAGAGAGGTTAAAACAAACAAAATAAAAATGCGAGAATATTTTAGCCTTTCCTTTAAGCCATTACCCTTTTTTTAAAAACAAACAACCACTTGGTCCAAACATAACATATTTCACAGATTTGTTTACTAATCTCAACATATATAGTTGTTAACAAAATTCGACACTATTATAGAATTTTGATAACAGATGGCGCGCTAATGCATCATAATATATAGTTGTTCAAAAATCAGCATTTTTAATGCTTGAAAAAGCTCTGATTCACATCAAATAATTTGAACTTTTTTTTCACATAATTGTAAACATTATCATTTAAAACCATTATTTAAAGAAAACAAATAAAAGTAGAAATAATCGATCTATTATATTGAGTGAGAAAGTTGAAATCTAAAATTGAAAATAATATAGAAGCGTTTTCATGTGACTAGAAATACGAGGGGTGTTCCATAAGTCGGTGGCCCGACATATAAAGAGAATGACTAATAAAATGATTATGATTTATTCTTCAACTTAATCCCCTTTAAGGTCTATACACTTTTTCCAGCGATGTTTTAATGCTTTTATGCCCTCCAAAAAGAACGATGTTTCAAAGTGACTCAAAAAATGAGGTTACAGCATCAATGACCTCTTCATCTGACCTAAAATGAATGCCAGAAAGTGATTTTTCAAATGAGGAAATAGGTGGAAGTCAGACGGAGCTATATCTGGTAAAAGGGTGCATGTGGTAAAAGTTCAAAGCCAGAATCATGTATAGCAGCCATGGCTTGCAGCGACCGATGACTCGGAGCATTGTCTTGATTGTAAACAATCTTCCTGGACAACTTTCCTCTTCTCTTTTCTTTAATAGCTTCTCGTAGTTGCTTCACAAGATTTGCATAATAATTGCCCGTGATGGTTTGACCCTTATTCAGAAAGTCTAGAAGAAGTACACCCTAGGAATCCCAAAAGACAGACACCATAACCTTCCCTGCTGATGGAACTGTCTTGGCTTTCTTGGGGGGAGGCTGTAGGAGGTAGGCTGTACCACTGCCCCCAAAAAAGATTTTTGGTCCCAGTGGCTTCCTGAAAAGGTACAACCTACTCCACGCTGACGAGCGCCAAAAAGCTCGAAATGTGTTCGTGGATGGCTTTTCTTGATTTATCAAGAAATTGGGTTGGCCAAATATCAGGGAACAGGTTAAATCAATGAATAGTTGATTTCTGTTCCACCAGATGGCGCGCTGCCTTCTGAAAAGCACATGTCTTCCTGGTCAGGATATGCCTACTTTGTTTTTAATATCAATAACTGACCCACTTATTTTTTTCTATTGTTTTTTCATGTGTTAAGCGTACTTACGCAAGTTTAGACTTAAAAACCCATTTATTGGTTTTTCAGGAAGCCACTGGGACCAAAAATCCTTTTTGGTCGCAGTGGTACAGCCTACTCCACGCTGACGAGCGCCAAAAAGCGCGAAACGCGTTCATGGATGGCTTTTCTTGATTCATCAAGAAATTGGGTTGGCCTATTAAATCATTGAATATAAAATAAAAGGATTTAAAAGCGCGAATGTTTCTTTTATACATAAAACGAACTTCTACTGTCCTTACTGCGATGAAAAATATATTGGGAGGGCTTGGCTCATCAGTGGTGAACCTCCCAGCGGTTTCGCCAATTTAATCCACCAGACCGCTTCTCAGAGCTCTAAAACTGTATTGGATCATTCTGCTTTTATATGCTACACTGAAGGATGGAATCTTAGAAATGGTTTTCAAGTAAACTATGGACATAAGCTTATAAGACAGTAGAATTACATTCAAATATTTGCTTCGAGCTATGCTCTTCAGCAAACTATAAAGACAAGGCCATTAGGAATAAATTAACACAAAGCAATAACGTGCCATCTATACATATAAAATAAAAGGATTTAAAAGCGCGAATGTTTCTTTTATACATAAAACGAACTTCTACTGTCCTTACTGCGATGAAAAAATATATTGGGAGGGCTTGGCTCATCAGTGGTGAACCCTCCCAGCGGTTTCGCCAATTTAATCCACCAGACCGCTTCTCAGAGCTCTAAAACTGTATTGGATCATTCTGCTTTTATATGCTACACTGAAGGATGGAATCTTAGAAATGGTTTTCAGTATATTAATTCAGATGTAAATATTATTCTTTGTTAATCTCTGCTGTATGTTAATTTAGATGTATACAATTAATTTTCAATATGTAAATTTGTATTTTTTAGCTCTATATATAGTCGTTCTTATCTTCCATTTTATAGCCAGTAGAAGGACGTCACGGTCCGAAAGCTCGCGAATATTAAAATAAGAAACTCCTCTTTGTTCTCGTTTTAATTTATTTAAGTATTTATACTGAAGAGTTGATTTTATCAAAGCGAATATATATAAACCTAGAATATTGGTCCGTCACATAGATGACAAATGATCCGAAGAGATTGAAGAAAAAACAACAACGAAACATAGTGTCGAGGTATTATTTCAGAATTTAACGCGAACAGAGCAAGAGACACATCTTAGGTATTTGTTGAGTCCATTTAGAAAAAATACATACTCAAAGGATTGATTCTATTTACACCTCGACCTAAAGCTGAATGAAAATAATATATTATGTTAAAAACTATACGAATACTTTTCAAATTCACTCTCTTTGCTTTGAATAAATAAAAAACTACTAGAAAATGTACATTTTAGTTGGTAGAGTTAGATCTGTAGATTGAAATAATATTGTGGCGAAGAAATAATTTAATTATTTAATGAAAATATTTGGAAACAGATTTATTATTTTATATTTGTAAAATCATCATTTAGTTGCCTAGCTTGCTTGCTCGATATTCTCTAGCTGTAGATAGTTGGGTTAATTGGTTAATATTTGTCGATTAGTCGTACTGACGTCATCAATAAATACTTTCACATCTTTAGATATACAAAGACTTGATTTCTTCGCTATAACTGGTGGAGAAGCTGGACCGATATCCCTTAAGAAAAAAAATTGAATCTCTTCAGCAAAAAGAAACAAACATGAACATTAATAAAGAAGCAACAACTCAGGTAGGTTCATTTTTTTGTACAACATCTACCTAGAAACCCCTCGATGTTCTCTGGTGAGGGTGTTGAAGATCCCCGTAGCTGGTAAAAAGGGTATGAACGTGTGGCGAAGCACAACCAATGGATGAAACCCTTTGTCTCGCCAACGTTTACTTCTATCTGACTGGCACTGATCTCAAATAGTTTGAGAACAATGAGGAGAGCATCCTGACCTGGACGGAGTTCATGTCCCAGTTAGAATCAGTTTTCGGAAAAAAACGAAAACTTGAAGCTACGAGCTGAGAAAACCCTAAAAACTCGCGCACAATTAAAGGTGAAAGCACCGAATTTTACATTCAAGACGTCCTGCGCCTCTGCAAAGAGGTAGATCCTCAAATGAATGAGGAAGATAAAATATACCATCTGATGAAAGGGATAGCCAAGGAGCTCTACCAGACACTTCTACCAAGGGATGTGCATAACACTGAGCAATTCGTCACCGAGTGTCGCCGCATTGAAGCCCTACAATTGTAAGCGAGTGACCCCAACCAGGTACGAGCGACTACCTAATGTGGCGTCTCTCAGTGATCATGATGACAGGGCAGATCTGTCATCTATGATTAGTCAAATTGTTCGTGAGGAGGTACAGCGGGCATTAGGCTCTACTCGAGAGGAATCAAAAATTGCTACCATCGAAGATATGATAAAGGAGGAGATTGGAAGAACCTTGGCGCCAATCTCAAAGTCTAGGAGAAGTCCCCCACAGAAGGAAAGACTTAAGTTTCTTAATACTAGATACGAGGCCCAAACGATATGACCGCATCCTGAACCTCATTACCGAAAGCAAGGAGGAAGACGCGACACAAGCGAATGGCGAACCACTGAAGGAAAGCCGATCTGTTTCCACTGCGGGCGTCCTGGTCACGTCGTCCGCTACTGCCGTGATAGACAGAGACAAAAGGCGTAACCAATACTACCAAAAAAGCCAAGAACCAAGAACGTTCTATAACGCTCGATTCGATTTCCATGAGCAAAATGATGATGTTAAAAAAATGCAAGCCGCTATCGAAGCCCTTCTCCAAACTCTGGTCGTAACGGACAATTTTCGTCATCTGCTAGGAAATCCAGCCAATCGCCTCGCCGTTCCCGTCAGGAACACTAGAAGATGCGTCCTATTTTGGAGGTGAGGCCGCAAAATTTCGAATCATCCCTTGTCGACTACATTAGATTTAAAAGAAAATCAATAGACATTAAAATAGAAGGAAAAATGACGCGTGCCCTTGTCGACTCAGGAGCCTCATATTCTGTCATATCTGAGAGGTTCAGACAGAAACTAAGAAAAATAATGTTTGCCGAAACTGACGTAACATTACGAGTAGCCAACGGTAAAATTGTAAGACCAAAAGGACGATGTACGTTGAAACTGGACCTAAATGGACTACAGGAAAAGTTCGATTTTGTCTTTATGGAAGACTGTAGTCACGATGTTATTCTTGGTTGGGACTTTTTAAAGTTATCCAGAGCAGTTATTGACTCTGCAGATGATACAATTTTTTTTTTTAGAAAAATGTCTTTTTGAGGATACCCCTAATAACAGCTCATCTCTCTACTCGGAACTGGAATACAGAATCGAGCCCGCCTCTATTCAGCTAATAGAAGTAGCAAGTCGTGACATCCCTAATGACGCAATTGTGGTGGAAGACTGTCAAAAAGAGCTATTGCTGGAAAGAGAACTAACGGCTCCCTCCTCAGTAACCGAGGTAAACTTTGGGTTGTGAATTGGAGTCCATATCCAAAACTGATCCCACAGGGAATGCACGTAGCCGATAGTGTTGTCATCGAAGATAGTCAACTATGTACTATAGCTGATTGTAACCAAGTTGAAACAGAGGCGAAACATTCTGAAGACCCAAAAATTTCAGATTTTTAAATAGATGATTCACCTAATGAATCTCATAAAGAAAAATTAAGAAATTTGTTAAATAAATATACAGATATTTACGCGAATTTGGTAAAAGAAAACAATTCAAGGATGTCAATGTTAAACGCCGAATTAACACTGGAGACCACCTACCGACCAAACAAAGACCTTACCGAGTTGCACCAAGAGAACGCCAAATTATTCAGGATGAGGTAAACAAGATGGAAAAACTTGACATCATTCAGCCCTCTGAAAGTCCGTGCCTCACCTGTAGTATTGATAAGTAAAAAGGATGGAAGCTAGAGATTCTGTGTCGATTACCGCCGCCTGAACAAAAAAAAAGATGTCTACCCTCTCCCAAGGATCGACGACACTTTAGACTGCTTACGGGGGGCTAGATTTTATTCTTCCATGGACCTCCAATCAGGGTACTGGTAAATCGACGTAGAAGAATAGGACCTGTGAGAAGACAGCATTTATAACTCCAGATGGACTGTATGAGTTCAAAAGTTATGCCATTCGGGTTATGCAATGCTCCGGCTACGTTCGAGAGGACGATAGACAACCTGCTGAAAGGTCTTAAGTGGACGACCTGCCTATGTTATTTAGATGACATAATAGTTTTTTCAGATAATTTTGAAGAACATCTACGACGCCTTAAAATAATATTAAATTGTCTGAAGCAAGCTGGTCTGTACCTTAATGCAAAAAAATGTAAATTTGGGGCAAAAACTATCACTGTTCTTGGACATGAAGTAAGTGGAGATGGAATACGACCTGACCCTGAAAAGATCCGAGCAGTCCGTGACTTCCCTGCACCCAAGTCATTAAAAGAAGTAATCTTCCTACTACCGCCGCTTCATACCTAATTATGCACATTTAGTCCAACCTTTGAATGAACTTTTGAAAAAAAGACTCCAAATTGTGTTGGAACCTAGAAGAACAAAGTGCATTTGATGCTCTGAAGTCAGCACTAATTTCCGATCCTGCCTTGAGACATTTTGATTATTCATCCCCAACAGAGATACACACGGACGCAAGCAGCTATGGAATAGGAGCAGTTTTGGTACAAATTCAGAATGGAAAGGAAAGAGCTATTGCCTATGCATCGAGAACGCTTAATAAAGCAGAAAAAAATTATTCAACTACTGAAAGAGAATGCTTTGCCATAATTCGGGCTATAAACAAATTACGTCCTTATGTTTTCGGACACCCATTTACTATTGTAACAGACCATCATTCCTTGTGTTGGTTGACCAACCTCAAGGACCCGTGTGGAAGATTAGCAAGATGGGCCCTTCGTTTGCAAGAATTTGAGGTTACAGTTATGTACAAGAGCCGAAGAAAACATCAAGACGCTGACTGCTTATCGAGAAGTCCTTTAAGCTGTAGTGAGGACATTAAGATATTCCTAGTTCAATGGCCTTACAGAATTTTGGACAGGAACAAATGAAAGGCCCGGATCTCATGAAGTTCGCTGACAAGATACAACAAGATACCTCTAATAAGTCCTTTCTGAAAATTTATAATACTCTCTACAAAAATAATTATGATCCATTAGGAAGAATATGGCTTCTGGTGGTCTCTCGCCACCTCAGGCCTGAAATACTGAGAAATTTCCATGATTCGCCCACTGCTGGACATCTTGGGTTGACCAAAACCTATGATCGAATTAGAAAAAAATTCTATTGGCCTGGAATGTATAGGAATGTTAGAAGGTATGTGGCTCACTGTCAAGACTGTCAGCGACGCAAACGACAGCCACAGATCCCTACAAGACACTTACAGCCAATACCGGTGCCCAGAGCTGCCTTTGAAAAGATTGGAATGGACCTCTTATGTAGATTCCCAACATCGACATGTGGAAACCGCTGGATTATTGTCTGCGCAGACTATCTGACAAAGTATGCAATCACTAAAGTGCTGCCAACTAGTGAATCAATGGAAGTTGCCAAATTCTTAGTCGAGGATGCAATTCTGAAACACGGTGCTCCGAGGGAACCTATCACCGACAGAGGAAGGAATTTCACATCATCATTGATTCGTGATCTGAACAATCACTGCAGAATAATTCACAGGACGACGACCGCCTATCACCCTCAGACGAATGGACTCGCAGAAAGGCTGAACAAGACCGTAGCAGACATGCTGTCTATGCATGTTGACGTCAATCAGAAAGACTGGGATATGATCCTTCCATTTGTGGCATTCGCATACAACACAGCAAGGCAAGAGTCCACCGGATTCACTCCATTCTTCCTTGCGCATGGGCGTGAAGCAGAAACGCCATTGGACCTGTTATTTTCCAAGTTAGTCCCAGAAGATCACGAATTCATCCAAACACTAGGGTCGAGAGCGGAAGAAACACGACAACTGGCACGTCTCCGCTCTATGAGGTCTCAGGAAAGTAATAAACTCCGTTATTGACGTTCACCACAGAAACCTAACTTACCAGCCTGGAGATCTCGTATGGATCTTTCTTTATCCCTGTGTGTAAAGTGGGATATTCGGAAAAACTAATGAGGCCTTACTTCGGTCCATATAAAGTAACCCGAAAACTATCCGATGTGACCTATGAAGTTGAGACATTCGGAAACCAGCAAGGTCATCGTAAAACAGAAGACTTAGTTCACGTTTGTAGAATGAAGCCTTATTTAAACCCAGAGGACCAGGAGGAGCACCTAGAAGAGAACCCAGAAAATGACTCGTCAAGCGTCCAGGAAGAAGACATCCCCACTAAACGAACACAACAACCACAGACCCGCGAAGAGATCTCAGGCCCTATCACCCGTTCTTGAGACTGAGGATATAAGTCTTCTTCTGAGCATCGAGTCAATGCTCTTCTATAGGAGAAGGCTATGTGGCGAATAAATATTTTTTTTTAATTATCAATGAAAATATTTGGAAAAACAGATTTATTATTTTATATTTGTAAAATCATCATTTAGTTATCTAGCTTGCTTGGTCGATATTCTCTAGCTGTAGATAGTTGGGTTAATTGGTTAATATTTGTCGATTAGTCGTACTGACGTCATCAATAAATACTTTCACATCTTCAGATATACAAAGGCTTAATTTCTACGCTACAATATAATAAATATATTTCAAAGTACTCTATAACACACAATTTATTTGAATTTTATTGTTTTAAAAATGTTATACTCACCTACTGTTAATGCGATGTTTCCATCACAGAAGTATTTTACACCAAGTAGTATACACATCATTAATGTCTTCGTAGCAACACTGAGACACTCCATGCTACCAAAGATGTGTTGAACACAATTCTGACCGGCCATAGGGTTACATACAGATTCTGCAGGTTATTAAATGAAGATTCAATTTTCTCTCAGGAGAAGACCAAACCTTGGACCATTCCTGCCCAACCTTCAATTACACCAGACCTCCGAGGAATCACCAATCTAAGCCCAGCATCCCCGGAGAATATTCCAAGAAATAAATCTGCTTGGCGTCATTTGGATCTTCTCATGTCTTGTAAATAAAACACATAGTTGGCGACATTATACGTGAATTTTTTGCTTGAATAAATAAATAATAATATTTAATGTTTAGTTAATTATACTGCTTTTAGTTATTTTATGCATTCTAAGAGTGTTCTTCATGCTTACTCTAAATACTTGGAGTACAGAATTTATATGGACTTTATTCTCGCTACATACATCTCATTACTCAATGTAATTTACACTTACTATGTGTGATTTACCTATATAAAATTTCTATGAAGTGTGCACTTGATATGTTAAATTAATATTAGGAGTATAAATAAGTTCGTGCGGTTTTTTTTTCGAAACTTGGAGCTTTATTGTGAAAAATTGGTTATACCATCAATGTTCAAAGTATTGTCCGTCGCTAGCCAATTCCTTTTCCATCTGGCAATTTCCGATCCCATCGCGGAAAAAAAGCCGGCTCTTTGGCTGCTATCCATTCCTTTATCCATTTTTTGACTTCATCGTAGTTGGAGAAGTGCTGGTCAGCCATGCCATGTTGCATTGATCAGAAGAGATAGCAATTGAAAGGAGCAATGTCTGGGCTATACGGCGGGTGGGGTAAGACTTGATATTTGAGCGTTTCTAAGTACGTTTTAACGGGTGCTGCAGCATGTGAGCATTATCATGTTGCAAAATAACTCTTTTGTGTCTATTGGCGTATTGCAGCCGTTTTTCTCGCAATGCTCGGCTCAAACGCAACAATTATCTTCAGTAGACCTTCCCTGTGATACTTTCGTTTAGTTGTAGCAGCTCATAATATACCACTCCTAGCTGGTCCCACCAAATACACAGCATAATCTTCCCGCCATGAATATTCGGCTTGGCCATCGATGATGAGGCACGGCCAGGGTATCCATACGTTTCCCGACGTTTTGGATAATCGTAATGAACACACTTTTTTATCACCAGTTACAATTCGATGCAAAAACCCCTTTCTTTTTTGACGTTGGAGCAGTTGTTCACACATACAAAAATGGCGTTCGACGTCTCTTGGCTCCAGTACATACGGCATCCAATTTCCGACCTTTCGGATCATTCCTATTTCTTTTAAGCAATGAAAAATGGCTGGTTGAGTTGGTCCAAGTGTTTTTGCGAGTTCCTTTTGCATTTGTGTTGGATATTCATCGAGCCTTGTCTCTAATTCTTCACCCTCAAACTTTGGTGGCGCTCTAGTTTTTTTCTTCGTCTTCTAAATCAAAATTGCCACTTTTAAACCGCGCAAATCACTCCTGACACGTTCGTTCAGCTATAGCATGGTCATCATAAACTACGATGACTCTCAATAGCTTTTTTCTTCATATTGAAGTAATGAAGTAAAACTCCCCGCTAAAACACATTATTTGGTACATGTTGTCATTTTAGGAGCAAAAAGAAACTAGGTTGTTTACACTTCAGAGAAATGGCGGTTACTGAAAAAGGAAGCCTTATGATGACGCTTCAAAATAATGAAACAGTGGAATAATAAACTAGTAGTGTCATCTTTATTAAAACCGCACGAACTTATTTATACTCCTAATATAATAGAGGGTTAATATTGTAATTAGGTACTATTATGCTGAAAATAAATAATTTTCATAATTTAAAAGTTAAATACAAAGTGTAGAGGAGTTTTGCTTTTCATAGTTACCGTTTGTTGGACAAAAAATTAGAGAATTTAATGTAATTAAAATGACATTTTTTTATTTAACCTTTCACCAGGAATTCAATAGAGATTTAAAAATCGCATCAGTAATGTAGTGATGAAAACCTTTGCTCTATACCTTTTAGAATGTATGTACTTGGAAGGAGGCCAGTTTAAGCTGATATTATTATTGGTAACTCTATTGTATTCCATGTGATTGATTTTTTTAAAGGACAATTTTTAATTGTCCAACATACGGTAGCGTGATTCCTGAACACACGGTCGCGCCTCTCCCGTCAAACCTAGGCGCCATCTATTGACCGTCTCCTCAAAATAGCAGACTCGGGGCGATGACAAAGCCACAACACCAGCTTTGCCAAATTGAGAAACACCCACCTGGAGACCATGGTTTCGGGCTAATGATCCTCCTCAGTCCAGGGCGGGCTTTGAATTTAATGAAATCCATCAGGGACTAAATGAAATCTTTACAATCCGCCAAAGAGGTGTTAAGCTGGGAAAGTGGCTATCCAAATCTATGGCCATAATATAGATGCAAATTATATCAGTATGATAATGATCAATAGAAATAAGGTCGCCGCCAAAATATGATATTTTATGAATAATATCCTTCCGGTAAAATTTCCATCAATATATATATGTTATTAACACAAAGCAATAACGCGCCATCTATACATATAAAATAAAAGGATTTAAAAGCGCGAATGTTTCTTTTATACATAAACCAAACTTCTACTGTCCTTACTGCGATGAAAAAATATATTGGGAGGGCTTGGCTCATCAGTGGTGAACCCTCCCAGCGGTTTCGCCAATTTAATCCAACAGACCGCTTCTCAGAGCTCTAATACTGTATTGGATCATTCTGCTTTTATATGCTACACTGAAGGATGGAATCCCTATAAGCTTATGCCCATAGTTTACTTGAAAACCATTTCTAAGATTCCATCCTTCAGTGTAGCATAAAAAAGCAGAATGATCCAATACAGTATTAGAGCTCTGAGAAGCGGTCTGGTGGATTAAATTGGCGAAACCGCTGGGAGGGTTCACCACTGATGAGCCAAGCCCTCCCAATATATTTTTTCATCGCAGTAAGGACAGTAGAAGTTTGGTTTATGTATAAAAGAAACATTCGCGCTTTTAAATCCTTTTATTTTATATATATGTTATATCAAAATATTATTTTATTTGAAAAAAAAATATATATTTCATAGATACAAATACTCTGTTAAATTGACCGCCAGAGGTCACTCTTCCTCTATAAAAACTCTTTGTTGTTTTATCCCAATGGCCGGCTAAAACCTTTGTACATTATGTAAATAATCTTTTGTTTTCCTTAATTCTACTCGCCTTAAGCCAGGCAGTGCTTTTACCAAATTATGTTTATTATATAATCCTAAAGCTCAATTAAAACAATCTCTTATCAAAACTATTTTTAGTAATCATACTTTCAAGATTCAACCACGACTGCATTTCCATTACCATAATCCTCAACATGATCAAAAAACAACAGAAATCTTATCTTTTTTAAATATAATATATATATATATATATATGTAATATTGTTGCAAATGTGCCGACGAATGGATGAACTGGCAGTCGTGTACGTGAGGCGAGTGTTGATGTTCTTCCCACACGTGGACAACAATAAGCAGAGGCAGGGCTAGATGTTAGCACAGAGAGGGATCGGGGACAGCCCACGGGACAGAGGTAGAGGCCATGGCACAAACTTGGATGCTTATCCCCGAGACATGGAGAGAGAGACTGTATGAGAGTCAGTCAGTATGGCCACCCTCTAGCACATCTGCTGACCACCTTCCAAAACCTGTCCTGTTTTCAGGGGTCGTCTATAAAGAGTCCCTGGGGGCCCCACATGGGCTGGGCGTTGCCTTTTTTCCTCCCCTCTGTCCCTGCCACCAGCTGACCGCTCTCTCTTTGGATCTTTATTTTGGCGTCAACATTTTCAGTTTTACATACAAATAGGGGGGTTTAAACACAAATAGTTTATATACAAAATATGGGGAGTAGTAAATAGAAATAGTGTACATTTCAATAGAAGGGTAGGATATTTTAAGCTATCGGCTTTAACTAATTGGAAGATATGTGACATATACTAAAAGTGTCATAACAAACCCATGTGTAACTACAAAATGGCGCCAATAAAACAGATATCCGGTAGAGAAAGGGACGGTGAGCTGGGAAGGATAATATAAACAAGAGAGATTTATACTCATATTGGTTGTGGCAGTCCCTGTTGGACGTCCTCTCCCTCTGACGTCACCATTAGAATATAATATAGTAGCCCAGACAGGACACCAGGTGAGTAGTCATGTAGTTAAGACGCCACGCTGCCCGATTGACCAGAGCTGTCCCAGGACTCCCCCCTATATTCTACACTTCCCGGAAACCACCCCTAAACTGAGGTAACCATGTTCCTATGCACGTAGTCTTCTTTTTTCTTCAGGCTAGTTATATATATATATATAGTGAAGCTAGCTCTGCACGGCTTGCCCCATCCAGCCCACTCGGCAACGGTCCAACAGTCCTGCGTCGCCTGTGGGTCTAATGATCTGTCGCTGGTTCACTAGTCCTGCCGCTGCATCAGGCCTCTCATCTGGGAGACATTTACCATTATCCCCCCTGACCATCAGGGCAGGGTCTTCGGGCGAGGACTGGATGATGACGCCCTGGCCATCCTGGCGTCTACCAAGACCCATGTCTTAAAGTACTTCCTCGGCGTGGAGCTGAGGAGGGTTCAAGAAGACCCCCTCCTTGTTTGGAGGAGAACTCTCTGGGGGTAGGGAAGGCTCCCTTGCTGAAGAGATTTGTGCACATATATACGGCTGTATATATTTTCCTACACTCTATCTACACGTTATTTATTCCTTTATTATATATTATCCTTTATTTGATCTTAATAATTTTCTGTAGCAATTGAGATTGAAAGAATCAATAAAATTGTTTAAATTGTAATTGTATATATAAATTATATAGATTACAAAAAAGTTTTGTTTTTAACGTCTAGATTATATCCATAGCATTATATATATATATATATATATATATGTTATAGATTAGAAATTTTTTGTGTGTTTGATTGTTGAAAAGAGGTGCAGTCGTGGAAAAATAAAAATAATTATTTACCTTTCAAGCAGATTTTTATTTTTGAATCTCTTGAAGTAAAAATATACATAAAATTATTTATATCACAGGAATATAGAATTTATATAATGAATTCTATAATCGTGGATAAAAGATAGGTAGGGTTAAATATACATATTTACAACAATAATAATTAAAAGTGATATTTTTTTGAATATATGGTCAAAAATGCAGAACAGTCAATGAATGAAAAAATGAAATATATGTTTTAAAAAAAAATAAAATATTTGTATTTTAGATTATATAATATATATAATACAAATTATTTTTCGCATGTTTAGCGTATTCACGCAAGTTTAGCCTTAAATGCCCATTTCTTTATTTCTCAGGAAGCCTCTGGGACCAAAATATTTTTGGTCGTAGAGGTATAGTCTGCACCACGCTGATAAGGGCCAACAGCCCAAAGCGCGTTTGTGGTTGACGTTTCTTAATTTATCAAGAAAATGGGTTGGCCAAATATCAGGGAACAGGTTAAATCAACGTTTAGTTGATTTCTGTTCCACTAGATGGCGCTCCACCATCTAAAAGTTCATGTGAACGTGGTCAGGATATAATCTAGACGTTAAAAATAAAGCATTTTTTAGAGGACTTTAAAAGCTTATAGCTAAGATGGGATGAGAGGATAGGTAGAAATATGCCTTGATCTAATCGTTTTTTTTTTTTATCGTGCTTTTCAGTCAAAACACGCACACATTTTATTGAATATAATCTCAATTGCCATCAGTTATGATATCAAAGCAACATTAAATTTTTGTTTTGTCTAACTATTGCGCAGCGGTTGTTTTCCTGAGGTTGCGACGAAGGGATGAAATCCTCACTGCCGGTATTCTGCTACACAACTTCTTGAAATCTACTGATTAAAATTATGGATAAAATGTTGCATCCAATGGATCACCATTCTTAATAAAGGCGAGAAATTTGGTATTGAAAGTTGCGTGGAAGAGTTTTGACTCATCTTTGAAAATGCACTCATGGATACAACTAAAGAAGAATTCATATTTTTATGTCGCTGGTTGTCTGTTTTTTTTTTTTTTTTTTGGAGACAGAAGCAATTTTTTTTGTTTAAACTTGGATATCTCGTGTATCTTCAATAAAAGTCACTTATAAAAGTCACGAAGCAATTAATAGCTATCGCCCAATTTCACTAACATCAAATTTCTCAAAAATATTTGAAACGATCATTAAAAATAAAATACTCAATTATTATAATCATAATAACTTACTGAGCCATAGACAACATGGATTTACGAAAAGAAAATCTACAATAACGGCATTGGACAAAATAACCGAGACCATACTGAAACACAAACAAAACGAATTGGTTGCATTGATTGCCATTGATATAAGTGGTGCATTTGATAATGCGTGGTGGCCTGCCTTAATAAAAAGAATGGACGAAGACCACGTCCCAGCAGTTCTTATAAAAATTATCCAATCATTTTTAAATCGGAGAAGAAAAACAAGTCTCACCTTCTCGAATACAACAATTTCGAAATATTTATCAAAGGGATGTCCTCAAGGCGGACCATTATCACCTTTATTGTGGAATATAGTCCTGAATGATTTGTTGATCAACTTCGCATCCCCAAATTCTGAAATAATCTGTTATGCGGATGATGTTTCGATTGTTTGCTGGCACAAGACCATAGAAGGGTTAAAAAATGAAACAGAAAGAACTTTAAATTATGTAATACAATGGTGTACAAGAAATAAGCTAAAGCTAAGCCCGGAGAAAACCGGCTTAATACATATGCACGGCAAACAAAATATTCCAATGGGAACTCCAAATTTCATAATAAAACCAGTGGAAGAGGTAAAAATTTTAGGCATAAAATTTTCTAATCACAGAATTAAGTCAAAAATTAACTTCACACCCCACATTAATGATATTCTTTGTAAAATCAACCGTATGAAAAATCTTTTGTTTTCGCTCTGTGGGAAGATGTGGGGATTGGATGCTAAAAAAAGATTAATTTTATATAAAACTCTTTTCAGGCCAATACTAACCTATGGATCTGAAATATGGTATAAATTTATTAATAAAAGAAGTAAGCAAAGATTAAACTCTCAGCAATATCAGATTCTTCTTTGGGTAGTGAGAGCCTATAAAACGACCTCATCAAATTGTATTCATAGTTTGGCAAAAATACCTATTCTCACAGATCAAATAGAATCGTTGATAATAAAATACGATTTGGCCAATTTATCAAAAGAAGAAATTAATGTATTCAGACCGCATGCCCCGACTATAATTCATAACTACATAGAATCAAGAATGGCTGAAACAATAGCTAACACTAATGAAACATTCAGAAAATTTTTCCCATTTGGAATTCCTTTTTATTTTCGTCCGAATTTTTATAACTCACAGTTCGTCACGGGTCATGGTAATTTTGGAGAATTTCTGTCGAAAATCGGGGCAACGGATGATCCTAGCTGTTTCTGTGGAAAAGAAAACCAAGACTCAATGCATTTATTGATGGAATGTCCGATATTCCACAGCTACAGAAGTAATCATTTTTATCCCATCGAAGAGGTTTGCGAATTTGTATATAACAAAGACACTTATGTAAAATTCAATAATTTTTGTAAGTTCATTTTGGATTTTCTCTTCTGTTTAAGAAAACCATAGTTTCAGTTTTAATTGTGTTTTTAACCGGTTATTGTGTTGTATATACTGAATTGTATATAGGTTGCTAAAATAATTTATTTTGGATTTTCTCTTCTGTTTGAGAAAACCATCGTTTCAATTAATAAAGGTGAGAAATTTGGTATTGAAAGTTGCGTGGAAGAGTTTTGACTCATCTTTTAAAATGCACTCATGGATACAACTAAAGAAGAATTCATATTTTTATGTCGCCGGTTGTCTGTTTTTTTTTTTTTTTGGAGACAGAAGCAATTTTTTTGTTTAAACTTGAATATCTCGTGTATCTTCAATAAAAGTCACTGTATGTGTGTTCAGAGTTATTGTCTGAATCCCGATATACATGCTAAAAGGTACAGCTTCTTCAAGTTTTGTTCATGAGTGTAATTTTTAACTTGTATTTCCAAGCTGAAAATAACGGAAAGAAAACATTAAAACCTAATCTCAGATTTTCAACCAGCAATTAGCTAACATTTTGATCTGCTTGAAGAACAATTCTTTGAGATTTTAATAGAAGCTTATGGTGAACGAGTGGTATAACCCGTCGTCTGCCACCACCAGGGTTCGAATCCCGCATTGGGTACTTTTTCTGAAAAAAAAAATCCTTCAATGGACCCTGATTCTTGCAAAAGTCCAACACCACCAATGAGTGCAAGTAATCATACGAGGTTCTGGTACAATAGTAAGCGCAAAAGTCGAACTGCTTCCTACATATGTAGACATGTGGTGTATTTACAGTAAAAGCAGTCTCTTACTACCCACCATGATGATCATTGCCTACTTGAGATAGGTACAATAATAGAAAGAAGAATACAAGCTTCCTCAATGCCAATGAATGGTTCAAAACTTCGCCCTCGAAGAAAATTCTCCAGGGACCCAATCCGCCCATGATCTGATGAATCAGTATTATAAGGAGGACCAGGTAATCTACCAGCATATTCCAAAAAGGTACAGTGTTTCCTTCCGGACCTTATACGCTGTCAACATTTCATCGATCGAGGATTGTGTGAAGAAAACAAACATTCATTCTTTTTTTAATGTAGAGTGTGGGTTAGTGTCATTATTACTCCATCTAAATTTGACTGGTAGAATTTTAAAGAAAAGTCTAGAAAATCAAAAAGTAATAAGAAGCATTTTTTTAATTTGTAGTTATTATTCTATATTTTAAACAAAAGAGATTAGAATAGGTTTTTAAGACCTCAATATTTAGAATAAATATAGAAAAGGGGAAAAACGAATTCCGCTAAAAAGTTTCTTTTAATTTAGGTTTTGCAAGCTTTAGAGCAAATTTTCTGCTCTTCAACGGGCAAATACTTTAATGTATCAATATCTAAATGATCTTTCTACAAAAATAATTGAAAAAAGAATAAAATTTAACTAATATTAATTGTTATTTTTAATTGTTGTTTTCGGATTCTCATATTTTTCAAAATTACAAATAAATCAATACTAATGTTATTTTATTATTTTTTGGTATTTTCTCGATTTTTTTTACTAGGGTCCATACAATGTTTGCATGTGTGCTGTGATAGTAGTATTTGCTCCAGTCTTCACACCAGTTCTAGGATGTGGAACTCATCTAGACCTCTTCAATTTTCAGGAAAAGTTACTACTTACTTATATATTTCTGTTTGATACGATGTAGTCTAGAATGGTCTTAGAATGGCAGTGAATGGCCCTAGTATTAAAAACCAGTGCGCAGTTACCAATATTATACCCTTAAATCTCTTTATTTGAAATAAATATTAGTTTTAGTAGTTACAAATGTAGGAATCGCCGATTATTTTTGCTAAGAAGAGAAATAGCTAACAGCTTGACGAGCTTATATCTCTATTAAAGAAACTCGTTGCTGTTAGCTTTATCTCTTCTTAGTTCTAGTAGTTTTAGGCCGTAAACTAAATTTATTTAAGGAAATCTTGAATCAATAAATTGTTTTTTAAATATAGTTGAAAAAATCCTAAAGCATTTCTCGGAGGCATCTTACAACCTTTTCTTCTACATAATATGAAATATATATGAAATTTACAGACAATAAAATGATTTAGACTTTTTTTTTTCAATTTAACTTCTAAAATATCCTTTTAAAAAGTAATACTTTGGGCAACATCTGCCTGTAGGCGTTTTTTTATTAATTAATAAACATTTTAAAAGATCATTGATCGATTATTATACCAGTGAGTGTAATTCATGTTGTTTAAATTGATCTGATGACTCAGCCAGGGGATGATTATGTTTATTTTTATAACACAGAATATATAGTCATACTAGCGAATGTGTACCCGGCTTCGCCCGGGTTTTGTCCGAGTGAAAGTTTGCCTAACGAATATTATTGATAATAATATTCCGGAACACACAGAATAATATGATAATAATATTCGTTTCCTTATATATTTATATAATATAGAAAATATATTTTTCGCGAGCAAACACATTTACTCTCTCTACTGAATAGATTTTTAAAAAGATATATATAAATGAAAATATCTAGAGATATACTACATGATCTTAGCCAAAAGGCCGAGAAACGATATTTTATATGTAGAGATGACCTGGCTTCGTGTGTCATCTGCTCGAGTGAATGTTTCGCGGTAGAATTTTGTTCCTGCCTACTAAAAATTATTATCTGGCTCCGCCCGTGGACTGCTTTAGTGAATATTCCCCTAAATAATTTTGTTTATGTCAATCAAGCATGATAGAGCAATATTGTCATTATCATTTCTGTCTAAAAAAATATTGTTGCTCAGTGCTATAATTTTTCTTGGTTAAAGTGCGACGAAAAAACTCTTCCAGATTTAACTCTGTCCTTTTCAAATTTCAGCGAGATTAGTTACATATTGAGAGCGTGCATAGCCGACAAACATATATATATGTTCCCGGCTTCGCCTGATTTTTACCCGAGTAAAAGTTTGCCTAACAAACATTTGTTAAAACGATTCTAGCAAACATCCAATCCTTACTGAATCTATACTTGTCATACTCTCGATAATTTGAAAAATTTCCCGGTCCCTTGAAAAAATACTCGATAAGTTGAAAAAAAAATAAGTATTAATTGGTCCACTCGGTAATTTGAAGTTGAAGGAATAGTATCTTGCCACAAACGAAGATTTGTAAATAACTGTATTTAGCGAATGTACCCGGCTTCGCCCGGTTTTTATCCGAGTAAAAGTTTGCCTAACGAACATTTGTTAAAACGATTCTAGAAAACATCCAATCCACCTATATATTGATTTATAAACGTATATAAATATAATAATTGTCATACGCGTTTAAATATAATTTTGAAACACATAATTTTTTGAAAACATTTATTATATTTTAAATAAGATATTGTCACTTTTGTGAATTTGATAAATAATTATTTTTTTCTCAATGAATTATATATATTAATTTAAAAATTCATTTTTGTTATCATCATCACAAACAATGTAAGTTTTTATATAAACAAACGATAATAAACAACAGCAACAATGTAATTTGCATCTTCACTATTATAAAACAACAACAAATTAAATTAACAATCTAAAAATATATTTTAACATTACATTTTAACATTTGACACAAAAACGTCACAATATTTTATTTAAATACTAGCGGATGTGTACCCGGCTTCGCCCGGGTTTTATCTGAGTGAAAGTTTGCCTAACGAATATTATTGAAAATAATTTTCCGGAACATAGACTATTATGATAATAATGATAATAATATTCATTACATTATATTTTTTATTATATATTTATATAATACGAATGGCCCGGGCAACGCCCGGGTTTTACCCGAGTGCGTATATATTTTAAAAACGTTTTAATTCAAATACTATTCGTTACAATTATAAATTGGCGCCATGGATGTCACTCTTGTGAAACGTCCCGTTCCAAACTGTGTTTTTAAAATGTTTTAATTAAAATACTATTCGTTACAATTATAAATTTGAACGATAGGCTCATTATTTATTTATACCGTTATTATACCGTTATATTATATATATTATATTTATTATATATATATTACACGTTATTTGTTTTCTTGGTGACTGTTTTACGTATGGTGTTATCTTAAAATTGCTTGTTTTGAATATTTTTTAGATTGAGATTATTAGCTAGTATGTAAAAAAATTAACTCTGTTGAAATTTAATTTTGTATTTATATATAAATAAAATTAACTCTGTTGATTTTTTTGTATTTAATCGATAACAGCGAAGTTACGCATGTTAATGTTAGGGAAAATTATTTTGATGTTAAGCAAAACCTGCTCCATCTCGTTTTACATAAATGTTGAAAATTTGGTCGAAATTGATGCATTGTAACGAAAGTTTTTAGTGAACAACACTTATGAAATTTGCATTTTATTAATATAGATATATTAATATTGAAATTCCAAGTTTTTTTTACAACGTCATTTGAATATTATATTACTAAATTCTCAAATTAAATTTATTATACTTGGAACACATTTTAAGCATTGTTACAATTTATAAATATAATTTCACCAGATGCCGCTAGAGGCGCTGCTTGCGAGTGAAAGTAGAAAATTTGCAAATAAAATTGTAAATAATATTTATTTAAAACCAGAAACCTTCCCAGTAGCAGTGTTGGGCATTAAAAATTATTTTTCAATTAAATTGAAGTGCAATTAACAATTAATTAATTGTTAATTAGAAAAGTGCAATTAACAATTAATTAATTGTTAATTGTGAAAATTACAATTAACAATTAATCAATTGTTAATCTTTAATAAATCATTTAAATTAATATTTGCCCAACACTGCCTGAGATAAAAAGTGTTTTTATTAAATACAACACACCTTTACCATCGTCAGCTGCAGTTGAACGCCTTTTTTCTTTTGCTACAATGACAAATCTGCCAAAGAGTCACAAATTGTCGGACAGCATGTTCGAGAAGAGAGTGGTACTGAAATGCAGTGTTGGGCATTAAAAAAATATTTTTCAATTAAATTGAAGTGCAATTAACAATTAAGTAATTGTTAATTAGAAAAGTGCAATTAACAATTAATTAATTGTTAATTGTAAAATACAATTAACAATTAATTAATCGTTAATTGTGAAAATTACAATTAACAATTAATCAATTGTTAATCTTTAATAAATCATTTTAATTAATATTTGCCCAACACTGCCCAGTAGTATAGTAAATAACTTCCTAAAGTTTCACGGCGATTGGATAATCTTACCTTTTAAAAACATTCATCATGTGAACAAACTAACATTCATCGTGTAAACAAACCACGTGTTAATTATTAACTAATCAAATTCATTTATCGTCGCGACCAGTTCTGCGCCCAAGCGGTAAAAGGCTGGAACTAACGCTTTTTTTGTTTTATATTATTTTAAAAAAGCACATTAACCTTTTTAGTTTTTTGAATAGCCTATATGTTAAACGAAATCTTCAGCTACCTACATGCGAAATTTCATAATTATTTATTCTGTAGATTTTGCGCAACGCGATAACAAACATCGATTTTGGATTTCATTTTTATAGATATAAGAAAGGATAAGGATTAATCCCAAACATATCCTTATATGGGTACGCTGACGAGGGTCAACAGTCTGAAACGCGTTCGTGGTTGGTTTTTCTTGATTTATCAAGAAAATGGGTTGGCTAAATATCAGGGAACAGGCTATATCAATGTTTAGTTGATTTATGCTCCCCTAGATGGCACTCTGCCAACTAAATAACGCTCATTTTAGTGGTCAGGATATGCTTACTTTGTTTTTAATATCAACACCTGACCTTTTTATATTTTTAAATTATGTTTTTCACATATCCTTATATATATGTTGTAATATATTCCAATATATCTATGTCTCCATGTGTTGTAGTTATAATGTAATTGCCAAAGTGACAAATAAAATTTCGAGTAAATGACAGTCGACGCCAGAAGGAGGAAAGAGGTCCGAAAACAAGTCGGGTTCCTAGGTGTGCCCTTTCTTACTCAAACAGATTAGTCGGCTTTGAGACACAATGATGGACAGACCCCTCTAGACAGATCTTTCCCCGGCCGGCGTCGGCTACGCTGGCTCTCTCGCCATCTCTTTGATGCCATCCAACATGTCTCGTCCTTTTGTGTAATCCCAATCACGCCTGAAACCACTCTAATCATTGTGGCCACCACGACTGCAACCAACATGCCACACTGCATTCATCCAACAAGATACAACAACTATACATTACTACAGAGAGTCGACAGGATTTACCGAGGACAACGCAAAGAGGATGGAGCCTGGAGAACAGAGCAACGCCGAAGATCACCACCATGCCACCCACAGCCACGGACATCGTGGCACAACTCGTGGAACATATCCAAGACATCACCGCTTCCAGCCTTAGGTAGATAGCCTACCTTCAAAAACCTTTCAACCCACTCGCCATTACAAATCCAATGTGCTCGCCACAAACATTCACAATCCACCTGACGACGAGAACTTCTCCTCCCTCACGCCTTCTCCAACCATCACCAAGGGCCATGGCCTCATCAACAAACGATAACTTTCGGACTACACTCCAAAGAACATTTTTGTACAGTCAGTACAACTTATTTTAAACCTGTTTTTACCAGTATTCAAGTTTCAAGTATATTTTTATTACAATTATTTGATTTAAATTTTAGCACCTACCAATTGACATCCATGCTCCATTTTATTTATGCAATTTTTTTTCTTGGGTCATATTTTATCTAAATTTCAAAAAAATTAATTTTATCCACATCATAAAATTCTAAGTCTATCAATCACCTATATTGCTTCATTATATGCAAGTTAACCTATAGTAATTTAACAATTTGAGTTTTCATTTACTTTTAAATCTTCATATCATAAAAACTATAATTTCATATTTATGAAAAAAAAAAAACACTTCATTTTACCCATTTTCATAATAATTTTATCCCCTTAATATTTTCAACTATTGTGTTCTCAACCAACCTTTAGACTTTAAACCCCTTTTTACATATTCATTTTTGAAGAATGTCATTTTCAAAATAAAACCTTCTATAACTCAAAATTCTCATTTAAATAAAAAAATATGTTTTTTTGTTATTTTTAAATGTACGCCTGCTATCAACTAAAAACAGTATATAGCCAACACTTAGAAATTTTCCCCATGTCTTCATCACAACTACATTCACAAATACCAACTCATCTCACCCAGTGTAATGCCATTTTCACCATTGTTCCTTCTATAAAAACATTCAATTCCACAAACCAACTTAAAGATAACAACGCTATTTTAAAAAGAAAACTCTTGAATTTCAAACATAAATTACAAATATATTACCCTCACATTTTCCTCCATCTCTTTCACCTTTACCTACACCCATTTAATGAATAAATTTCGCAAAATTATTTTTATTCCATCTATACCATTACGTGTAAACGTCTAAAAAAAAGTTTTGCTATCTTTCCATTCCCTTATTCCATTGATGATTTTCGCTTTCTTATCAACACATTTTTTTTTCAAATCAATTTTCAAATATGAATTAATAAAATTTGAAAATCCTCACTAGTCAACCATCTATCCTTCTCCAACAAAAGTTTAATTTAACGCGGGACCGTCCAATTCCCCCAAAATATAAATTAGGTCTATGTCCACTCTACCAATTTATTTTTGGCCTAAAATTTACACTCGCTTCCCACTTAGCGATATTTTTCTCTCGTTCACAAGTAAAGATCAACACATTTATTCCAATAAACCATAGCCATCTCAAAAACCACAATCATTTTACACAAACAAAGCCAATCTCGAGCCACACAAGATCCAGTTTAAGACATATCACCCACTACATTATTAACATTAAAAAAACCTCGTTGTATGTTCGTACGACCACCACCTATAACTTCAGTAAACTTGTTGCTCATGATGAATTAGGTTAGATTTTACCCCAACACAACGACTTCACGTGACACCTTTCCATTTACAATTTTTTTTTCGCACGTGTCACAGCGACTCAACAAATTTTTTTTTTCACTTTTACCAGGCTACATTATGCCTTCATTTTTCCTGTGACAAATTTATCTTTTTTTTTTTCTCTCTCTCACTCGAAAGCGTGTCCGCGTCGCAAGTCTCATCAAGAACATATCTTAACCTAACACTTCGTGAACAATTTTTTACTAAGGCAAAACTTATGTCGAAATACATCGTCGTATGAACACCGAGATAACTAAATTCTCCATGCCATAAACATATAGCACATCACAACTAATACATCACCATAGGTTCTATCAACTATATCAATGTCAATCCCTGTATGCTTAAAGATTTTCTTGGCTTAAACACCAACTGTTCTATATATTTCCTACTTTAAAATATGTTTAGTATTGCTACTTTCTTTTCATATCATATTACTTTTCTATTTTTAATCATTTCAAATACTCACATCTTTTTATTTTTATGTTTCGCATATTTATATTAATGAATTATTTCAAATATATCTCGAGTTTTTTCATGTTTTTACTTTTGTCTTTTTATTTTTATATGAACAATCGAGATGATAACTTTTATTTTAATCTTCAATGTTTATAATCATTTTTTACTTTTTATATACTATTGTACTAACATTCATCACACACAATTTTCAATATTAACTTTTTTTCAGCTTCAATTTTTAAATCCAAATTTAAGATTTTCAAATTCAAATTTTAGAAAATGCCTCGACACCATTACCCTCCAAATTCTCATGGCATTACAGCCCATACCTTCTCAGAGAGATCGTTACTTTCCGCTAAAATTTTGATTTCTCACATTGATTCCATCTTAACTACAAACGCTTCTTCGCTGTAAACTTCCCAACAGTCGAACTTGAGCAGCTAGTTAGATGAGTTTTTTTTCATTCACGGCCCGGTTCGAGCATCAATGCCCCCCCTTTTTTTTTCTCACATTCGGGCAATTTTTTTTTTTTTAATTTTCAATCACCTCACTTTCACCACTGCCTTACCGCGGCCAAATCGTTTTTTTTTTAATGCGACAGAACGACTCTCTCTCTGCCACACTCTCTATCACTCTTTTTCTCGACCAAAGCTTCCACCAACCATTCCCAAATCCGTCTGATAGAACAGCCCATATCGAATACCTTCAGCATACTGTAGATGGACCAATGCCTACAATCCCATAATGTCGCATTGCATCGCAGTACCAGAATCTATTCTATATCCACCTATCTAGAATTTATAAATTAGCTCACCCTATAATTCAATGCACTTTCAATTATTAATTCCAACATTCAATGCTGTATATAATCACCCAAATTTATATTTATATCTTTACTTTTTTTAATCCTTTTTCATATATTTTTATACATTGGGCTTAACATTATTGTTTGTGAACATTTCTTTTTTATTATTATTAATAATAATTATTAAGTAAAACATAACCAATGTTATAATTCTACAACGCCATAGTATATTAAACCAATTTGTATACAAATTATTTTCCCCCATTATAATTATCTTATGATTTCATCTATATAATCACCATAAGCTAATTTTCATCAACCGGGGCATAAACTGTTGTAATATATTCCAATATATCTATGTCTCCATGTATTGTAGTTATAATGTAATTGCCAAAGTGACAAATAAAATTTCGAGTGAGTGACAGTCGACGCCAGAAGGCGGAAAGAGGTCCGAAAAACAAGTCGGGTTCCTAGGTGTGCCCTTTCTTACTCAAACAGATTAGTCGGCTTTGAGACACAATGCTTACAGACCCCTCTTGACAGATCTCTCCCCGACCGGCGTCGGCTACACTGGCTCTCTCGCCATCTCTATGGTGCCATCCAACATGTCTCGTCCTTTTGTGTAATCCCAATCATGCCTGAAACCACTCTAATCATTGTGGCCACCACGACTGCAACCAACATGCCACACTGCATTCATCCAACAAGATACAACAACTACATTACTACATATATATATACTAGCCGAATGACCCGGGCAACGCCCGTGTTTTACCCGAATGTGAATGTTTTGATTCAAATACTATTTGTTACAATTATAAATTAGCGCCTTATATAAATGCATATCTTAGTTAATAACTATAGCCTATGTGCTTTATCTGTCTATGTACTGTTGGCTTCCGTAGGCGTCTCTTACTGGGAAAAAGAAAGAGAGGATTCCATTTGGTTATTAACTAATATATGCATTTATTTAAGGAGCGACCCGCTCCAACACAATGGTTGCAAAAACGAAAAAGCGAGTGGGGGGGGGCATGATTGGGGGGGGCAAAGGTGGCGTGATCGTAGCCGACCAATAGGAGGGCGCCATTCCAAAAAAAAAAAGCAAACGGTGACAGAGATGACTGATGAAGAATGACGCTCGTAACTGTATATAGAATATATATATATAAAATAATTTTTAAAAAATGTTTGACTTTTCTTGACACATCAAGAAAATGGGTTGGCCAAATATCACGGAACAAGTTAAATCAACGTTTAGTTGATTTTTGTCATACTAGATGGTGCTCTGCCATCTAAAATGTGAGCGGTCAGGATATGCCTTTTTTGCTTTAAATATTCTAATATGTTTGTAAAATGATGCTCTAAATAGATACATATCTACATATTGTAGCAAAGTATTTATTATATTTTATGCACAGATTATTAATTTTGATATTTATATTATTTATATTTTGCTACTCTAGAAACTTCACTCATTGATTATATAGTGTATTATAAATGTAGATTTTGCGCTTGCCTTAAATAAATTGCCGTGTCATCCCGAAGTTTGTCTTTCCTAATTTTCTAGTTACAATATTGAAAGCTAGAGGTATGAAATATGTAAGTGAAGACACAAATTATACAAATTATAATCTTTGAATCTTGAAGGCATTCTGATTGGCCGATCAAATATTATCATCTGTGGGACGAAGAATGCTTTATCAATTGACAATTCTTTGAACTAACAGGCTTACTAATATTTTCATCTGGTAAGTTCCGTTGTATTGTTATTTGGTTCGAAATCCTTTATTTAAGACTTAGAGTCCTATAGGCGGATTTACAAACAGAGTCCGCTGAGGAAAAGGGTAAAAAGTAACAAAAAAAAAAGTGGAACTATTCATATTTAATGATAATGACGCAGAATATATAGGAAAATATCTATTCATGATGAAATTGTGAAAAAGTATTATAATTACAATTATATTATCACAATGAGTATCTTTTTTATTTAAAAAGAGATGAGTTTCTTTTATATTGTAACAAAATATTCATTATTTTACTAACAGAGTATCATTTTTGATGTTTTTATTTTGCTACTCTGTAAACTTCCCTCATTGCTTATTGTGATGTTCCTCTCTCTTCGATTAAATAAATAAATATGCTTTATTAAATTAATAAACAAATTTTAATTATATATCTTTCTAATGTCAAACATACGCTTTTTTAATAGATTAATAACAACAACAATAATTACAGTGCTGCCAAATCCAAACAATCAAAAATAAATTAATTAAACAGAGTAGATTATAATATTATTATAAGGTATATTACACTTATCTTTTTTTTTTTTTCAATCATTCATAGTTTGTTCTTGCCTTGAATAAATTGCTGAGTCATCCTGAAGTTTGTCTTCCCTAATTTTCCATGGGGCAATATTTATTAAACGTAATCTCGTGCTTTTGGGTTACTCTGCCCTTCTACAGGGGTACATAAAAACATATAAACGCCGTTTTTATGTACTCCGTAGAAGGGCAGAGATGCCCGAAAGCTCGAGATTACGTTTAATAAAGATAAAGAAATTCATCTCAAGAGATCTGTGGCATTTGTTTGATTTAAATCAATCGAATAAGATAAAATAAATCAAAAGTAGAAAGACACATTTACATTCAATACATGATTACATAATCCTTTATTAAAACCTTTCTTCTTATGCAAAAGTTGCTAAACCGAAGAATGAGGGCTTTAAAATTTTGAAATGGAACTGGTATATGCAATATTTGCATTCCTAGAAAGCTAAAGAAAAAAGCAAACAAACCAAAGATAGTCAATGAAAATAAAAATGTTAAAATCATGTTTGATCTTTTTGTTTTCTGTTACTGCTCTATTTTATTTATAGGCATAAGGAGATTCAAAAGATTTGTGTTACAGAAGTACTACACAAATCTCATCTAGATGTATTTATACAATTTAAAGTCAAAGTTAATATTAAGAATAAATTTCTCTTTTTTCATTTTATTAATCAACCAGGCGCGATATTGAAATATTTACGCCTTAATAGAAGAAACATACAAAACAAGAAACAAATTAGAGCTTAGAATCAAATATTTATCAATTAATATTAAGTAAAATAATTGTAAAATAATATAACTTTTAAGAAATTTACTGCTGCATAAAAATCAGATAATATTTTCTATTTGTTTCAAATTATTTCTGTTTTACTCGGTGATTTTTGTAATATTTATTTTGTTTTAAGCAGAGAGAGAAGTAAGTTCTAAAATATATTTTATTTCTTCTATATTTCTGTGTGTGCATGATTCTCAATTCCAATAATATAGGATTAGAGATCTATTTGTGAAACACATTTACCATTTCTCAGATTAGATTTTTCTTATAAATCAACATTAATAGTTTGTTCTTTGTTTGTAAAAGAAACAGTGTCTTAAATATGTATTAATAATGGTAGGGTTTTTGTTAATTTTATTATTAAGATTCTTAGTAAATTTAATCTAATTGTCATCTATCGTTAAAATTCTACACAAATAAATTTACTGGCAATGTGTTTCTTTTAAATATATTTAATATTTAAAGATATTTAAAAGAAACACACATTGCCAGTAAATTTATTTGTGTAGAATATTAAGATTCTTAACTGCCTTATTTTGTTTATTTTTTTTTTACATTTAATGGATTTTTAAACAAAAGAGTATTTGAGATTGCAATATCGTGTGCAATATATTTAAATTAAAAGAATAAAATTACTAAAGCATAACTTCAATATAACGAAAATAGGGAGCCTAACAAAACAATAGTAAAGGTAAAATATTTAACACATAAAATCTAACTTGCATTTTTTATTCATCTTTTAAACACTAAAGTTTCCAAGATATGAAACAAATTCTTTGTTTTTTACTTCTTTAGAAATATAAATGTAAGACGAGAAAGATAATTGTCAATTAACAACTTTATAGACTCCTAG
This sequence comes from Cordylochernes scorpioides, assembly GCA_030710605.1. Lineage (NCBI taxonomy): Eukaryota > Metazoa > Arthropoda > Arachnida > Pseudoscorpiones > Chernetidae > Cordylochernes > Cordylochernes scorpioides. The sequence goes on along the minus strand of CP092877.1, from coordinate 26,847,351 downwards.
ATAAATTAATGTAAAGGTAAAATAGTTCTTTGATATCATGAACAAGAATAATGATTTATTTCTGTGATAATTGAATCTAAGAATTTAATAGATGTTTATTTTATAAATAGGGAAATAGCGAACTTTACCGAAATTTTCTGTGATCATTTCAGAAGATACTGAGAAATGTTAATTGTTTGATTAAAATAAAAATTAATCGTTAAAAATGAGTTAATTTAAATATATTTTAATGGAAGCAAATGAAAAACTACTGTTAAATCACTGAACAATTGGGTGAATAAATAAATTCCATAATCCCTAAAGACTTTATATTCCGAATGGAATTCCATGTAGTACACATAATTATAAAACATCTTTATAATTTTAAACATGGATGGGTCGTGGGTAAGGGTTGTCAAAAGACTTTATATTCCGACTTTAGACAACCCTCTACCTTTAACCCATCCATGTATAAAATTATAAAGAGATGCTTTATACGTAATTATGTTTAATACATGGTTGTATATTTTCACTTTTACGAATCTAAATTTCCATCAATACTATTACTTATTGTTTTTTTAAGAAAGTAACAATTCTTAAATCGTAGCAATACTGGTTAAGAAAGCTATGTCGACATAAAAACACAAATGACTAAATCAAAATCCATAGCACGGTGGCTGAGCACAAACAAACGTTGAATTTGGACGAAGCCAACCATGTCGAAAGCCTTTAGTCACAAACAAGACTTGATTCAACAGCCAAAATATGGTTCCACCCAACGGACCTTAGTGACGTCAGCGGTCATGTGACCTGAGTGTCGGATTTAAATCCGAGGCAGTTTCCCCAACAACCAGTTCGGTCCCGCAACCCTGCCAAGGTGAGTGAGTCTGATTGGATGGCCCGCTTATCGTTTGCCTACTATTCTAGCTAATAGCATTGGGGATCTGGTGAGTGTTTGTTGTTTAATACTGAGAATTTCGTTTGATTTTTTAAATATATAAATTGTGTTTACGTTAAAAGATTTTTTAAAAATGATATTTTATAGATTTTTGAGATAAAATTATATCTCTCATAGAGTTTATTTACTAATTTTTACCAAGCATTAAAAACATCTTTTAAAAAATATTTATTTAAAAATATATAATATTTTCTAAACTTAATACTCTAAATAGTACAGCTATATATTTCGAATTAACATAAAATATAATAGAGCCATTTTTCTTCCTATTGGAAAAAATAAAATAAAATTTTCATGAAGAGAATTCAATTCCCTATTTGAAAAATTAAGATTGGTGTGAATATAAGAGTGAAAAGATATTATATTCTAGTAATTTTAAAATATAATAGGTGTAAAATTTTGCAAAAAATATATATACTTTTGACTAAATACATCTAAAATTATGCACAAAATGAAACGATATAAAATATTTATCTAATACAGTAGAACCTCCCTGTAAAGAACACCTAATTTCAGAGCCAAAGTGTCCGATAGGGAGAGGTGTCTTCTTTCCGGAGAATTGTTAAATACTAAAAATGGTAATTCTGACAATGAAAACTGTCCTTTATAGAGAGGTGTCCTCTCATGGAGGTTCTACTGCATAAAAGTTTGAAAAATTTTAAAATCCTCAAATGTTTAGAGCTGTAAAGATATTTCACTTAAAATTCTTTTTACTTCTCTTTTTTTTTGCAATAAAATATCATTCATTGCTCATTTTTGCATTTTCCTTTAACTATTTGATCATATAATATTAAGCTTTGTGTGTCTTTTGTCATTTGATTACGAAGAACTTTAAGAAAAAATATATAGCCACGTTGAAATATAAATATTCATAGATTGCTAAAAAAAATCGCTATAAAGGAGTTCTCTGAAAGTGGCTGGAAATAGGCCAAGGTAAACTGGGCTGGGACATTTAGCAGCTGTGAGTTTGCCATTTTGATTAGATTTCCATGCAATAACTTTAAATTTTTTTAAATATATTTTTATTATTATTTTTTAAATTCTCATTTTGGATCAATATCTTTATTCCAATATTTCGTTACACGAAATAAATATTTTATACCACTATTTTTAGAAATTTCTTACAGTATTTAAAAGGCCAGTATCAAATAATCACTTGACCTAAATAATAAAAAACAATATCAGATCTTTCTAGTTTCTTGACTTTTTTTATTTCAACTAATGTTACTATTTATATATCCAATAAATATATAAACTTGAAATGTTTGATTAAGTTCAGAAGTATATAACAAATGACTATTGAAGTTGAACGATATTTTAGGGTAATTTTGAGAGCTTCCTAAAACTTGTGCCATTCCCAGTAAACAATAAAGATAAGTGCGGGTTTACGAAAATATCTAAAACAAACAAAGATATCAGCATCAGGGAATATGTGCGCGCGGTATGCATCCTAGGAATTGTCGGCAGTCTGGAGAAAAAAAATCGAGATTTTGCCCGCGCCTTCCAATTTCAAGATGCCGTTGCCATTAATTTTCACCACAACTACATACCATATTGCCACATTAGTGGGTCGGTGGAAGGGTGGTCTAAACTAGAGGTCGGCAAACTTTTGAGTCGGAAGAGTCAAAAATTACAATTTACAATTTTTCAAAGTTTTTAAAGAGCTACACATTTTTTCCTTGCCAACAATAAATACACACACACACAAAGCCTTTATTAAGACGTTAGTCTTATACAGATTCTCCGTACAAGGTGCAATAACAGGAAAAGAGCAGCACAGGAAACCAGTAGTTCCGCAACTATATACAATTATTATCAATTGAAAAACCCTGTAATATTTATAAATGAGTTAAACAAAGCACCAATCTGCGTATCTTTTATTAGCACGAATATAAAACAAGTTTTATATTCGTGCTAATAAAAGATACGCAGCCCTTGATGCTTTGTTTAACTCATTTATACAATTATTAGTAATAAGGAAAAGTAAGATTTAATATGAAAGGTCGACGCCATCGTCCCAAGTCTTCAATTCCATAAGCGCGGAGCAGAAATAGGGGCCAACAATAAATAGTACTCGCATAAATGAATATTTACGTATAGAACTATATAAAGAGCCGCAGCTTCACATCCAAAGAGCCGCATGTGGAGCCGTAGTTTGCCGACCCCTGGGCTAAACTGTTGGTTTTTCGACCGCTAGGACCCGGGATCAAATCCCACATTGAGCACTTTTTTTTTATAAAAAAAAAAAAAAAAAACTGCTCCATTGGTCCCCGATTCTTGCAAAAGTCTAAACCCACCAGCGAATGCAAGTAACCAAACGGGGGTTCTGAAAGATTTGTAAGTGCAAAAGTCGAACTGCTTCTCATATGTGTAGACTGTACACATATGTGGTGTACTTAGAGTAAAAGCAGTCTCCATCTTTTACCCACCCTGATTATCATGGCCTGTACCACGTGTACTAGGGATAATAATTTTTAAAAATATTGCCATATATGAATATATCTGTGATATGTGCAATATACGAGTATAAGAAATAAAAAATGATAAACATAACTAGACATTTAATAAGGTATTTTTATAAAATAGTAATTTAAAAAACATAAAGAATCCTATAACAATATATAGACTCCAAAACCGATGTATATTTTACAGTTTATTCATTCTAGCAAAGACTTTCTAACAAATTAATTTGTTAATTAATTAATTAATTAATTTGTTATATTAATATTTTGTTCGAACATACAGATGGTGTTCATGCTCTCTACCAAAAGAAGTCGTTTCTCAGCACTTTCCGCAAAGGTATCTTTAGTAATATTGCAACAGATAAATTATTTTCGTTTGGTAATAATAGTAAAAAAAAAATTCTTTGTTATCGTGATTTGACCATTCAGTTATGTTAAAAAAGACGTAGATGTCTTTTTATAGTTTCTAGATATTTTTCGCTAAAGATTTTAAAACTATTTACTAGAAATTCTATTCTGTTAAGCATTTTTCTCTAATTATTGCCGATCTATACTAAACCTAGTAATTTCTAGTTGACTATGTGTCTGTTGATGACAAATACTATGGGGACAATGGAGATTATCAATATCTTCGTTATTTGCATATGAAACAAAAGGACATGCCATCTGCTATATGTATTTCAGACAGTTTGTCTCTTTTCTATCTGCCACTTTCCTGAATTACCTTCGTATATGTCAGCCTGTGGTATATTTAGCAATAAAGATAAGCATTCCTTATCCTGACACTCTTTTAAATTCTCTTCCCTATTCTACCAGAAATTATATAAGGCAATGTGTAAAGCAGTTCTTTTTATGCCTTTTCATTTCTTATTCATACTTAATGTAGGATAATAGTGTAGGTACGTCAATTAGATCTGATCATAAATGTTATCTTCCTTGAGAGAGAGAGAGAGAGAATATTTTAATACCTATTTTGAAAATCCAATCCAGTTCTTATAGCAAATAATCGCTTTGAGAAAAAATCTATAAAAATACATTTTGAAATATGACTAAAATATATGTTTGGAATATTATAAAAGTAAAAGTTGCTTAAAGGACACGAATTATATATATATTGATTAAAATTCCCTTTTTTAATTGTTAACACAGCGTCATAAGAGTATCATAAGTCTCAACACATAACTACTACTTGAAAAAAAAAAGTACAAAAATGTGGATTGTTGAGATAGTTTGCACCTCTCTGACGAGGGCTAACAGCAAATAACACGTTTATCAAGCAAAGATATTTGACCATTGTTATGGAATAATTAAAAATCAAGGATTAGTTTATATTTATTCCGATAGATGGCATCAGCAACTTTGAAGTTGCATATTCAGGAGATCTACTTCTGTTTGAGCAAACTGGGAAATGAAGGAGAAATCCATCGATATATATACTAGCCGAATGACCCGGGCAACGCCCGTGTTTTACCCGACTGTAGATGTTACAACGGTGATCCTTAGGTCGCTGGTTCAAATCCGGCTCGAGGGAGCCGGCGAGCACGTGACCTCCCTGTGCGCGCGCATCCGTGACAGAGGCGGCCGGCCGATGAGGAAAGACGGTCGTGACTATATATATTAATGAGGCGGCTAATAAAAATAAGCTATAATAGTCACAAAAAATTTTACAATAAAAGAATACAGTGAGAATCTCCACGAGAGATCACCTAAGAACATGGATTCTACCAGTTACTTCTGCAGGTAGTCTTTCATTGGATGTCAGGTTATGTTGAAAAAATACATTTTTGCTTTTATAAAAGTGGTCGCTCAGGGAGGTGTTTGCTATTGGAAGGTTCCAAAACATTAGAATCGGATGTTTAGAGAGGTTAGATGATGTCACTCTGGATGCTGATAAGGAAGAAGGATTTCCACCTTTGTGTGTCAGAGATTGAGGTGACGACGTCCTACAGGAACTGATTCAACAGGATGGATCAATTCATCGATAAACATTAATTTCCGTTTTTTTGCACCCAAAAATAGTTCATATTCTACCATGAAACATAATCATATAATAAATATGATATTACAAAAACATTTAGTATAATGAAAAATCGAACATTTTAAAAATTATCGTTGTAAATATTCAATTCGTTGAAATTTTAATTCACTTTTTTTCCTCCGTTGCATAAAAAAATCGTTTATTAATCTAAAACCTTTCCAATAGATATTTTCCTTGTTTTCTTTTTCAATTTAAAATCTCCTTCAACCTTTTTTTCTTTTCTTCTTTTTCTCTTTTCTGAGTGAGGATTCGGTTTCTTCCCCTGCTTCTCATTTCTTTTTAGATTAATTTCTCACAGGAGAATCGCCTGTATAAGACGGAATGTCTTAATAAAGGCTTGTGTGTGTATCCAAAACCTTTCTATAAATTGAATTGTAAATACAGTAGAACCTCTACGAGAGGACACTTAAGCTAGAGGACACCTCTATAAAGGACAGTTTTCATCATCAACATTACCGTTTTTGCTATTTAGCAACTCTCATGTAAGAGGACATCTCTCCCTAAAGGGCACTTTGCTTCTGCAATTAGGTGTTCTTTACAGAAAGGTTCTACTGTACTTTTTAACCCTTCTTTTAAAATATATATAATTAAAAGCTATTTTTACAGACTATTTATACTGAGAAACAAATAAAAATTGAAAGAGCCATGCCCTCGCATTTACTTTTATTGATTTTAATATAAGAGGTGTCTATATATATAAAGGTGTCAATTACACGTATTATATTTTAAAATATTTATAATTGTCTGCGATAGATGGCACTTGTGATGTTATTTATCTCTGTAAACATTGCGGGGATCTCTCGTTTGATTGATTGTTTCTTCTCTGGTGATTAGCTTTTGCTTTTTTACTTTCATTTGCGGTGAATCCGCGGTAAATCATTTATTTTCCTCCAATTTACCCAGACTAATATATTAGCTTGATTGTCTTTATATAATTTTTCCAGTATATAAATATCATATTATCATTAAGGTACTATTACTTTTTTTTCCTACATGCATCCTACATTTCTGCTTGGAGAATCTGTATAAGATTAAGAGGTCTTAATAAAGCTTGTTGTTGTTGTTGTTGATTATTTCTTCTCAGAACGGTATAATTTGTGCGTGTAACCTTTGAATTCTTTGCATATCTTTTTTTGTTAGAAATAAAAATAAATTCATTCATTTACTTTGAATTTTTTCATATACATTTATTCTTCATTCCTTGGTTATGCTCTATAGGCCTATATTCATTTATTTGTCTTTTTATTGGATATTTGTTTTAAAATATTTTGTCTCCATTTGTATAATAGTTAAATATGAACAAAAATTATATCTACAGCATTTTTTTAAAATCAAATTATGTAAAATAATATCTGATTATATTTTAACTCGTGTTATATTGGGGATTCATTATACCATGTTTTCTCCTGTAGAAGGGCGTTCGTGCCCGAAAGCTAATGATTAAGAGGTTTTTGGAAAGATAATTTTCCTTGGAGGTCTGATATTTTTTGCTCAATATATTTAATCTTAATAACATTTTGCTTGGTATTATATCCATTGTAGTATTGAAGAGTCTAAAGGAATTTGAAAAAAAAAAGTAAGAATGTTGGAAAAGAGCTACTATAGACAGGTCTATTGAAGGTTT
>CP092877.1:26826129-26840190 GCA_030710605.1 Cordylochernes scorpioides | reverse complement strand
TTGCTAAGAAGAGATAAAGCTAACAGCAACGAGTTTCTTTAATAGAGATATAGCTCGTCAAGCTTATAGCTCATTAAAGAAACTCGTTGCTGTTAGCTTTATCTCTTCTTAGTTCTAGTAGTTTTTGGCCGTAAACTAAATTTATTTAAGGAAATCTTGAATCAATAAACTGACCTGTGCTGTGTGAGCAGAAGAGCTTAAATTGACTTGTTCCATATGTAAATACCTGTTTTCTTTCCTCTTTTCGCTCTCCACTTCTCCTATCCATATTTCCAATTTTTTTTCTTATTTTTTATTCTTTCTTATAATCTGTATATATTTACCATATGTATATAATCTTTCTCCATTTTTTATTTCCCACTTTCATAGGTTTCCCCGTCTTGTAACCCCAAGGAGAATCCTCTGTAAGACCTGTGTGTCTTAATAAAGGCTTTTGTGTGTGTGTGTGTGTGAATCAATAAACTGTTTTTTTAATATAGTTGAAAAAATCCTAAAGCATTTATCGGAGGCATCTTAAAACCTTTTCTTCAACATAATATGAAATATATATGAAATTTACAGACAATAAAATGATTTAGACTTTTTTTTTCAATTTAACTTCTAAAAGATCCTTTTAAAAAGTAAAAATTTGGGCAACATCTGCCTGTAGGCGTTTATTAATTACACCCATACCTCGCTTTGCGTCGGGGTTACGTTCCAAAAAAATACGACGCAAATTGAAACGACGCAAAGTAAAAATATGTGAAGGCGCAATCAAAAACAGAGGTGTTGCCATATTTTAGGAAAAAAAATTAAAGACTCGAATCCAAAACAACGCAACTTCGAAAATCTAACGACGCACAGTGAAAATCAGTAAAAATTAAGCAGCGACGCAACTTCGAAAAAAAACGCAAAACGAAACGACGCAAAGCGAGGTATATTGGTGTAATAAACATTTTAAAAGATCATTGATCGTTTATTATACCAGTGAGTGTAATTCATGTTGTTTAAATTGATATGATGTCTCAGCCAGAGGATGATTATGTTTATTTTTATAACACAGAATAAATAGTCATATTAATCCCAAACATATATCCTTATATGGATACGCTGACGAGGGTCAACAGTCTGAAACGCATTCGTGGTTGGTTTTTCTTGATTTATCAAGAAAATGGGTTGGCTAAATATCAGGGAACATGTTATATCAATGTTTAGTTGATTTCTGCTCCACTAGATGGCACTCTGCCAACTAAATAACGCTCATGTTAGTGGTCAGGATATGCTTACTTTGTTTTTAATATCAACACCTGACCTTTTTAATTTTTTAAATTATTTTTTTCACATATCCTTAAATATATATATGTTGTAATATATTCCAATATATCTATGTATCCATGTGTTGTAGCTATAATGTAATTGCCAAAGTGACAAATAAAATTTCGAGTGAGTGACAGTCGACGCCAGAAGGAGGAAAGAGGTCCGAAAAACAAGTCGGGTTCCTAGGTGTGCCCTTTCTTACTGAAACAGATTAGTCGGCTTTGAGATACAATGATGGACAGACCCCTCTAGACAGATCTCTCCCCGACCGGCGTCGGCTACACTGGCTCTCTCGCCATCTCTATGGTGCTATCCAACATGTCTCGTCCTTTTGTGTAATCCCAATCACGCCTGAAACCACTCTAATCATTGTGGCCACCACGACTGCAACCAACATGCCACACTGCATTCATCCAACAAGATACAACAACTACATTACTACATATATATATATATATAATAATTTAAAAAAAATGTTTGACTTTTCTTGATTTATCAAGAAAATGGGTTGGCCAAATATCACTGAACAAGTTAAATCAACGTTTAGTTGATTTTTGTCATATTAGATGGCGCTCTGCCATCTAAAATGTGAGCGGTCAGGATATGCCTTTTTGCTTTAAATATTCTAATATGTTTGTAAAATGATGCTCTAAATAGATACATATCTACATATTGTAGCAAAGTATTTATTATATTTTATGCACAGATTATTAATTTTGATATTTATATTATTTATATTTTTCTACTCTCTCTCTCTCTCTCTAGAAACTTCAATCATTGCTTATATTGTTATAATGTCTTATAAATGTTGACTTTGTGCTTGCCTTAAATAAATTGCCCTGTCATCCCGAAGTTTGTCTTACCTAATTTTCTACGTTACAATATTGAAAGATAGAGGTATGAAATATGTAAGTGAAGACAAAATTTATACAAATTATAATCTTTGAATCTTGAAGGCATTCTGATTGGCCGATCAAATATTATGATCTGTGGGACGAAGAAGTCTTTATCAATTGGCAATTCTTTGAACTAACAGGCTTACTAATATTTTCATCTGATAAGTTCCGTTGTATTGTTATTTGCTTCAAAATCCTTTATTTAAGACTTAGAGTCCTATAGGAGAGGATTTACAAACAGAGTTCGCTGAGGAAAAGAGTAAAAAGTAACAAAAAAAAAAGTGGAACTATTCATATTTAATGATAATGACGCAGAATATATAGGAAAATATATTTAAGGCAATTAATCTCATACATGGATTTGTATGCTAAGCAAGGAAGACAAAAATATAAAATCAAACAAATGCCACAGGTCTCTTGAAATGAGTTTCTTTTATATTGTAGCAAAATATTTATTATTTTACTAACAGAGTATCATTTTTGATGTTTATATTTTGCTACTCTGTAAACTTCCCTCTTTGCTTATTGTGATGTTCCTCTCTTCAATTAAATAAATAAATATGCTTTATTAAATTAATAAACAAATTTTAATTATATATCTTTCTAATGTCAAACATACCATTTTTTAATAGATTAATAACAACAACAATAATTACAGTGCTGCCAAATCCAAACAATCAAAAATAAATTAATCAAACAGAGTAGATTATAATATTATTATAAGGTATATTACACTTATCTTTTTTTTTTTCCAATCATTCATAGTTTGTTCTTGCCTTGAATAAATTGCTGAGTCATCCTGAAGTTTGTCTTCCCTAATTTTCCATGGGGAAATATTTATTAAACGTAATCTCGTGCTTTTGGGAATCTCTGCCCTTCTACAGGGGTACATAAAAACATATAAACACCGTTTTTATGTACTCCGTAGAAGGACAGAGATGCCCGAAAGCTCGAGAATACGTTTAATAAAGATAAAGAAATTCATCTCAAGAGATCTGTGGCATTTGTTTGATTTAAATCAATTGAATAAGATAAAATAAATAAAAATTAGAAAGACACATTTACATTCAATACATGATTACATAATCCTTTATTAAAACCTTTCTTCTTATGCAAAAGTTGCTAAATCGAAGAATGAGAGCTTTAAAATTTTGAAATGGAACTGGTATATGCAATATTTGCATTCCTAGAAAGCTAAAGAAAAAGCAAACAAACCAAAGATAGTCAATGAAAATAAAAATGTTAAAATCATGTTTGATCTTTTATTTTCTGTTACTGCTCTATTTTATTCATAGGCAATAAGGAGATTCAAAATATTTGTGTTCCATAGAAGTACTACACAAATCTCATCTAGATGTATTTATACAATTTAAAGTCAAAGTTAATATTAAGAATAAATTTCTCTTTTTTCATTTTATTAATCAACCAGGCGCGATATTGAAATATTTACGCCTTAATAGAAGAAACATACAAAACAAGAAACAAATTAGAGCTTAGAATTAAATATTTATCAATTAATATTAAAAGTATACATTGTAAAATAATATAACTTTTAAGAAATTTACTGCTGCATAAAAATCAGATAATATTTTCTATTTGTTTCAAATTGTTTTTGTTTTACTCGGTGATTCTTGTAATATTTATTTTGTTTTAGGCAGAGAGAGAAGTAAGTTTTAAAATATATTTTATTTCTTCTATATTTCTGTGTGTGCCTGATTCTCAATTCCAATAATATAGGATTAGAGATCTATTTGTGAAACACATTTACCAGTTCTCAGATTATATTTTTCTTACAAATCAACAACAACAACAAAAAGCCTTTATTCAGGGTCACTGACCCTATACAGGATTCACCAGAGGTATGCATAAGAACAAAGCAGTGAGACAAAGGAAATAACGATATATACAGAAGAAAAAAAAACAAAAAAAAAACAAGAAAGAGAAAGAGGGAAGCAAGAAAAACAACACAAAAAGAGTAGCAGTAAGAAAGTGAGGAGTGAGTGTCACTTGGCCTTCTTCTGAGATATGGACTTGTGGAAACCATAAAACGCCGTGGCAATATACTTATTCTGGGTCATATTGTCAATTATTGATGGAAGTGAAGCACAGAGTTGCCCAGTTTTGAGCATAAGGGTTCTTCTTTCTTCTTTCAGAGCATAGCAATCAAAAATATAGTGAGTTTTCTTATAAATCAACATTAATAGTTTGTTCTTTGTTTGTAAAAGAAACATTGTCTTAAATATGTATTAATAATGGTAAGGGTTTTGTTAATTTTATTATTAAGATTCTTAACTGCCTTTTATTTTGTTTATTTTTATTTACATTTAATGGATTTTTAAACAAAAGAATATTTGAGATTGCAATATCGTGTGTAATATATTTAAATCAAAAGAATAAAATTACTAAAGCATAACTTCAATATAACGAAAATAGGGAGCCTAACAAAAACAATAGTAAAGGTAAAATATTTAACACATAAAATCTAACTTGCATTTTTTATTCATCTTTTAAACACTAAAGTTTCCAAGATATGAAACAAATTCTTTGTTTTTTACTTCTTTAGAAATATAAATGTAAGACGAGAAAGATAATTGTCAATTAACAACTTTATAGACTCCTAGATAAATAAATGTAAAGGTAAAATAGTTCTTTGATATCATGAACAAGAATAATGATTTATTTCTGTGATAATTGAATCTAAGAACTTAATAGCTGTTCATTTTATGAATAGGGAAATAGCGAACTCTACCGAAATTTTCTGTGATCATTTCAGAAGATACTGAGAAATGTTAATCGTTTGATTAAAAGAGAAATTAATCGTTAAAAAGGAGTTAATTTAAATATATTTTACTGGAAGCAAATGAAAAACTACTGTTAAATCACTGAACAATTGGGTGAATAAACAAATTCCATAATCCCTAAAGACTTTATATTCCGAAAGGAATTCCATGTAGTACACATAATTATAAAACATCTTTATAATTTTAAACATGGATGGGTCGTGGGTAAGGGTTGTCTAAAGACTTTATATTCCGAAAGAAATTCCATGTAGTACACATAATTATAAAACATCTTTATAGTTTTATATATGGATGGGTCGTGGGTAAGGGTTGTCTAAAGACTTTATATTCCGAAAGAAATTCCATGTAGTACACATAATTATAAAACATCTTTATAGTTTTATATATGGATGGGTCGTGGGTAAGGGTTGTCTAAAGACTTTATATTCCGAAAGAAATTCCATGTAGTACACATAATTATAAAACATCTTTATAGTTTTATATATGGATGGGTCGTGGGTAAGGGTTGTCTAAAGACTTTATATTCCGAAAGAAATTCCATGTAGTACACATAATTATAAAACATCTTTATAGTTTTATATATGGATGGGTCGTGGGTAAGGGTTGTCTAAAGACTTTATATTCCGAAAGAAATTCCATGTAGTACACATAATTATAAAACATCTTTATAGTTTTATACATGGATGGATCGGGGGTAAGGGTTGTCTAAAGACTTTATATTCCGAAAGGAATTCCATTTATTATACATAATTATAAAACATCTTTATAGTTTTATATATGGATGGGTCGTGGGTAAGGGTTGTCTAAAGACTTTATATTCCGAAAGGAATTCCATGTAGTACACATAATTATAAAACATCTTTATAGTTTTATATATGGATGGGTCGTGGGTAAGGGTTGTCTAAAGACTTTATATTCCGAAAGGAATTCCATTTATTATACATAATTATAAAACATCTTTATAGTTTTATATATGGATGGGTCGTGGGTAAGGGTTGTTTAAAGACTTTATATTCCGACTTTAGACAACCCTCTACCTTTGACCCATCCATGTATAAAACTATAAAGATGCTTTATAATTATGTTTAATACATGGTTGGTTATTCCTTTTTCACGTTTACGAATCTAAATTTCCGTCAATACTTTTAATTATTGTTTTTTTAAGAAAGTAACAATTATTAAATCGTAGCAACACTGGTTAAGAAAGCTATGTCGACATAAAAACACAAATGACTAAATCAAAATCCATAGCACGGTGGCTGAGCACAAACAAACGTTGAATTTGGACGAAGCCAACCATGTCGAAAGCCTTTAGTCACAAACAAGACTTGATTCAACAGCCAAAATATGGTTCCACCCAACGGACCTTAGTGACGTCAGCGGTCATGTGACCTGAGTGTCGGATTTAAATCCGAGGCAGTTTCCCCAACAACCAGTTCGGTCCCGCAACCCTGCCAAGGTGAGTGAGTCTCTGATTGGATGGCCCGCTTATCGTTTGCCTACTATTCTAGCTAATAGCGTTGGGGATCTGGTGAGTGTTTGTTGTTTAATACTGTGAATTTCGTTTGATTTTTTAAATATATAAATTGTGTTTACGTTAAAAGATTTTTTAAAAAATGATATTTTATAGATTTTTGAGATAAAATTATATCTCTCATAGAGTGTTTATTTACTATTTTTTTACCAAGCATTAAAAACATCTTTTAAAAAATATATAATATTTCCTAAACTTAATACTCTAAATAGTACAGCTATATATTTCGAATTAACATAAAATATAATAGAGCCATTTTTCTTCCTATATTGGAAAAAAAATTATAAAATTTTCATAAAGAGAATTCAATTCCCTATTTGAAAAATTAAGATAGGTGTGAATATATAAGAGTAAAAAGATATTATATTCTAGTAATTTTAAAATATTTAAAAGGTGTAAAATTTTGCAAAAATATATATATACTTTTGACTAAATACATCTAAAATTATGCACATAATGAAACGATATAAAATATTTATCTAATACAGTAGAACATCCCTGTAAAGAACACCTAATTTCAGAGCCAAAGTGTCCTTTAGGGAGAGGTAGTCTTCTTTCCGGAGAATTGTTAAATACTAAAAATGGTAATTCTGACAATGAAAACTGTCCTTTATAGAGAGGTGTCCTCTCATGGAGGTTCTCTACTGCATAAAAGTTTGAAAATTTTAAAGCCTCAAATGTTTAGAGCTGTAAAGATATTTCACTTAAAATTCTTTTTACTTCTCATTTTTTTTGCAATAAAATATCATTCCATTGCGCTCATTTTTACATTTTCTTTTAACTATTTGATCATATAATATTAAGCTTTGTGTGTCTTTGTCATTTGATTACGAAGAACTTTAAGAAAAAATATATAGCCCGAAGTTGAAATATAAATATTCATAGATTGCTAAAAAAAAATCGCTATAAAGGAGTTCTCTGAAAGTGGCTGGAAATAGGCCAAGGTAAACTGGGCTGGGACATTTAGCAGCTGTGAGTTTGCCATTTTGATTAGATTTCCATGCAAGAACTTTAATCTCATTTTGGATCAATATCTTTATTCCAATATTTCGTTACACGAAATAAATATTTTATACCACTATTTTTAGAAATTTCTTACAGTATTTAAAAGGCCAGTATCAAATAATCACTTGACCTAAATAATAAAAAATTAAAAAACATATCAGATCTTTCTAGTTTCTTGACTTTTTTATTTCAACTAATGTTACTATTTATATATATATTCAATAAGTATATAATCTTGAAATGTTTGATTAAGTTCAGAAGTATATAACAAATGACTGTTGAAGTTGAACGATATTTTAGGGTAATTTTGAGAGCTTCCTAAAACTTGTGCCATTTCCCAGTAAACAATAAAGATAAGCGCGGGTTTACGAAAATATCTAAAACAAACAAAGATATCAGCATCAGGGAATATGTGCGCGCGGTATGCATCCTAGGAATTGTCGGCAGTCTGGAGAAAAAAATCGAGATTTTTCCCGCGCCTTCCAATTTCAAGATGCCGTTGCCATTAATTTTCACCACAACTACATACCATATTGCCACTTAGGGGGGGCGGTAGAAGGGTGGTCTAAACTAGAGGTCGGCAAACTTTTGAGTCGGAAGAGTCAAAAATTACAATTTACAATTTTTCAAAGTTTTTAAAGAGCTACACATTTTTTCCTTGCCAACAATAAATACACACACACACAAAGCCTTTATTAAGACGTTAGTCTTATACAGATTCTCCGTACAAGGTGCAATAACAGGAAAAGAGCAGCACAGGAAACCAGTAGTTCCGCAACTATATACAATTATTATCAATTGAAAAACCCTGTAATATTTATAAATGAGTTAAACAAAGCACCAATCTGCGTATCTTTTATTAGCACGAATATAAAACAAGTTTTATATTCGTGCTAATAAAAGATACGCAGCCCTTGATGCTTTGTTTAACTCATTTATACAATTATTAGTAATAAGGAAAAGTAAGATTTAATATGAAAGGTCGACGCCATCGTCCCAAGTCTTCAATTCCATAAGCGCGGAGCAGAAATAGGGGCCAACAATAAATAGTACTCGCATAAATGAATATTTACGTATAGAACTATATAAAGAGCCGCAGCTTCACATCCAAAGAGCCGCATGTGGAGCCGTAGTTTGCCGACCCCTGGGCTAAACTGTTGGTTTTTCGACCGCTAGGACCCGGGATCAAATCCCACATTGAGCACTTTTTTTTTATAAAAAAAAAAAAAAAAACTGCTCCATTGGTCCCCGATTCTTGCAAAAGTCTAAACCCACCAGCGAATGCAAGTAACCAAACGGGGGTTCTGAAAGATTTGTAAGTGCAAAAGTCGAACTGCTTCTCATATGTGTAGACTGTACACATATGTGGTGTACTTAGAGTAAAAGCAGTCTCCATCTTTTACCTACCCTGATTATCATGGCCTGTACCACGTGTACTAGGGATAATAATTTTTAAAAAATATTGCCATATATGAATATATCTGTGATATGTGCAATATACGAGTATAAGAAATAAAAATGATAAACATAACTAGACATTTAATAAGGTATTTTTATAAAATAGTAATTTAAAAAACATAAAGAATCCTATAACAATATATAGACTCCAAAACCGATGTATATTTTACAGTTTATTCATTCTAGCAAAGACTTTCTAACAAATTAATTTGTTAATTAATTAATTAATTAATTTGTTATATTAATATTTTGTTCGAACATACAGATGGTGTTCATGCTCTCTACCAAAAGAAGTCGTTTCTCAGCACTTTCCGCAAAGGTATCTTTAGTAATATTGCAACAGATAAATTATTTTCGTTTGGTAATAATAGTAAAAAAAAAATTCTTTGTTATCGTGATTTGACCATTCAGTTATGTTAAAAAAGACGTAGATGTCTTTTTATAGTTTCTAGATATTTTTCGCTAAAGATTTTAAAACTATTTACTAGAAATTCTATTCTGTTAAGCATTTTTCTCTAATTATTGCCGATCTATACTAAACCTAGTAATTTCTAGTTGACTATGTGTCTGTTGATGACAAATACTATGGGGACAATGGAGATTATCAATATCTTCGTTGTTTGCATATGAAACAAAAGGACATGCCATCTGCTATATGTATTTCAGACAGTTTGTCTCTTTTCTATCTGCCACTTTCCTGAATTACCTTCGTATATGTCAGCCTGTGGTATATTTAGCAATAAAGATAAGCATTCCTTATCCTGACACTCTTTTAAATTCTCTTCCCTATTCTACCAGAAATTATATAAGGCAATGTGTAAAGCAGTTCTTTTTATGCCTTTTCATTTCTTATTCATACTTAATGTAGGATAATAGTGTAGGTACGTCAATTAGATCTGATCATAAATGTTATCTTCCTTGAGAGAGAGAGAGAGAGAATATTTTAATACCTATTTTGAAAATCCAATCCAGTTCTTATAGCAAATAATCGCTTTGAGAAAAAATCTATAAAAATACATTTTGAAATATGACTAAAATATATGTTTGGAATATTATAAAAGTAAAAGTTGCTTAAAGGACACGAATTATATATATATTGATTAAAATGATCTTCCCTTTTTTTAATTATTAACATAGCGTCATAAGAGTATCATAAGTCTCAACACATAACTACTACTTGAAAAAAAAAGTACAAAAATGGATTGTTGAGATACAGTTTGCACCTCTCTGACGAGGGCTAACAGCAAATAACACGTTTATCAAGCAAAAAATATTTGACCATTGTTATGGAATAATTAAAAATCAAGGATTAGTTTATATTTATTCCGATAGATGGCATCAGTTGCATGTTGCATATTCAGGAGATCTACTTCTGTTTGAGCAAACTGGGAAATGAAGGAGAAATCCATCGATATATATATATATATATATATATATATGTATGTTAAAATAAAAAAGGCATATTCTGACCACGCTCACATCAGTTTTCTGTTCCACTAGTCGCTCTGCCATCTAAAAAGCTCATGTGAGCATGGTCAGGATACACCTTTTTAAAATTTTTAATACCACACCTACCACTTTTATTATTTATATTGATTTTTCACATATATATTGTCTTTTTGGTTTCACATTGACCTATATAGAGAGAGGTACACCCACCTTACTAATCTTATAACTCCTACAGAATTGTGCTGGAGGGAGAGGTTTGGATCAGGTCTAGTTAGGTTTGATTCTACAAAGATGTCCATACATCAGATGGAGACGTTCATGGGAGATTTTACTGCATATAAAAAACTAGCCGAATGACCCGGGCAACGCCCGTGTTTTACCCGACTGTAGATGTTACAACGGTGATCCTTAGGTCGCTGGTTCAAATCCGGCTCGAGGGAGCCGGCGAGCACGTGACCTCCCTGTGCGCGCGCATCCGTGACAGAGGCGGCCGGCCGATGAGGAAAGACGGTCGTGACTATATATATTAATGAGGCGGCTAATAAAAATAAGCTATAATAGTCACACAAATTTTACAATAAAAGAATACAGTGAGAATCTCCACGAGAGATCACCTAAGAACATGGATTCTACCAGTTACTTCTGCAGGTAGTCTTTCATTGGATGTTAGGTTATGTTGAAAAAATACATTTTTGCTTTTATAAAAGTGGTCGCTCAGGGAGGTGTTTGCTATTGGAAGGTTCCAAAGCATTAGAATCGGATGTTTAGAGAGGTTAGATGATGTCACTCTGGATGCTGATAAGGAAGAAGAAGAAGGATTTCCACCTTCCTTTGTGTGTCAGAGATTGAGGTGACGACGTCCTACAGGAACTGATTCAACAGGATGGATGAATTCATCGATAAACATTAATTTCCGTTTTTTTTTTGCACCCAAAAATAGTTCATATTCTACCATGAAACATAATCATATAATAAATATGATATTAAAAACATTTAGTATAATGAAAAATCGAACATTTTAAAAATTATCGTTGTAAATATTCAATTCGTTGAAATTTTAATTCACTTTTTTTCCTCCGTTGCATAAAAAAATCGTTTATTAATCTAAAACCTTTCACATAGATATTTTCCTTGTTTTCTTTTTCAATTTAAAATCTCCTTCAACCTTTTTTTTCATTTCTTCTTTTTTTCTTTTCTGAGCGAGGATTCGGTTTCTTCCCCTGCTTCTCATTTCTTTTTAGATTAATTTCTCACAGGAGAATCGTCTGTATAAGACGGAATGTCTTAATAAAGGCTTGTGTGTGTATCCAAAACCTTTCTATAAATTGAATTGTAAATACAGTAGAACCTCCACGAGAGGACACCTCTTTAAAGGACAGTTTTCATCATCAACATTACCGTTTTTGCTATTTAGCAACTCTCATGTAAGAGAACACCTCTCCCTAAAGGGCACTTTGCTTCTGCAATTAGGTGTTCTTTACAGAAAGGTTCTACTGTACTTTTTTAACCCTTCTTTTAAAATATATATAATTAAAAGCTATTTTTACAGACTATTTATACTGAGAAACAAATAAAAATTGAAAGAGCCATGCCCTCCCTCATTCACTTTTATTGATTTCAATAAGAGGTGTCTTATAAAGGTTTTAATTACATGTATTATATTTTAAAATATTTATAATTGTCAGCGATAGAAGGCGCTCGTGATGCTATATATCTCTGTAAATATTGCGGGGATATCTCGTTTGATTGATTGTTTCTTCTCTTGTGATTAGCTTTTGCTTTTTTACTTTCATTTGCGGTGAATCGCGGTAAATCATTTATTTTCCTCCAATTTACCCAGACTAATATATTAGCTTGATTGTCTTTATATATTTTTTCCAGTATATAAATATCATATTATCATTAAGGTACTATTACTTTTTTTCCTACATGCATCCTACATTTCTGCTTGGAGAATCTGTATAAGATTAAGAGGTCTTAATAAAGCTTGTTGTTGTTGTTGATTGTTTATTCTCAGAATGGTATAATTTGTGGTGTAACCTTTGCATATCTTTTTTGTTAGAAATAAAATAAATTCATTCATTTACTTTTAATTTTTTCATATACATTTATTCTTCATTCCTTGGTTATGCTCTATAGGCCTATAGTCATTTATTTGTCTTTTTATTGGATATTTGTTTTAAAATATTTTGTCTCCATTTGTATAATAGCTAAAAATATGAACAAAAATTATATCTACAGCATTTTTTAAAAATCAAATTATGTAAAATAATATCTGATTATATTTTAACCCGTGTTATATTGGGGATTCATTATACCATGTTTTCTCCTGTAGAAGGGCGTTCGTGCCCGAAAACTAATGATTAAGAGGTTTTTGGAAAGATAATTTTCCCTGGAGATCTGATATTTTTTGCTCAATATATTTAATCTTAATAACACTTTGCTTGGTATTATATTCATTGTAGTATTGAAGAGTCTAAAGGAATTTGAAAAAAAAAAGTAAGAATGTTGGAAAAGAGCTACTATAGACAGGTTTATTGAAGGTTTTTCCTACTAGCTCAGTAGCTTTCAGGAAATAAAAAAAAAATGCATAGAAAACTATTTTATTGCCATCTATCGTTAAAATTTTACACAAATAAATTTACTGGCAATGTGTTTCTTTTAAATATCATCAAATATTATCTCTACAGACCTTACTGCAATGATATGAGTTATTGAATGAGAGGGTTCACTACTGATGAGCCAAGCCCTCTCATTCAATAACTCATATCATTGCAGTAAGGTCTGTAGAGATAATATTTGATGATATTTAAAAGAAACGCATTGCCAGTAAATTTATTTGTGTAAAATTAAAAGAAAACTATTTACTAATTTATATTTTAACGTTTTTATGAGGCAATTATGCTATGATGATATTTCTTCATTTGAAAGATCGCCAAATCAACGTTTTGAACTAGGTGCTAATACTTGTTACATTATAAGGCAATAACGCGCTATCTATATACAGTAGAACCTCTCTTTAGCGGATACCTCTCCACAAAGGACAGTTTTCATTTGCAAATTTACCATTTTTTACAATTTAACAACTCTCCGGTAAGAGAACGCCTCTTCCTAAAGGACACTTTGGCTCTGGAATCAGATGTACTTTACAGGGAGGTTTTACTGTACAAGGAATGAAGGCATTAAAGCACGAACATTTCTTTTACTCATCAAAAATTCTACTGTACTTACTGCGATGAAAAAATATTGGGAAGGCTGATAACCTTAATTTTTTTTCATTAGTAAAGATAATAATTAGCTGAAACCTTTTTCTCCCAATTCTGGAAGATTGACATTGAAAAAAAAGCGACACCACAAAAGGAGAAATTCCAATATCATACTGGCAGACTTTTTACCAAACGTTGCTGTCTGTACCTTCGTCAAATGTTTAACTTTTGTTTGATTTTTCTTATTTTGACCCTGAGTTGGATTTTGAGATCTCGTTTAATGAAGTACACAGAGAAATACATAACCTTAGGAACAATAAAGTTGCGGGACTAGATAACACACCAAATGAGGCACTAAAAACTTTACCAAAAGAATATATTAATCATTAAAAAACTAATTAGCTAAAACCAATTGC
>CP092877.1:26768277-26826029 GCA_030710605.1 Cordylochernes scorpioides | reverse complement strand
GTCTTCAATTCCATAAGTACGGAGCAGAAATAGGGGCCAACAATAAATAGTACTCGCATAAATGAATATTTATGTATGGAACTATATAAAGAGCCGCATGTGGCTCGCGAGCCGTAGTTTGCCAACCCCTGGGCTAAACCGTTGGTTTTTCGACCGCTAGGACCCGGGGTCAAATCCCACATTGAGCTCTTTTTTTTTCTGAAAAAAAAAAATACTGCTCCAATGGCCCCCGATTCTTGCAAAAGTCTAAACCCACCAGCGAGTGCAAGTAACCAAACAGGGTTCTGAAAGATTTGTAAGTGCAAAAGTCGAACTGCTTTTCATATGTGTAGACTGTGCACATATGTGGTGTACTTACAGTAAAAGCAGTCTCCATCTTTTACCTACCCTGATTAACATGGCCTGTACCACGTGTACTAGGGATAATAATTTTAAAAAATATTGCCATACATGGATATATCTGTGATATGTGCAATATATAAGAAATAAAAAATGATAAACATAACTAGACATTTAATAAGGTATTTTTATAAAATAGTAATTTAAAAAAACATAAAGAATCCTATACCAATATATAGACTCCAAAACCGATGTATATTTTACAGTTCCTCATTCTAGCAAAGACTTTCTAACAAATTAATTTGTTATATTAATATTTTGTTAAAACATACAGATGGTGTTCATGCCAAAAGAAGTCGTTTCAGCACTTTCCGCAAAGGTATCTTTAGTAATATTGCAACAGATAAATTATTTTCGTTTGGTAATAATTGTAAAAAAATTACCTTTGTTATCTTGATTCGACCATTCAGTTAAGTTAAAAAGATGTAGATGTCTTTTTATAGTTTCTAGATATTTTTCGCTAAAGATTTTAAAACTATTTACTAGAAATTCTATTCTGTTAAGCATTTTTCTCTAATTATTGCCGATCTATACTAAACCTAGTAATTTCTAGTTGACTATGTGTCTGTTGATAACAAATACTATGGGGACAATGGAGATTCTCAATTTCTTCGTTATTTGCATATGAAACAAAAGGATAAGCCATCTGCTATATGAATTTCAGACAGTTTGTCTCTTTTCTATCTGCCACTTTACTGAATTACCTTCGTATATGTTAGCCTGTGGTATATTAGCAATAAAGATAAGCATTCCTTATCCTGACACTCTTTTGAATTCTCTTCCCTATTCTACCAGAAATTACATAAAGCAATGTGTAAAGCAGTTCTTTTTATGCCTTTTCATTTCTTATTCATACTTAATGTAGGATAACAGTTTAGGTACGTCAAATAGATCTGATCATAAATGTTATCTTCCTTGAGAGAGAGAGAGAATATTTTAATACCTATTTTGAAAATACAATCCAGTTCTTATAGCAAATAATCGCTTTGAGAAAAAATCTATAGAAATACATTTTGAAATATGATTAAAATATATGTTTGGAATATTATAAAAGTAAAAGTTGCTTAAAGGACACAAATTATATATATATTGATTAAAATGACCTTCCCTTTTTTTAATTGTTAACAAAGCGTCATAAGAGTATCACATAAGTCTCAACACATAACTACTACTTGAAAAAAAAAAGTACAAAAATGTGGATTGTTGAGATACAGTTTGCACCTCTCTGATGAGGGCTAACAGCAAATAACACGTTTATCAAGCAAATATATTTGACCATTGTTATGGAATAATTAAAAATCAAGGATTAGTTTATATTTATTCCGATAGATGGCATCAGCAACTTTGAAGTTGCATATTCAGGAGATCTACTTCTGTTTGAGCAAACTGGGAAATGAAGGAGAAATCCATCGATATATATATATATATGTTAAAATAAAAAAGGCATATTCTGACCACGCTCACATCAGTTTTCTGTTCCACTAGTCGCTCTGCCATCTAAAAAGCTCATGTGAGCATGGTCAGGATACACCTTTTTAAAATTTTTAATACCACACCTACCACTTTTATTATTTTTATTGATTTTTCACATATATATTGTCTTTTTGGTTTCACATTGACCTATATAGATAGAGGTACACCCACCTTACTAATCTTATAACTCCTACAGAATTGTGCTGGAGAGAGAGGTTTGGATCAGGTCTAGTTAGGTTTGATTCTACAGAGATGTCCATACATCAGATGGAGACGTTCATGGGAGATTTTACTGCATATAAAAAACTAGCCGAATGACCCGGGCAACGCCCGTGTTTTACCCGACTGTAGATGTTACAACGGTGATCCTTAGGTCGCTGGTTCAAATCCGGCTCGAGGGAGCCGGCGAGCACGTGACCTCCCTGTGCGCGCGCATCCGTGACAGAGGCGGCCGGCCGATGAGGAAAGACGGTCGTGACTATATATATTAATGAGGCGGCTAATAAAAATAAGCTATAATAGTCACACAAATTTTACAATAAAAGAATACAGTGAGAATCTCCACGAGAGATCACCTAAGAACATGGATTCTACCAGTTACTTCTGCAGGTAGTCTTTCATTGGATGTTAGGTTATGTTGAAACAAGACATTTTTGCTTTTATAAAAGTGATCGCTCAGGGAGGTGTTTGCTATTGGAAGGTTCCAAAACATTAGAATCGGATGTTTAGAGAGGTTAGATGATGTCACTCTGGATGCTGATAAGGAAGAAGGATTTCCACCTTTGTGTGTCAGAGATTGAGGTGACGGCGTCCGATAGGAACTGATTCAACAGGATGGATGAATTCATCGATAAACATAATTTCCGTTTTTTTGCACCCAAAAATAGTTCATATTCTACCATGAAACATAATCATATAATAAATATGATATTACAAACATTTAGTATAATGAAAAATCGAACATCTTAAAAAATCGTTGTAAATATTTAATTCGTTGAAATTTTAATTCACTTTTTTTTCCTCCGTTGCATAAAAAAATCGTTTATTAATCTAAAACCTTTCCAATAGATATTTTCCTTGTTTTCTTTTTCAATTTAAAATCTCCTTCAACCTTTTTTTCTTTTCTTCTTTTTCTCTTTTCTGAGCGAGGATTCGGTTCTTTCCCCTGACAAAAGTTACTATTTACGGGTTAACACACAAAATTGCAATATACGGGGGCCTACCGTAAGAGTAACTTGAACACAATAAAACCGTACACGCAAAAGTATAACACACACAAAAAAAAAAAAAAATAATTCACAATTAGTTAAATAAAAATAAAAGTACTTATCTTTTATTTCTGCTTATGTAGGGATCGGACCGGGGTCACTCAGGGAATGCGTAGAGAACACCAAGCACGAAAAAAAATACGAAGAGAGCACTATAAGTGTCTCTGCACAAGATTTTAAATCACAAATGCCCCCACGCATTCCCTTCAACCCCCTTTATATACAAACATGGCCACATTCGTCCAATTAGAATGCTGGAGAGATCGGTTTACTTATCTGATAAAACAACGTTCTTCGCACTAAAGAAATAGGATAAGATAAGAGTGCGAATATTTGTCAATATAATTTGACAAAAGGTCTCTTTCCAAAAAAAAAAAAAACTAACCAATCTACCAAACATTCTTATTGTCCCGTAAGGAAAACCTCCCGCTATTCGGGAGGGAAAAGCTCACGGGAGCCATGTTAAAAGATACAAAAAAAAAAAAAAACTAAAGAGAGGAGAAGTAGGCATCCAGGTCGTTCCATACAGGTGCCTTCCATCTTGTTCCTCCCAAAAAGAAAATAACCAAAGATCTGCGCAAACTACGTGAGTTACCATGAGTGATTACCAAGCACACACATATATAATATGCTTTAATAGACAGAGTTTAATGGGGGACTAATAAGCTCTCATCTGGGATCGGCAGGGCGAGGATTTGGTCTCAGAAAATAAGGGCTGAAATGTGCCCTGTCGAACGCCCCATCGACCACTGTAGGTTCGTCATGAGAATCTCCTTTCTCCTGGTCGGGAACAGTCTTGGTCTCTAACGGTGGTGTGGACATCTCTCGGCGGGGAGAGATACGACAGGCACTCCCACCTTCCCGAGCCAAAGGAATCATCCTTCTCCGAGGATAGCACTCGCGTTTAGCAGCTGTGGGCTTTCTATGACGCATGCCCCTGAATGCCTTCATCCTGTCAATATGCACAACTTGTTCATCGTGCAAATTGACTCCGCGCACTCTGAAATTTACTTCAGACACCTTAGCTACCACACGGAAAGGTCCATAGAATTTTGCGGAGAATTTAGAGGACCCCTTGCCCTTAGGAACAGCCAACAATACCAAATCCCCCGTCTCAAAGGTTCTCACAGTCTGCGTTTTATACTTCTTGACTCGTTCATCATAGTTTTCAGACAGGAATTTCCTAACAGTTTCCCTGGCATCTTGCATTTCCTTCAATCTCTCCGCCAAGGATGGCTTTCTGAATTCGCTCACATCTTTATCGCTAACTTCATGATTGACTGCGTCGTAACCAAAGAGCATGTAGTGGGGGCTCTCACCTAACGCTGAGTGCACGGCATTATTGTACGCAGCAACCGCCGCACCGAGGTTGTCTTCCCAATTCCTGCTATTGGCATAGTGACGCAGAATGGAACAAATGGTGCCATTAACTCTTTCAACGATCGAATTGCAGGTAGGACGATAAGAAGTTGTGGATAACTTTTTAATACTATATAATTTACATATCTCTCTGAAAAGGTCTGACTCGAATGCAGCTCCACGGTCAGATAAAATTTCTTTGCACGTTCCATATCTGTTCACTATCTTATTGACAAACTCGAGCCCAGCAGTCTCTGCGGTACAATCCCTGACGGGGATAACCTCAGCGTACCTGGTAAAAGCATCAATGAACACGAGCAGGTATCTATTCCTGTTCCTAGACAAGGTAAGAGGACCCACGAAGTCTACGCATAACCTTTCGAAAGGGTAGTTAGCGGGTTGAATGGGCATATTAGGAGCTTTCTTAAGCCTACCATTGTTCTCGGCACACACTGGGCATGTCTTCACGTACCTACGTACATCAGACATGGCCCCCTTCCAATAGTAATGGCTTAAGACCGCGTAAAGTGTTTTCTCTACTGAGAGGTGCCCTCCTATGGGACTGTCATGGCACCTTTCCAGAATGGTATCGCGGAGAACTGGAGGTATTACGATTTGCTTCACCATCCTTCCCTTACGAGTGGGTCTACTGTCTGGACTGACCTTGACGAGATATCGGGTGGACTTGCTTATAAAATACGTGCCATCACCCTCTTCTACCTCACTATCAGTGCTCAGAGCCCTCTTGTAGATGTTTTTCCATATAGGGCAGTTCAGCATGGACTTCTCATAGTTGGGAATGGTAGTCACCCCTCCATAGACATCGACCACAGCAACCTCAGTATTATAGGTGTCGCGGGACAGCCAGTCAGCCATCGCATTCTCCTTCCCTTTTACATGGAAAAATGTTAATTCCCTGTCCTGTAGCATCAAGGCCCATTTCATGAGCCTACGATTTTTATTCTCTAGTGACTTAAGATATTGCAATGGTTTGTGATCACAGTATATCTCCACCTGCTGACCATAGATGTAGTAGTCAAACTGTTCAATTGCCATAATAATAGCCAAACACTCCTTTTCTATTGTGCTGTAGTTTAACTCGGCACCTCTGAACTTATGGCTGTAGAAACTAATAGGCTGCGGAGTGCCGTTCTTCAACTGTGATAACATACCGCCACATCCTATGTCGCTAGCATCAGTGAATATTAGGAACTTTTCCCTATAGTCAGGATGGATTAGGATGGGTGCAGAGCTAAGACAAGTCTTTAGCTTGTCATACGCACGCTGCGCTGCCTCGTTCCACTCATACCTGGTGCCCTTCTTAGTCAACTCATATAAAGGGGCCGCTATTTCAGAGAAACCAGCAATGAATTTCCTATAGAAACCAACAGCTCCAAGAAAGCGTCTGACACCTGATACAGTTTTAGGAGGACTCATGTTTTTAATCTTTTCGATGTTGTTCTCCTTAGGATGAATGCCATCCTTGTCCACTCTGTGTCCCAAGAAGGTCACTTCTTCCTGAAAGAGCTGGCATTTGCTCGGCCTCACTTGAAGCCCATATTTTCTAAGCCTGTCCAACACCTCAGTTAAGTCAGCCAGATGCTGCTCCAACGACTCCGAGTATATCAGAACGTCGTCAATAAAACATTGGCAATTCTTGCCCAATAGGCCGCTTAGGATACGATGCATTTCTCTCTGAAATACATTCGAAGATATCTTACAGCCCTGAGGAAGTCTCGACATCTCAAATTTTCCGAAAGGGGTTTGGAAAGCGAAGCATTTCGTTACGTTACTATCCAGCTTCAGCTGATAATACCCACTGGCTAGATCCAAGGTACTAAAATATTTAGCACCTCCCACAGCTGCCATGGCGGTGTCTATCCGGATCATGGGATAATCTTGATTCCTTAATTTATCGTTGACCTGTCTAAGGTCCAGCACGAATCTCAAGGAACCGTCAGGCTTCTTGACAAGATGTACTGGACTGTTCCAATCAGATCTGGATCTTTTTATGATACCGCTCTCTAAGAACTTGTCTAAAAGTACCTTGTACGGCTCTAACAAACTATAGGGAATAGGATACTGCCGCCTAAAAGTAACGTCATTTATGTCAACGTCAATTTTTATTGGCGGAACCTTAGCTGCTTTTAACGCTGCGACATTTTCCACGAACATATCTGATCTTTGTTGCAGTATGTCGCGGACCAGCTGCTGATGTTTGCCATTAACTTGGCCAATATCTACCAGTTGCCAGTCTTCAGTCGCCGCAGACATTACATTGCATTCCTCCCACACAGGTGGCAGAGGAATGTTTAATCTCCTTATCTCCTTTATACCAAGAATACCGTCGTAGCGCTTATCTTCAAGTGGCATTAACCAGAAACTTATGTCTCCTAGTTCGATACCCTTATCTGTATTTACCCTACAGGTTTTTACCTTTGTCAATGTCTGGACGTGGCCTGTGACTGACACAATTTTAAGATTGTTAATAGCTTCGTCCCAGTCCTCATTCAGAACATTACACCTTTCTGAATCCATTATGCTAACTTGGCTTCCTGTATCGTATAACAGGTGCCAAGTATTGCCGTTTATTGATACTCTAACAATAGGCAGAGTTCCAACAGGATCCCGGTTAGAACGAACATTAACAATCTTAGCAATTGGTCGAATACCAGTGGCTGACTTCTGCCAACTCGAGCAAGCACTGGCCGTTTTGCCCGAGTTTAGTAGTTTAAAGCTCCTTTCTCCTTGCAAAACCTGGCAATATGCCCCATTTTCCCACAGCGGAAACATGTTAATTTATGCCTACCGCCATTTTTAGAAGAACCCGGCTTACTCTCGCTAAGCAGTTTAGTCAGCCTTTCTATTTCTTCCTTAAGGTCGTTAATGCACTTCTCTGACTCGTGCTTTGTCTTGCCTACTACAGCATTGAGCGTATCTAACCTTCCCTTCAGACTGCTAACCTCCTCTATGTCCGCCGCACATGCCCGTTGCTTAAAGTGGCAGCGGTTCTCTACACCATCCTCCATGGCCATAATTCTAACTGCCTCGTCAATACAGCTGACCCCACTACGGACAACAGGTTCCTTATACTTATCAAGAACATTGTCTACGAAAATATCGAACACTAAACTGCTGTCCAGATCGAAATCAATATCTCTCCTTGTGGCCATGAATCTTTCTCTAAACGCATTAGGAGTTTCTCCTACACGTTGCTTAAGACCCTCTAATTCTTTTAAACATTCCCTAAATCCGCGCGTTTTTTCAGGAAATAAAATGCCTAATTTTTCTATAATGCTTTCTACACTACTGTCATTTTTTATGCCCATCTCTTCTATGCTAGCCCGAACTCTAGGCGACAAAGCCTCGAACATAAGCAGTGCTTTAACTTCCTTATTCCATTTACCTATGCTAGCTTTCAGCTCTACTTCCCTGATGAAAGCTTTTAGCCCCACTCCATTGAACGTAGAAAGTTTGATAGAATAGTTACTATCCATAATAACAGTAAGAAAGACAAAAAAAAAAAAAACACAATAATTAATTATATAAAAGATAATAAAAACCTCAAGGCCAAAATTACGGGAATATAGGCCAAGAAACTATCCTGGCAAGGCTCGCCAATGACAAAAGTTACTATTTACGGGTTAACACACAAAATTGCAATATACGGGGGCCTACCGTAAGAGTAACTTGAACACAATAAAACCGTACACGCAAAAGTATAACACACACAAAAAAAAAAAAAAAATAATTCACAATTAGTTAAATAAAAATAAAAGTACTTATCTTTTATTTCTGCTTATGTAGGGATCGGACCGGGGTCACTCAGGGAATGCGTAGAGAACACCAAGCACGAAAAAAAATACGAAGAGAGCACTATAAGTGTCTCTGCACAAGATTTTAAATCACAAATGCCCCCACGCATTCCCTTCAACCCCCTTTATATACAAACATGGCCACATTCGTCCAATTAGAATGCTGGAGAGATCGGTTTACTTATCTGATAAAACAACGTTCTTCGCACTAAAGAAATAGGATAAGATAAGAGTGCGAATATTTGTCAATATAATTTGACACCCCTGCTTCTCATTTCTTTTTAGCTTAATTTCTCACAGGAGAATCGCCTGTATAAGACGGAATGTCTTAATAAAGGCTTGTGTATGTATCCAAAACCTTTCTATAAATTGAATTGTAAATACAGTAGAACCTCCACGAGAGGACACTCGCGCTAGAGGACACCTCTATAAAGGACAGTTTTCATCATCAACATTACCGTTTTTGCTATTTAGCAACTCTCATGTAAGAGGACACCTCTCCCTAAAGAGCACTTTGATTCTCCAATTAGGTGTTCTTTACAGAAAGGTTCTACTGTACTTTTTAACCCTTCTTTTAATATATATATAATTAAAAGCTATTTTTACAGACTATTTATACTGAGAAACAAATAAAAATTGAAAGAGCCATGCCCTCCCTCATTCACTTTTATTGATTTCAATATAAGAGGTGTCTATATATATAAAGGTTTTAATTACATGTATTATATTTTAAAATATTTATAATTCTCAGCGATAGATGACGCTCGTGATGCTATTTATCTCTGTAAACATTGCGGGGATCTCTCGTTTGATTGATTGTTTCTTCTCTTGTGATTAGCTTTTGCTTTTTTACTTTCATTTGCGGTGAATCCGCGGTAAATCATTTATTTTCCTCCAATTTACCCACACTAATATATTAGCTTGATTGTCTTTATATAATTTTTCCAGTATATAAATATCATATTATCATTAAGGTACTATTACTTTTTCCTACATGCATCCTACTTTTCTGCTTGGAGAATCTGTATAAGATTAAGAGGTCTTAATAAAGCCTTTTGTTGTTGTTGTTGTTGAATATTTCTTCTCAGAATGGTATAATTTGTGGTGTATAACCTTTGCATTCTTTGCATATCTTTTTTGTTAGAAATAAAATAAATTCATTCATTTACTTTTAATTTTTTCATATACATTTATTCTTCATTCCTTGGTTATGCTCTATAGGCCTATATTCATTTATTTGTTTTTTTATTGGATATTTGTTTTAATATATTTTGTCTCCATTTGTATAATAGTTAAATATGAACAAAAATTATATCTACAGCATTTTTTAAAAATCAAATTATGTAAAATAATATCTGTATATTAACCCGTGTTATATTTGGGGATCATTATATCATGTTTTCTCCTGTAGAAGGGCGTTCGTGCCTGAAAACTAATGATTAAGAGGTTTTTGGAAAGATAATTTTCCCTGGAGGCCTGCTATTTTTTGCTCAATATATTTAATCTTAATAACACTTTGCTTGATATTATATCCATTGAAAATTGCTTGATATTATATCCATTGTAGTATTGAAAAGTCTAAAGGAATTTGAAAAAAAAAAAAAAAACTAAGAATGTTGGAAAAGAGCTACTATAGACAGGTCTATTGAAGGTTTTCCCTACTAGCTCAGTAGCTGTCAAGAAATTGAAAGAAAACGCATAGAAAACTATTTACTAATTTATATTTTAACGTTTTTATGAGGCAATTATGCTATGATGATATTTCTTCATTTGAAAGATCGCCAAATTAACGTTTTGAACTAGGTGCTAATACTTGTTACATTATAAGGCAATAACGCGCCATCTTTATACAGTAGAACCTCTCTTTAGCGGACACCTCTCCACAAAGGACAGTTTTCATTTGCAAATTTACCATTTTTTACAATTTAACAACTCTCCGGTAAGAGAACGCCTCTTCCTAAAGGACACTTTGGCTCTGCAATTAGATGTACTTTACAGGGAGGTTCCACTGCATAAGAAATGATAGCATTAAAGGACGAATATTTCTTTTACTCATAAAAGATTTCTACTGTACTTACTGCAATGAAAAAATATTGGGAAGGCTGATAACCTTAATTTTTTTCATTAGTAAAGATAATAATTAGCTGAAACCTTTTTCTCCCAATTCTGGAAGATTGACATTGAAAAAAAGCGACACCACAAAAGGAGAAATTCCGATATCATACTGGCAGACTTTTTACCAAACGTTGCTGTATGTACCTTTGTCAAATGTTTAACTTTTGTTTGATTTTTCTTATTTTGACCCTGAGTTGGATTTTGAGATCTCGTTTAATGAAGTACACAGAGAAATACATAATTTTAGGAACAATAAAGTTGCGGGACTAGATAACACACCAAATGAGGCAAAAAAAAAACTTTACCAAAAGAATATATTAATCATTAAAAAAAAAACTAATTAGCTGAAACCAATTGCTACACAAACTATTGGGAGGTTTGCCATTGATAAATCAGGCCCTTCAATATTTTTATATCATTGCAGTAGGAAGTTGTTTTATTTCGAAATATAACGCTGAATATATCATTGACATATATTGAATGGCTGTTTATTAATTTTTATTGATATAAATACATTTACATGAGGTCCGAGTGTACAGTCAAAAATGACCAGAAAATATTAAAAATCAAATAACGATATACATGAAATACTGTAAATATTATATTTCTGGAGAAAGGTCTTCATACCTATATTAAATAACCTAAATATGGTTTTAAATATTTTTGACTACTACATATATACGTGTATATATACTGGATTCTTGATAACTCTTTATAACCAACTATAAACGCGGTCTTTTCTTGATCAAGTATACCACACGAGATACTATGGAGATAGGTTGAAATAGGTAGCTACAGTCAATCATCTATGTTCTCTGTTGCTTGTTGTAAATCTATACGAAGCCTTTGAATCACGAATATCGTATTTTGTGGTTAGAGATTAAAGAAAGCTTTTTTTTTTTTTGGAAAATGAATACTACATAAACTCTACTTACATTTCAAAGAGGAATCTAATGGTACGCGGAAACGTCGGGGAAAAAAAAAAAGAAAGAAGAAGAGAATTTGTTGATATATATTATACATATTTCTTTAAAAAAATAAGCTCACTCATGGGATTATGTGTCTCTAGTTACGACATAGGATAGGTATATAACGGTTTGGGCAATTTGCATATATCCACAGATATAGCATGCTAATCAGACTTACCTCACCCAGAGTTGCCGGTTCAAGGTGTGGAGGTCACGGCAGGGTCGGGATGTAGGCTGCATGTTAATGCCATCCTCAGTTCCATGGTCGAGGCATCAAGCCAGTAGCACCAAGATATTCCTTCTCTTTGGATAGTGAGAGTCTCGCTGAAAGCTGGATTTACATTGATAAAGGACATCATATTGAGACCTCCTTGAATTCTTAGGTCCATGGAGACGTCAATGGCAGCGTTGACACTGAAGACAACATGACAATTTTCAGGATTTTGCGTGTTCACTTTGCACAGGGGCCAGGCTAAACTATATATATTGTCCCTATTGTAGCATCACACCTGTGGCTAAGTGCATAATAGAAAACCAGGAGATATCCATATCAGTCTTCAGAATATTCTAAATTACACAACATATTATGTAAATAAGATATTTTAAGTATATATTTTAAATCTGTGTTGTGATTTGAATAACCAACTAGAAGCATACTACCTCCCATGAGAGACCGCCTAGAAAACTCCCGTAGAGGTGGTCTCTCATTGAAAGTGGAATGAGCTCAGTTCAAAGCCATTTTCAAAAAATTTTACAAAGATGATCATCAGAGGGTTACCCATGATAATTTCAAATAGATGACTTTTTTATTCGCTCTAATTTCACAGAAATTGAAAGCTAGGATTAAACAAGGCAGACAGACCTTCAGTATGTAGGAAATATACTAGAGCTAATTTAAATACAGCTTTGCATATTACTTGTCATACTAACATTAGTAAATATGGCACGAAAGGTATACGTATGAATAAAAGGACTTGAGAACGGGATCAATACGATTACAGGTTTTGCCCCTAAGCTTTTAATAAAAAGGTTTTACTCTTTTGTTGGAATTGTAGAACATTGCTCAATTTCTATTATTCTATATAGATTTTTAAAAATATTTAGACGTTTCAACAAATAGCAAAGAATTTAACTAAACAAAGTTAATATAATACAAAGCAATAACGCGTCATCTATATATAACGAATGAAGGCATTAAGACGCGAATGTTTCTTTTCACAAATAAATCAAACTTCTACTGTCCTTACTGCGATTAAAAAATATTGAGAGGGCTTGGTTCATCAGTGGTGAACCCTCCCAGTTGGTTTCGTTAATATAGTTAAAACTCTTAACAAAAATTGAACAAATAAGGACCAGAAATTCTTAATCCTAAATCCGACATGATTTTAGATAAGCCAATTTAAATAATCATCATCACAATTATCATGAACACTACCTTTAGATGTCAGTCATCAGTCGTCGTCATTTTCCCAACCCCCGGCTGTCTCTGAGGTGACGGAACATTGGGAAACCTATATTGTATCAATATAATGAAAAAAAAAAAAACTTAGATTCGTTCTTTTTTTTTTTTGTATAAATGCAAATAGACAATGACAATTAACATAATTTTATTGACATATTATCAATACAAGCAAAATTGCACAGTCTGCACTATTGTTTTAAAATGATAATCAGATATATACACAACTATATATATTGAATTTGTACATGACGCCTCTAAATACAAATAGATACGCACTGAGGACATAGTTTGTTTTAGAGCGTTCAATTTTAAGAATAAATTTGAATTTTGGACTTTAAAATATTGGTCTGAAAAGCCATAAGTCTTTTTTTCCAATTAGGCATCATACCAGAATTGTATTTTCAGAGAAATCAGGAAAATATAGGTTTAAACGAAATTTGGTGTTCAATCTAGTAGTCTGCCATCAGAAATTGACTGTAGAGTTTTATCAGGTTCTCACTGAAGGAACTAGACACATTTTGGTTATAGGGAAGTTTTTGGCTATAGAGAGGAAGTCTGATATGTTATCTATATAAACAAAAACACTCAGAGTTGTCACATTATCTCTTTGACGGTGAGAAGACTTTTGACTCTAAGAGAAGAAAGATATTTCTTGGAAAATCCAGAAACTGCAATCTGACGATATCGCCGAGCGAACCTAATCTCTTGTAAGACTGGTGCAAAGAGATCAAATTTTACAGAGCAGTAACAAAAGAATAAAAGAAGATCCAACTTTATTTTTCTTCCTTCATTGTTTATCGTTCTTTTTGTCCTTCGCTTTCTAAGAATGCAAATACTGTTTACAGATCCCCTTTCAAAATGTTAAAGCCCCCGTTCTTTGATTGAAGAAGTTTTGTATAAAAAGAAAAATCTTGATAAAGTATTTTGCATGAATGTATCATACGTAAATACCTGATTTATGTTTTTATTCTATCTTTTTGTTTTCTTTATACAATCCCGTATCCATGCATGAGACTAATTGTCTTAATGAGATTTTCCTGCATTGTTGGCATTGAATGTAACTAGCTTTCATTTTTCTTTGCACACACACAGACTCTGTAACAAATCCAACATATGTCTTAATAAAGGCTTTTGTGCGTGTTTCGTTGTAGATATTTTAATAGAAAAATGATCGTTAGTTGTGAAATGCGTCTTTATTTGCGAACAAAACCTCAAACTTTCCGATCACAACGCTCTGTGATTGGCTAAAGAATAATTGAACTATGTTCGCAGATATAGAAAGAATCATTGAAACTTATTTTACCATATGAGTATCTGACGAATGTTTCTTGCAGATTTTTTTTCCCACCGAATATATTTTTATTTACCTTCTATTTTAATAACAGAAGGGAGTGTAAAAGAGTTGTCTACCTTGAGTTACACAACTTGTTCCACAATTTAAAGCAAAAGTCGATTAAAACCATTATGGAACTATGTTGCAAGGTGGTCATGTCATCATTTTCCAAGGTTATGTAAGAGTTAATGGAATCCGAAAACATGGTGTTGCCAAAACTTTGTCTATCAAGCAAAGATGACCGCTATAAATATCAACAAAAATGGGTTAATTACCATCTGTAGAGAAACTACCTTGGGCAGCAGCTGGCCTTGGTCGCCATCTTGGCTTACAATAGTCGTCGGGTATTGAATAAAAAAAATGTTATTAGGTTTTCTAACTAGTAAATATGTATAAGCATTCTACTGCCAGTGTGCAGAACTAATGGCTTTCTTGCTTCAACTTGTAATTATGGGAATGGAAAATACACAGAAGATAATCAACTAATATTTTATAAATATACGGCCTCAAAAATTAGTAACAAAATACCTTATACGTGCAATTTGAAATGAATGTGTAATAGATACCTAATCCTCACAATAATATAAAGTTTTAACTACTTTTTATCGATAAGATTTACACTTTTGTAAAAAAAATGATAATTTAAATATTTTAAGCAAAAAGTAAGTATATATATCTCTGTGCAACTTATCTTTTAAAAAAGAAAAGAGATTTTTTCGCACATGAATATAACCCTCGCGCAGCGGGAGTAGTACCAGGTTCATTTGTGATAAGACCCGACCTGCTACCGATCTCTTTTCACCCCGGTTGAACCATTATGGTGTGTTCCCATTATAAAAAATAACCAACAACACGAGGAACTTTAATGCAATCTATATAATATGGAAAGAGAAAGTCTGTAAAGTGATGAATGGCCAAGTTGTTGATAGCACAGGAGTTGCTATATAGCAAAAACCTTGTAGAAACAATTGTGTAAATAGAAGAAATACGACATCAAAATCACAAATTAATTCTCCGCCCCATAATCAAATAACGGAAAGTTACTACGACATAAATACATGTAAATATGATTCTCAAGACGATGACAATGCAAATTTTTCTGAAAATTCGCGAGACATCGCCGAAAAAATAATATGTTGGAATATAAATGGTTTCTATAGGATTCTTTCGATATTTCCACTCCTCGAGCACATAAAGAACTACGAAATTTTTGCTCTACTTGAAACATGGTGCCTGAACAGGACTAACATAACACTAAAAGATTATCAAATTATCGAATTACCTGCCACCAAAGAATCTGGAAGGGGAAGAGGGTCAGGGGGTATAATTGTCGGTTTTAGGGAAGGCGGGAAATATAGAGTAGAGAGTTCTGAAAAGGATGGCACTTGGTTATCTATTTTCTTATCAACAAACACAAGAGCCCCCCAACATGTTATCTGTTTAATATTTGTATACCTTCCTCCAAACCAAATACAGCTGCATAACTTAGATAAGCTGTTTACATACATTCAAAAGCAAATAGCAGATGGAAAAGAAATTATTTTACTTGGAGATTTAAACATCAGAACTGGGAAGTTGGGAGGACTACACAATCCACTTAATTTCCAGCTCCCCCTAACATCGGAAAGAAGGGCTAAAGATCATATAATATCATCTCTGTCTAATAAACTTCTTGATTTCCTGGAAGATAATTCTTTGACAATAGTTAATGGAAGATCTAGAGGTGATAAAGATGGAGATTTTACATACATATCCGAAAGAGGCTCTTCAACTATTGACTATTGCATACTCTCACAGGGTTCACTACAAATTTTACTGGACTTCAAAGTCGATGACCAACTGTACTCAGACCACCATCCTTTGGTTTTAACGATAAAAGGCCAAAACTTCAATGAGAAAAAAAACCAAACGGGAAGATTATAATATTACGAGATATAGATGGTCAGCCGATGGACTCGCAACGTTTAAAATGAAACTGGAAGAATTGCGGGAAAAAAACATACCAGCCTCCGATGACCTTGTATACACTTTCAATCAGCGAATTTTGGAAGCAATGTCATCTGCAAAAATAACCTACTCAATTAAGGGCGGCCCCAGGAAATCTAAGCCGTGGTTCGATAAGGACTGCTATGATATGAAAAAACTGGCAAAAGAAAGTCTGAAGAAATATCGTAAAACAAATAGATTGGAAGACAGAGAATGTTATGCTTCTTCCAGAAAGAAATATCTTGCTTTATTGGATCTAAAAAGGAAAGGCTTTGATAATGAAAAACAGGAAATACTCAGAAATGCTAAAGACTCAAAGACCTTCTGGAAAACTATTGCGCTCTACAAAAGTACATCTATAATCCAAGGAGAAATATCTATACAGGACTGGCTGAACTTTTACCGCGAACTAATGACTACAGAGAAAAATTTGAGAATTTGTAATTTACATAATGTGATTTCTCAGAACGATCCTATATTGGACTCAGAGATAACCAATGCAGACATATACAAGGAGATAGCTGGTTTGAGGATTAACAAGGCATGCGGGCCCGATGGCATCCCCAATGAAGTATTAAAAACACTCCCTGATTCGTACATACTGCTGTTGAAACAACTCTACAATAGTGTTATGACGACTGGAAAATACCCAGCAATTTGGACTAATTCCACTATACACCCAATCTTTAAAAACGGTTATAAGAACAGCCCCTCCAACTACCGAGGTATTGCACTGATTAGCAATGTATCAAAGCTTTTCACATCAATCCTAAGATCACGACTGGAGGAATGGGTCGAAGGAAGAAGGGTTATACCCGAAAACCAAGCGGGATTTAGAAAAGAAAGATCATGTATTGACCACATATTTACACTAACTACTTTAATCCAACTATCATTAAGAAAAAAGAGGGGAAAACTATATGTCTTTTTTGTCGATCTAAGGAAGGCATTTGATACTGTACCCCACTCACTACTTTGGAAAAAACTTTACAACCTAGGCATAAGTTACCAATTCATAAGTACGATCAAAAGTTACTACGAACAAGCAACTATAGCTATCAGATGGAAGGGATCATTTACGGAAAGTATTAAGATAAACTCGGGAGTCCTCCAGGGAGAACCACTTTCCCCACTGCTATTTATATTATTTATCACGGACTTAATCGAAATTTATAATAACTCAGACCTGCCGAGTGTAAATTTGCCGGAATTTGGAGATATCCATTTATTGCTGTACGCCGACGACATAGCAATTATAGGTGAGTCCAGGATAAACCTCCAAAAGAAGATCAAAATACTGAAAGAATATCTCGATGAGAACTTAATGACACTAAATGAGTCCAAGTCAAAGATTATGGTGTTCCGTAATGGAGGTAAACCCTCAAATAAGGATAGATGGTTCTGGAATGATAAACCCATAGCAATAACTTCAAGATATACATACTTGGGATTCCCTCTGACACCAACAATAACAACTACTCACCCGGCAAATTACTTTAAAGGAAAAGCACTTACAGCAATTAACGCCACACACCCAATATTAATAAAATCAAAAGCAAAGTCAATAAATTTATCAATCAAACTCTTTGATACAATAGTGAGAGCTGTCCTGATGTATGCCGCTCCATTATGGGCAACAGAGCATAAAGACTTACTGGACAATATACAAGACATATTTATCCGTAGGTTCCTGAATCTGCCCAGATACACTCCAGGTTACCTAATCAGATTAGAAACCGGTCGTATCTCATTGAGTGTAACAGCCTTAAAATTAACCCTGAAGTATTGGCTGCGGGTGTTGAATATGAGCAGTGACAGATTGCCACGTATATGTTTTAATAGAACACGGGAACTCTCTAATGCTTCGGGCACACCCATCGGTTTCATTAAAAAGCTCACTAATCTGCTTAACGATAATGGATCCCCTGCACTTGTTTCCTGTGATGACCCTGAAACGCTGAGGAGCGCGATTACAGGGCTCTTAAAAACAGCGGCAGACCAATCTATACAAAACGACCTTACAAGAATGGATAAATCTAAGCTATACTCTCACTACAAAGACATTCACATATCTTTCATGACGGAGGGATACCTTTTAGGGGATTTTCCTTTCCCGGTTGTAAGACTACTCGCACAAGTTAGAATACTTTCAAGTTTTTTTAGAGAAAACCACACCAAGATGCTCTGCGGTGAGGACCCGACTTGTACCTTCTGTAATTCAAAACTACAAAATGAAATCACTCACTATATTTTTGATTGCTCTGCTCTGAAAGAAGAAAGAAGAACCCTTATGCTCAAAACTGGGCAACTCTGTGCTTCACTTCCATCAATAATTGACAATATGACCCAGAATAAGTATATTGCTACGGCGTTTTATGGTTTCCACAAGTCCATATCTCAGAAGAAGGCCAAGTGATACTCACTCCTCACTTTCTTACTGCTACTCTTTTTGTGTTGATTTCTTGCTTCCCTCTTTCTTATTTTTATTTTTTTTTTTTCCTTTTCTTGTTTTTTTTTTTTTTTCTTTCTCTTTTTACTCTGTATATATCGCTATTTCCGTTGTCTCACTGCTTTGTTCTTATGCATACCTCTGGTGAATCCTGTATAGGGTCAGTGACCCTAAATAAAGGCTTTTTTGTTGTTGTTATAATATGGAAAGAGGAAACTACTCATGTTTGAAAACGCACCTCACAACGAAACAATTTTTTAATCATCTCTGAAGAAAGCACAGAATCGGGCGAAATAATACGTCGATTTGTGTGCTTGTTCTAAATTCGTTTCCACACTGTTTGAATTATCCTGATCAAATTATGCATCATATGTAAATTTAAGCCTGGAAAGTATCGTAGCTTTGTGATCCCCTCAATTTAATGATTATAAAATATAGTTTAATTCCAATCATCACTATTCCTAATAATAATAATATCGAGCAGAAGCTGAACAAAGCTGTCCTTAATGAAGACTTTTTAGTATAGAAACACACCTCTCTTAACAGAAAAACGTACTGAAATTTTCCCAAGCGCCCTAACTCTGGTCAATTTAGATACCATCGCATATGTCAACTTCTCTCTTCAGCCCTGGGTGATGAATTACTGATTTTTAGATACTTTAAGTTCTGCACAGAAGCTGCTGGGCGCATGAGAAAGAATGCAGGGCAAAGGATACTGGAGGATGACCTATCTGTAAATAGGTAACTGAATGTGAGACAAACTTTATTTTGTTGTAAATGTTTCCCCTTCCCTCTTCTCTTGTTGACGTGTAAATACGGCGAATCCTATATGGGGCGGAATGCCCTAAATAAAGGCTTTTGTTGTTGTAGTATAGAAACACAAAAATAAGGTTAGATGTACCATTTTCTGAGTTGTTCCAGTATATGTTCTGGAGAATAATATACAAAAGCATATTCGATCGATTTAAAATTGAATATATGCTATCGATACCATATCGTATCCCCATCGTGTTTCTGCTATCAATATAATTAATCATTTATAAGATGTGTTAGAGTGTGAGGGGAGATATTTATGAATGACAGCTGGACGTTTTATCAGTATTTTTTTTTATTAATACAATAAGTTTACAATAAGAAGAAAAAAAAGGAAGGGGATTTGGCTCATTTGTTGCAAATCTTTTCATGACTCGAAAAGTCACTCTCAGGGAAAAAAAAATTGGAAATATTTTAACATTAAAATTAAATTTAAAAATTTATCTAAAAAGAAGGCCTCGTGAAAAGCTTTCGTATGTAAGCCATCGAATAAATAAATAATTTTAAAATTTTGAATTTGAAAATATTTTTCGTCTTTAATTTCAGAATAAAACAACTATCTAAAAGAGACGTTTGCCCATCTCCACAAGCTTGCAATTAAACAGTACACTGAAGAAAAAAAAAAGTGCTAGATGAAGACCAACTCGTTGGTCGCATGACTCATTGCTAATTTAGTCTAAAAAAAGCACTTGGCAGTCCTTTTACATTCCTAATTATACTAATAACGTATAATTACATATAATAAGCATAAAGATTTGCCTTGCCAGAGCCGTGCATGGCTAGTGACTGGTTTAGAAAAAAGTAGCAATTTAATTGGAATGACCTGTCAAAGAAGAAAAGCGAAGTCTTGGAAGAGCAGGGCGGGTCGAAGGCCGTTGAAACTGGGTGAGGTCCAAACTGACCGGAAGGCCATGATAGAACAACAGCTCTTTTTGTAAAAGATCAGTCATTTCTATTCCGATCAAACCTTTCTTCTTGTTGCAAGTTGGGATAGCTATCTGTAGAATGGATGTGAGGTTTTATCTTTTACTGGGATAGTTCATTTGGTTCTTGCACTTCCTCCGCCTTACTGCCTTCCAATTTGGTGTCGAACACACGTTTGGAAAGTCTTCCTTCCTTCAACATTTCGGAGCCCATTGGAATTGTTTAAAAAAGACCATAGATACATCAGCGCCCCCTGTTCTTAAGATTCCTTGGTATTTCAGTGACTCACCTTCCTCAGACGGGGAATGAGGTCTTGATTTCTAGTTCTAATCACCGAAAGGTCGGGAAAAATAAATAACTAGAGAAAGGTTTATGTGTCTGTGTTGCTTTTTTTTAAAACAAACTACCAAACAGCAAATGCTTTATCATTATTGGAGTTTTTTATCACTACTTTCTCGTTTGTTTTAATTTCTCTCCAGTTAATTTGTATTAGAAGCCTTTGAATGGCTTAGAAATAGAAAAGACCGGATTATTAAATCTATTGGTGAAACTGACTTCCATATTTGACTGCCTTTACTTATCCGCAGGATAGAAACCATTTATTGTGTGGCATTTTAAAAATTATTTTCCACACTACATATGTTGAAATAATAGTGAGTAAGGAAGTTTGAGACTGCTTTACTGTTCAAATCTTCATTTACAAGGTGTCAAAACTCCGTTTATAGTTGTGTATACTCACTGGCGGAGTTGACAAACTCAAGACCAACTGAGAGAGAAATTAGTTTTTATTATTTTAAAAATAATACTTCAATAGGGGTTTCAAACTTGAATTTTGTGTTTGTGTGTGAGTTCCGGTCTAAAAAATTGCTTATATCATTAGATAAAACCC
The DNA here is from genome assembly GCA_030710605.1 of Cordylochernes scorpioides. Lineage (NCBI taxonomy): Eukaryota > Metazoa > Arthropoda > Arachnida > Pseudoscorpiones > Chernetidae > Cordylochernes > Cordylochernes scorpioides. The sequence goes on along the minus strand of CP092877.1, from coordinate 26,804,776 downwards.
TCTTCACACACACAAAAAAAGTATTTTTACCAGAATCGCAGAAAGGCATATAATTGTTTTGAAACCTTGACAACAATAAAATCCCAACAAAGCTATCTTCCGTGATACAATGAAAGTTTGAGATACAAAGAGTTTAGTTTCCATTTAAATATATAGATTACAGGAAGGATACTTTATTCCAAACATATAGAAGGTCATAGAACAACAATCAGTATATGGGGTCTATAGCAGTGACTACTTCAGAGTCACGTCTCGGTGTTAGATGCATCTTTGGAGACATACAACAGCATGTAATTTTATATACAGGTGATACTGCAAAGTCAGATTTTATCATCTAGGAGAAATAAATCTCAGGTTAGCGACTACCCTTAGAAATTCCCAACTCCTCTTCCTTTACAATGATTATTATCTAATTAAAGATTACAGGTTTTTGTCACAATAACATTTTTATGAGGAAATGTATTTTTCTATTATAGAGGATGATGGTTGAAGCAGAAGAAAGTTTCAAAATGTTCAAGTCTGAGGGTGTTTGGATTTCTTGATCCACCATATGGGTTGGTGAAGAGCTAAATCCTTGACCGTCCGCTGTTAACCCAGCTCGGCCGGCCCATGGTTATCATACGCCTTCGACCTTGCCGCAGTGTTGAAACAATGGGTTGGGAAAGATGGGAGAGAGTGGGCGCAGGTCTCGTCTGCCCTAGGCCGCTGACCTGAGCTACTTACTGGGGTTTTTCCATTCTTGAATGCCTTGGTACTGCATATGGAAGGGTAAAATACGGCTCCATATAACCCTACACAGATTGTTGCATATGGGACAGTCAAAGATCAAGTTATAGGATCCTGGCCAAAATAGTACTATAAGTGGGATGGCTATGGTAAATTGAAAAGAAATTTTTGTGATAGGGAACCATAACCAAATAGCACAATAAGCGGGAGGGCGCATTATAATAAGTCTTACTGCATTTATGAGAATCGTTTCTCTCTTAACTTCACACTTTGATCTTTGCTATTCAAACAAACACACATTAGTGATTTCAATAGAAATAAACAGCATATCTAAGACAATAAAATGAATATTACCATTCCTATTCCCATTTTTATTATTTTGAGTTCTTAAAATCCGATTTTTTTCCCCTTCCAACGAGACAATTAGCTTTCATACCAAAATGAGATTCGAGGGACCAGGTTTCAACCTACAAAACGACACGTTTCAAAGAAAAATTTAAATTTAAACATGTTAGTCGTATCCCTCTAAACCCTAGGACTTTTTTTTTTTAAGTTTGAGCTTATTTTGGAGTACAGTAGAACATCTATGAGAGGTCACTCGCGCTAGAGGACACCTCTCTACAAAGGACAGTTTTCATTTGCAAAATTACCATTTTTACTTTTTAGCAACTCTCCGGTAAGAGGACATCTCTCCCTAAAGGACACTTTGGCTCTGCAATTGGATATCCTTTACATGGAGGTTCTACTGTATATGAATACATATACTTTTTGTAAATATAAAGCAATAACGCTCCATCTATATATAGCAAAAGAAACCATTAAGACACGAATATTTCTTTCAAACATAAATCAAATTTCTACTATCCTTACTGCGATGAAAAAAATATGAGAAAAAAATAATACTGATGAGCCAAGCCATCCCAATTTGTACATTCCAATATATTTTGATGAGCGGTTCGTTCATCTTTTTACTTAGTTTTTGTTTTGAAATAAGAGTCTTCTTCTTCTTCTTTCTTATCTCCACTCAATCATTAGGGTATCAAGTTGTGACCCTTGATGGTATTTGACAACCATCATGACTGGGTGAAGTAGAATGCGTCTGCCTTTGTCATTAAGACTGGGAGCACTACTCAGTGGCAGGCCGACTTAGCTCCAAAAGAAATGGCCGCCTCTGACATGAGGAACAGACGCCATGTGCAGCCGCTCCTAACATGGAGTACAAACGCTGCTCATCCTGTATTCCTAGATTAGGAGCCCTTACAGGGTACTATCAGCCGGACCAGCTGAACCCAGGTTTTTTAGCGAACTTGTTACTGCTCCCCCTCCTCCTTTTTCATCCGGGCTTGGGACCGGCAAAGGCGGAGTTGAAGAGTAAGAGAGAGAGAAAGAGTCGCACGCCACAAGCTCATTCCGAAAAAAAAAAACCTGATAAATATATGCAAAAATAAATATAAACAAAGCAATGCAATAGATATAAGAATAATCAACACAATAAATAAATATAGTAGAACCTTCCTGTAAAGGACACCTAATTGCAGAGTCAAAGTGTCCTTTAGAGAGAGGTTCCTCTTACCGGAGAGCTGCTAAATACTAAGTAATTTTCAAATGAAAACTTTTCTTTGTAGAGAGTTGTCCTCTCATGGAGGTTCTGATGAATCCATATATTAAGATGTCTAAAATAATTTGAATTAATTAAAAAAAACTATTAATAATATGATAATTATGTGTCTGTGACACCATTTCATAGATATGAATAATGTAATTTATAAATTATCTTTGGTTGTGCACTGTGTGTTCTACATTTGGAATAGGTAACAAAATAATGGAGCATGTCTTTGACATAAATAAACCAAGTCCGAGATGGGATTAGAAAAGTTTAATTAGAAAGGAATGAAGAAAAAATAGAGATAAGAAACCTTTACCTCAATTGGTTTTATTTAGCATTTTCAGGCCTCAGGGTCTAGGTAACCTCGGATACATGACATTTTGTTTGTGGACTGCCATGACGTATTTTGAAGAAAGAGGTTGTTTGGCCGGTATTCGTAGTTCTTAAATACTAGCCGAATGACCCGGGCAACGCCCGTGTTTTACCCGATTGAATGTTTTGATTCAAATACTATTTGTTACAATTATAAATTGGCGCCTTAAATAAATGCATATATGTAATATGATGATATTGTTGTTACACTATAATATTTGATGTATTACACTGTTGTAGAATCCTGTCGACTTAACCGTTCTGTGGCAATATCGTTGCGGGGTTTCTTATTGTTGGATGCGAATGGTGAGATTTGGTTGAAGCGCAGTCGTTGAGTGGTAAGTGAAGCATACAGTTTGGAATAATCAGGACACGTGATTGTTTTGAAAATAAAAGGCAACTGGATTGGAGGGAAGAAGGTTTGAGAAGGAGCGGGTTTGATTGTTCCTTATCTGATCACATGGCGGTGATTGACATAGCTATGAGCTGAGCTGAGAGAGAGATCTCTAGAACAGATGTTACCTTGGTGGGAGCAAGTCGACGGCTGATCCGAACTCGGTGGGAGCCAAGTCGCTACTGCAGGTGTTGTTCCTATGAGAGCGAAAACCTAACTGACCATTCTTGCTTTTCGATTTAACACCAAGCCTCAGTGTCTCTCTGATTGGTCGAGAGATGTCACATGATCTTGTCCTATTGGTTGACCTACTTAAGGTGCGGTCTTTTGATTGGCCCGCGGCTCTCCTTGATGAAAGATGTGGCCTGCTTGATATATCCGATTTCGCCAGGAAGTGTTGGGTGGCTTGACGCTTATAGCTTCGACGGATATTAGATACGTCCTGTTTTTGCCGGAAGTATTGAGTGCATCTTGGCTAAAATAACTTCTGCGGTCACTAGAGACGTCCGGTCTCTGCCCCTGCAATGTTGACACAGGGGTGCCAAAATAGTCGTGCCAGCTTTAGTCTTACTTCCTATATCTTTTGTTACTTTCTTTCCTCCAGTTACCTTGTTCTTTATTAAGTCTTTGAAAATCATACATGATATATACATAGTGGGTCGGGGTTGCATTTAATTATATACAAATTATGACATATATTAGTTAATACCTATAGCCTATGTGCTTTATCTGTCTATGTACTGTTGGCTTCCGTAGGCGTCTCTTACTGGGAAAAAGAAAGAGAGGATTCCATTTGGTTATTAACTAATATATACATTTATTTAAGGAGCGACCCGCTCCAACACAATGGTTACAAAAACGAAAAAGCGAGTGGGGCGGGGGGGCATGATGGGGGGGGGGGGGGGGGGGGGGGGCAAAGGTGGCGTGATCGTAGCCGACCAATAGGAGGGCGCCATTCCAAAAAAAAAAAGCAAACGGTGACAGAGATGACTGATGAAGAATGACGCTCGTAACTGTATATAGAATATGACACTTCGGCAAGAATGTCTTTTATTTTTAAGAACAAGACTTATTTGTTGGGGATATAAACAACATTCTAACGTTTTAGAAGTTCTCTCTTCTAAAAAAATGTCCATAGTTTGCTTAAATACCATTTCTAAGATTCCACCCTCCAGTGCAACATATAAAAGCAGAATGATCCAATACAATATTGGAGCTCTAAAGAAGCGGTCTGGTAGATTAAATTAGCGAAACCGCTGGGAGGGTTCTCCACTGATGAGCTAAACCCTCCCAATATTTTTTCATCGCAGTAAGGACAATAGAAGTTTGAATTATTTGTGAAAAGAAACATTTACGTCTTAATGTTTTCATTCGTTATGTATAGATGGCGGGAAATATTTCAATACATTCTGAATAAAACAGATGAAATCTTGTAATCTTCTTTTAAATCATTGATAAAATTTTCTCACTTTTATCGAAAGACACTCTGAAAATTCATTTCTCTCATCCTAGCAAATTATGTTTGAACAAATGAAATTTTTATAAATATTTTTTTTTTCTAAAATATAATGTAACATAGAGAAAAAAGGAATAAACAAATTTCATGGTGATAGAAGACAATTTTGTTTCAAATCAATCAAATCCTTTTTACATGAAAAATAAAACAAAGAGGAAACGCGATATAAGTATGAGGATAAATTATAAATCTGTGAATTTAAAAAAATCTGTGAATAAAATATTGTCGCGGAGATAAATAAAGCAAGGGCAAGTTTGGGGATAATTAATTTATTATAAGGGGTATTTATAGGGAGATGGATAAAGTACAACTTACCCCAAGTTAAAGTTAATCCTAATGAGGGACGTCAGCTCCCCCCGCCGGCCAGATTCCCCAGAACCCCTCACACCCGGTGTCCAGGGATGATTGACAGACGTCCCATGGGGCCTCTTGTGATTGGAGCCGCTGAGCTTCTTGACAATATAATAAATTAGAGATTGACACATATAAAATATATAACTAATATTATATTTTAAAACTTTAGTATTTTGAAAAACTTATATTTTATAAGCCTGAGTAGAGAGAAAGATTATACATTTTCTTGTGTTTGGTTCATTAATCTCAAATGAATCAGCCACTTCTTATTCCTCATTCTCTACGAGGGGGTGACCAACCTGCGCAGGGAATTTAATTATATTTGATCCACGACCCACACCTTTCCCTAGTATCCCTGTAAAATGGTAATAAAAATCTCCAACATTTCATTTTAACGAGAAATTTCTCGAGAAATTATAAAATAATCACAATGTCTATAACGTGTGTGTAGACATGTGGTGCACTTATAATCTATTGTAAAACACCAGGCACTATGATGGCCATGTGTACTTAGGAAGTGTAGCAACCAGCTAAAGAAGGCATTACGTCACCAGGTCTCTAGATGGAAGGAATCTGTGCAGAAATCTTTCAACCATGGGAGCCGCTCCAGTCTTCGCCGCCGTCCTGGCCACCCTCCTCTACATGGCTGCAGCCTATCCCTCGGGAGCCCCTGCCAAGTCCTGCGGCCACATGACGCCCAAACACAACAGCTCCCTGGCCCAGGGATCCTCCTGCCCCTACACCATCGCCGTCACCCCTCAGCAGATCGCCCCTGGAGAGGCCGTCTCTGGTAACTACCGAGTTCTCCATTTAAATACGCTCTTTCAGCTGTACATATACTAAAATTGCAACTATACAGAGAAGATTAGCATGGTCCCTGCGCAAGGATGACACGCAAAATCGTAAAGCGTTAAACATTCTTCCTTTTTAAGTGCCAAATCTTTACTTTAATTTAGATAACTTCTTTATATTTCTTTCTACCTTTAACAATGGTCAATAAATGGTTTTAAAATATCCATAAAACCTCTCTCGACTTTAACTCTTTAACCTTATACCTTACCATCATCGTATTTCAAATGGACGCTGTCTATGATCGCTGGAAACACTATCAATATATTAACCCCACAGGACTGAGTTCTCTGAGGTCTCAACATATCGCTCCAAAAGTCTCAGGTACAGCTGGCGACTTTATTAATAGACTACTTGCCTCTTCTTTCTCATCCTTGGTGTAACTCTCAACAGATCATTGTAGGAACTTCGGTACAACTGGCGACTCATCCATACACCCAATAGGATAATTTCTGGTCACCTTGTAGTTTTATGTTAAAAATATAAGCCTATAGCAACCCGAAATAAAATGTCTCTAATATGACCATTCCTCTCATTGTCTTGAGACGAAAATACCGAGAGGTAGAGACCGATATTTTCCTGGAAAATTACAATATTATTATCTTGAATCCTACAAGTTTCTTCTAGAATTAAGATCCTATAATCTCCAGTTTGCTCATGCACCTTCCAGTTGTATATACTGAGGTATGGAGCCCACTAACTAATAATCTACAGTATCCGTGTTAAACCCCAGCATGTGGTGTCTGCAGTGACCATCTCCGGACCTAACCCCTACGCCGGCTACCTGCTGAGGACCTTCGATGCCAGCGGCAACGCCGTGCTCGGTACCTTCGACGCCTCCTCTGACCCTCTGGCTAAGGAGCTGGAATGCACTGAGGGATTCAAGGTAAACGTGGTTGAATTGTCTTTGAACCAGCCAGCTCCTTCGTATAAATCCAAGAGCCGATTTCTGTATAAACCCATAAATTCTTCTCTCTCGTATACATAAAATATGACAGAAAAATCAGGAATTCAGCGATACTTCTTTATTAGAATGCTGTTGCTGTTGTCGTGTCCAATGAAGAGCCTCAGATGTCCCCATGCATCTCTATCTCAGCAGTCGCGATGTTATCTATCTTTGGTGTGCAAAGCTGCTGTTCTGGGCTCATGTCAATTTTAAGCAAGGCTGCGGCCATTACTGGATATGAGAATATGTGGGTAGGTGTCAGTTCCACACCAGGACAATTGTTGCATGTCTTCGTTTGTGCATGTTTGTGCTTAGAATTGTGTTGTAACAAAGAATGATAAAAAATGTAACCGTAGTTTTTTGCCGCATTGCAACTTCCTATGATTCAATGTTTATTATTTCCTTCACTCCCATGTTTTGATGGATCTTTTCCTTGATTTCCATTATTCCCTCTCAGTATGCATCATTTCTTTCTTTATTTTGATGGATAAATATGATTTTATACCATATTCGTTTGTACTTTTTTCTGGAACCAAATTCTTTACTCAGTACAATATGCCTCGCCCATATTTCTATTTACTTATTTGAATGTAAATAACAAAGGGTTGTCTATAAGTGATGTATCCTAAAGAAAGTATAGAACGGGTGACGACAGAATGCTTGTTGAGGCAACAAGGGATCGTTAAGTGAGTCACGATGACACCGACCCTTACATTCGACCTTGCTTTTACGTGTCTTTGTGTGATGAGATAGGTTCCAAACTTATACGTTGACATCATTTGATATTTATTCCGACAGATGGGGCAAGCCATCAGCAACTCTCAGTTGGAATCTCTCAGATGTCTTTTTTCTTTATTAATTCGAAATGTTACGTTAATTATCTGATTAAATTTCTAACTATAAAACCTCCACACATGTGAAATGGTATAGTAACACTAGTAATAATTATCCATTTTAAAAAGTGTTGTAAAGATGATTTTAGAAGACGTAGTGGTAAGATTGCTTCGAAATTAGAATAGAAATTCGTATAGATTTCAATATTGGAATATGATGGCTATATGATACTAGCCGAATGACCCGGGCAACGCCCGTGTTTTACCCGATTGAATGTTTTGATTCAAATACTATTTGTTACAATCATAAATTGGCGCCTTAAATAAATGCATATGTTAGTTAATAACTATAGCCTATGTGCTTTATCTGTCTATGTACTGTTGGCTTCCGTAGGCGTCTCTTACTGGGAAAAAGAAAGAGAGGATTCCATTTGGTTATTAACTAATATATGCATTTATTTAAGGAGCGCCCCGCTCCAACACAATAGTTACAAAAACGAAAATGCGAGTGGGGGGGGGGCAAAGGTGGCGTGATCGTAGCCGACCAATAGGAGGGCGCCATTCCAAAAAAAAAAGCAAACCGTGACAGAGGCGACGAAGAATGACGCTCGTAACTGTATATAGAGTATGCAGTCTATCTGTTCACAAAATTATAAACTAGGCTCGTATGTTTCTTTTTTTTTACTTCCCATTCTTTTAATCATTCAGTAAGGGCAGTGGGGGCGGGGGGCAAGTTTAACTACACAGTCAGTAAGAAACATACAAAAGTAAGAAACATAAACGCATAGTTTGATTTTGAAATTGAAATGTAATATATCACACAATAGAAAATAAATTGATATCATGCAAATATATATCTTAAAGTTAAAACAAAAGTGAAATACATATACCAGCATTACAATTGGGGATTTGTAATGCTAGGTTTGAGTGCAAGAACTACACTTATGCATTCAGGAACATGCTATCAAATGATATCCTTCAATTGTAGTTTTTGACTGTGTTATACTTAGTATTTTCTGCTAGAGAGTCTACACACAAAAAATAAACGTGCTAATCTACCGATTGTGATATACACGATCCACATGGCACATCCACTGGGCTACCGGTCCGTCCAGCTTTGTTAGTCCAACGAACCGACAGGAAACGAGACGTAATTCCGGACAAAGCTCTATTTGCCGCTCCCAGCTATTCACTCAAGGCCGGAACCATTCCTTCCTGTCCATTGTTGGTCACGCTACACAAACCTTGCTCGACCGCAGCCGTTTTGCTTTGGGTTAAGGGCAAAGTTCCGAGTGACCGGGGATCTCTCAAACATACTTCCACTTCCGAGTCTTTTCTTCCTATGCAAAGTTAAAAGTAATCAAGACATTATTACTGCAAACATACCCCAACTCTATCAACTAGTCTATTTGATTCTGAGCATTAGACAACGTATGTGTGTCCTCTAGACAGTGTCATTTCAAACTTGCCTTTAACATAGTTGATATTCTGAGAAATGTTCATCTTCAATTCTGGACATTTTGAAAATTTTCAAAGACTCTAAACATCCAACCATCTCAAGCATTTTTCACAAAATCTTTTACTATCTTTCCGTTTATAAACAATCTCTAGTGATGGTAGCATTTAAAATGATAAATCACAAGTCCTGACAAGATTCAAGAAGCTGTATTTTGCCATCAATATACCATGTGCTATTGTACGCTAGTCTTAACATGCGGGTGTTAACAGGACGGACTCACTCACACTTCTCGGGATCCCAAGAGCCAGACCACCGTCGAATGGACTTCTCCTGCGGACTTTAGTGGCCAAGTCATCTTCAGGTAGCGTCAATATGGTCTTCTTCAGCTCTGGACTTAATTAATGCTAGCTACAGAAGCTCTGCAACTCTTCACCTACCTACAAAGATATTGTTGAAAATCTTTATTTCTTCTTTATCAGGGCAACTTCACTTTCAGGGGATTGTGGGGTGATCTTGCAGAATTAAACTATCGTTTTATTTCAGAACATCTCAGAGCTTTGCAAAATTGCAAAACTTCCAACGACTTTGAATCTCATATAGCACCTAATGTTGATGATTAAAAATACCAGATTTAATAAACAGAACATTTTTTAAAATATAAACTCGCATATTTATATAATGAACAAAACGTATTCAAATCTAGCTTTGAATGAAAAAAACATCATTCAAATTTACCTTTAAATTCAAAGCTTGCCAAAAGGTTCGCATTGAGGAAATTTGACATAAAATTTTTATATCCATTGAGAAAAAAGTGATAAACAATGGGGCGCCTCTCTCCAAGAAAAGTTTCAACTTCCTAGAAGAGAAAAACTTCACAGAAGATTTATATATAATGACGTTGACGGGGGAAAACGACAATCAGCTGCACATTTATTCACGTAGCGTCTGCCAAAACGACCTTGGCGCAATTAGTCATTACGTTTTCCTGATATGAGGAAATTTAATTCTTCCTTTGTTATCCCATTTCAAAACTCTTCAAAGTTATTATTCACAATCTTCGAGATTCAATATTTTGAGCTATTTCATGATAGCTCTTTCTTAGATAAATAAAAACGATTTCCTCAGAAATTTTCCATGCTGATTCATTTCCCCTCTCTCGTGAATTATTGAGTATTAAACTTAACATATTCCTACTAAATATTCATTAGCTTCAACTCAGGTTCCAGAGAAACTTCTTAAGGATTTCACGAAGAGAAGAAATGAAGGGTGCATTGTGAATATTTATAAGTTCCCTGTCTTAATGCAACTGGTTGGGTACCTAACTATTATTTTGAATCATTATTCCTGGCACACACAGTAACGTGAGATGATGACAAAGAGATGATCGAGTAGCACTGTTCTACAGGAACAATCAGCATCATCTATAAGAAAGAACTGGATGCAATAAAAAACCTTGAAATCTCTCAGATAATATTCAAGAAGTTACTTCCAGACTCCCTGCCGGCCTGGAACTACCTGGTTCACCGCGGCAATCTGCCCTCCCCATGACTAGACTTCTAGACTGTAGCTGTGCAGCCCGGGTAGTTGGCGGCTTACGCTCCAGGAGTCCGGGTTACCTCTATTTTCTCTCTCTAAAATTCAAGAATCTCTTTCCTATTTAGCAGTCAATGTGCCTTCTTCAAACGCCCATTTCCTCTACACTCAATATAGCGTCAGCCAACAATCTTTACCAAGCCGCTTATATTGTAGAATTTGATATCTTCGTTTGTGTAGTTTTGTAGAGAAATCAAGTGGTTAAATGTCTTTGTATCTTGCATCTTAGGTTTGAGAAACATCCAGATAATTTTGACTACAAAATTCCTAATTGTATTTCTTTGTGGTCAATTTAAATGAAATTATTCTTTTAAAGATTCACGAAGCTTCATTAAAAGCTCAGTCTATTCACGAATTTATATGTTTATTTAGTAAACTTTTACAATCGCAAGATATGTTTATGTTAAAATTCCAAAAAATGTTGGGGGGAATAGAAAAATTCAAAAAAAGGTATGCATGGATCTACAAAAAAAAGCTTTTTATATATTCGAACATTGTTTAAAATCGTTCTTCTATTCGTTAATACACTTCTACAAAGCCTTTTAAAATCCATTTTAACCGGGTTTTAAAGCGAAAATAACAAATATCTAAATATGTATGAGTTAAGATAGCTTTGAAACGGTCTAAAGTGAGCAAACAGCGATACTCGCGGGTATAAAGGAACGGGGGAAAACATTAAAGAAAAGATTAGATGTATGGTTGAGAGAAGAGTTTTCATACTTCCTAGTCAATATTTGTGGAGAAATGTTTCAATAGACAAAGAACTATTATCTTAGTTAAGTTTATACTTCAAATACCCTTGTTTTCTCTAAAGGACCTTTTGTACACATGACCCAATTTATTCTGGATGAAAGAATGGTTGTGTGATGTGTTGGATCTTTAGAAATAAAGAATGGATGACCCTCTTTATGTTAGACTTAGAAGATCTAGGTGTAGAATGGAAGCATTTGTCTGTTTCCAGATTTATTTTAGGTGTATCCCCATAGAGCTGAAAGATTCGCCATTCCAATACATCAACTTTCTTAATGTTTCAAAAATGAAATTAACGACCTATTGTCATTCTTTTTCCCCAAGGACAAGTTATATAAAGATTTGAAACAGGTATAGTTTCAAGTAAAATGTTTTAAACGTGGAGATACGATCTGAAAAAAAGCGATGATACTATAGCTGCAAAGATATTAGGTAAAAATCGTTTCGAAGAGTGCCTGTTTATTAAAAAAAAATAGAATTTAATTTGTGAATGTTATAGTTAATTTTCATGCCAGTTTTTGCTTGGTTTAAAAAAATATATTACTATCCCATTGTAAAATTACACAAGGTCATGGAGAATATTTATAGATCAAATTCACAATCTTGGTAGGGTTGGAATACAGGTCCTGTCCTGAGGCTCCCATACATTCCAAGAGGTAGTCTGGTGAGGCCTCCTTGGTCCTGCAGATGGTACATTGTGGGAAGGTCTTTACACCATCCTGGAAGAGGAGTGGTCTTGTATGACCAGTTTTGAGCCTGGAGATACAGGTTGCTGCTTGTCGGTTCATCCCACATTCTAGAATAGCTCCAGTCTTTTGGTTCAGGTACCAATGATGGGATGTTGACTTCTGCATTTTTGTTTGGGTTTTTGTTTGTAAAATCGTTTACTCAACGTTAAGGAAACTGACTGATGTATAATCTATTTCTATAGTGTGGTCCTCAATGTGCCCCGGTGTGGTTCCAGAGCCACGATGGTCCAAGACTTTCTCACCTGGTGGCCCAACTGCAACTCCAGCCCACTCACCGTGCAGTGAACCTCACATCTACCTTTTTTTATTAAATTCTCTTAATAAAAAACTTTTTAATTTGTAATCTGTTTTTGTATTTTTTTATATAATAGAATATATTCTATAAAATAATCCCTTGCATAAATTTTGAGTAAAATCAATCATTCCTCCAGGAAAAGTGTCAACCTAACTATGTATTCCTTGCTTCCTTGGTTTTTCTAGTAGCCTATATTTATTCATTTGTTTGTCCTCTTATTAGATATATATATTTTTAAAATATTTTGTCTCAATTTGTATAATAGTCAAAAAGACACTTTTCCCTGGAGGAATGATTGATTTTACTCAATAAAATATATCCTGATACGAAGGTGAACTAAAAAATAACATAAATTATAATGCTGCGCCTCTCGTGTACTTGAAGTACAATAGAACCTCCCTGAAGAGGACACTCGCGCTAGAGAACACCTCTCTTGAAAGGACAGTTTTCATTTGCAAAATAACCATTTTTACTATTTAGCAACTCTCCTGTAAGAGGACACCTCTCTCTAAAGGACAATTTGGCTCTGCAAGTAGGTGTCCTTTAAAGGGAGGTTCTACTGTGCCAGGTTCCGCTACTAGAGAGCTGTTGTAGGAACTCTCCTGAGACAGTCTGCCAAGTGACGTCACTCGACATCGAGTGTGGGTTCTGTCACAGTTCTGGGTGTCTTTAGAGCATCGTTACAAGGCATAGAGACACGCTGGTTCTTCTCTTTCTCATTCTATCGCTTCTCATAGAATGTTCTACTGCATTCAGAAGGAAATTTTGCAAACGAAATTGAATTTTTACGAGATTATTCTATTATATAAAATAAAAGGATTTAAAAGCGCGAATGTTTCTTTTATACATAAAACGAACTTCTACTGTCCTTACTGCGATGAAAAATATATTGGGAGGGCTTGGCTCATCAGTGGTGAACCCTCCCAGCGGTTTCGCCAATTTAATCCACCAGACCGCTTCTCAGAGCTCTAATACTGTATTGGATCATTCTGATTTTATATGCTACACTTAAGGATGGAATCTTAGAAATGGTTTTCAAGTAAACTATGGAGTAAACTAGTTTACTTAAAAACCATTTCTAAGATTCCATCCTTAAGTGTAGCATATAAAATCAGAATGATTAATACAGTATTAGAGCTCTGAGAAGCGGTCTGGTGGATTAAATTGGCGAAACCGCTGGGAGGGTTCACCACTGATGAGCCAAGCCCTCCCAATATATTTTTCATCGCAGTAAGGACAGTAGAAGTTCGTTTTATGTATAAAAGAAACATTCGCGCTTTTAAATCCTTTTATTTTATATGTATAGATGGCGCGTTATTGCTTTGTGTTAATTATTCTATCAATTGATGTGTTATTACGGCAAGGAATAGTATTGGGAGGGGTGAGTCTACATCCTCATAGCTTAGCTTCGAGACCCTCTCAATTTATTTTCTTCTTAAAAAAAAACTCAAATAATGGCTATTCAATTAATTTTCAAAAGCACACATGGATTTTTATATCTAGTTTGAAGCCACGCAATATTTGAATTATAATTTAAAATAGTTTTGTGTATATATATATATGTGTGATAAAGGGGGGTCGAAGAGACTCCAGATTCTAGAGCAAGACGGCGTCAAAGATGACAAAGGAGTGACGAGTATCTTACCTTATCGAACACGCCCGGATTTAAGAAACTGCTTTTCGTCCAAAGACGGAGGGTTTTTGGGGCGTCCTGGTGAATGACGTAGTCCCTGTTTTGACCAATTACACTGGTCAACAAGATTTTTGCACAAGAGAACCTGATTATGTTTCTAGTGTAACTTTTCATGCTGAACTCAAAAATCTAATCAGAAATTTCCCATCACCTATGGTTTTTGCGTGACGGTCTTTTTTTAGTATTGGGATAAATACACTAAAAATTACAAACATTGTCACGTAACTGGTTTATCAAAAAATTTTTTCTTTGTCCACAAAGAAATAGCATCATATCTACATGTCCTGAATCCAAATATACCATTAGTTTTTTTCTATTACACAATATTTCTGAGATACACCTACTTGAATTAGGAAATATTGTTAATATATAGGCATATATGAACGAAACATATTTATTATTGAAAAGCAGTGACAGTGGATTTTCTTCTATACTTTGCTTGTGGTAGATCCCTCTTGAGTGCCCAGCAGTCGTCGGCAAGCATAGCGGGACTCCATTTACCTTGGTACCGCTTCTCCATGCTTGATATAGCTTGATGAAACCTCTCACCATGCTCATCGCTAACTGCGCCAAGATTGTCTGGAAAGAAATCTAGATGTGAATGCAGGAAATGGATCTTGAGGGACATGTTACATCCCAGTGCCTTGTAGGAAAGCAACAGATCATTAACTATGTCTCGGTAATTTTCAACCTTGACACTTCCTAAGAAGTTTTTGCAAACGTTTCAAAAGGAATTCCATTCTGCTGCTTCAAATTCATTCAAACTATTTTGAAAATTTCCATCCTGCTGCAATTCTCGAATCTGAGGTCCAACGAAAATGCCTTCTTTAATCTTCGCTTCACTTATACTAGAACATTTTTGTTTTAGGTAGGCAAATCCACTGGCATTTCGATCCATTGCCTTGACAAAGTTCTTCATTAATCCCAGTTTAATATGTAATGGTGGTAAGTAAATATTTTATGAATCGATCAGGGGTGGATTTGCAATATTTTTATATCCTGGAGTAAAGATTTTACGGTTTGGCCAGATTTTTTTAATGTAATGCCTTTCTCTATCTCTGCTATCCCACTCACACAGAAAACAACAAAATTTTGTATATCCAAGCTGTAATCCACGCAAGAGAGCAACGACTTTCAAATCGCTGCATATTTTCCAACCGTATCTTTCATATTCTATCTTTTTCAAAAGCAGTTTCATGTTTTCGTAAGTCTCTTTCATGTTGGATGCATGTATTTATCCCAATACTAAAAAAAGATAGTCAGGCAAAAACCATGGGTGATGGGAAATTTCTGATTAGATTTTTGAGTTCAGCATGAAAAGTTACACTAGAAACACCATCAGGTTCTCTTGTGCAAAAAAAAAAGTTTTTTTGTAGACCTGTGTTATATGTAAAGTGTGAAGCTTCCATCGCGGGTGCTCTCCTGAATTAAGATTCTGCGTCCTTACTTTTCTTTTATCAGCCCCTTGAATTCATTCATTCTTAATCTATTGGCACAAGATACATTTTTGTTACATGGAAGTTTATACATTTTATATTTTGGAATCAGAATTTAAATTTATGTATAGCTGTGGAATGATGATTGGGATTGCGATTTTATAAAAATGCGTTTAGATTACTAGAAAAATGATTGATATAAGATGAGCATATTTGTTGTGTGCGACTTATACATCAGAAATGCCTATTATAAAATAATACCTATAAACAGGTGGGAATATTACTTTTTGTTGTATTTTTTATTTTTAATTTAGCATAACAGCAGCTTATTAATTTAAACAAATTTATTATTCAAATACAAGGAGAGGTTAAACAAACTAATTAACTTAACGAATGAAAAAATAAATTGAGCTTCAATATTTTCCAAGCTATTACTACAACATAAACAAAAAAAAACTTAGTCAAAAAGGAACATATTTAACAACACAGATAATTTTTAATTGATTTGTTTACCAATTTCAACAACTCCCCCCTTTGATGAGCAAATCAAAATTAGGTCCAAAAAGAAGTCCCATATTTAGAAGCAGTTTCTGAATTCTGTCTCCCGGCAGCCTCTTGGTGAGTAGATCCGCCTCTTGAGCTTCTGAGTTCACGAAGGAGATCCTCAAATTTCCATTTGAGACTTCATCTTTCACGAAGAAATATTTTCTGTTAATGTGCTTGGTTCTACAATGATGAGATGTTCCTTTAATCCAGTCTATTTCTGATTTACTGTCTGTCTTCAGAACAAGTGGTATTTCAATACATGATTGATGACCTATTTCAGAAAGAAAGTTCATAAACCATTTTAACTCTTTAGTGCCCTCACAGATAGCCATTAATTCCGCTTCGCATGTTGACAGGGCTACCAGTGGTTGTTTTTGAGATTTCCAACTAATAGTGAGAAAAATATCTTTGTTGTGTCCATCATTGGATTAGTAACGATTCACTAGATCGGGTACTATAAAACCTGCGGTTATCCAAAAACGGGTAGTATGAAAAAAAGAGGGCTCTTTGCACGTTTACTATATCTCTGTACTCTGAAATTAAGACAGATAGCTCTTGGATTTTACCAGAGCGAAGTTCTTTACCCCTTTGTTGAAACACTAGTTTGAAATTGGCGGATCCTATGGCCGAAACAACATCTAGCATGGAACCTGCTCATGCGATGCCAACAGCGTTATGTCAGGAAAATATGGCAATAAATATGTACCGAAAATTTGTCACATAAATACTTTCCAACTTTTTTTTTTTTTGCAAGCAATTATTTATTAAAAAACGAGTTTTCCAGGATTCGAACCTCTTGTACGAGGTGTGTTCAAAAAGAATCGCGACTTTTTAATTTTCGCGGGTTACGTATATTCGAATTTCGATCTTTTTGCGGCTTTATGTTGGTACTCATGTCTCTCACTTATGCCGACAAGCTCGGCCATTTTGAATGTTCACTTAATTGTTGACAGCTGCTTTGCTTGCAGGTGTTTTGGATCGTCTTCGATTTTCACCTATTAAAAAAAAAATGGATCAAAGAACCTGTATCAAATTTTGTGTGAAAAACGAAATTAAGTGCGCAGATGCATTCCGAATGTTGACTGTGGCATACGGAGAAGCTACCTTGGACAGAAGCAACGTTTATCGGTGGTACAAAATGTTCTCAGAAGGCCGAGATGTGAACGACGAAGAGCGTGCCGGACGCCCGAGCACTTCAACAACAGACGAAAAAATTAATGAAGTGGAGAAAATGATATTGGCCAATCGTCGAATCACCGTTAAAGAAGTTGCTGAGGACCTAAACATATCGATTGGCTCGTGCCATTCGATTTTTATCAATGATTTGGGCATGAGACGGGTCGCCGCGAAATTCGTACCAAAATGGCTCAATTGCGACCAAAAACAGCATCGCATTTTATTTTTATTTATTTCAACACACAAACGCGATATCCCGGCTAGGGATAATTGCGTCGATTTACATTTTTTAAACAGAAACAGTTATAAAATTTTTACAAAAAAAAAAGTAATCGAAATGAAAAGAGAAAAAATATATATATATTAGGAACCTGAACCTTTCAGGTTTGAAAGAAAATCATGAATATATTTACAAAAATAGTTAAACTTATGATAATTCTCTCTGCTATTTACAAATTGATATAGATCTACAACATTATTTATTGTCTGTTGTCTAGCGGTGAAGAAGAGTGGACATTCCAGCAGTAGGTGTCTCGAGTCCTGGAATTCGTTGCCACAATGACAGCTAGAGTCTTCAATTGCGCCAATTTTTGATTAAAATCCCTTAAAATTTCCATGGTTCGTTATAAATTGTGAATTATAATAGTTTGGTCGAAAATATTTCGGAATTGCATAAGGAAATAAACTTTGAAATGTTTGATTAGTATTCTTTTTCAGTAAATTAATTCTTGATATAATGAAATCTTTGAGTATACCTGGAATATACAAATCATAAAATTGTTTATCTTCTGTTGATAAATTATTCAACTCATATATATATATATAACCTATAATTCTAGATTCCATATAATCAGTGATCAAAGGAATATTGGCTAAGGTGTGAACACAGTTATAACTGGTTGTTTTATATGTTTGGGTACACCATAGCAGAATTTGATATTGCATTGAGTTCAGTTTGTACTTATATTTTTTGCTAATAAATTGAAACCATATTTCTGTTCCGTAAGTTAACGTTGGTCTTATTATAGATTTATAAAGTGTAAGCCTTTTTTGGGTGCTAAGACCCCAAGATTTTCCACATATTGAAAAAAGAAGGTTTTTCAATCTTTGGGTTTTGTTTAGTATAATGTTAAGGTGAGGGCCAAAATTCAATTTGTTTTTCCATCTATGATTCGCAATCGTAATTCCAAGAATTTTAATTTCTTCTACGGGCATAATAATATTGTCTCTAAAATTAATTGAAATTTTGTCTTTATTGTGCAAGTGTAAAATACTAGTTTTATCAAGATTGATATTCAGCTTATTATCATTACACCATTGATCTATCTTTTCCAAATTGAACTCAATCGACTTTTTTAGATTTGTTAACCCATTATTCCAACATATAATAGTTACATCATCAGCATAGCAAATGATTTCAGAGTTTGGCGATTGCAAATTAGTTAGCAGATCATTTAAATATATCAGCCATAACAACGGAGACAATGGTCCACCCTGAGGACAGCCCTTTGTTAATATCTTTGAAACTTTCAAATTATTATACTTGAAAATCGTTTTTCTATTTTTCAAAAAAGAACGTAAAATTTGATCAATTCAACTGTTAAATTGTCTTCGTCTAATTTTTTAAACAAGGCTGGCCACCATGTATTATCAAACGCTCCTTGTATATCAATTGCAATCAGCGTAACTAGTTGTTTCTGTCTATGTTCCATTATGATCTTTGTGATTTCTTTCAAACAAGTTGTTGTTGACTTATTCTTCAAGAAACCATGTTTTCTGGGGCTAAGGAGATCATTTTTTTTCATAGTATTCGTATATTTTATTTTTCAAATTTTTTTCAAATATTTTTGATAAGTTAGAAATTAATGAAATAGGTCGATAACTCTTTACTAATTCTAAATTCGTTTTGTGAGGTTTTGGAATTATCCTGAGAGCTGCCTCTTCCCATCTATCTGGATAATATCCGAAGTGAATGCATTTATTAAATAAATCGCATATTAATGGTAAAATTTTTGGAAGGGCACTTTTGATCATTTTGATCATCGCATGAACATTGCTAATGAGATGTTGGACTCTGTCCGCGACGACCCAAATTTGCTCCAGAGGGTCATAACTGGTGACGAAGCGTGGGTTTATGGTTATGACGTGGAAACCAAAGCTCAATCACCTCAATGGAAGCTGCCGCACGAACAAGACCGAACAAAGCGCGCCAAGTTCGGTCGAATGTGAAAGTTTTGCTGACAGTTTTCTTCGATTGCAGGGACGTGGTGCATCATGTTCTTGCCACAGGGTAGAACGGTCCATAAGGAATATTACCTGCAAGTTATGCACAATTTGCGCGAAGCAATCCGCCAGAAACGCCCGGATTTGTGGAAGAACAAAAATTGGCTTTTGCACCACGATAACGCCCCTGCTCACACATCGTTGCTTGTGCGCGACTTTTTGGCCAAAAACAACACACTAATGATGCCGCAGCCACCGAATTCCCCAGATCTGGCCCCCTGTGACTTTTTCTTGTTCCCTAAACTGAAGAGGCCCATGAAAGGACGACGTTACGCTACGCTTGACGAGATAAAGACGGCATCGAAGGAGGAGCTGAAAAAGATTTTAAAAAATGATTTTTTGAAGTGCTTCGAAGATTGGAAAAACCGTTGGCACAAGTGTATAATATCTCATTGGGATTACTTTGAAGGGGACAAAATAGGTATTCATGAATAAATGAATAATTTTTGAAAAAACACAAAAGTCGCGATACTTTTTGAACACACCTCGTATAGTCGAGAGGTTTAAACGTTGCGCAAAGCCATTACACAACTTGCTTATATGCAACATAAAGGTGCGGGAGCATGGTATTCGTGTAATACTAAATGACGCACCTATCCCTTTAAATATGCATTAAAACATTTTATTTTGAAAATTCTGCTCCAGCAGCTTAAACATCTTTTTGGCTGATTCGTCCGATTTCATACCTCCTATCGTAGGATGTTATAGAACTGAAGCTGCCCCTGTTCTGATGAGGGTCAAAGGCCGGTATACAGGTTGTTGCCTGTTGTCTGAATTTGCCAAAACTGGTGTTATGACTTCATAGCTCTTAGTAAAGTGTCTTACTAGAGTGATGGACATAATGCATTATATATTATGCCTCATTAATATTTCTTTCCTTCAGCTAATGTTTTGCATCTCTTGAATTACCCTCTAGGATTTTTATTTTTTACTTTTCATTGAATTGTTTATTTGCATGCTTTTTTCTATATGTAAATTAATATGTGTATGTATATATTCACTACAGCCATCGATATCGCTCATAGTGTCGTTATATCTTGCCTGTCGAAGGGCTTTTGCCCGAAAGCTTGCCCTAATGCACCAATAAAAGATACTCGTCTTCCTTCGCCATGTTTTTTATCGTCTAAATAATGCATCGTTCTGAGACGTAATTACTTAGAGAAGAACATGAATATTAACCTCCCACAACTTTGTTGTAAGGTTACCTGAAAATCGGCCCTTGTCACTTTACCAGCCTAAACGCCTTTTTAGTAAATTAGATCGATTTCATAACCCCTATCGTAGGATGTTAGAAAATCGAAGTCGCACCTGTACTGATGAGGTCCATAGCCTGAAACCATGGTATACAGGTTGTTGGCTTTTGTCTGAATTTTCCAAAACTGGTATTATGGCTCATTCCTTATCATCACCTTTAAGTCTTTTAAGAGGGTGATAAACTAAATACATTGTTTTACTGCATATTTAAATAGAGAGGTGCCTCTTGTACCTACATATATAAATATCTAAAGAGACAAGGGTCGCCTCTCCCGTTTATTTTGACGGGCGACCCTCGTCTCTTTAGATCAATTTCCTCCCGGCAAAATTTCCATCTATATATTGTAGCGGATGTATGTAAGTTTTTCTTTTATAGCTATTTCTAATGTAAAGGAAATAAATAATCAAGAATGTATGTCTCGTTAGTTTTTATTTTTAACCAACGTCTCCTTTTTACATAAGGTCGTCATGTAAACAATGCTAAGTGATGATGATTATTGGAATAAAGTTCTATGAAAAATTAAATATGAAAATAATAATTTTGAGATGTTTACAGCACGTATCAATATATATATATATATATATAATATGATTCAAATAGTTTTGAATTTTGATATATATATATATTTGATATATATATTATTAATAGTATTTTTTTATTTTTGGAAAAAAGAGGAAAAATAAAATATTAAGAACTACAGATTTTGAATTAATTTTGAGTCAGAACAGCAAGCTAATTCTGTATCAAATAGTATAGTTATGAGAATTTCAAGATATATAAAATTTGTTATTTATTTTGAACATGTGAGGTTTTTTTCTGTAATAAATAATTAGTTAGAATATAGTAGCATAAAAAAAAAGAAAAAAAAGTAACACCAGCAAAGCATTCGGCGGTTAAGAGTCATAAGCTGGGTAAAAAAAAAGGAATAAGCGAAGAGAAAGTTTTATAGAAAAGAGCAAAGACAGAACCATGATAATAATTTTCCAAATATAAAATTAAGCTAATTAGAGAAAGAGAAGTTTTTTTTTTTTTTTGCTTTCGATTTCAACATTATTAAATATAATAAACAAGATTCAAATATATAAAAAATTGCACCAAAGTTATCTATTTTGGACAATTTTTAAGATTCTACAGAATTAACAACAAATTAAACAACTTTATAAGTAAAATAAAAACTTAAATGATAAATTTCAAAAAAATGGATTCAGCCAAAATACAATTAAAAAATTAACTTTTTAGCATTCAGAAAATATCTTCACAAAAACAAATTTTCTTACAATTTCAACTTCAATGACTTTAAAAATTTCACTATGAGATTTTAATTAACTTTTGACCGGATATTCAAACTTGTTTTCTCCAGTAACTTTAAAATCGAAAATTTATTTATAAACATTAACCGTCTCCCTCTGGGTGAGTAGAATTTGCTTGTGATGTTAATTGTAACATACATATATTGAATTTTAAGCTGATAACATGAACCGCAATTCAATACATATAAATGAATAATCTACAAAAATGTTAACAGCAATACTGACTTCAACTGGAACGCGCAATCTAAATACTGCTTTCGCTTGATGATAATGTCGCAACTAACATGAGTTACATCATCTATCTCTCTGGATTCACTAATACTAACTGCATTCCACTAATCTTGATAATAAAAAAATTAATTATAGGTAAATGTTTTAAAATCATAACATTCAAGGAATGCTGTCACATTAATTGTGTGTATTTATCAGCTATTATAAATATTTTCAAAGAAATTTTCTTTTATTTTTCCCCCTCCTCTTTCTCTCCTTTCCCTTTTTTTTTTGTTTTTTGTTTTCTTTTTTTCCCCTCCCTTTTAATTGGACTTAGAACAAATATATAATAATTAGGCTTTTAAAAAAAGATTTCGTCTACACTAATAGAAACTATTAAATTCAATATTCTGAAACACCAATACTATACCTTTATTTCTGTATTTTCTCTAATTATTACTTTGTTTGATCCTTTAAATTGATACGATAACTTTAGAATATATTTTTCTCTCCTTATAGCATACATATCAATTATCTATGCTTGTTCAATCTTTATAAAGGGGGGTATAGAGAACGAACAATCAATCTAATTGATATGAAGCACTAAAACTTAAATTCCTAAACTTCCTTATTTAGCAGAAATAACAGGTACTGGTCCACATATATAATATTAATATATTGAAAAAGTATAGATGGGACTACATATAGAATATACGGAACCATAAGGACTGATCCATGTAGATTGATGATGTGAGTTATTATGGGGCAGCATTTTTACCATCTTCAGACAAGGGATTTATTTCTTTGTCTGATGAAGTTGACTTTTCCGTTTATGGTATGACGCACACTGTTAACTTATTTGAATTTAATCGTATATTCTTGTAGTTCTAATTAGTCTTTATTTTCTCGTTCATCTAATATCTTATTATTATCCTGCAGTCCTATTGTTTAGAGTGTATAAACACAATTTGGATTATAATTTGAACCTACCAACATCAGACAAAGTTTATTTTTCTATGTTCTTTAATGTTAGATTTTCCTGTTCCCTTGTCGACGCACATTGTTAATGGCTTGGGATATGATCATATTTTCCTGTATTTGTAATAATCTATTAACTGTATTACTAAATTCTTATCAGTATCTTACAGTCCTTATATCAAAAAAGAATAAACACAATTTGATTTATAGTTTAACACTAAGGGAAAGTATGTCTCAATCTGATTATGTTTGGGAAACTGAATAAATTATAGCTATATTATCAAAGGAAGGATCCAGACCTTGGCCTATTGAATAATACTTCTCTTTATCATTGTTATCACACACTGCTGATCTATTTGAAATGAGTCATATTATCAAATATTTCTAGCAAATTATTATCTCCCTCCTGTATTTCCAATAAAAAAAAAATTTTTTTTTTCTTTATTCCTCACTCTTTTCTAATACGTAGAGTGAATAAGAACATGCTAGATTATAAATAGTAATTACAGTATAGGTAGACTTGATCCTATAACAATCCTTTGTTCTTTTTGTTTTGAATCTACTGAAGTTACCTCAATTAGACAAACGATTCAATCCCTGGTCTGTCGACACTAACTTCTTTGATTCATTATTGACGCATACATCTGATTTGAGGGGATCAAGACGTATTAACTTATAGTTCTAAGAATTTATTATTTTTTATAGTTTAAAAAATATTGTAGAGAAAAAGTACATCTTGGATTATAGTTTTGAACTATATAAATATAAGTTTGGATACGATTAAGTTGATAGTATCTGCCCTTTCAAAGACAGGTTAATTGAAATTATTAGACAAAGGATTTAGTCCTTTGATCTAATAAATTTAGATTCCCCGCTCCCATATTGACACACACAATTTTTAATTTGTGTGTGTGTGTGTGTGTGATAGTATTATTTTAAAAAAAATATACTTTTCTTATAGTTCTAATATCTTATTTTCTTCCAGTTTTAACTTCTAAAATGAAAAAAAAGACACTTTTTAAATTAGGTTTTAAAATACAGAAAATGATACTTGCTCAGTTTCATTAGTTGATTTGTGTTGTATCTGCAGATTAGCTATTACCCCATTTCCATTCCAACCTAAATTTACTTTCTATTTGGTCGAAGAGGTATGGTTTAGCAGTAATGAAGATAGGGCTGAAACTGCTGCTCAGGTCTTAATCTGAAGAGGCCCGCCTGAGTACCATCCTCTTTCCATCGGGTCTAACTTTTAAGGTTTTCATCCTTCCTAATTTGTACATTAAATTAATATACTATCTTATATCGTGTCCTCCAGTTTTACACTAGATTGCTTTTAAAATAAGCTTATAAAAAAAAATTGACAAAAATCTATCTTTTTTCATCAAGAGAGAAAATAGAGCAAAAAAACAAAAACAAAAAATACTTCTCTTTCTCTAATTAGCTTAATTTTATATTTGGAAAATTATTATCATGGTTCTGTCTTTGATCTTTTCTATAGTAGTAAAAATTGTGTTAAATATAAAATTTGATGACAAAGCAATTACACATCAATTTTTGATAATGAGAACACATTTGCGAATATTTATACTTGGACGAGATTTTCTTAAGAAAATGAACGCAAAAATTGATTGTCAGCGTGAAATAATCAAATATGACTTGGCAGGAATTCGTGACGTAATCAAATATCAACAGAAGAAAATAAAAAGTGCAAAGGATGCCATTATACCAGAACTTTCTATTAAATTGATTAAGGCATTCGTAGAAGCAGAGGATGGCGAATACATCATCGAGGAGAATCATAAAATGTTTCAAACAAATGGACTTCGACTAACAAGAAGCTTAATAAATGAAGCAATTGAAACAAGTTTTGGAAAAGTACGCGGATTTGTTTTCGTCGGGATTAGGAAGATCCAACTTAGCGAAACATCGGATCGATACAGAAGGGGCGAAACCGATCAAACACAAGCCGTATAGGGTGAGCGCTAAAGAGCGAGAAATCATAAAAGAGCAAATTGATGAAATCCTCAGAGACGGCATAATTAGACCATCCTCGAGTCCATGGTCCTTCCCCGTAATATTGGTCAAAAAGCGAGATGGTAAGTACAGATTCTGCGTTGACTACAGAAAAGTGAAGGATGTAACAGTGAAGGATGTTTACCCAACTCCCAGAATTGATGAAGTATTGGACACACTTCAAGGATCCAAATACTTTTCAGCAATTGACCTTAAATCAGGATATTGGCAAGTAGAGGTTGAGGAGAAAGATAAGGAAAAGACAGCCTTCACTACAGCACATGGCCTATATGAGTTCAACGTAATGCCCTTCGGACTATGCAATGCCCTTGCTACATTTGAGAGGAACATGGAAAATATGCTTGGCAATCTTAGATGGCAAATTTGCCTATGTTATCTAGATGACGTAATTTTTCGGATTTTTCAACACATATCAAAAGAATAGAAGCTGTTTTAATATGTTTTCGCGAGGCTAATTTAAAATTGAACAACAAAAAATGTCAATTTGCTTTCGAAGAACTGGAGATTCTTGGCCATATAACTAGTCAACATGGTATAAAACCAGCGGAGTATAATATCAAGGCTATTAGAGAATTTCCTTGGCCCAAAAAGATAAAAGAAGTTCAATAATTTTTAGGAATGTGCTCATATTATATAAAATTATCAAAGGTTTTTCGAAAATTGCTGATCCATTAACCAGTCTTATAAAAATAATGTACCTTTTACCTGGACAGAAAATCAAGAAAAATCATTTCAAACCCTTAAAGTAGCATTGATAAATCCCCCAATATTAGGGCACTTTGATCCGAATGCAACTACTTACATTCATACTGACGCATCTAACATCGGCCTGGGTGCAACATTAGTCCAAAAGTTCGGAGATAAAGAAAAGGTGATCTCATATTTAAGTCGAACACTGAGCAAACCTGAGCAAAACTATTCGACTACCGAAAAAGAATGTCTAGCTGTTGTGTGGTCAATGTCCAAGTTACGACCCTACCTATATGGAAGGCACTTCAAGATCGTAACTGATCATCATGCACTATGCTGGCTTAAGAGTCTGAAAGATCCGACCCGCCGATTAGCACGATGGGCACTGAAGAATAAGGAATATAATTTCGAAATTATACACAAATCGGGTAAAAAAGCATCTGGACGCTGATGGTCTATCTAGAGGACCCTTACCGGAAAACGAATGGGACGAAGATTATGAAAGACTATTTCTGAATCAAATAATAGACGGAAAGGATGATTTCATTGAGAATATTAAGGAGAACCTTAGTGGAAACAAGCGTTCAATTACACAGAACTTTAAAGAAGAAAATGGGTGTCTCTACAAGAAAAATTCAAATCCTGAAGGTAGGGCATGGTTGCTGGTAGCGCCAAAGAAGAGAAGGAAGGAAATCATGAGTGAATGCCACAACCATATGCTGAATGGCCATCTGGGCGTCGCCAGAACCATTTACCGATTGAAAATAAATACTATTGGCCTTCCATGCTGAAAGATGTTTCCGAATTTGTAAGTGTCAAAGTGTCAAAGTCGGAAAGGTTCAAATCACTTGCCTTCTGGACTTTTACAACCTATTCCCCCAGCTAAATACCCTTTTGAAAGAATCGGAATTGACT
Source organism: Cordylochernes scorpioides (assembly GCA_030710605.1). NCBI lineage: Eukaryota > Metazoa > Arthropoda > Arachnida > Pseudoscorpiones > Chernetidae > Cordylochernes > Cordylochernes scorpioides. The sequence continues at coordinate 26,777,808 of CP092877.1, read as the reverse complement.
TTGTTGGCCCCTTGCCATCAACGAAAAGAAGAAGGAAGTGGATAATTGTGTTTACTGATTATTATCCCAAGTATGCTGAAACAAAGGCAGTATCAGAAGCAACCGTGAAAGAAGTCTCTACATTTTTAATCGAACATATTATTTTACGTCACGGGGCCCCAATATTTCTTATTAGCGATAGAGGTTCACAATTCACTAGCAATTTGATGAAGGAGTTAATGAAAATGTGCAAAGTTAAACATTGCTTCACAACGAGCTACCACCCCCAGACTAACGGACTAACGGAACGGCTAAATAGAACTTTAATAAATATTGTTACGACGCTTCTCAGCCGTCAATGTTTGCGTGCAAGGTTTCTAAGAGAACAATGTGGATTCTTTAGGATACAGCTTAGTGCGGTATATTTATTATACGAGCCTAAAGAGTAGATAAGTAACTATACAGTAGAAGATTGACTTGCCTTCAATGCCCGCCACTAGAGGGATCCTTCTCCGCTACCGTCTTCCCGGTCAGTCCATACGGCCACACGTTCGGAGCCCACCTGCTGCGTCTGTTGTCCCGCCGTTCTCCCTGCCCAAGACGTTCGGCAGGATGTTCGGCCAGGCTTCAACCCGGCACCTTGTTTACCTCTTCGGAACCCCGAGGAACTGCGTGCGGCTCGCGCCGGCTGATCCCTTCTCTCTTCGCTTCCCCACGTCTTCTCTTCTATTTCTCTGCTGCATCGCTTCACTATGATCAGCATGTATGTGAACACAGACCAGAAGAACTGAGATGAAATCCTCCCTTTTATCACCCACGCGTATAATACCACGATTCAAGAAACCACAGGCTACTCTCCATTTTTCCTGTTGTTTGGGAGGGAACCCATGACCCTCTTAGACGACGAGAATATCCCAACGGACAGTAACATGAATGATTACGACGAATATATAGAAAACTACTTAGATAAAATTGCAAAGACGAGACAGATAGTCATTAACAACACAGAGAAGACTCAGGAAAGAATGAAAAAAAAATGACAAAAAACACAATCAGAAAATCTATGAACCGGGACATTTAGTGGCAGTTTGGACACCAGTCAGGAAATTCGGAAAATGTGAAAAACTATTGAGAAAATATTTTGGCCCATATCGAATATTAAAGAAGCTGTCTAACGTGCATTACTTAATTGAGCCGAAAGATAATCCTGGCCAAGACCCATTGATTGTCCATGTCTCAAGACTCAAACCCTATTTTGAGAGAATTGATGAGGTAACTCACGAAGACGTGACGACCTCTGGAGAGGGGGAAGTGTTGCATCATGACTAATGAACCTATTTTATTTTAATTTGTATTATTATTTTTCATATATTTTAAATTCAAATTTATATTTTATATTCACCTTTTTTATTAAACAGAATATATGTATCATAGAATCACCATTTGTATTTTGGTACACTGTGTGACTTCGCTGCTCTCTTTGATGTGAGAAATAAATAAATAATTCTGGAGGCTACTTAAAATAGAGTTATATCATTATTCCCTTATATAAATTTGTAGGATGGTTGAAACACGCTCTGGTGAGATGCAAGACCCGGAACAGGAGAGAATCGAGGTTGAAGAGTCTGCCAAGCCGCAACCTGGTGTAACAGTATTATAGGCTGCATGCGGATGGTATATGAAAGAGCTTAGATAGAACACAGCACAATTTTGAAAACAATCTAAAATTATAAAAATTAACAGATCATTTTCACACATTCTATTCTATTAAGCAACTAAGGATCTCAACAAAAATGTGATTTCGAAAGACAATAAAACAATGACAACTTTTTAAACTGTATAATGGGCAATAATTTTTCAAAAAAGAGGTTCGGGAGTAATCAATATATATCCAAACGTCTATCAAACAATCCCTGAACAAAAGTTGACGATGTAAAAGTCACGATAACCTAGCCATCTCATCATGAATGCCAACCTGCAAAACTCGTTATCAGCAGCCTTCAAGACATTATCTTCTCGGAGACAAAAATCCATAAATTTCCAACTTGGAGGGGAAAAAAAAGACAATGGGCAATTTCTCTGTTGGAGCAATTCTCTATATATCTGCCGTAAACTGAAGGAAAGTAATTGTTCCCCGCCCATTGTATCTTCAAGCCTTGTTTGACGACTTCAGAGATCCCTACATCACACAGCGCTTCAAAACAAAACAATCTCAACTGCTTATACCGCCTACTCCGTTCCTAGACGTCCTATTTGATTACACTCATGGATAAACTTAAGAAAGTTGCACCTTTTAGCATGTATTTTGGGATTCAGATAAATCTGAAAGATATTTGATACGCAATGAGCTTTATTGAAGACATACGAGATAACTAAGTGTGAACAAAATTGCCTTTGTCTCCTTAAAAAAAAAAAGACGACAGGCGACATAAAATAATTTCTACTTAAATTTTGTCTATGAGGGTAATTATGTTTACTTGTAAACCCACCTTCGGAAATGTTAACAATTGTTTTTATATCAATCCACGAGAATTCGCTTACTCCCGGGATAAACAACATAACAGCCAGATGCTGCTGAGTCAAGCCATATTTTCTGTGATTATACTTCTTATAATGAAAATATCGTACTTCAACAGACATATTAAAAGGTTATATAACTCAGGATTGATTAATTAAAAGTAGATTTATGCTCTTTGTTTGTTTTCCCCCCTTATTTAAAAAAAACGATAGCTTGAACGACCTTCTTGAGAATCAGTTTATGAAGAAGAAAGCAAGAAACTCTTGTTTGGTTAATGATATGCTTATCAATTATTGATTTTAAAACTTTTTATGAAATATATTCCACTTTTTAAATTTAAGTGAATATTTAAAAAGATCTTTCTCTTTATTGGACATCCCTCTACCAAAACTATTAATAATATTACTGATACTAATCTATATTAACTATACAGTGTAGAAAACAGAATTTACACTTACCTATTTGTCTCTTCTTCTTGCTTCAAGCCCTCCATGATGCTTGCTAGATGGTTTAAAGATAGCTTTGATCGCTCTGGTGGATCGCTTTAATCGCTCTGGTAGATCGCTTTGATTGCCCTGGTAGATCGCTTTGATCGCTCTTGAAAATCACTTTGATCGCTTTGCTAGATCAATCTTAAAGATTACTTTAATCGCTTTAGTAGATCGCTTTGGTTGCTCTTAAGGATCACTTTGATCGCTCTGATGGATCGCTTTGATCACTCTTAAAGATGCTTTTATTGCTCTTCTATATAACTTTGATCAATTTGGCAGTTCGCTTTGATAGCTCTGGTAGATCGTTTTGATCGCTTTAATCGCTCTTAAAGATCAGTTTGATCGTTCTGGTAGATCTCTTTGATCGCTCTGGTGGATCGCTTTGATCGTTCTGGTAGATCGCTTTGATTAGCTTTGGTTGATCGCTTTGATCGCTCTTGAAGATCACTTTGAACAATCTTGAATCGCTTTGATTGCTCTGGTAGTTCACTTGGGAACAATCTTGAAGGTCGCTTCGATTGCTCTGGTAGATCACTTTGGTCGCTTTGATTGCTCTTGAAGGTCGCTTTGATTGCTCTGGTAGATCACTTTGGACAATTTTGAAGGACTCTTTGATTTGGTCTGGTAGATCGCTTTGATCGCTCTTGAAGATCGCTTCGAACGCTCTTGAAGATCGCTTTGATCGCTATTTAAGATAGCTTTGAACGCTCTTGAAGATCGCTTTGATTGCTCTAGTAGATAGCTTTGAACGCTCTTGAAGATCGCTTTGATTGCTCTGGTAGATCGCTTTGAACTCTCTTGAAGATAGCTTTGAACGCTCTTGAAGATCGCTTTATTGCTCTGGTAGATCGCTTTGAATGCTCTTGAAGATCGCTTTGAATGCTCTTGAAGATAGCTTTGAACGCTCTTGAAGATAGCTTTGAACGCTCGGGATGTTCGCTTCGGTTGCTAAAGTGAGAAAGTCTTTGTTGTCGCGGCCTCAAAGGAAGTCCAATAGGAAACGGTATTGAATTAATATTATTTCATATTTTTATATCATACAATATATTATTATTTCTTTCTAAAAATATATATCGCACTCCATAAGATCAAATATTCAAATACAAACGGCACATCTTGGATAGAAAAATAAACTGCGTTTATTACACATTTCGACGATCAGTATAGTCAATATAAATATATGTAAATATAACAATTTTCTTATAATTTCAGAAGCATTTGAAATTTTTTAAAGTTCTGGTCGTTGAAATATCGTGAAATATAAACGCAGTTCATTTTCGATCCAAGAACATTTTTCTTGAACAAGATATTATTAACTGAATAAATCCAGTTTCTTCAGTGTATTGTCCATGTGTATTTCACCCAGAGAGTGTTGGATATTATTCTAGCCAACATTGAATGGGAAGCTTCTTTTCAAAAAATAATTTTTCAAACCTAAAAACTTAGCTTTTTTCATTTACACATGAAAGTTAGGTTAATTTCAATCATGGCTTTTGAATATCAATGTGAATGAGCAAATTTAAAGTAAAGGGGTAACCCAGGTTCTTGAAGCGTAGATTGTCAAATACCCAGGTTAACTCAAATCTTGTCCCAAGTAAAAACATTCTCTAACTAATATTCATTCATTTTTGATAATACGTGTGTATTTGTGTGCGTGTTGTGTGAAGATAGCTATAAATTGTGATCTTTAGCACGGAACTTTTAACCTTTTTTTTCACTAGAGAGCAACTTGACGTTTATATGAAGATAAAAACAGGATTAAGGAAGAGTATGATAACATTATAAGACGCGAATGTTTCCTTCACAAATAAATCAAACTCCTTACTTCGATGAAATAAATACTGGGAGGGCTTGGTTCAGGAAGATAATTTTAGACGGGATATTTGCCTCTTCTTCACCTAGGTATTTACCAGGTGCGTTCCACCCATCTTTGGTTGGAACACTAGCCATCATTTATCAATTACGGATCCGAAATGTAGAGGCCACTTCTGGAGCCTCCACAAAGTCACCCACAGAATCAAGGAAAAGCCGGTGGACAATGAAGCGGACTTCTCTGTAATTCTTCTCTGTAAAAAACCAGCCCATCTCTTCACCTCCTTTTTTATTTCTAGTTTTTTTTTTTAAATAACATTTAGTACTATAATAAATTTTCCTTTTATTTTAAATAAGCAGTTATTTTTGGGTTTTCTTTTTAATTAATATTTAAAAATTAATATTTCGAAAGATAATTTTTATTATAATTTTATATTTTTTATTTTTTTAAATTTTTCTTATCACAGAGGGTGAATAGATAAAGATTTATTTTTTATTTTTTTAATTTTTGTTTGGTCACCCTGGGAGAAGAAAGTTAGTGGCAAGCAAGTTTTTGGGGGGGCTGGTCAGTAGTAGATAAGATAGTCACGAGGAAGTCTTAGTGGGGGGCGGTGCTGGTTAGAAAAAGATAAGAGAGTAGGGAAGCTCGTAAAAATGTAGTCCTAAAAGAATTTTTGGAAAGGGGTTACCAGCCTTCCAGCTGAAGCACTAAAGTTAAGTATTTTCTTTTTTATAATGATTTTTTTGTTTAAACAGGTATACATATGTAAACTTTCCCACTCAATCGTCATTGCATATTTATTTATTTTTTTCTTATCTTTGTGTTTTTCTTTTGGTCAAAAGAGATAAATAAATATATAATGTAAATTTAACCAGTATTTATGTCCTTCCTTTTTTTAACCCCAGTGCGTGCAGGATACACGCAAACTATATATCTTTTTATAGCAGGATGTGTTATTTTTGTGAACTCCCTGAGAAAGAAAGAGGCTCATGGATATCAGACAATAGCGTCGGATATTCCCCTCATCAATGACGCCTTCAACGTGGGACGATCAATTCCATTATGGCCACGGAAAAGTTCACGGTAAAACAACACCCTGCTGTTTAAAAACATGTAACCTGTAAAATCCTGTCTAAAACATAAAACTAATAGATAAATGTGTGCAAGTTGTAGGCTACGGAAAATCCAGTAAAGAATGGGAAAGTCCACGAGGCGGCCAACCACGTGGAGAACGGATCCCGTCATTTTCCTTTTAAGGTAAGATTTGATACATTTGTGGTAGTGCCTTTTTTTTTTAATATTAGATAAACGAGCCATATTTTTTTAATTAAGCCAAATAATATGCTAGAAGGCCGCAGTTGTCCACTTACATTTTAGATTTAAAAATTTACAATAATGCCAAATTTATATTTAAAACTATTTGTACTATGTGTAAAAAAAAAAGAATTTCGCAAAAAAAATAGAACGTCGTTTTTAGCCTATTGTGTAACATCATATTATATATTTTTAAACTAATACAATTGAACATTGGAAATCATTGGGATTAGGCGTACGACGTCAAATTTTACATATAGCAATTATAAGTAGTGGCTTAAAAATATGTACAGTCAGCACTTTCGCCTCTAAATGTACATCCTGCAGAATCTATTAAACTTGATGTATTGGTCTTTATTGCAAGCAGCTTATTTTGTATTGGTCAGGTAAAGTTGGTTTTCTTCCCTTGGATCAGAAGTTAATGGACATTTTATCAGAAGGTGTTCAGGGGTTTGTTGTTAGTTTCCACAAGTACATGCAAGTGAACCAATTTTGCCAATTCTAAACAAATATGTGTCGAGGTCACCATGTGTCCAGTATAAAAATTTTTGAACGTTATAGAAGTTGGGTTATAACTTAAAACACTACATCATTTTGTAATCTATCTTTTAAATCATATATTGTCAACACCAGTAATTTTTTTAGCAAGATACACCAGTTTAGAGTATTTGAAATCTCAATTTTTTTTGTGTTTATTAGTTAACAACCTAAAAAAAAAAATTCCGTTATACTAGCTGGTAGATTGAAAATTACAAGAAAAATCTTTTAGCAAAAAAAAAAAATGCAAAGAATCTGAGAAACCATGGGAAAGCAAATAAAGATGTCAATCAATGTCAAATTCTAGACTTCCTCCCCCGCAAGTTTGATTGACAAGTCGGCGAGACACTAAGGGTTTCAAGATAACCGCTTTTCCCGTCTACAAGGAAATTTTTAACAAAGACAGTCTAGACCAAGCGTTTGGTGGGGAAAGGTACGTTTTTTTTGAAAGGCTTAGCCTTTAGGCTTGGCACTATGCCTGCCACATATTTCTTCCATTTCTTTTATTTATCTATTTTAATTTAGTATAATATTCTAATAATATGCCAAATATTTTTAAAAACAATTTTTGTAAAAGTCATTGAGACAAGATAATATATTTATGGATGCCAGTAAGGCCAATTTTATGGTAAAAGTATCGCAACGCAATTCTCTTGTGTAAAATGTTTTATTACCATTTAGATTACAGTTATGTATAATAATTTTTTTCTCCATTATTCAATTTAATTTACTTTAGTTTTTTTTTGGTTACTTTAATTTATGCGATAAATATGTTTGTTCAATTTTAGTTCTAGATAAAAACGTGTTCCAATTTTTTATTTTTAACAGTGTAGATAATCTCTTAAACTGGTCTAGTATTTCTTTATCTTTTTATGCATGGGAATCTTAAACTGGTATTGTAATTTTCTTTCATTGTCAAGCATAGTAGCGAGTACGCAAAATAGTGTTTTATAATTCTGTAGAATTGTATATTCTCATTTGTAACCCCGTGGAGGGAAATGCGTGACAACAGTATAGCGTTTATTGACAGAAAAACCTTCTGTGTATAGATTACTAGCCTTTTTTTTTTCCAGTCACCTTTGATTATATTTTTTTGCATGTGTCACGCACATTAAAAATAGTACTGCATATAGTTTTATCTCTCCCATTTATAGGTGCATTTATATTTTTTATTATTTAGTTATTATCGTATTCAATCCAATAGCGATTTTTTTTGTTATAATATGATAGCCCATATTACAGAATTTGGTGGGGAAGGTTTTCCTTTTTAATGAAAGTAGTGAAATTGTTGTTTCTTTTCTTTATCTCCAGCCAAAGAACGAGATCATTTTATATAACCTGCATCCTTTGGAAATAAATGACTCTATTTCGGAATACGAACTTAGCAGTTTACCAGATATTTGGTTTTGATAACCTTATATAAACAGAGATAGAGAGTATTGCACCTCGTGTGTGTTTGCACTTGACTGTTTTTTTTTTTTTTGATAAGCCTTTCCAGAAAAACCTTATCTTCAGATTGTATGGCAGCAGAAGCCAGTGATAAAAGAAAAGCTTAATAGTATCATAGCAGACTTAAAAACTCGTTTCGACATCGGCTTTCGTAGTTTTATGAAAGGTGACGTTAGGCATTGGTAACCAGTTGCAAAGACTACATTTCTGGGAGGTCGGAAATAGGCCTTGAAGACTAGGAAGGGTGTCTTGCGTAGCCTTTGAACTGTGGATGTCGGAGCATGTAATTTTGCCTACAAATTTGTATATTAAATAGGATTTAAAGATGCTCATGAAGGTGGACGTGAGTGAAGAACGACAAAAAAAAAAAACATAATATCCCGATGGACGCCACCGAGCGTAAAAAACCACGTGGCATGAACCAGTTGAAGAGTGGGTCACTGTGGTAGGATGTGGAGAGAATCATCTGAAATATATGCATCATTTATAAAATATAGATTTAATCTATATACATCCACCTGCAGGCTGATGCACCAATTCGCTCAGAATTTCCAAGATTGATTAACCGGCATGCCAAGTTAACCTACGCAAGATGTAGTTATGCCAAGCTCGCACCTGTTCAGATGTGTCTAGGCTCGGTTCACCTCTGTCATACCACGAGAAAACACTGCGACAGCCATGTCTTAACGAGATAAACCTTTAGTACCATAACGATATATATATTTTAGCATGCAATCCCGCAATTTAGTGAGACTTCAATTGGAAAGTGTGCTGTATCAAACCAGGTCAAGTCAAAATACACATAATACCATCAAACGTGTAAGAGAAATTAGCCTGCAATTGATAGTAAAATTTTGAACTACCGCGTAGTAAGCAAACGTAGTCCCTAGCAGAACAAATAGGTCAATCTAATATAATGATGTCTAATCTATTTTATTTTTAGTTAAAAGAAGGTCCAGGCTGGACTAAAGAAAAGAACAATATAGTAGACCCTGATATAAGTAAAATAAAATGCGTGCAAAACAAACCCTTCCCATAGATAGGCACTCTAGGTAAATTAAGAAAGCTGTCTAAGAAACAGTCAGTTCATAAAATTTTAGTATGTATTAAATGGGAGAGAACAAAATTGAGCAGAATTTTCTTTTATAGAATTTTTTTTTTTTCATGTAACTTTAAATTTTGAATTTTTTTTAGTGTAGTGTGCATATTGTAAGAGTAGACAATCAGTCTTGTTTAATATTAGCAATTAGGTGTAACCAATTTAGCACAAATATTCAAGATTAGGGTAAATTTTTTTTATTAAGATTAGATTTGAGAGACCAAATTGAGCAGAATTTTTTTCTTTTGTAGAATTTTTTTTATGAAACCTTAAATTTTGAAATTTCATGTTAAAATTTTCAAACTTTCTCATGTCAAAGCATATAGTATAG
>CP092877.1:26722511-26768177 GCA_030710605.1 Cordylochernes scorpioides | reverse complement strand
TACACAAACTATTGGGAGGGTTCGCCATTGATAAACCAGGCCCTTCAATATTTTTTTATCATTGCAGTAGGAAGTTGTTTTATTTAGAAATATAACGCTGAATATATCATTGACATATATTGAATGGCTGTTTATTGATATAAATACATTTACATGAGGTCCGAGTGTACAGTCAAAAATGACCAGAAAATAATTAAAAATCAAATAACGATATACATGAAATACTGTAAATTCTGGAGAAAGGTCTTCATACCTATATTAAATAACCTAAATATGGTTTTAAATATTTTTGACTACTACATATACGTGTATATATACTGAATTCTTGATAACTCTTTATAACCAACTATAAACGCGGTCTTTTCTTGATCAAGTATACCACACGAGATACTATGCAGATAGGTTGAAATAGGTAGCTACAGTCAATCATCTATGTTCTCTGTTGCTTGTTGAAAATCTATACGAAGCCTTTGAATCATGAATATCGTATTTTGTGGTTAGAGATTGAAGAAAGCTTTGGAAAATGAATACTACAAAAACTCTACTTACATTTCAAAGAGGAATCTAATGGTACGCGGAAACGTCGGGGGAAAAAAAAAAGAAAGAAGAAGATAATTTGTTGATATATATTATACATATTTCTTTTTTTAAAAAAGGTTCACTCATGGGATTATGTGTCTCTAGTTACGACATAGGATAGGTATATAACGGTTTGGGCAATTTGCATATATCAACGGATATAGCATGCTAATCAGACTTACCTCACCCAGAGTTGCCGGTTCAAGGTGTGGAGGTCGCGGCAGGGTCGGGATGCAGGCTGCATGTTAATGCCATCCTCAGTTCCATGGTCGAGGCATCAAGCCAGTAGCACCAAGATATTCCTTCTCTTTGGATAGTGAGAGTCTCGCTGAATGCTGGATTTAAATTGATAAAGGACATCATATTGAGACCTCCTTGAATTCTTAGGTCCATGGAGACGTCATTGGCTGCGTTGACACTGAAGACAACATGAACATTTTCAGGATTTTGCGTGTTCACTTTGCACAGGGGCCAGGCTAAACTATATATATTGTCCTTATTGTAGCATCACACCCGTGGCTAAGTGCATAATAGAAAACCAGGAGATATCCATATCAGTCTTCAGACTATTCTAAATTACACAAAATATTATGTAAATAAGATTTTTTAAAGTATATATTTTAAACATATGTTGTGATTTGAATAACCAACTAGAAGCATACTACCTCCCATGAGAGACCGTCTATAAAACTCCCGTAGAGGTGGTCTCTCATTGAAAGTGGAATGAGCTCAGTTCAAAGCCACTTTCAAAAAAATTTTACAAAGATGATCATCAGAGGGTTACCCATGAGAATTTCAAATAGATGAATTGTTTTATTCGCTCTAATTTCACAGAAATTGAAAGCTAGGATTCATAAAAGGCAGACAGACCTTCAGTAGGTAGGAAATATACTAGAGCTAGTTTAAATACAGCTTTGCATATTACTTGTCATACTAACATTAGTAAATAGGGCACGAAAGGTGTACGTATGGATAAACAGACTTGAGAACGGGATCAAGACGATAACAGGTTTTGTCCCTAAGCTTTTAATAAAAAGGTTTTACTCTTTTGTTGGAATTGTAAAACATTGCTCAATTTCTATTATTCTATATAGCTTTTTAAAAATATTTAGACGTTTCAACAAATAGCAAAGAATTTAACTAAACAAAATTAATATAATACAAAGCAATAACGCGTCATCTATATATAACGAAAGAAGGCATTAAGACGCGAATGTTTATTTTCACAAATAAATCAAACTTCTACTATCCTTACTGCGATTAAAAAAATATTGAGAGGGATTGGTTCATCAGTGGTGAACCCTCCCAGTGGTTTCGTTAATATAGTTAAAACTCTTAACAAAAATTGAACAAATAAGGACCAGAAATTCTTAATCCTAAATCCGACTTGATTTTAGATAAGCCAATTTAAATAATCATCACCACAATTATCATGATCACTACCTTTAGATGTCAGTCATCAGTCGTCGTCATTTTCCCAACCCCCGGCTGTCTCTGAGGTGACGGAACATTGGGAAACCTATATTATATCAATATAATGAAAAAAATATTTAGATTCGTTCTATTTTTTTTTTTTTTTTGTATAAATGCAATTAGACAATGACAATTAACATAATTTTATTGACATATCATCAATACAAGCAAAATTGCACAGTCTGCACTATTGTTTTAAAATGATAATCAGATATATACACAACTATATATATTGAATATGTACATGACGCCTTTAAATACAAATAGATACGCACTGAGGACCTAGTTTGATTTTAGAGCGATCAATTTTAAGAATAAAATTGAATTTTGGACTTTAAAATATTGGTCTGAAAAGCCATAAGTCTTTTTTCCGATTAGGCATCATACCAGAATTGTATTTTTAGAGAAATCAGGAAAATATAGGTTTAAACGAAATTTGGTGTTCAATCTAGTAATCTGCCATCAGAAATTGACTGTAGAGTTTTATCAGGTTCTCACTGAAGGAACTAGACATATTTTGGTTATAGGGAAGTTTTTGGCTATAGAGAGGAAGTCTGGTATGTTATCTATATAAACAAAACACTCAGAGTTGTCACATTATCTCTTTGAGTGTGAGAAGACTTTTGACTCTAAGAGAAGAAAGATATTTCTTGGAAAATCCAGAAACTGCAATCTGACGATATCGCCGAGCGAACCTAATATCTTGTAAGACTGGTGCAAAGAGATCAAATTTTACAGAGCAGTAACAAAAAGAATAAAACAAGATTCAACTTTATTTTTCTCCCTTCATTGTTTATCGTTCTTTTTGTCCTTCTCTTTCTACTAATGCAAATACTGTTTACAGATCCTCTTTCAAAATTTTAAAGCCCCCGTTCTTTGATTGAAGAATTTTTGTATAAAAAGAAAAATCTTGATAAAGTATTTTGCATGAATGTATCATACGTAAATACCTGATTTATGTTTATATTCTATCTTTTTGTTTTCTTTATACAATTCCGTATCCATGCATGAGACTAATTGTCTTAATGAGATTTTCCTGCATTGTTGGCATTGAATGTAACTAGCTTTCATTTTTTATATTTCTTTGCACACACACAGACTCTGTAACAAATCCAACATATGTCTTAATAAAGGCTTTTGTGCGTGTTTCGTTGTAGATATTTTAATAGTAAAATGATCGTTAGTTGTGAAATGCGTCTTTATTTGCGAACAAAACCTCGAACTTCCCGATCACAACGCTCTGTGACTGGTTAAAGAATAATTGAACTATGTTCGCAAATATACAAAGAATCATTGAAACTCATTTTACCATATGTGAGTATCTGGCGATTGTTTCTTGCAGATATTTTCCCACCGAATATATTTTTATTTACCTTCTATTTTAATAACAGAAGGGAGTGTAAAAGAGTTGTCTACCTTGAGTTACACAACTTGTTCCACAATTTAAAGCAAAAGTCGATTAAAACCATTATGGAACTATGTTGCAAGGTGGTCATGTCATCATTTTCCAAGGTTATGTAAGAGTTAATGGAATCCGAAAACATGGTGTTGCCAAAACTTTGTCTCAAAGATGACCGCTATAAATATCAACAAAAATGGGTTAATTACCATCTGTAGAGAAACTACCTTGGGCTGCAGCTGGCCTTGGTCGCCATCTTGGCTTACAATAGTCGTCGGGTATTGAAAAAAAAAAAGTCATTATGTTTTCTAACTAGTAAATATGTATAAGCATTCTACTGCCAGTGTGCAGAACTAATGGCTTTCTTGCTGCAACTTGTAATTATGGGAATGGAAAATACACAGAAGATAATCAACTAATATTTTATAAATATACGGCCTCAAAAATTGGTAACAAAAATACCTTATATGTGCAATTTGAAATGAATGTGTAATAAATACCTAATCCTCACAATAATATAAAGTTTTAACTACTTTTTATCGAAAAGATTTATACTTATGTAAAAAAAATGATCATTTAAATATTTTAAGCAAAAAGTAAGTATATATATCTCTGTGCAAATTATTTTTTAAAAAAGAAAATAAAAGAGATTTTTTCGCACATGAATATAACCCTCGCGCAGCGGGAGTAGTGCCAGGTTCATTTGTGATAAGACCCGACCTGCTACCGATCTCTTTTCACCCCGGTTGAACCATTATGGTGTGTTCCCATTATAAAAAAATAACCAACAACACGAGGAACTTTAATGCAATCTATATAATATGGAAAGAGGAAACTACTCCCGTTTGAAAATGCACTTCACAACGAAACATTTTTTTAATCATCTCTGAAGAAAGCACAGAATCGGGCGAAAGAATACGTCAATTGTGTGCTTGTTCTAAATTCGTTTCCACACTGTTTGAATTATCCTGATCAAATTTTGCATCGTATATAAATTTAAGCCTGGAAAGTATCGTAGCTTTGTGATCCCCTCAATTTAATGATTATAAAATATAGTTTAATTCCAATCATCACTATTCCTAATAATAATAATATCGAGCAGAAGCTGAACAAAGCTGTCCTTAATGAAGACTTTTTAGTATAGAAACACACCTCTCTTAACAGAAAAACGTACTGAAATTTTCCCAAGCCCTAACTCTGGTCAATTTAGATACCATCGCACATGTCAACTTCTCTCTTCAGCTCTGGATGATGAATTACTGATTGTTAGATACTTTAAGTTCTGCACAGAAGCTGGGCGCATGAGAAAGAATGCAGGGCAAAGGATACTGGAGGATGACCTATCTGTAAATAGGTAACTGAATGTGAGACAAACTTTATTTTGTTGTAAATGTTTCCTCTTCCCTCTCCTCTTGCTGATGTGTAAATACGGCGAATCCTATATGGGGCGGAATGCCCTAAATAAAGGCTTTTGTTGTTGTAGTATAGAAACACAAAAATAAGGTTAGATGTACCATTTTCTGAGTTGTTCCAGTATATGTTCTGGAGAACAATATACAAAAGCATATTCGATCGATTTAAAATTGAATATATACTATCGATACCATATCGTATCCCCATCGTGTTTCTGCTATCAATATAATTAATCATTTATAAGATGTGTTAGAGTGTGAGGGGAGATATTTATGAATGACAGCTGGACGTTTTATCAGTATTTTTTTTTATTAATACAATATGTTTACAATAAGAAGAAGAAAAAAAAAGGAAGGGGATTTGGCTCATTTGTTGCAAATCTTTTCATGACTCGAAAAGTCACTCTCAGGAAAAAAAAAATTGGAAATATTTTAACATATATATATATTAAAAATAAAGAAGGCATCTCCTGACCACGAGCACATGTGCTTTTTAGATTTATCTAAAATGAAGGCCTCGTGAAAAGCTTTCGTGTGTAAGCCATCGAATAAATAAATAATTTTAAAATTTTGAATTTGAAAATATTTTTCTTCATTAATTTCAGAATAAAACAACTAGCTAAAAGAGACGTTTGCTCATCTCCACAAAGCTTGCAATTAAACAGTACACTGAAGAAAAAAAGTGCTAGATGAAGACCAACTCGTTGGTCGCATGACTCATTGCTAATTTAGTCTAAAAAAAGCACTTGGCAGTCCTTTTACATTCCTAATTATACTAATAATGTATAATTACATATAATAAGCATAAAGATTTGCCTTGCCAGAGCCGTGCATGGCTAGTGACTGGTTTAGAAAAAAGTAGCAGTTTAATTGGAATGACCTGTCAAAGAAGAAAAGCGAAGTCTTGGAAGAGCAGGGCGGGTCGAAGGCCGTTGAAACTGGGTGAGGTCCAAACTGACCGGAAGGCCATGCTAGAACAACAGCTTTTTTTGTAAAAGATCCGTCATTTCTATTCCGATCAAACTGATTGAGGATTCCTCGACTCCTTTCTTCTTGTTGCAAGTTGGGATAGCTATCTGTAGAATGGATGTGAGGTTTTATCTTTTACTGGGATAGTTCATTTGGTTCTTGCATTTCCTCCGCCTTACTGCCTTCCAATCTGGTGTCGAACACACGTTTGGAAAGTCTTCCTTCCTTCAACATGTCGGAGCCCATTGGAATTGTTAAAAAAAAAGACCGTAGATACATCAGCGCCCCCTGTTCTTAAGATTCCTTGGTATTTCAGTGAATCACCTTCCTCAGACGGGGAATGAGTTATTGATTCCTAGTTCTAATCACCGAAAGGTCAGGAAAAATAAATAACTAGAGAAAGGTTTATGTGTCTGTGTTACCTTTTTTTAAACAAACTCCCAAACAGCAAATGTTTTATCATTATTGGAGTTTTTTTTATCACTACTTTCTCGTTTGTTTTAATTTCTCTCCAATTAATTTGTATTAGAAGCCTTTGAATGGCTTAGAAATAGAAAAGACCGGATTATTAAATCTATTGGTGAAACTGACTTCCATATTTGACTGCCTTTACTTATCCGCAGTATAAAAACCATTTATTGTGTGGCATTTTAAAAATTATTTTCCACACTGCATATGTTGAAATAATAGTGGGTAAGGAAGTTTGAGACTGCTTTACTGTTCAAATCTTCATTTACAAGGTGCCAAAACTCCGTTTATAGTTGTGTATACTCACTAGCGGCGTTGACAAACTCAAGACCAACTGAGAGAGATATTAGTTTTTATTATTTTAAAAATAATACTTCAATAGGGGTTTTAAACTTGAATTTTGTGTTTGTGTGTGAGTTCCGGTCTAAAAAATTGCTTATATCATTAGATCAAACCCTCTTCACATAAAAAAAAAGTGTTTTCACCAGAATCGCAGAAAGGCATATAATTGTTTTGAAACCTTGACAACAATAAAATCCCAACAAAGCTATCTTCCGTGATACAATGAAAGTCTGAGATACAAAGAGTTTAGTTTCCATTTAAATACGAGATTACAGGAAGGATACTTTATTCCAGCAAGACAATAGAGAATACATCCTTCCAAACATATAGAAGGTCATAGAACAACAATCAGTATATGGGGTCTATAGCAGTGACTACTTCAGAGTCACGTCTCGATGTTAGATGCATCTTTGGAGACATACAACAGCATGTAATTTTATATACAGGTGATACTGCAAAGTCAGATTTTATCATCTAGGAGAAATAAATCTCAGGTTAGCGACTACCCTTAGAAATTCCCAACTCCTCTTCCTTTACAATGATTATTATCTAATTAAAGACTACAGGTTTTTGTCACAATAACATTTTTATGAGGAAATGTATTTTTCTATTATAGAGGATGATGGTTGAAGCAGAAGAAAGTTTCAAAATGTTCAAGTCTGAGGGTGTTTGGATTTCTTGATCCACCATATGGGTTGGTGAAGAGCTAAATCCTTGACCGTCCGCTGTTAACCCAGCTCGGCCGGCCCATGGTTATCATACGCCTTCGACCTTGCCGCAGTGTTGAAACAATGGGTTGGGAAAGATGGGAGAGAGTGGGCGCAGGTCTCGTCTGCCCTAGGCCGCTGACCTGAGCTACTTACTGGGGTTTTTCCATTCTTGAATGCCTTGGTACTGCATATGGAAGGGTAAAATACGGCTCCATATAACCCTATACAGATTGTTGCATCTGGGACAGTCAAAGATCAAGTTATAGGATCCTGGCCAAAATAGCACTATAAATAGGATGGCTATGGTATATTGAAAAGAAAATTTTGTGATAGGGAACCAAAACCAAAAAGCACAATAAGCGGGAGGGCGCATTATAATAAGTCTTACTGCATTTATGAGAATCGTTCCTCTCTAACTTCACACTTTGATCTTTGCTATTCAAACAAACACACATTAGTGCTTTCAATAGAAATAAACAGCATATCTAAGACAATAAAATGAATATTACCATTCCTATTCCCATTTTTATTATTTTGAGTTCTTAAAATCCGATTTTTTCCCTTCCAACGAGACAATTAGATTTCATACCAAAATGAGATTCGAGGGACCAGGTTTCAACCTACAAAACGACACGTTTCAAAGAAAAAATAAATTTAAACATGTTAGTCGCATCCCTCTAAACCCAAGGACCTTTTTTTTTTAAGTTTGAGCTTATTTTGGAGTACAGTAGAACCTCTATGAGAGGTCACCTCTCTACAAAGGACAGTTTTCATTTGCAAAATTACCATTTTTACTATTTAGCAACTCTCCGGTAAGAGGACACCTCTCCCTAAAGAACACTTTGGCTCTGCAATTGGATATCCTTTACATGGAGGTTCTACTGTATATGAATACTTTTTGTAAATATAAAGCAATAACGCGCCATCTATATATATCAAAAGAAACCATTAAGACACGAATGTTTCTTTCAAACATAAATCAAATATCTACTATCCTTACTGCGATGAAAAAAAATATATGAGAAAAAAATAATACTGATGAGCCAAGCCTTCCCAATTTGTACCTTCAAATATATTTTGATGAGCGGTTCGTTCATCCTTTTACTTAGTTTTTGTTTTGAAATAACAGTAAGAGAGAGAAAGAGTCGAACGCTACAGGTGAGCCACAAGCTCATTCCGAAAAAAAAAAAAAAAACCTGATAAATATATGCAAAAATAAATATAAACAAAGCAATGCAATAGATATAAGAATAATCAACACAATAAATAAATATAGTAGAACCTTCCTCTAAAGGACACCTAATTGCAGAGTCAAAGTGTCCTTTAGAGAGAGGTTCCTCTTACCGGAGAGCTACTAAATACTAAGTAATTTTCAAATGAAAACTTTTCTTTGTAGAGAGGTGTCCTCTCATGGAGGTTCTGATGAATCCATATATTAAGATGCCTAAAATAATTTGAGTTAATTAAAAAACTATTAATAATGATAATGATGTGTCTGTGACACCATTCCATAGATATGAATAATGTAATTTATAAATTATCTTTGGTTGTGCGCTGTATGTTCTACATTTGGAATAGGTAACAGAATAATGGAGCATGTCTTTAACATAAATAAACCAAGTCCGAGATGGGATTAGAAAAGTTTAATTAGAAAGGAATGAAGAAAAAATAGAGATAAGAACCTCAATTGGTTTTATTTAGCATTTTCAGGCCTCAGGGTCTAGGTAACCTCGGACACATGACATTTTGTTTGTGGACTGCCATGACGTATTTTGAAGAAAGAGGTTGTTTGGCCGGCATTCGTAGTTCTTAAATACTAGCCGAATGACCCGGGCAACGCCCGTGTTTTACCCGATTGAATGTTTTGATTCAAATACTATTTGTTACAATTATAAATTGGCGCCTTATATAAATGCATATGTTAGTTAATAACTATAGCCTATGTGCTTTATCTGTCTATGTACTGTTGGCTTCCGTAGGCGTCTCTTACTGGGAAAAAGAAAGAGAGGATTTCATTTGGTTATTAACTAATATATGCATTTATTTAAGGAGCGACCCGCTCCAACACAATGGTTACAAAAACGAAAAAGCGAGTGGGGCGGGGGGGGCATGATGGGGGGGGCAAAGGTGGCGTGATCGTAGCCGACCAATAGGAGGGCGCCATTCCAAAAAAAAAGCAAACGGTGACAGAGATGACTGATGAAGAATGACGCTCGTAACTGTATATAGAATATGACACTTCGGCAAGAATGTCTTTTATTTTTAAGAACAAGACTTATTTGTTGGGGATATAAACAACATTCTTACGTTTTAGAAGTTCTCTCTTCTTAAAAAATGACCACATAGTTTGCTTAAATACCATTTATAAGATTCCACCCTCCAGTGCAACATATAAAAGCAGAATGATCCAATACAATATTGGAGCTCTAAAGAAGCGGTCTGGTAGATTAAATTAGCGAAACCGCTGGGAGGGTTCTCCACTGATGAGCTAAACCCTCCCAATATTTTTTTCATCGCAGTAAGGACAATAGAAGTTTGAATTATTTGTGAAAAGAAACATTTGCGTCTTAATGTTTTTATTCGTTATATATAGATGGCGGGAAATATTTCAATACATTCTGAATAAAACAGATGAAATCTTGTAATCTTCTTTTAAATCATTGATAAAATTTTCTTACTTTTATCGAAAGACACTCTGAAAATTCATTTCTCTCATCCTAGCAAATTATGTTTGAACAAATGAAATTTTTATAAATATTTTTTTTTCTAAAATATAATGTAACATAGAGAAAAAGGAATAAACAAATTTCATGGTGATAGAAGACAATTTTGTTTCAAATAAATCAAATCCTTTTTACATGAAAAATAAAACAAAGAGGAAACGCGATAAAAGTATGAGGATAAATTATAAATCTGTCAATTAAAAAAAATATATGTGAATAAAATATAATAAATTAAAGATTGACACGTATAAAATATATAACTAATATTATATTTTAAAACTTCAGTATTTTGAAAAACTTATTCTATATACAGTTACGAGCGTCATGCGTCATCTCTGTCACCGTTTGCTTTTTCTTTGGAATGGCGCTCTCCTATTGGTTGGCTACGATGGCGCCGCCACTACGCGAGACACTTTGTTTTTGACTCTGCCCCCCCCCCACTCGCTTTTTGGTTTTTGTAACTATTGTGTTGGAGCGGGTCGCTCCTTAAATAAATGCATATATTAGTTAATAACTAAATGGAATCCTCTCTTTCTTTTTCCCAGTAAGAGACGCCTACGAAAGCCAACAGTACATAGACAGATAAAGCACATAGGCTATAGTTATTAACTAATATATGCATGTATTTAAGGCGCCAATTTATAATTGTAACAAATAGTATTTGAATCAAAACATTCAATCGGGTAAAACACGGGCGTTGCCCGGGTCATTCGGCTAGTATGTTAATAAGCCTGAGTAGAGAGAAAGATTATAATTTTTCTTGTGTTTGGTTCATTGATCTAAAATTAATTAGCCACTTCGTATTCCTCATTCTCTACGAGGGGGTGACCAACCTGCGCAGGAAATTTAATTATATTTGATCCATGACCCACACCTTTCCCTAGTATCCCTGTAAAATGGTAATAAAAATCTCCAACATTTTATTTTAACAATAAATTTCTTGAGAAATTATAAAATAATCACAAAATCTATAACGCGTGTAGACATGTGGTGCATCTATTGTAAAACACCAGGCACTATGATGGCCATGTGTACTTAGGAAGTGTAGCAACCAGCTAAAGAAGGCATTACGTCACCAGGTCTCTAGATGGAAGGAATCTGTGCAGAAATCTTTCAACCATGGGAGCCGCTCCAGTCTTCGCCGCCGTCCTGGCCGCCCTCCTCTACATGGCTGCAGCCTATCCCTCGGGAGCCCCTGCCAAGTCCTGCGGCCACATGACGCCCAAACACAACAGCTCCCTGGCCCAGGGATCCTCCTGCCCCTACACCATCGCCGTCACACCTCAGCAGATCGCCCCTGGAGAGGCCGTCTCTGGTAACTACCGAGTTCTCCATTTAAATACGCTCTTTCA
Organism: Cordylochernes scorpioides; assembly: GCA_030710605.1. Taxonomy (NCBI): domain Eukaryota; kingdom Metazoa; phylum Arthropoda; class Arachnida; order Pseudoscorpiones; family Chernetidae; genus Cordylochernes; species Cordylochernes scorpioides. Next base: position 26,756,750 of record CP092877.1, on the reverse strand, counting down.
GCGGTACATATACTAAAATCGCAACGATACAGAGAAGATTAGCATGGTCCCTGCGCAAGGATGACACGCAAAATCGTGAAGCGTTAAACATTCTTCCTTTTTAAGTGCCAAATCTTTACTTTAATTTAGATAACTTCTTTATATTTCTTTCTACCTTTAACAATGGTCAATAAATGGTTTTAAAATATCCATAAAACCTCTCTCGACTTTAGCTCTTTAACGTTATTCATTACCATCATCGTATTTCAAATGGACGCTGTCTATGATCGCTGGAAACACTATCAATATATTAACCCCACAGGACTGAGTTCTCTGAGGTCTCAACATATCGCTTCAAAAGTCTCAGGTACAGCTGGCGACTTTATTAATACACTACTTGCCTCTTCTTTCTCATCTTTGGTGTAACTCTCAACAGATCATTGTAGGATCTTCGGTACAACTGGCGACTCATCCATACACCCAATAGGATAATTTCTGGTCACCTTGTAGTTTTATGTTAAAATATAAGCCTATAGCAACCCGAAATAAAATGTCTCTAATATGACCATTCCTCTCATTGTCTTGAGACGAAAATACCGAGAGGTAGAGACCGATATTTTCCTGGAAAATTACAATATTATTATCTTGAATCCTACAAGTTTCTTCTAGAATTAAGATCCTATAATCTCCAGTTTGCTCATGCACCTTCCAGTTGTATATACTAAGGTATGGAGCCCACTAACTAATAATCTACAGTATCCGTGTTAAACCCCAGCATGTGGTGTCTGCAGTTACCATCTCCGGACCTAAACCCTACGCCGGCTACCTGCTGAGGACCTTCGATGCCAGCGGCAACGACGTGCTCGGCACCTTCAACGCCGCCTCTGACCCTCTGGCTAAGGAGCTGGAATGCACTGAGGGATTCAAGGTAAACGTGGTTGAATTGTCTTTGAACCAGCCAGCTCCTTCGTATAAATCCAAGAACCGATTTCTGTATAAACCCATAAATTCTTCTCTCTCGTATACATAAAATATGACAGAAAAATCAGGAATTTAGCGATACTTCTTTATTAGAATGCTGTTGCTGTTGTCGTGTCCAATGAAGAGCCTCAGATGTCCCCATGCATCTCTATCTCAGCAGTCGCGATGTTCTCTATCTTTGGTGTGCAAAGCTGCTGTTCTGGGCTCATGTCAATTTTAAGCAAGGCTGCGGCCATTACTGGATATGAGAATATGTGGGTAGGTGTCAGTTCCACACCAGGACAATTGTTGCATGTCTTCGTAGTAGATTTCACATCAGGAGCCCGGACTGCAACTTCTAACGTTACCCCGGATGCGGTAGGATTGCTGAATATATCAATGTTTTCTGAATAATATAACAATATTGATAGCCTCTGTGTCATAATATTTTAAAATGGAATATATATATTTGCAACATTTTAAACTTCTTAATCATTTGGCCATGAGAGTTGTATTAAAAAACATACAAGGATGTCAGTTGCATAAATATTTCACCATTATAATGCTAATAAACGTGTAAATTATAGCCTTTGTGCTTAGAATTGTGTTGTAACAAAGAATGATAAAAAAATGTAACCGTAGTTTTTTGCCGCATTGCAACTTCCTATGATTCAAAGTTTATTATTTCCTTCACTCCCATGTTTTGATGGATCTTTTCCTTGATTTCCATTATTTCCTCTCAGTATGCATCATTTTTTCTTTCTTTTGATGGATAAATATGATTTTATACCATATTCGTTTGTACTTTTTTCTTGAACCAAATTCTTTACCCCAGTACAATATGCCTCGCCCATATCTCTATTTACTTATTTGAATGTAAATAACAAAGGGTTGTCTATAAGTGATGTTCCTAAAGAAAGTATAGAACGGGTGACGACAGAATGCTGGTTGAGGCAACAAGGGATCGTTAAGTGAGTCACGATGACACCGACCCTTACATTCGACCTTGCTTTTACGTGTCTTTGTGTGATGAGATAGGTTCCAAACTTATAGGTTAACATCATTTGATATTTATTCCGACAGATGGGGCAAGCCATCAGCAACTCTCAGTTGGAATCTCTCAGATGTCTTTTTTCTTAATTAATTCGAAATGTTACGCTAATTATCTGATTAAATTTCTAACTATAAAACTCCACACATGTGAAATGGTATAGGAACAATAGTAATAATTATCCATTTTAAAAATTGTTGTAAAGATGATTTTAGAAGACGTAGTGGTAAGATTTCTTCGAAATTAGAATACACACACACACACACACACAAAAGCCTTTATTAAGACACACAGGTCTTACAGAGGATTCTCCTTGGGGTTACAGGACGGAGAAACCTATGAAAGTGGGAAATATAAAAAATGGAGAAAGATTATATACATATGGTAAATATATACAGATTATAAGAAAAAAAAAAAAGAAAGAAAAAAAATTGGAAATATGGATGGGAGAAGTGGAGAGCGAAAAGAGGAAAGAAAACAGGTGAAATTAGAATATAAATTTGTATAGATTTCAATATTGGAATATGATGGCTATATGATATATGCAGTCTATCTGTTCACAAAATTATAAACTAGGCTCGTATGTTTATTTTTTTTTTACTTCTCATTTTTTTAATCATTCAGTAAGGGCATTGGGGCGGGGGGCAAGTTCATCTACACAGTCAGTAAGAAACATACAAAAGTAAGAAACATAAACGCATAGTTTGATTTTGAAATTGAAATGTAATATATCACACAATAGAAAATAAATTGATATCATGCAAATATATATCTTAAAGTGAAAACAAAAGTGAAATACATATACCAGCATTACAATTGGGGATTTGTAATGCTAGGTTTGAGTGCAAGAACTACACTTATGCATTCAGGAACATGCTATCAAATGATATCCTTCAATTGTAGTTTTTGACTGTGTTAGTATTTTCTGCTAGAGAGTCTACACACAAAAAATAAACGTGCTGATCTACCGATTGTGATGTACACGATCCACATGGCACATCCACTGGGCTACCGGTCCGTCCAGCTTTGTCAGTCCGACGAACCGTCAGGAAACGAGACGTAATTCCGGACAAAGCTCTATTTTGCCGCTCCCAGCTATTCACTCAAGGCCGGAACCATTCCTTCCTGTCCATTGTTGGTCACGCTACACAAACCTTGCTCGACCGCAGCCGTTTTGCTTTGGGTTAAGGGCAAAGTTCAGAGTGACCGGGGATCTCTCAAACATACTTCCACTTCCGAGTCTTTTCTTCCTATGCAAAGTTAAAAGTAATCAAGACATTATTACTGCAAACATACCCCAACTCTATCAACTAGTCTATTTTATTCTGAGCATTAGACAACGTATGTGTGTCCTCTAGACAGTGTCATTTCAAACTTGCCTTTAACATAGTTGATATTCTGAGAAATGTTCATCTTCAATTCTGGACATTTTGAAATTTTTCAAAGACTTTAAACATCCAACCATCTCAAGCATTTTTCACAAAATCTTTTACTATCTTTTCGTTTATGCACAATCTCTAGTGATGGTAGCATTTAAAATGATAAGTCACAAGTCCTGACAAGATTCAAGAAGCTGTATTTGCCATCAATATACCATGTGCTATTGTACGCTAGTCTTAACATGCGGGTGTTAACAGGACGGACTCACTCACACTTCTCGGGATTCCAAGAGCCAGACCACCGTCGAATGGACTTCTCCTGCGGACTTTAGTGGCCAAGTCATCTTCAGGTAGCGTCAATATGGTCTTCTTCAGCTCTGGACTTAATTAATGCTAGCTACAGAAGCTCTGCAACTCTTCACCTACCTACAAAGATATTGTTGAAAATCTTTAATTCTTCTTTATCAGGGCAACTTCACTTTCAGGGGATGGTGGGGGTGATCTTGCAGAATTAAACTATCGTTTTATTTCAGAACATCGCAGAGCTTTGCAAAATTGCTAAACTTCCAACGACTTTGAACCTCATATAGCACCTAATGTTGATTAAAAATACCAGATTTAATAAACAGAACATTTTTTAAAATAAACTCGCACATTTATATAATGAAGAAAAAAAAAACGTATTCAAATCTAGCTTTGAATTAAAAAAAACATTATTCAAATTTACCTTTAAATTCAAAGCTTGCCAAAAGGTTGGCATTGAGGAAATTTGACATAAAATTTTAATATCCATTGAGAAAAAAGTGATAAACAATGGGGCGCCTCTCTCCAAGAAAAGTTTCAACTTCCTAGAAGAGAAAAACTTCACAGAAGATTTATATATAATGACGTTGACGGGGAAAACGACAATCAGCTGCACATTTATTCACGTAGCGTCTGCCAAAATGACCTTGGCGCAATTAGTCATTACGTTTTCCTGATATGAGGAAATTTAATTCTTCCTTTGTTATCCCATTTCAAAACTCTTCAAAGTTATTATTCACAATCTTCGAGATTCAATATTTTGAGCTATTTCATGATAGCTCTTTCTTAGATAAATAAAAACGATTTCCTCAGAAATTTTCCATGCTGATTCATTTCCCCTCTCTCGTGAATTATTGAGTATTAAACTTAACATATTCCTACTAAATATTCATTAGCTTCAACTCAGGTTCCAGAGAAACTTCTTAAAGATTTCACGAAGAGAAGAAATGAAGGGTGCATTGTGAATATTTATAAGTTCCCTGTCTTAATGCAACTGGTTGGGTACCTAACTATTATTTTGAATCATTATTCCTGGCACACACAGTAACGTGAGATGATGACAAAGAGATGATCGAGTAGCACTGTTCTACAGGAACAATCAGCATCATCTATAAGAAAGAACTGGATGCAATAAAAAATCTCGAAATCTCTCAGATAATATTCAAGAAGTTACTTCCAGACTCCCTGCCGGCCTGGAACTACCTGGTTCACCGCGGCAATCTGCCCTCCCCATGACTAGACATATAGACTGTAGCTGTACAGCCCGGGTAGTTGGCGATTTACGCTCCAGGAGCCCGGGTTACCTCAATTTTCTCTCTCTAAAATTCAAGAATCTCTTTCCTATTTAGCAGTCAATGTGCCTTCTTCAAACGCCCATTTCCTCTACACTCAATATAGCGTCAGTCAACAATCTTTACCAAGCCGCTTATATTGTAGAATTTGATGGCTTCGTTTGTAGTTTTGTAGAGAATTCAAGTGGTTGAATGTCTTTGTATCTTGCATCTTAGTTTTGAGAAACATCCAAATAATTTTGACTACAAAATTCCTAATTGTATTTCTTTGTGATCAATTTAAATGAAATTATTCTTTTAAAGATTCACGAAGCTTCATTAAAAGCTCAGTCTATTCACGAATTTATATGTTTATTTAGTAAACTTTTAAAATCGCAAGATATTTTTATGTTAAAATTCCATAAAAGGTTGGGGGGAATAGAAAAATTCAAAAAGGTATGCATGGATCTACAAAAAAAAAAAGCTTTTTATATATTCGAACATTGTTTAAAATCGTTCTTCTATTCGTTAATACACTTCTACAAAGCCTTTTAAAATACATTTTAACCGGGTTTTAAAGCGAAAATAACAAATATCTAAATATGTATGAGTTAAGATAGATTTGAAACGGTCTAAAGTGAGCAAACAGCGATACTCGCGGGTATAAAGGAACGGGGAAAACATTAAAGAAAAGATTAGATGTATGGCTGAGAGAAGAGTTTTCATACTTCCTAGTCAATATTTGTGGAGAAATGTTTCAATAGACAAAGAACCATTATCTTAGTTAAGTTTATACTTCAAATACCCTTGTTTTCTCTAAAGGACCTTTTGTACACATGACCCAATTTATTCTGGATGAAAGAATGGTTGTGTGATGGGTTGGATCTTTAGAAATAAAGAAAGGATGACCCTCTTTATGTTAGACTTAGAAGATCTAGGTGTAGAATGGAAGCATTTGTCTGTTTCCAGATTTATTTTAGGTGTATCCCCATAGAGCTGAAAGATTCGCCATTCCAATACATCAACTTTCTTAATGTTTCAAAAATGAAATTAACGACCTATTGTCATTCTTTTTTTCCCCAAGGACAAGTTATATAAAGATTTGAAACTGGTATAGTTTCAAGTAGAATGTTTTAAACGTAGAGATACGATCTGAAAAAAAGCGATGATACTATAGCTGCAAAGATATTAGGTAAAAATCGTTTCGAAGAGTGCCTGTTTATTAAAAAAAAATAGAATTTAATTTGTGAATGTTAGAGTTAATTTCCACATGCCAATTTATGCTTGGTTTAAAAAAATATATTACTATCCCATTGTATAATTACACAAGGTCATGGAGAATATTTATAGATCAAATTCACAATCTTGGTAGGGTTGGAATACAGGTCCTGCCCTGAGGCTCCCATACATTCCAAGAGGTAGTCTGGTGAGGCCTCCTTGGTCCTGCAGATGGTGCATTGTGGGAAGGTATTTAGACCATCCTGGAAGAGGAGTGGTCTTGTATGACCAGTTTGAGCCTGGAAATACAGGTTGCTGCCTGTCGGTTCATCCCACATTCCAGAATAGCTCCAGGCTTTTGGTTCAGATACCAATGATGGGATGTTGACTTCTGCATTTTTGTTTGGGTTTTTGCTTGTAAAATCGTTTACTCAACGTTAAAGAAACTGACTGATGTATAATCTATTTCTATAGTGTGGTCCTCAATGTGCCCCGGTGTGGTTCCAGAGCCACGATGGTCCAAGACTTTCTCACCTGGTGGCCCAACTGCAACTCCAGCCCACTCACCGTGCAGTGAACCTCACATCTTCTACCTTTTTTTATTAAATTCTCTTAATAAAAAAAACTTTTTAATTTGTAATCTGTTTATGTATTTTTTTTACATAATAAAATATATTCTATAAAATAATCCCTTGCATAAATATTGAGTAAAATCAATCATTCCTCCAGGGAAAAGTGTCAACCTAACTATGTATTCCTTGCTTCCTTGGTTTTTCTAGTAGCCTATATTTATTCATTTGTTTGTCCTCTTATTAGATATATATATTTTTAAAATATTTTGTCTCAATTTGTATAATAGTCAAAAAGACACTTTTCCCTGGAGGAATGATTGATTTTACTCAATAAAATATATCCTGATACGAAGGTGAACTAAAAAATAACATAAATTATAATGCTGCGCCTCGTGTACTTGAAGTACGATAGAACCTCCCTGAAAAGGACACTAGCGCTAGAGAACACCTCTCTTGAAAGGACAGTTTTCATTTGCAAAATAACCATTTTTACTATTTAGCAATTCTCCTGTAAAAGGACACCTCTCTCTAAAGGACAATTTGGCTCTGCAAGTAGGTGTCCTTTACAGGGAGGTTCTACTGTGGCAGGTTCCGCTACTAGAGAGCTGTTGTAGGAACTCTCCTGAGACAGTCTGCCAAGTGACGTCACTCGACATCGAGTGTGGGTTCTGTCACAGTTCTGTGTGTCTTTAGAGCATCGTTACAAGGCATAGAGACACGCTGGTTCTTCTCTCTCTCATGCTATCGCTTCTCAATGTCCTACTGCATTCATAAGAAAATTTTGCAAACGAAATTGAATTTTTACAAGATTATTCTATTAATTGATGTGTTATTACGGCAAGGAATAGTATTGGGAGGGTTGAGTCTACATCCTCGTAGCTTAGCTTCTAGACCCTCTCAATTTATTTTCTTCTTTAAAAAAACTCAAGTAATGGGTATTCAATTAATTTTCAAAAGCACACATGGATTTTTATATCTAGTTTGAAGCCACGCAATATTTGAATTATAATTTAAAATAGTTTTGTATATATGTGTGATAAAGGGGGGTCGAAGAGACTCCAGATTCCAGAGCAAGACGGCGTCAAAGATGACAAAGGAGTGACGAGTGTCTTACCTTATCGAACACGCCCGGACTTAAGAAACTGCTTTTCGTCCCAAGACGGAGGATTTTTGGGGCGTCTTGGTGAATGACGTAGTCCCTGTTTTGTCCAATTATATGTAAAGTGTGAAGCTTCCATCGCGGGTGATCTCCTGAATTAAGATTCTGCGTCCTTACTTTTCTTTTGTCAGCCCCTTGAATTAATTCATTCTTAATCCATTGGCACAAGATACATTTTTTGTTACATGGAAGTTTATACATTTTTATATTTTGGAATCAGAATTTAAATTTATGTATAGCTGTGGAATGATGATTGGGATTGCGATTTTATAAAAATGCGTTTAGATTACTAGAAAAATGATTGATATAAGATGAGCATATTTGTTGTGTGCGGCTTATACATCAGAGATGCCTATTATAAAATAATACCTATGAACAGGTGGGAATATTACTTTTACTAAATGAGTTATTATGGGTTATATACATATTGTGTTGGTCATAAACATAGAAGTACATATTCATGATAAAATTGTGAAAAACGTTTAAAATTACAAAATATTTTCTCACAATGAGTTTATTTTTATTTCAAAATGCTAGCTTTCAAGTGATAATCGCTCTTTAACGGGCTTAATTAAAACATCGGTTATTTCTTACAAGAAATATTTACAAATACATAAGCGCGCAGCGTGGTTATTTACAAATTTTTAGAAGTATATATTGTGTGAGAAAAGTTATATTATTGTTAATTTTTTTTTGCAAACGTAATGTTAGAGTTTGAGAGTGAGTTTGAGTGATGTTAGATGTTTTAAACTATTGTTGCATATCTCTCATTGCACATTGCAAGTGGCGTTAGGGTGGCTATAGGATGAAATACTATTGTACAAAGAATTCATTGGTTGACCTAATATATTGATGAGTATTTCCTCAGTGTGGAACTAAGAAGGACTCTCTTAAGGTGGAGGAACCTTCCTCGCTGAATAAAATTGCAAATATATTTCACTACTTTATAATTATATTGCTATTTTAGATATTTTTATTTATCTGTTGACTGAGAGTCAATAAAGGATTTTAAATTGTCAATAGTCTAATATATTGAAGTGCAATATACACTCATAGACACAATTTAAGGAAGTGAAAAGTCTTTGGTATATCCGGTCGTCTGTATTATATTTTGTTTAAAGAGACAGAAGCAATTTTGCTCACATTGTATATCAAATATATTTCAGAGTAATGGTCTGAATTCCGATATACATGCTGAAAGGTACAAATTCTTTAAGTTTTGTCCATGAAGGTATATATATGAAAAAAAAAAAAAAACATTTTTAAAGTTCAACTATTGAAGGATTTCAAAAATTTAAAAAATTATAAAAATGTTTTTATGGAAGATTCTAGGGAATTTGTCATTAAAAATGGCTTTTTAACCACTGATGTTTCACAATCGATGAGTCAATATTTTTCATATATTTTTTTATTAATTGCAGCTATTCATCTTATAGAATTTGAAGCAAATAGTGAGAAAAAAATCCTTGTTGTGTCCATCATTGGATTAGTAACGATTCACTAGATCGGGTACTATAAAACCTGCGGTTATCCAAAAAACGGGTAGTATGAAAAAAAGAGGGCTCTTTGCACGTGTACTATATCTCTGTACTCTGAAATTAAGACAGATAGATCTTGGATTTTACCAGAGCGAAGTTCTTTACCCCTTTGTAAAAACACTAGTTTGAAATTGACGGATCCTATGGCTTAAACAACATCTAGCATGGAACCTGCTCATGCGATGCCAACAGCGTTATGTCAGGAAAATATGGCAATAAATATGTAGCGAAAATTTGTCACATAAATACTTTCCAACTTTTTTTTGCAAGCAATTATTTATTTAAAAAACGAGTTTTCCACGATTTGAACCTCTTGTATGGTCGAGAGCGTTAAACGTTGCGCAAAGCCATTACACAACTTGCTTATATGTAACATAAAGGTGCGGGAGTATGGTATTCGTGTAATACTAAATGACACACCTATCCCTTTAAATATGCATTAAAACATTCTATTTTGAAAATGCTGCTCCAGCAGCTTAAACATCTTTTTGGCTGATTCGTCCGATTTCATGCCTCCTATCGTAGGATGTTATAGAACTGAAGCTGCCCCTGTTCTGATGAGGGCCAAAGGCCGGTATACAGGTTGTTGCCTGTTGTCTGAATTTGCCAAAACTGGTGTTATGACTTCACAGCTCTTAGTAAAGTGTTTTACTAGAGTGATGGACATAATGCATTATATATTATGCCTCATTAATATTTCTTTCCTTCAGCTAATGTTTTGCATCTCTTGAATTACCCTCTAGGATTTTTATTTTTATTTTTTACTTCTCATTAAATTGTTCATTTGCATGCTTTTTTCTATATGTAAATTAATATGTGTATGTATATATTCACTACAGCCATCGATATCGCTCATAGTGTCGTTATATCTTGCCTGTCGAAGGGCTTTTGCCCGAAAGCTTGCCCTAATGCACCAATAAAAGAAACTCGTCTTCCTTCGCCATGTTTTTTATCGTCTAAATAATGCATCGTTCTGAGACATAATTACTTAGAGAAGAACATGAATCCTCCCACAACTTTGTTGTAAGGTTACCTGAAAATCGGCCCTTGTCACATTACCAGCCTAAACGCCTTTTTGGTAAATTCGACCGATATCATAACCCCTATCGTAGGATGTTAGAAAATCGAAGTCGCACCAGTACTGATGAGGGCCATAGCCCGAAAGCATGATATACAGGTTGTTGGAATTTTGTCTGAAATTTTCCAAAACTGGTGTTATGGCTCATTCCTTATCATCACCTTTAAGTCTTTTAAGAGGGTGATAAACTAAATACATTGTTTTACTGCATATTTAAATGGAGAGGTGCCTCTTGTACCTACATATGTAAATATCTAAAGAGACAAGGGTCACCTCTCCCGTTTATTTTGACGGGAGATGCGACCCTCGTCTCTTTAGATCAATTTCCTCCCGGCAAAATTTCCATCTATATATATATATATATAATATGATTCAAATAGTTTTGAATTTTGATATCTCTATATATATATAAATGAATGTTTGTATGTCTGTCTGTATGTCCGGTAAACAAATTCGCAGTAGTTCACTAATTCAAACCAAAATTTCCATACATAGGTAAAAAAATACGGGGAAGACGATAGGCTATTTTTAAAAATATATAAATCAATTATTAAAACTATATATTTTTAGTCAGAAAATGATGTCTCTATATATATATAAAAATGAATGTTTGTATTTCCGGTATACAAATTCGCAGTAGTTCACTAATTCAAACCAAAATTTCCATACTTAGGTAAAAAAATACGGGGAAGACGATAGGCTATTTTTAAAAATATATAAATCAATTATTAAAACTATATATTTTTAGTCAGAAAATGATGATGACGATATTGCTGTATCATGTTTGATTATTAGATACATAATTATAGCGGGAAAAATTCCAAAAAGCAGAGACCACGGGTGAAACCAGTTCATTATTTTGTACGCAGGAACAAAATTCTAACAGAAAAACATTCATTCGAGCAGAAAACAAAAGCCAGATCATCTTACTATAAAAATATCGCTTCTCAGACACAAAGTTTGGAGCGGGACGTTGCACAAAAGTGACATCCACGGTGCCAATTTATAATTGTAACGAATATTATTTGAATAAAAACATTTAATCGGGTAAAACCCGGGCGTTGCCCGGGTCATTCGGCTAGTATATATATATATATTATTAATAGTAATTTTTTATTTTTGGAAAAAAGAGGAAAAGTAAAATATAAGAACTACAGATTTTGAATTAATTTTGAGTCAGAACAGCAAGCTAATTCTGTATCAAATAGTATCGTTATGAGAATTTCAAGATTTATAAAATTTGTTATTTAGAGTTTAAACATGTGAGGTTTGTTTTTATTTTTATTTTTTAAATAAATAATTAGTTAGAATATAGTAGTATAAAAAAAAAATAAAAAAAGTAACACTAGCAAAGCATCGGCGGTTAAGCGTCATAGGCTGGGTAAAAAAAAAGGAATAAGTGAAGAGAAAGTTTTATAGAAAAGAGCAAAGACAGAACCATGATAATAATTTTCCAAATATAAAATTAAGCTAATTAGAGAAAGAGAAGTATTTTTTATTTTTTTTTGCTTTCGATTTCAACATTATTAAATATAATAGACAAAATTCAAATATATCAAAATATTGCACCAAAGTTATCTATTTTGGACAATTTTTAAGATTCTACAGAATTAACAAAAAATTAAACAACTTTATAAGTAAAATTAAAAACTTAAATGATAAATTTCAAAAAAATGGATTCAGCCAAAATACAATTAAAAATTAACTTTTTAGCATTCAGAAAATATCTTCACAAAAACAAATTTTCTTACAATTTCAACTTCAATGACTTTAAAAATTTCACTATGAGATTTTAATTAACTTTTGACCGGATATTCAAACTTGTTTTCTCTGGTAACTTTAAAATCGAAAATTTATTTATAAACATTAACCGTCTCCCTCTGGGTGAGTAGAATTTGCTTGTGATGTTAATTGTAACATACATATATTGAATTTTAAGTTGATAACATGAACCGCAATTCAATACATATAAATGAAAATTCTACAAAAATGTTAACATCAATACTGACTTCAACTGGAACGCGCAATCTAAATACTGCTTTCGCTTGATGACAATGTCGCAACTAACATGAGTTACATCATCTATCTCTCTGGATTCACTAATACTAACTGCATTCCACTAATCTTGATCATAAAAAAAAAATAATGATAGGTAAATGTTTTAAAATCACACACACACACACAAAAACCTTTATTAAGACACACAGGTCTTACAAAGGATTCTCCTTGGGGTTACAAGACGGAGAAACCTATGAAAGTGGGAAATATACAAAGGGGTAAAAATGGAGAAAGATTATATACACATGGTAAATATATACAGATTATTATTTGAATAATCCTATGGAAAATAAGAAAAAAAACTTTTTTTTTTCGGAAATATGGATGGGAGAAGTGGAGAGCGAAAAGAGGAAAGAAAACAGGTATTTACATATGGAACATACATATAATGGAACAAGTCAATTTAAGCTCTTCTGCTCACACAGCACGAGTGGACCATGGCTTTTTCAAGAAATCTTTAAGAGATTTTCCAGGAAAATCCGAGTGTTCAGAGTTGCAAGGTAAACACCGTTTTATCGGTGTGGGGGGGTTGGCTTATTGTACCTGCCCAAACAAATAATTGGATATTGGCTCTGTCCTCCTCATCAAACAGAAATATTTGGTATGTTTGGATGTTCGGTTAAGTCTTTCTTTTTTACAGCATTTTTATGGAAGTTATATAGATTCAGAGCTACTGAACTATTGTCTATAAAGTTGGATAATAAAGAATGATATGTGAGGTGTGTATGTCCTATCTTAGAGAAAAGTATTTTTATTTCCGTGTCAAGAGGCATGCATTCAAATATATAATGTTCTAAAATTCATTTTCGACTCTATTTTTGCATAGTTGGCAATACAAGTCTTCTGTCCTTAGATATTTTATATGGTCTTCTCGATATGAAACAAATAGAATTCTCAATTGCGCAATGAGGCGTTTGGTCGGCAGTGGGAGTTCACTTAGTAGATAGTTCTCTGCTGCGAATGTTTTATGTAAATATTTGTAGTGTGTGTGCAGCTTCGAATTAGTTATTCTTGATTGATCGGTTTGAATAGACTGTTCTATAGTGATTCTGATAATTTAAGGTATTGTTTTCTGTAAAATATTGGGGTCTGAACAGTTCTTTAACCACATGAATCCAGTTGAGTTTAGGATATTCATTAAATTTTCTGTAAAACCTATAAAGGTATAAATGTTTTAAAATCATAACATTCATAAGGAATGCTGTCACATTAATTGTGTGTATTTATCAGCTATTATAAATATTTTCAAAGAAATTTTCTTTTATTTTTCCCCCTCCTCTTTCTCTCCTTTCCCTTTTCTTTTGTTTTCTTTTTTTCTCCATTTTAATTGGACTTAGAACAAATAATAATTAAGTTTTTAAAAAATATTCCGTCTAGACTAATAGAAACTAATAAATTCAATATTCTGAAACACCAATACCATACCTTTATTTCTGTATTTTCTCTAATTCTTACTTTGTTTGATCCTTTAAATTGATACGATAACTTTAGAATATATTTTTTCTCTCCTTATAGCATACATATCAATTATCTGTGCTTGTTCAATCTTTATAAAGGGGGGTATAGAGAATGAACAATCAATCTAATTGATATGAAGTACTAAAACTTAAATTCCTAAACTTCCTTATTTAGCAGAAACTAGCGGACGTTCCCGGCTTCGCCCGAGGTTTTACCCGAGTAAAGGTTTTTCTAACGAACATTTATTAAAACAATTCTCTATAAACTTATAAAAAAAAAGATATATTTTGATAATTTGAAACTCGTATATTCGAATCTCTCGACAAAGTGAACATTTTTTCCCGGTCCCTGTGTGCCGTGTCATCCTGAAATTTGTCTTTCCTAATTTTCTACATTACAAAATCATCGTTTTATCTAGTGAACATATTTTCCCGGTCCCTTGAAAAATACTCGATAAGTTGAATAAAATCATGGTCGTTTATGGAAGATGGACGTAGTTCCCGGAGGTCACCCGCCCCCTGCGCGCCAGGACCTCTTGATCACTCTGATTGGCCGGCGGCCGGACGGGGGGGCTCTTGATACCTCTGATTGGTCGGTGTGAACTTGGACTGTCCAAGCAACTGGCCAGCGGCCGGACGGGGCAGGGGAGGGCAGGGGGGGGGGTGGGGGGGGGGGGGGGAGGGGCAGATCTCCGTTGCAAGATGGCGCTGCTTGCGAGTCCCGAATTTTGTCTTTCCTAATTTTCTACATTACAAAATCATCGTTTTATCTAGTGAACATATTTTCCCGGTCCCTTGAAAATTTGATTATTATATATCATATATATCGTCTTGCACAATTATTTAAACTTTTTAAAATAAAGTACAATACTTAAAATAAAATATGTTTCTTATAAATCTAAAATTAGAAAATAAACTTTTAAATCGGTAACCTCAAGGAGATAGCACTAAAGCACTAATATTTGAATTAGTTTTACTTAATATATTAGCCCTGAAAGACCCAAGGTCATCAGGCGTGGACCAAAACCTAAGCCTATCTCGGTCTCAATGGTGGAGCTGCTTGCGAGTTAAAGCTACAAATCTGCAAATAACTCTAAGGATATTAAAGATATTCAAGAAATTATTTTTCGTAAACCTTTCCGGAGATACACCTAATAATATTCCAATATTTCACGGCGATTGGATGTATGGTTTTCGAATCCATAGAGGACACACACACACACACACACACTCGGGCGTGCGGCCACGCGTCGCGCGAGCTCCTGAGTTTTTTTCGCCTCTGGCGGGCGAAAAGTATCGCGGATGGCGACAAACCTTATACGGGCTGAAAGCCCTTCAAACGCCAAGCAAAAGCCTGTAAGGCACGGCGAAAAAGCACAACCATGTGCTGAACTATCTGAGAAAGATGTTTTTCAGAAGAAAACTTCAAATCTCTACAACAAAAATCAAAACTATGCAAATCCGCCCGCCGGCGGACATCATGCAAATCCGGCCACGCCGACCGACTTCGTTACTGCCTCGTTTTCCGAGGCCGCTGCCCAAGCCAATAGAAGCTGGGCAGACTTAACGGAGGACAACAAGCACGAATCTGAGGACCCTTTCATCACTGTCCAAAGAAAGAAAAGACGCCGTGGCTCGGCGGAATCACCTGCGGCGGCTGCACCTTCCTCTGGCACCAGAGGCGCAGGAGCCACTCGCCGGCCACGATCATCTACGGGATGGGCACCGCGGGCGGAGGAGGTCAGGACCACTCAGGCGCATATCGCGGAGGCCAGGGCGCGGCAGGCGTCTTCAACAGAGGACCACTGCGTCTATGTAGAACGCAGCCCTGAACTGGAGCCCTACCATTACATCAGGGCCATAGACCGAATGTTTGGGAGCACCAGGGAGGTCTTCCAAGTGACCAAGATGAACGGCCACTTCCTGGTGGGACTGGCAAACAAAAGCATGGCCGAGCGCCTCGTCAACGAGGGCCTCGAGGTGGAGGGAACTCTCCACAGGGCCTTCCCGTTCCGCAAGAGGGCGGAGAGAATCACGGTGGGCAACCTCCCCTTCTTCGTGGGGGATGCAGCCGTCATCAGCGCCCTTTCATCCTTCGGGCGAGTAACATCCATCGCCCCCAAGCTGATGAAGGCAGGCCCTTATGTCTACAACGACGGCCGCCGAGAGGCGTTTATCATCTTCCGCGAAGGAATGACCATCGAGAGGCTGCCCACCCGCCTCGACATCACCATCAAAGGCGAGGCCTGGCCCGCATACCTGTCCACCGGGATTAGGTGCTCCAGGTGCCGTGGCCAAGGACATCGCAGGACCAACTGCCCCCTGCTCGCAGGGCGAACCACGGAACCTGGACCGGCCACACCCAGCTCTACCACTAGCGTCCCACCAGCGACTGCGCCCAAGCTGCCTCAGCAGCCATCTGCCCAGCCTCCACCTCTGGCGTCCCACAGCCCAGCCATGGAGGTCTCCGACGTGCCTCCCGCGAGCCGAGCAGCGCTCCTTCCACCTGCTGCACTCCGGCCATCACCACCAGCGCCTTTGGCCTCACCTGCGGAGGCTGCGCCTCCTGCCCCTCCACCAGTGACCCCTGCTCCGTCCTTGCGAACACCTGGGAGTCGCGAGCCTGCAGCCCCTACACCGGACATTGAGATGTCCAACGTCGAGGAGTCTCCACCTCCACTGTCTCCCCCCGAACCGGCGGCAGTGCCTCCAACACCCCCACTGCCCGCGCCTCAGCCTGCCGGGCCGATACCATCTGCTCCCGACGAGGAGGAGATGACGCCGATCATGAGGGAGGAGTGTATGGTTATTGAAATCTTCAAGAAACTGAAGCACTTAACCTGCCTAAGGCCCTTATATCAATCAGGGATCCAACCGGATGACCTCAAGGATGCCATTCTCTTCATCGATGAAAGAGAGTCCCTCATGGCGAGACTGACACCCGCGATGAGGGGAGTCCTCGCTGAGTTCCTCAGCGCGGCCATAGAACCGGCTCGGGGCAACCATCCCGATGTTAGCTCCGATTTGGCCAGTCTTAGGCGGCGATGCCTTGATTCCTGACAACTGTCAAATGTAAATATTTCTTTTTCACCCTCCTGGTTGAGTTGTTAAATTGACTGACAGTCAATAAAATTATTTTAATTGTCAAAAAAAAAAAAAAATTGTCACACACACACACAGACACACACACAGACATTCAATTTTATATATATAGATAACAGGTACTGGTCCACATATATAATACTTATATTGAAAAAGTATAAATAGGACTACATATAGAATATACGGAACCATTAGGACTGATCCATGTAGATTGATGATGTGAGTTATAATGGGGCAGCATTTTTACCATCTTCAGACAAGGGATTTATTTCTTTGTCTGATGAAGCTGACTTTTCCATTTATGGTATGACGCACATTGTTAACTTATTTGAATTTAATCGTATATTATTGTAGTTCTAATTAGTCTTTATTCTCTCGTACTTCTAATATCTTATTATTTTCCCGCAGTCCTATTATTTAGAGTGTATAAACACAATTTGGATTATAATTTGAACCAACCTACATCAGACAAAGTTTATTTTTCTATGTTCTTTAATGTTAGATTTTCCTGTTCCCTTGTCGACGCATATTGTTAATGGCTTGGGATATGATCATATTTTCCTGTATTTGTAATAATCTATTAACTGTATTACTGAATTCTTATCAGTATCTTACAGTCCTTATATCCAAAAAGAATAAACACAATTTGATTTATAGTTTAACACTAAGGGAAAAGTATGTCTCAATCTGATTATGTTTGGGGAACTGAATAAATTATAGTTACTATTATCAAACAAAGGATCCAGACCTAGGCCTATTGAATAATACTTCTCTTTATCATTGTTATCACACACTGCTGATCTATTTGAAATGACTCATATTATCTAATATTTCTAACAAATTATTATCACCCTCCTGTATTTCCAATTTAAAAAAAAATGTTTTTCTTCATTCCTCCCTCTTTTTCTAATAGGTAGAGTGAATAAGAACATGCTCTAGATTATAAATAGTAATTACAGTAAAGGTAGACTTGTTCCTATAAAAATCTTTTTTTTTTTTTGTTTTGAATCTACTGAAGTTACCTCAATTAGACAAACGATTCAATCCCTGGTCTGTCGACACTAACTTCTTTGATTCATTATTGACGCATACATCTGATTTGAGGGGATCAAGACGTATTAACTTATATTTCTAAGAATTTATTATTTTTTATAGTTTAAAAAATCTTGTAGAGAAAAAGTACATCTTGGATTATAGTTTTGAACTACGTAAATTTGGATACGATTAAGTTGATAGTATCTGCCCTTTCAAAGACAGGTTAATTGAAATTATCAGACAAAGGATTTAGTCCTTTGATCTAATAAATTTAGATTCCCCGCTCCCATATTGACACACACAATTTTTAATTTGATAGTATTATTTTAAAAAATTATACTTTTCTTATAGTTCTAATATCTTATTTTCTTCCAGTTTTAACTTCTAAAATGAAAAAACACTTTTTTAAATTAGGTTTTAAAATACAGAAAATGATACTTGCTCAGTTTCATTAGTTGATTTGTGTTGTATCTGCAGATTAGCTATTACCCCATTTCCATTCCAACCTAAATTTACTTTCTATTTGGTCGAAGAGGTATGGTTTAGCAGTAATGAAGATAGGGCTGAAACTGCTGCTCAGGTCTTAATCTGAAGAGGCCCGCCTGAGTACAATCCTCTTTCCATCGGGTCTAACTTTTAAGGTTTTCATCCTTCCTAATTTGTACATTAAATTAATATACTATCTTATATCGTGTCCTCCAGTTTTACACTAGATTGCTTTTAAAATAAGCTTATAAAAAAAAAAAAAAATTGACAAAAATCTATCTTTTTTCATCAAGAGAGAAAATAGAGAGAGAGAGAGAGCAAAAAAACAAAAACAAAAAATAATTATCTTTCTCTAATTAGCTTAATTTTATATTTGGAAAATTATTATCATGGTTCTGTTTTTGATCTTTTCTATAGTAGTAAAAATTGTGTTAAATATAAAATTTGATGACAAAGCAATTACACATCAATTTTTGATAATGAGAACACATTTGCGGATATTTATACTTGGACGAGATTTTCTTAAGAAAATGAACGCAAAAATTGATTGTCAGCGTGAAATAATCAAATATGACTTGGCAGGAATTCGTGACGTAATCAAATATCAACAGAAGAAAATAAAAAGTGCAAAGGATGCCATTATACCAGAACTTTCTATTAAATTGATTAAGGCATTCGTAGAAGCAGAGGATGGCGAATACATCATCGAGGAGAATCATAAAATGTTTCAAACAAATGGACTTCGACTAACAAGAAGCTTAATAAATGTTGCGAATAAGGAAACATATATCTGGATAACAAACCCTTACCCTCGACCATTAAAAATATTAAAAAACCAAACATTGTGCTTTGGAAGTCAGCCAGCCGAAGTGAATCTTATGGAAGAAAGTGAACAAAAGGAGCATGAAGAACCTCAATTTCAGATAAACGAAAATTTATCATATAAGGAAAAGGAGCAATTGAAACAAGTTTTGGAAAAGTACGCGGATTTGTTTTCGTCGGGATTAGGAAGATCCAACTTAGCGAAACATCGGATCGATACAGAAGGGGCGAAACCGATCAAACACAAGCCGTATAGGGTGAGCGCTAAAGAGCGAGAAATCATAAAAGAGCAAATTGATGAAATGCTCAGAGACGGCATAATTAGACCAACCTCGAGTCCATGGTCCTTCCCCGTAATATTGGTCAAAAAGCGAGATGGTAAGTACAGATTCTGCGTTGACTACAGAAAAGTGAAGGATGTAACAGTGAAGGATGTTTACCCAACTCCCAGAATTGATGAAGTATTGGACACACTTCAAGGATCCAAATACTTTTCAGCAATTGACCTTAAATCAGGATATTGGCAAGTAGAGGTTGAGGAGAAAGATAAGGAAAAGACAGCCTTCACTACAGCACATGGCCTATATGAGTTCAACGTAATGCCCTTCGGACTATGCAATGCCCTTGCTACATTTGAGAGGAACATGGAAAATATGCTTGGCAATCTTAGATGGCAAATTTGCCTATGTTATCTAGATGACGTAATTTTTCGGATTTTTCAACACATATCAAAAGAATAGAAGCTGTTTTAATATGTTTTCGCGAGGCTAATTTAAAATTGAACAACAAAAAATGTCAATTTGCTTTCGAAGAACTGGAGATTCTTGGCCATATAACTAGTCAACATGGTATAAAACCAGCGGAGTATAATATCAAGGCTATTAGAGAATTTCCTTGGCCCAAAAAGATAAAAGAAGTTCAATAATTTTTAGGAATGTGCTCATATTATATAAAATTATCAAAGGTTTTTCGAAAATTGCTGATCCATTAACCAGTCTTATAAAAAGAATGTACCTTTTACCTGGACAGAAAATCAAGAAAAATCATTTCAAACCCTTAAAGTAGCATTGATAAATCCCCCAATATTAGGGCACTTTGATCCGAATGCAACTACTTACATTCATACTGACGCATCTAACATCGGCCTGGGTGCAACATTAGTCCAAAAGTTCGGCGATAAAGAAAAGGTGATCTCATATTTAAGTCGAACACTGAGCAAACCTGAGCAAAACTATTCGACTACCGAAAAAGAATGTCTAGCTGTTGTGTGGTCAATGTCCAAGTTACGACCCTACCTATATGGAAGGCACTTCAAGATCGTAACTGATCATCATGCACTATGCTGGCTTAAGAGTCTGAAAGATCCGACCGGCCGATTAGCACGATGGGCACTGAAGAATAAGGAATATAATTTCGAAATTATACACAAATCGGGTAAAAAAACATCTGGACGCTGATGGTCTATCTAGAGGACCCTTACCGGAAAACGAATGGGACGAAGATTATGAAAGACTATTTCTGAATCAAATAATAGACGGAAAGGATTATTTCATTGAGAATATTAAGGAGAACCTTAGTGGAAACAAGCGTTCAATTACACAGAATTTTAAAGAAGAAAATGGGTGTCTCTACAAGAAAAATTCAAATCCTGAAGGTAGGGCATGGTTGCTGGTAGCGCCAAAGAAGAGAAGGAAGGAAATCATGAGTGAATGCCACAACCATATGCTGAATGGCCATCTGGGCGTCGCCAGAACCATTTACCGATTGAAAATAAATACTATTGGCCTTCCATGCTGAAAGATGTTTCCGAATTTGTAAGTGTCAAAGTGTCAAAGTCGGAAAGGTTCAAATCACTTGCCTTCTGGACTTTTACAACCTATTCCCCCAGCTAAATACCCTTTTGAAAGAATCGGAATTGACTTTGTTGGCCCCTTGCCATCAACGAAAAGAAGAAGGAAGTGGATAATTGTGTTTACTGATTATTATCCCAAGTATGCTGAAACAAAGGCAGTATCAGAAGCAACCGTGAAAGAAGTCTCTACATTTTTAATCGAACATATTATTTTACGTCACGGGGCCCCAATATTTCTTATTAGCGATAGAGGTTCACAATTCACTAGCAATTTGATGAAGGAGCTAATGAAAATGTGCAAAGTTAAACATTGCTTCACAACGAGCTACCACCCCCAGACTAACGGACTAACGGAACGGCTAAATAGAACTTTAATAAATATTGTTACGACGCTTCTCAGCCGTCAATGTTTGCGTGCAAGGTTTCTAAGAGAACAATGTGGATTCTTTAGGATACAGCTTAGTGCGGTATATTTATTATACGAGCCTAAAGAGTAGATAAGTAACTATACAGTAGAAGATTGACTTGCCTTCAATGCCCGCCACTAGAGGGATCCTTCTCCGCTACCGTCTTCCCGGTCAGTCCATACGGCCACACGTTCGGAGCCCACCTGCTGCGTCTGTTGTCCCGCCGTTCTCCCTGCCCAAGACGTTCGGCAGGATGTTCGGCCAGGCTTCAACCCCGCACCTTGTTTACCTCTTCGGAACCCCGAGGAACTGCGTGCGGCTCGCGCCGGCTGATCCCTTCTCTCTTCGCTTCCCCACGTCTTCTCTTCTATTTCTCTGCTGCATCGCTTCACTGCCCCCTTCTCAATCCTTTTCGTCCCAAAAAGGCTGATTTCACCAGAGGCGCTGATCGGCGGCTCTTTGATCTCCCTGACGTCCCTGGCCACATGAGGGTCGTCAGCCTCCCGGAAGCGTAACGGCAGGGTTAACACCAACCCTTGTTTGCAGAACCACATCTCAACTTGGGCTTCCTTTCCACTCTCAACCAGTGCCGACGCCATTGATTGGTCTCGCTGTCTAGCACAGGGCGGTGGTTCTCCACAAGATGGCGGCCATATTTCACTGCCTACGATGCTTTCATCTGATATTTTGAATTCTCCTTGTGAACACTCTGTAGCCGCAATGTACAAAGGGTTGTGATCGTTTGTGTTGCGCTTTCGCCGCTTCCTTCCACGACGGGGCTGTAGATCGCCGATCTTTACAGTGGATTCGTCCACCTGATCTACGCTGTCCATATCGTTGCCACCCTTTTCTTCTTTAGGTTTCCCACTCTCTTGCTCTAGAGGCTCTCTTTTTCCTAACCCTTCAAACCTGGGCTCCTTAGTGCCGACCACGCACAGGGCTGTGGATTTCTCAAACCTTCTGGAGGTGTCGGATCCCGTGGCAGTCTCAAGGTCGGTAGAACTTTTCCTAGGCGGTGGCTGCTTGATCTGCACCTTGTCGGGCGAAGGAACGAAGATGAATGGTGCACATTCTTGGCACATCTTTTTAGCTTGCATTGCAGACGACGGCGCTGACACATTGCGCGCGACTTCCGCGTCACAGACATTGTCGTCGGACTTCCACAGAGCGTCCAATGCTCTATCCCGTTCAGTCGGGTTGCCGGATCCAACTTCGGGGTGCTTCGACCATCTAGCCTTGTCGCACTTCCACGGAGCATCCAGCTCCGTCCCGTCCAGTTGGATCGCCGCTGCAGTCCCTGACAGTCTGACACTGTCGCTGAAGTCAGCCACGCTGTCGCACTGCAGCTCGCCAAGATCATTGCTGTTCTCATGGAGTATTTCAGAAAGAATCCCAGGGGTTGAATTTTCGCTCTGTATGCCCTTGAGGGCATTCTCCTTCCGTCCGCTTGATTTCATACAAAACACTCGTGCCACAGCCGTTGTCGGAGGAGATCAGTTCACCCTCCTCCGCTACACGACCAGTCTGGATCATTTCCTGCTGTCGACACTCTTCGGACTTCTGGATCACGGGAGAATCTTCTAGCGTAGATTCTGACAGTTCACTTACAACGTCTCCTGACGTGATGATCTTTGTTGTGATGGTCTTGTCGGGATCTTCATCACCTGGGATCGTCTTTTGTCCCCTCAGACATTGAATACGTGGGCTATTGGTTGCTGTGATTGTTTTTGAAAAGCCATCAGGATTTTCTGGCGGTAGTACATTGAACTTAACTTCGCAAGACATGGGTGTGGCAGAACGTTTGACATTCCGATTATGCTCGAGTCGGCTCAATCGAGATTCCAATGGAGTAATCCCTTTAGTAGTCGATCTAACGGTTTCTCCGAGCACATCTAATTTCTGGCTTATCAGACTGAGCAATTCTGTGAATTTTTCGATTTCGGGGTCGGTTAGTTTTTCCATTTTTCTTTTTAAATTGGCGCAAAATAAAATCTTCAATTAAAATTAACTAAGCTGTATCCCACTTCTGACACCAATTGTTACGACGCTTCTCAGCCGTCAATGTGCAAGGTTTCTAAGAGAACAATGTGGATTCTTTAGGATACAGCTTAGTGCGGTATATTTATTATACGAGCCTAAAGAGTAGATAAGTAACTATACAGTAGAAGATTGACTTGCCTTCAATGCCCGCCACTAGAGGGATCCTTCTCCGCTACCGTCTTCCCGGTCAGTCCATACGGCCACACGTTCGGAGCCCACCTGCTGCGTCTGTTGTCCCGCCGTTCTCCCTGCCCAAGACGTTCGGCAGGATGTTCGGCCAGGCTTCAACCCCGCACCTTGTTTACCTCTTCGGAACCCCGAGGAACTGCGTGCGGCTCGCGCCGGCTGATCCCTTCTCTCTTCGCTTCCCCACGTCTTCTCTTCTATTTCTCTGCTGCATCGCTTCACTATGATCAGCATGTATGTGAACACAGACCAGAAGAACTGAGATGAAATCCTCCCTTTTATCACCCACGCGTATAATACCACGATTCAAGAAACCACAGGCTACTCTCCATTTTTCCTGTTGTTTGGGAGGGAACCCATAACCCTCTTAGACGACGAGAATATCCCAACGGACAGTAACATGAATGATTACGACGAATATATAGAAAACTACTTAGATAAAATTGCAAAGACGAGACAGATAGTCATTAACAACACAGAGAAGACTCAGGAAAGAATGAAAAAAAAATGACAAAAAACACAATCAGAAAATCTATGAACCGGGACATTTAGTGGCAGTTTGGACACCAGTCAGGAAATTCGGAAAATGTGAAAAACTATTGAGAAAATATTTTGGCCCATATCGAATATTAAAGAAGCTGTCTAACGAGCATTACTTAATTGAGCCGAAAGATAATCCTGGCCAAGACCCATTGATTGTCCATGTCTCAAGACTCAAACCCTATTTTGAGAGAATTGATGAGGTAACTCACGAAGACGTGACGACCTCTGGAGAGGGGGAAGTGTTGCATCATGACTAATGAACCTATTTTATTTTAATTTGTATTATTATTTTTCATATATTTTAAATTCAAATTTATATTTTATATTCACTTATTTTATTAAACAGAATATATGTATCATAGAATCACCATTTGTATTTTGGTACACTGTGTGACTTCGCTGCTCTCTTTGATGTGAGAAATAAATAAATAATTCTGGAGGCTACTTAAAATAGAGTTATATCATTATTCCCTTATATAAATTTGTAGGATGGTTGAAACACGCTCTGGTGAGATGCAAGACCCGGAACAGGAGAGAATCGAGGTTGAAGAGTCTGCCAAGCCGCAACCTGGTGTAACAGTATTATAGGCTGCATGCGGATGGTATATGAAAGAGCTTAGATAGAACACGGCACAATTTTGAAAACAATCTAAAATTATAAAAATTAACAGATCATTTTCACACATTCTATTCTATTAAGCAACTAAGGATCTCAACAAAAATGTGATTTCGAAAGACAATAAAACAATGACAACTTTTTAAACCGTATAATGGGCAATAATTTTTCAAAAAAGAGGTTCGGGAGTAATCAATATATATCCAAACGTCTATCAAACAATCCCTGAACAAAAGTTGACGATGTAAAAGTCACGATAACCTAGCCATCTCATCATGAATGCCAACCTGCAAAACTCGTTATCAGCAGCCTTCAAGACATTATCTTCTCGGAGACAAAAATCCATAAATTTCCAACTTGGAGGGGAAAAAAAAAGACAATGGGCAATTTCTCTGTTGGAGCAATTCTCTATATATCTGCCGTAAACTGAAGGAAAGTAATTGTTCCCCGCCCATTGTAACTTCAAGCCTTGTTTGACGACTTCAGAGATCCCTACATCACACAGCGCTTCAAAACAAAACAATCTCAACTGCTTATACCGCCTAGGACCGCCTACTCCATTCCTAGACGTCCTATTTGATTACACTCATGGATAAACTTAATGAAATTGCACCTTTTAGCATGTATATCGGGATTCAGATAAATCTGAAAGATATTTGATACGCAATGAGCTTTATTGAAGACACACGAGATAACTAAGTGTGAACAAAATTGCCTTTGTCTCCTTAAAAAAAAAAAAAAAAAAAAGACGACAGGCGACATAAAATAATTTCTACTTAAGTTTTGTCTATGAGGGTAATTATATTTACTTGTAAACCCACCTTCGGAAATGTTTACAATTGTTTTTATATCAATACACGAGACTTCGCTTACTCCCGGGATAAACAACATAACAGCCAGATGCTGCTGAGTCAAGCCATAGTTTCTGTGATTATACTTCTTATAATGAAAATATCGTACTTCAACAGACATATTAAAAGGTTATATAACTCAGGATTGATTAATTAAAAGTAGATTTATGCTCTTTGTTTTTTTTCCCCCCTTTTTTAAAAAAACGATAGCTTGAACGACCTTCTTGAGAATCAGTTTATGAAGAAGAAAGCAAGAAACTCTTGTTTGGTTAATGATATGCTTATCAATTATTGATTTTTAAACTTTTTATGAAATATATTCCACTTTTTAAATTTAAGTGAATATTTAAAAAGATTTTTCTCTTTATTGGACATCCCTCTGCCAAAGCTATTAATAATATTACTGATACTAATCTATATTAACTATACAGTGTAGAAAACAGAATTTACACTTACCTATTCTGTCTCTTCTTCTTGCTTCAAGCCCTCCATGATGCTTGCTAGATGGTTTAAAGATAGCTTTGATTGCTCTGGTGGATCGCTTTAATCGTTCTGGTAGATCGCTTTGATTAGCTTTGGTTGATCGCTTTGATCGCTCTTGAAGATCACTTTGAACAATCTTGAATCGCTTTGACTGCTCTGGTAGATCACTTGGGAACAATCTTGAAGGTCGCTTTGATTGCTCTGGTAGATCACTTTGATCGCTCTTGAAGGTCGCTTTGATTGCTCTTGAAGATAGCTTTGATTGCTCTGGTAGATCACTTTGGACAATTTTGAAGGTCGCTTTGATTTGGTCTGGGAGATCGCTTTGATCGCTCTTGAAGATCGCTTTGATTGCTCTAGTAGATAGCTTTGAACGCTCTTGAAGATCGCTTTGATTGCTCTGGTAGATCGCTTTGATTGCTCTAGTAGATAGCTTTGAACGCTCTTGAAAATCGCTTTGATTGCTCTGGTAGATCGCTTTGAACTCTCTTGAAGATAGCTTTGAACGCTCTTGAAGATCGCTTTGATTGCTCTGGTAGATCGCTTTTAACGCTCTTGAAGATCGCTTTGATTGCTATGGTAGATCGCTTTGAATGCTCTTGAAGATCGCTTTGAATGCTCTTGAAGATAGCTTTGAACGCTCGGGATGTTCGCTTCGGTTGCTAAAGTGAGAAAGTCTTTGTTGTCGCGGCCTAAAAGGAAGTCCAATAGGAAACGGGATTGAATTAATATTATTTCATATTTTTATCATACAATATATTATTATTTCTTTCTAAAAATATATATCGCACTCCATAAGATCAAATATTCAAATACAAACGGCACATCTTGGATAGAAAAATAAACTGCGTTTATTACACATTTCGACGATCAGTATAGTCATTAAAATATATGTAAATATAACAATTTTCTTATAATTTCAGAAGCATTTGAAAATTTTGAAATTTCTGGTCGTTGAAATATCGTGAAATATAAACGCAGTTTATTTTCGATCCAAGAACATTTTTCTTGAACAATATATTATTAACTGAATAAATCCAGTTTCTTCAGTATATTGTCCATGTGTATTTCAACCAGAGAGTGTTGGATATTATTCTAGCCAACATTGAATGGGAAGCTTCTTTTCGAAAAATAATTTTTCAAACCTAAAAGTTTAGCTTTTTTCATTTACACATTAAAGTTAGGTTAATTTCAATCATGGCTTTTGAATATCAATGTGAATGAGCGAATTTAAAGTAAAGGGGTAACCCAGGTTCTTGAAGCGTAGATTGTCAAATACCCAGGTTAACTCAAATCTTGCCCCAAGTAAAAACATTCTCTAACTAATATTCATTCATTTTTGATAATACGTGTGTATTTGTGTGCGTGTTGTGTGGAGATAGCTATGAATTGTGATCTTTAGCACGGAACTTTTAACCTTTTTTTTTTCACTAGAGAGCAACTTGACGTTTATGAAAATAAAAACAGGATTAAGGAAGAGTATGATAACATTATAAGACGCGAATGTTTCCTTCACAAATAAATCAAACTCCTTACTTCGATGAAAAAAATACTGGGAGGGCTTGGCTCAGGAAGATAATTTTAGACGGGATATTTGCCTCTTCTTCACCTAGGTATTTACCAGGTGCATTCCACCCATCTTTGGTTGGAACACTAGCCATCATTTATCAATTACGGATCCGAAATAATGTCTAGAATTGAAAAAAATACAATATCACAATCAGATACCTATTGAATCAATTTTCCGCCATCACAAAGATTCATGTATGTGTTGTGTGTGAAGCTATAGAGAGAACCCATATAGATATATTTCCTACAAGGCCATCTATATTAAAAAGAACAGCAAAACGCTCGAAGAAAGAATAAAGCAACTATTATAAACACACACACACAAAGCTTTACCACCGGTCTTATACCGATTCACCACAGGAAGGAAGCATAGAATAATAAATTATATATATATGCTAAATATATTACAAAAATATAATGCTTCAACCTCCCCTTCTTTTCTATGATCATTAAGTTTTATTACGCAATTTAAATGGAGGTTCAAATGATGTAATACATTATTTATTCATGTATTAGCAAATTTTGGGATATTAGTTTACCTAACTCATGCACATTTTCATTGTAAATTAATTGTATTGACAAATTTTGGGATATTAGTTTACCTAACTCATGCACATTTTCATTGTAAATTAATTGTATTGACAAATTTTGGGATATTAGTTTACCTAACTCATGCACATTTTCATTGTGAGATATATTTAAGAACCATTTTTGTTCTTATATATAAAGACACACTTTTTAAGGAACACCAAAAATGTATCAACAACAAAGATCACTAATCTTCCAAGACATCCAATCCACTTACCACAAGTTAAAGCCTGAAAAAACTCATAGCCCATTATGGCAAAAAAGACACCAAAGGCTAATGCTAGATGCCCTGCTATCCAATTAAATAGCAGATAAAAAGAATATTATAATTTCCGGACCATTACAATAGAGAGAAAGAGACGCCATAACCTAATTTCAAATAGATTCCGGTCGCACAAGACATTCCTACTATTCCATTGACTTCTGGTTTATTTCAGTAGAATATAAATTCAAACATAGCGTCTTATTTATCAATCCATAGCATTAATTTGTATTGCTATTTCTAAACAAATATGCGAATCTTAGTTTTAATTTTTATTCTCTACTAGCCCAATGACCCGGGCAACGTCCGGATTTTACCCGATTAAATGTTTTTATTCAAATACTATTCGTTAAATTATAAATTGGCACCGTGGATGTCACTTTTGTGAAACGTCCCGCTCCAAACCTTGTGCCTGAGAAGCGATATTTTTATAGAAAGATGAGCTGGCTTTTGTTTTCTTCTCGAATGAATGTTTTTTCTGTTAGAATTTTGTTCCTGCGTACAAAATAATGAACTGGTTTCACCCGTGGTCTCTGCTTTTTTGAAATTTTTCCCGATATAATTTTGTATCTGATAATCAAACATGATACAGCAATATCGTCATCATCATTTTCTGACTAAAAATATATAGTTTTAAAAATTATTTATATATTTTTTAAAATAGCCTATCGTCTTCCCCGTATTTATTTACCTATGTATGGAAATTTTGGTTTGAATTAGTGAACTACTGCGAATTTGTATACCGGACATACAAACATTGATTTTTATATATATAAGATATATATGCAAATAAGTTTATTTTAAAATTTTGTTCTGTGTATATAAACAAAAAAATTTTCCGTAGTGACTACTTAAGCATATGTTGAAGAATGATTGTGCTGAAAGCTTGTACGAAGATTTTATATAGAAATAAACTCTTTAACCAATAGCGATCATTTATTAATCGATGGTTAACATATACACAGTCTAGCCATGTTACAAAGCAATTTTATAGATTAAATGATTAAGAACAAAAACTAATGGAATATAAATACATATTTTATTAGCCAATAGGACATAGATTTTAAATATATACAATCATTCAAAATGTCCTCCCTTATTTTTGACACAGGATCTCAAACGTTCGGGCCACTGATCTATGGCGGCACGCACCTTTTCTAAGGTTATTTCTTTCATTGCTCTCACCAATGCTGATTTCAATTGATTCAAATTATGATATCCTTTAAAGCACACCTTCTCTAAATATGCCCACAAACTGTAATCAAGGGGGTTTAAATCAGGGCTTCCAGAGGGTCATTCATTGGCCTTTATGAACTCCGAACATTCGTCTCCAACCATTGTTGAGTTGACTTAGCTTTGTGAGCAGGAGCTGAATCTTGTTGAAATATCCAATGTTCTCCATTAAAGATTTCTGTATTCAGAGGCTTTACTATTTGTTCCGAAATATCTTCTTGATAGTTTTTAGCTGTAGTTTTTACCCCTTTGGCACAGAAGTGGAGATCTGTTACACCTTGGTAGCTAACTCCCCACCAAACCATGACAGAAGAAGGATAGTGACTTTTTTCAAGTCTTCTGACTTTCAAAGAAGCTTCTAGAGAGCTACGAGCATATATCCTATCATTCTGACGATTAATCCTTTCCTCGAAAGTGAAAATTTTCTCGTCTGTGAAAAGGATTCTCTCATGCCACCGACCATCATGCCGCGCCAACAACATTTTTTATCTAACCCTTCTAATAACTCTAAGAGCAGGGGTTATCAAATGGCCTGTGCGTCGTTTGAAAGCTCTCAGTCCAAGGTCTTCGTTGATTATCCTAGAAACGGTTCTCTTGGAGCTAAATTCATCTGCTTTGCTAAGATCTTTTGTTTGCGGCGTGGATTTCGACGAATTCTTTCGCCAATGGCTTTTATAGGTGCTTGCGTTCTTTGCACGCGCGGTCGACCAGATCTTTCAAGGTCATTAATAGTGCCAGCCTTGTTGAACCTTTCAATGGTTCTATAAACAAATTAACGCGTAATATTCAAAATGGATGAAGGACTTTGGCCTACCTTGTGTAAGGCTATTACAGCTATACGGTTTTCTTTATAAAACCCCAATCCGTTATCAAAAAACAAACATATTCCGATTTTTTTATAAACACGTGTGCACGAGATATTCAAATAAAAACTATTGTATTTTGAATACTTCACGCGGTCAAATAAAAAAAATTGGGTAGTTGTTATTATTATTCTTTAATAACTCACTGATTAATATAAAGCAATAACGGGATATATATTACTGTAACGTTTCCTATTCAGAAATAAGAGATAGTAGCAATACTTTGTGTTTTAATATTTAATTCAATTACAACAAGGTTAACCATAATATAAAAACAAAAATATCTTATGCAAAATTAGAGAGAGAGAGAAAAAAAGAAAGTACAGTGACTGCCTAACTATGAAGAAAAATCAAAGAATAATTAAATATTTTACAAGAATAAATACAAAACATGTTACAATTATATATATAGAAAATTAAAACGATGTACGAATGTATCTTTTGCACATAAAAGTTGTTATATTAATTTGTGCCTAATTCTGGCCTTGTCCTTATTGTTTGAGGAAGAGCATTGCTCGATACAAATATTTATATGTAATTCTACTGAATTAAAAGCTAATGTCTATAGTGTTTGCCTGAATAACATTTCTAAGATTCCACCCTTCACTGTAGCATATATAGGCAGAATCGTGCAATACAGTATTAGATTCTAAAAAGCGGTCTGGTAGATTAAATTTGTGAACCCGCTTGAGGGTTCACCACTGATGAGACAAGCCCTTCCAATATTTTTAAACCGCAGTAAGGAAAGTAGAAGTTTGTTTTATATGTAAAAGAGAAACATTCGTACCTCAATTTTCGAACTCCTTGATTGTTTATTTTCACAACATATTTCACAAACCATGTTAGAAAGGAAGGTGCTACTGTATCTGGAAATGTTCCAAAGTAATTCTACCATTTCTTGGTAGTGGGCCCATAATTAGACAAGACCTTGAGACACCCATAAGAAACACATATAAAAAGAGTAAGAAAACAATTCTCAAAATGGAATTACACAACATTGTCAGCATCATGTGGGGAATAAATATAGAGCCGCGCTGAGACATCGCACTTTTTACATGGCGAGTGGATTGAATAGATTGGATTAACGCCACAAATCGCAACAACACGCAATACTACTGTAGATAATAATGACAAATTACATCCTCGTGGGTACATAGGGAGATAAAAACTTATATTTCTCCATCTCTCCTATCTAAATAATATTCAATCTTTCTATATCCATCAAAAAAAAGTCCGACATAGGTTCCTTCTTGCAATGTAAAAAAAGATATGTGCTAATGCAAATCATTTATTAAATAAATTTAAATCTTCAGTGTAAATGTAAATCCATTTTTTAAACGTATAAACAATAGTGAATTCATTTTTTAATGTAACAAAAAGTTAAATTTTCACTATATTAGAACGCAAAATCTTTCTATATAAAAGGTTTCAAGCCATCGGCGTAGAAATTCTTTTATGTACATAAAAGTATAATTGTTTTTATTAAACAAGTCTTCATTCTCCAACGTAAAATTTCACGTGTGAAATCAAAAGTTCAATTCTTCAAATTTGATGAAACGCAATTATTCAATGCCTAAAAAGACCAATAGAATGGCACTTCCATTTTAGACATGGTTTTAAACTTAAATCATCTGTATGAACGCGCACATTCAAAATAAATTTCAATAATTCACATTTTAATGTTTCTAGAGCCATGATATATTTAAAAAATTAAATATGAATTTTAACACCAATCTGAAATATTATTGTATATTGCTACATTAAGGATCTTTCAAAATACTGTGTAAGGCCAGTTAAGTGATTTGTGAGTGATTGTGGAACCTGGACGTGGAGTAAGGTAATTCAAAGAATAGCCTTTGTGAGGATCATCCGTTGCCCCGATTTTCGCCAGAAATTCTCCAAAATTACCATGATTTGTGATGAACTGTGAGTTACAAAAATTTGGGCGAAAATAAAAAGGAATTCCAAATGGGAAATATTTCTGGAATGTGTTCATTAGTATTTGGTATAGTTTCAGCCATTCTTGATTCTATGAAGTGGGATTTTTTTCGAGATGTGTAGATATGTGTGCACTTACAGTAAAAGCAACTACTACCTGCTATGATTATCATGGCCTACACCACGTGTACTAGAGATAAACATAATAAAAATGCAGCATGATCAAAGACGACTAGTGATGAGACTGACAACGGAGGAGGTCTAGAGGAGAACTGGATACTCCCTGTCAAGAACGGCAGAAGAAAGGAAATAGGGATCATGGTCTGAGAGACTCTTAAGGATATAATTTGGTTCTGGCCATGGAAGGATTACATAAGAGCATAGGGAAGACCATGGAGAACGTGGACCAATGAAGACTGGAGTGCTACATGCTCTTGAAGAGGACTGACCACGGAAGAGGTCTGAAGGAGAAGTAGAACTCGATACTCTCTGTCTAGAACGGCAGGAGAAGAGAAATGGGGATATGTGGATCATGATCTGAGGGGCTCTTCAGCATATGATTTGGTCTTGGCCTTGGAAGGATACATGAGAGGATAGAGGAAAACCGGGAAGAATGTGGACCAATGAGGACTGGAATGCTACATGCTGCTGAAGAGGAAGACGACGGATTGAGGAATATGGAACTCCATGACACTACCACCAACCATTGGATCATACAAGGAGCACATGCTGATAATATATTTAGAAGGAAATCAGAATACAAAGGATGGCGTTCATCTCCTATAGAAATATTAACAAATAAACCTTTATATTAAATCCAATATATGCGTTTTTTTACCTAAAAAAAGTTATATATGTAGCCGATGTTATATATGTATTCACCATGTGGGAAAATTTGATATAATCTTCTAACGTAGCAATGTATTGGAATAAAAATTCAGAGAGAGAGAGAGAAAGTACTGTACAATTTTGAGAACTAACATAAATATTGCCAACAAGAATTGCATCTCGATTTTGTATATCTCTACTATCGTAAGTTCAATAAAGGAAACGTAAAATCATAAATAACTCTAGAGATTGAATTTCTATAAATATTTTTGTTGGAAATTCCTGTCGCAAAAAAAAGGAATTGTTTTTGATTTTTTTTTTTCAGTTTTAAATAGCTTCTGATCATCATTACATAACTACGTAAGATTTGATTGGCGGATGTCCCAAAAGGAACAAGACACCTTTATGGGGGAAATCTCAGCAAACGAGCCATTGTTGTGATGGTGACTTTATGTTGTTGGAAGATATTCGACTAAATTGTCGTTATTACGAGTAACTGGATACGGTTAACG
>CP092877.1:26561552-26715797 GCA_030710605.1 Cordylochernes scorpioides | reverse complement strand
TCCCAACTAGCTCAGTAGCTTTCAAGAAATTGAAAGAAAACGCATAGAAAACTATTTACTAATTTATATTTTAACGTTTTTATGAGGCAATTATGCTATGATGATATTTCTTCATTTGAAAGATCGCCAAATTAACGTTTTGAACTAGGTGCTAATACTTCTTGTTTCTTGAAAATAAAGATAATTCGGCCAGTAAATCTTTTTATTACCTCGAAGTTTCGACAAAAATCTTTTGTTCTCGTCAGGAGCAAACAAAAATTAAACATTTAGCAAGGCGTTAAAAATCTTTCTCTGCTAATACTTGTTACATTATAAGGCAATAACGCGCCATCTATATACAGTAGAACCTCTCTTTAGTAGACACCTCTCCACAAAGGACAGTTTTCATTTGAAAATTTACCATTTTTTTACAATTTAACAACTCTCCGGTA
Source organism: Cordylochernes scorpioides (assembly GCA_030710605.1). Lineage (NCBI taxonomy): Eukaryota > Metazoa > Arthropoda > Arachnida > Pseudoscorpiones > Chernetidae > Cordylochernes > Cordylochernes scorpioides. Next base: position 26,715,366 of record CP092877.1, on the reverse strand, counting down.
AGAGAACGCCTCTTCCTAAAGAACACTTTGGCTCTGCAATTAGATGTACTTTATAGGGAGGTTCTACTGTATAAGAAATGATAGCATTAAAGGACGAATATTTCTTTTACTCATAAAAAATTTCTACTGTACTTACTGCAATGAAAAATATTGGGAAGGCTGATAACCTTAATTTTTTTCATCAGTAAAGATAATAATTAGCTGAAACCTTTTTCTCCCAATTCTGGAAGATAATAAAGACATTGAAAAAAAGCGACACCACAAAAGGAGAAATTCCGATATCATACTGGCAGACTTTTTACCAAACGTTGCTGTCTGTACCTTCGTCAAATGTTTAACTTTTGTTTAATTTTTCTTATTTTGACCCTGAGTTGGATTTTGAGATCTCGTTTAATGAAGTACACAGAGAAATACATAACCTTAGGAACAATAAAGTTGCGGGACTAGATAACACACCAAATGAGAGAGAGAGGCAATAAAAACTTTACCAAAATAATATATTAATCATTAAAAAAAAACTAATTAGCTGAAACCAATTGCTACACAAACTATTGGGAGGGTTCGCCATTGATAAATCAGGCCCTTCAATATTTTTATCATTGCAGTAGGAAGTTGTTTTATTTAGAAATATAACGCTAAATATATCATTGACATATATTGAATGGCTGTTTATTAATTTTTATTGATATAAATACATTTACATGAGGTCCGAGTGTACAGTCAAAAATGACCAGAAAATATTTAAAAATCAAATAACGATCGATATACATGAAATACTGTAAATATTATCTTTCTGGAGAAAGGTCTTCATACCTATATTAAATAACCTAAATATGGTTTTAAATATTTTTGACTACTACATATACGTGTATATATACTGAATTCTTGATAACTCTTTATAACCAACTATAAACGCGGTCTTTTCTTGATCAAGTATACCACACGAGATACTATGGAGATAGGTTGAAATAGGTAGCTACAGTCAATCATCTATGTTCTCTGTTGCTTGTTGTAAATCTATACGAAGCCTTTGAATCATGAATATCGTATTTTGTGATTAGAGATTGAAGAAAGCTTTTTTTGGAAAATGAATACTACATAAACTCTACTTACATTTCAAAGAGGAATCTAATGGTACGCGGAAACGTCGGGGAAAAAAAAAAGAAAGAAGAAGAGAATTTGTTGATATATATTATACATATTTCTTTAAAAAAAAAAAGGTTCACTCATGGGATTATGTGTCTCTAGTTACGACATAGGATAGGTATATAACGGTTTGGGCAATTTGCATATATCCACGGATATAGCATGCTAATCAGACTTACCTCACCCAGAGTTGCCGGTTCAAGGTGTGGAGGTCGCGGCAGGGTCGGGATGCAGGCTGCATGTTAATGCCATCCTCAGTTCCATGGTCGAGGCATCAAGCCAGTAGCACCAAGATATTCCCTTCTCTTTGGATAGTGAGAGTCTCGCTGAAAGCTGGATTTACATTGATAAAGGACATCATATTGAGACCTCCTTGAATTCTTAGGTCCATGGAGACGTCATTGGCAGCGTTGACACTGAAGACAACATGAAAAATTTCAGGATTTTGCGTGTTCACTTTGCACAGGGGCCAGGCAAAACTATATATATTGTCCCTATTGTAGCATCACACCCGTGGCTAAGTGCTTAATAGAAAACCAGGAGATATCCATATCAGTCTTCAGACTATTCTAAATTACACAAAATATTATGTAAATAATATTTTTTTTTAAGTTTATATTTTAAACATGTGTTGTGATTTGAATAACCAACTAGAAGCATATTACCTCCCATGAGAGACCGTCTAGAAAACTCCCGTAGAGGTGGTCTCTCATTGAAAGTGGAATGAGCTCAGTTCAAAGCCACTTTCAAAAAATTTTACAAAGATGATCATCAGAGAATTTCAAATAGATGAATTGTTTTATTCGCTCTAATTTCACAGAAATTGAAAGCTAGGATTCAACAAGGCAGACAGACCTTCAGTAGATAGCAAATATACTAGAGCTAGTTTAAATACAGCTTTGCATATTACTTGCCATACTAACATTAGTAAATATGGCACGAAAGGTATACGTATGGATAAACGGACTTGAGAACGGGATAAAGACGATTACAGGTTTTGCCCCTAAGCTTTTAATAAAAAGGTTTTACTCTTTTGTTGGAATTGTAGAACATTGCTCAATTTCTATTATTCTATATTGCTTTTTAAAAATATTTAGACGTTTCAACAAATAGCAAAGGATTTAACTAAACAAAATTAATATAATTCAAAGCAATAACGCGTCATCTATATATAACGAAAGAATAAATTAAAAATTAAAACGCGAATGTTTCTTTTCACAAATAAATCAAACTTCTACTGTCCTTACTACGATTAAAAAATATTGAGAGGGCTTGGTTCATCAGTGGTGAACCCTCCCAGTGGTTTCGTTAATATAGTTAAAACTCTTAACAAAAATTGAACAAATAAGGACCAGTAATTCTTAATCCTAAATCCGACTTGATTTTAGATAAGCCAATTTAAATAAACATCACCACAATTATCATGATCACTACCTTTAGATGTCAGTCATCAGTCGTCGTCATTTTCCCAACCCCCGGCTGTCTCTGAGGTGACGGAACATTGGGAAATCTATATTATATCAATATAATGAAAAAAATATTTAGATTCGTTCTATTTTTTTTTTTGTATAAATGCAAATAGACAATGACAATTAACATAATTTTATTGACATATTATCAATACAAGCAAAATTGCACAGTCTGCACTATTGTTTTAAAATGATAATCAGATATATACACAACTATATATATTGAATATGTACATGACGCCTTTAAATACAAATAGATACGCACTGAGGACCTAGTTTGATTTTAGAGCGATCAATTTTAAGAATAAAATTGAATTTTGGACTTTAAAATATTGGTCTGAAAAGCCATAAGTCTTTTTTCCGATTAGGCATCATACCAGAATTGTATTTTTAGAGAAATCAGGAAAATATAGGTTTAAACGAAATTTGGTGTTCAATCTAGTAGTCTGCCATCAGAAATTGACTGTAGAGTTTTATCAGGTTCTCACTGAAGGAACTAGACACATTTTGGTTATAGGGAAGTTTTTGGCTATAGAGAGGAAGTCTGGTATGTTATCTATATAAACAAAACACTCAGAGTTGTCACATTATCTCTTTGACTGTGAGAAGACTTTTGATTCTAAGAGAAGAAAGATATTTCTTGGAAAATCCAGAAACTGCAATCTGACGATATCGCCGAGCGAACCTAATCTCTTGTAAGACTGGTGCAAAGAGATCAAATTTTACAGAGCAGTAACAAAAAGAATAAAACAAGATTCAACTTTATTTTTCTTCCTTCATTATTTATCGTTCCTTTTGTCCTTCGCTTTCTACGAATGCAAATACTGTTTACAGATCCCGTTTCAAAATTTTAAAGCCCCCGTTCTTTGATTGAAGAATTTTTGTATAAAAAGAAAAATCTTGTGATAAAGTATTTTGCATGAATGCATCATACGTAAATACCTGATTTATGTTTTTATTCTATCTTTTTGTTTTCTTCATACAATCCCGTATCCATATATGAGACTAATTGTCTAAATGAGATTTTCCTGCATTGTTGGCATTGAATGTAACTAGCTTTCATTTTTCTTTGCACACACACAGACTCTGTAACAAATCCAACATATGTCTTAATAAAGGCTTTTGTGCGTGTTTCGTTGTAGATATTTTAATAGTAAAATGATCGTTAGTTGTGAAATGCGTCTTTATTTGCGAACAAAACCTCGAACTTCCCGATCACAACGCTCTGTGACTGGCTAAAGAATAATTGAACTATGTTGGCAGATATATAAAGAATCATTGAAACTCATTTTACCATATGAGTTTCTGACGATTGTTTCTTGCAGATATTTTTTCCCACCGAATATATTTTTATCTACCTTCTATTTTAATAACAGAAGAAGGGAGTGTAAAAGAGTTGTCTACCTTGAGTTACACAACTTGTTCCACAATTTAAAGCAAAAGTCGATTAAAACCATTATGGAACTATGTTGCAAGGTGGTCATGTCATCATTTTCCAAGGTTATGTAAGAGTTAATGGAATCCGAAAACATGGTGTTGCCAAAACTTTGTCTCAAAGATGACCGCTATAAATATCAACAAAATGGGTTAATTACCATCTGTAGAGAAACTACCTTGGGCAGCAGCTGGCCTTGGTCGCCATCTTGGCTTACAATAGTCGTCGAATATTGAAAAAAAAAAAAGGTTATTAGGTTTTCTAACTAGTAAATATGTATAAGCATTCTACTGCCAGTGTGCAGAACTAATGGCTTTCTGGCTGCAACTTGTAATTATGGGAATGGAAAATACACAGAAGATAATCAACTAATATTTTATAAATATACGGCCTCAAAAATTAGTAACAAAAATACCTTATATGTGCAATTTGAAATGAATGTGTAATAAATACCTAATCCTCACAATAATATAAAATTTTAACTACTTTTTATCGAAAAGATTTACACTTTTGTAAAAAAAATGATAATTTAAATATTTTAAGCAAAAAATAAAGTATATATATCTCTCTGTACAAATTATTTTTTAAAAAAGAAAAGAGCTTTTTTTTGCACATGAATATAACCCTCGCGCAGCGGGAGTAGTGCCAGGTTCATTTGTGATAAGACCCGACCTGCTACCGATCTCTTTTCACCCCGGTTGAACCATTATGGTGTGTTCCCATTATAAAAAAAATAACCAACAACACGAGGAACTTTAATGCAATCTATATAATATGGAAAGAGGAAACTACTCCCGTTTGAAAATGCACTTCACAACGAAACAATTTTTTAATCATCTCTGAAGAAAGCACAGAATCGGGCGAAAGAATACGTCAATTTGTGTGCTTGTTCTAAATTCGTTTCCACACTGTTTGAATTATCCTGATCAAATTATGCATCATATGTAAATTTAAGCCTGGAAAGTATCGTAGCTTTGTGATCCCCTCAATTTAATGATTATAAAATATAGTTTAATTCCAATCATCGCTATTCCTACTAATAATAATATCGAGCAGAAGCTGAACAAAGCTGTCCTTAATGAAGACTTTTTAGTATAGAAACACACCTCTCTTAACAGAAAAACGTACTGAAATTTTCCCAAGCCCTAACTCTGGTCAATTTAAATACCATCGCATATGTCAACTTCTCTCTTCAGCTCTGGATGATGAATTACTGATTGTTAGATACTTTAAGTTCTGCACAGAAGCTGGGCGCATGAGAAAGAATGCAGGGCAAAGGATACTGGAGGATGACCTATCTGTAAATAGGTAACTGAATGTGAGACAAACTTTATTTTGTTGTAAATGTTTCCTCTTCCCTCTCCTCTTGTTGACGTGTAAATACGGCGAATCCTATATGGGGCGGAATGCCCTAAATAAAGGCTTTTGTTGTTGTAGTATAGAAACACAAAAATAAGGTTAGATGTACCATTTTCTGAGTTGTTCCAGTATATCTTCTGAAGAACAATATACAAAAGCATATTCGATCGATTTAAAATTGAATATATGCTATCGATACCATATCGTATCCCCATCGTGTTTCTGCTATCAATATAATTAATCATTTATAAGATGTGTTAGAGTGTGAGGGGAGATGTTGATGAATGACAGCTGGACGTTTTTATCAGTATTTTTTAAATTTATACAATATGTTTACAATAAGAAGAAGAAAAAAAGGAAGGGGATTTGGCTCATTTGTTGCAAATCTTTTCATGACTCGAAAAGTCACTCTCAGGGAAAAAAAAAATTGGAAATATTTTAACATTAAAATTAAATTTAAAAATTTATCTAAAAAGAAGGCCTCGTGAAAAGCTTTCGTGTGTAAGCCATCGAATAAATAAATAATTTTAAAATTTTGAATTTGAAAATATTTTTCGTCTTTAATTTCAGAATAAAACAACTAGCTAATAGAGACGTTTGCCCATCTCCACACAGCTTGAATTAAACAGTACACTGAAGAAAAAAAGTGCTAGATGAAGACCAACTCGTTGGTCGCATGACTCATTGCTAATTTAGTCTAAAAAAAAGCACTTGGCAGTCCTTTTACATTCCTAATTATACTAATAATGTATAATTACATATAATAAGCATAAAGATTTGCCTTGCCGGAGCCGGGAATGGCTAGTGACTGGTTTAGAAAAAAGTAGCAGTTTAATTGGAATGACCTGTCAAAGAAGAAAAGCGAAGTCTTGGAAGAGCAGGGCGGGTCGAAGGCCGTTGAAACTGGGTGAGGTCCAAACTGACCGGAAGGCCATGCTAGAACAACAGCTTTTTTTGTAAAAGATCCGTCATTTCTATTCCGATCAAACTGATTGAGGATTCCTCGACTCCTTTCTTCTTGTTGCAAGTTGGGATAGCTATCTGTAGAATGGATGTGAGGTTTTATCTTTTACTGGGATAGTTCATTTGGTTCTTGCACTTCCTCCGCCTTACTGCCTTCCAATCTGGTGTCGAACACACGTTTGGAAAGTCTTCCTTCCTTCAACATTTCGGAGCCCATTGGAATTGTTAAAAAAAGACCATAGATACATCAGCGCCCCCTGTTCTTAAGATTCTCTGATATTTCAGTGACTCACCTTCCTCAGACGGGGAATGAGTTCTTGATTTCTAGTTCTAATCACCGAAAGGTCGGGAAAAATAAATAACTAGAGAAAGGATTATGTGTCAGTGTTACATTTTTTTAAACAAACTCCCAAACAGCAAATGTTTTATCATTATTGGAGTTTTTTTATCACTACTTTCTCGTTTGTTTTAATTTCTCTCCAATTAATTTGTATTAGAAGCCTTTGAATGGCTTAGAAATAAAAAAGACCGGATTATTAAATCTATTGGTGAAACTGAATTCCATATTTGACTGCCTTTACTTATCCGCAGGATAGAAACCATTTATTGTGTGGCATTTTAAAAATTATTTTCCACACTACATATGTTGAAATAATAGTGAGTAAGGAAGCTTGAGACTGCTTTACTGTTCAAATCCACGGGGTTTTGGAACAGCGACTCTTTAAATTGCTACTTCTGCAATGTTGGCATCCAAGACAATTTGGTCCACTATCTATTCCATTGCCCATTCCTACATGAAAAGAGACTGGAAATTCGCGAAATTTCGGGGCCAACCCACTACAATGTACAACATGTATATAAAATCTTCACTACTCTCCTGCTGGATGAAGCATTTGTTTATAAATATTTTAAATATTTCAAGGCGATTGATAAAATGAGAGAAGAAGTGCTCAACTCCACAGACAACGGCTGATTGCTCCCCCTCCCCTCTAAATTGCTTTTCCTCCTCACTCATGTACATATATAACCGTTATGGGGAATCCCCTTGTAAGACAATAGTGTCTTAATAAAGGTTTTTGTTGCTTTACTGTTCAAATCTTCATTTACAAGGTGCCAAAACTCCGTTTATAGTTGTGTATACTCACTGGCGGCATTGACAAACTCAAGACCAACTGAGAGAGAAATTAGTTTTTATTATTTTAAAAATAATACTTCAATAGGGGTTCTAAACTTGAATTTTGTGTTTGTGTGTGAGTTGCGGTCTAAAAAATTGCTTATAGCATTAGATAAAACCCGCGTTAGATAAAAAAAAAGCGTTTTCACCAGAATCGCAGAAAGGCATATAATTGTTTTGAAACCTTGACAAAAATAAAATCCCAACAAAGCTATCTTCCGTGATACAATGAAAGTCTGAGATACAAAGAGTTTAGTTACCATTTAAATAGATAGATTACAGGAAGGATACTTTATTCCAGCAAGACAATAGAGAATACATCCTTCCAAACATATAAAAGGTCATAGAACAACAATCAGTATATGTGGTCTATAGCAGTGACTACTTCAGAGTCACGTCTCGATGTTAGATGCATCTTTGGAGACATACAACAGCATGTAATTTTATATACAGGTGATACTGCAAAGTCAGATTTTATCATCTAGGAGAAATAAATCTCAGGTTAGCGACCACCTTTAGAAATTCCCAACTCCTCTTCCTTTACAATGATTATTATCTAATTAAAGATTACAGGTTTTTGTCACAATTACATTTTTATGAGGAAATGTATTTTTCTATTATAGAGGATGATGGTTGAGGCAGAAGAAAGTTTCAAAATGTTCAAGTCTGAGGGTGTTTGGATTTCTTGATCCACCATATGGGTTGGTGAAGAGCTAAATCCTTGACCGTCCGCTGTTAACCCAGCTCGGCCGGCCCATGGTTATCATACGCCTTCGACCTTGCCGCAGTGTTGAAACAATGGGTTGGGAAAGATGGGAGAGAGTGGGCGCAGGTCTCGTCTGCCCTAGGCCGCTGACCTGAGCTACTTACTGGGGTTTTTCCATTCTTGAATGCCTTGGTACTGCATATGAAAGGGTAAAATACGGCTCCATATAACCCTATACAGATTGTTGCATCTGAGACAGTCAAAGATCAAGTTATAGGATCCTGGCCAAAATAGCACTATAAATAGGATGGCTATGGTAAATTGAAAAGAAAATTTTGTGATAGGGAACCGAAACCAAATAGCACAATAAGCGGGAGGGCGCATTATAATAAGTCTTACTGCATCTATGAGAATCGTTTCTCTCTAAATTCTCACTTTGATCTTTGCTATTCAAACAAACACACATTAGTGCTTTCAATACAAATAGAAATAAACAGCACATCTAAGACAATAAAATGAATATTACCATTCCTATTCCTATTTTTGAGTTCCTAAAATCCGATTTTTTCCCTTCCAACGAGACAATTAGATTTCATACCAAAAATGAGATTCGAGGGACCAGGTTTCAACCTACAAAACGACACGTTTCAAAAAAAAAAATAAATTTAAACATGTTAGTCGCATCCCTCTAAACCCAAGGACCTTTTTTTTTAAGTTTGAGCTTATTTTGGAGTACAGTAGAACCTCTATGAGAGGTCACCTCTCTACAAAGGACAGTTTTCATTTGCAAAATTACCATTTTTACTATTTATCAACTCTCCGGTAAGAGAACATCTCTCCCTAAAGGACACTTTGGCTCTGCAATTGGATATCCTTTACATGGAGGTTCTACTGTATATTAATACTTTTTGTAAATATAAAGCAATAACGCGCCATCTATATAAAGCAAAAGAAACCCTTAAGACACGAATGTTTCTTTCAAACATAAATCAAATATCTACTATCCTTACTGCGATGAAAAAAATATATGAGAAAAAAATAATACTGATGAGCCAAGTCTTCCCAATTTGTACCTTCCAATATATTTTGATGAGCTGTTCGTTCATCTTTTTACTTAGTTTTTGTTTTGTTGTTGTTGTTGTCGTGTCCAAAGAAGAGTCTCAGATGTCTCCATGCATCTCCATCACAGCAGCAGCAATATCCACTATCTTGGGTGTGTAAAGCTGCTTCTCTGGGTCTAAGTCAATTTTCTGCAAGGCTGCCGCCATTGCTGGGCATGAGAATATGTGAGTAGGTGTTAGTTCCACACCAGGACAATTGTTGCACGCTTTATAAGTTCTTGTGCCATCTGGATGTATTGTCATTCCTTTATAGTGTTTTGTTCTAAGTCTTGTTATAGTTTTTGTCAGTTTTCTCTCAGAGTTTATTTCACATATTTGATCTTTTCTTATTTTTTGTTTGATTATCTTGTATTAGTTTTTGTTTTGAAATAACAGTAAGAGAGAGAAAGAGTCGAACGCTACAGGTGAGCCACAAGCTCATTCCGAAAAATAAAAACCTGATAAATATATGCAAAAATAAATATAAACAAAGCAATGCAATAGATATAAGAATAATCAACACAATAAATAAATATAGTAGAACCTTTACTGTAAAGGACACCTAATTGCAGAGTCAAAGTGTCCTTTAGGGAGAGGTTCCTCTTACCGGAGAGCTACTAAATACTAAGTAATTTTCAAATGAAAACTTTTCTTTGTAGAGAGGGGTCCTTTCATGGAGGTTCTACTGAATCCATATATTAAGATGCCTAAAATAATTTGAATTAATTAAAAAACTATTAATAATGATAATGATGTGTCTGTGACACCATTTCATAGATATGAATAATGTAATTTATAAATTATCTTTGGTTGTGCGCTGTATGTTCTACATTTGGAATAGGTAACAAAATAATGGAGCATGTCTTTGACATAAATAAACCAAGTCCGAGATGGGATTAGAAAAGTTTAATTAAAAAGGAATGAAGAAAAAATAGAGATAAGAAACCTTTACCTCAATTGGTTTTATTTAGCATTTTCAGGCCTCAGGGTCTAGGTAACCTCGGATACATGACATTTTGTTTGTGGACTGCCATGACGTATTTTGAAGATAGAGGTTGTTTGGCCGGTATTCGTAGTTCTTAAATACTAGCCGAATGACCCGGGCAACGCCCGTGTTTTACCCGATTGAATGTTTTGATTCAAATACTATTTGTTACAATTATAAATTGGCGCCTTAAATAAATGCATATAATAGTTAATACCTATAGCCTATGTGCTTTATCTGTCTATGTACTGTTGGCTTCCGTAGGCGTCTCTTACTGGGAAAAAGAAAGAGAGGATTCCATTTAGTTATTAACTAATATATGCATTTATTTAAGGAGCGACCCGCTCCAACACAATGGTTACATAAACGATAAAGCGAGTGGGGGTGGCATGATGGGGGGGGGGGGCAAAGGTGGCGTGATCGTAGCCAACCAATAGGAGGGCGCCATTCCAAACAAAAAGCAAACGGTGACAGAGATGACTGATGAAGAATGACGCTCGTAACTGTATATAGAATATGACACTTCGGCAAGAATGTCTTTTATTTTTAAGAACAAGACTTATTTGTTGGGGATATAAATAACATTCTTACGTTTTAGAAGTTCTCTCTTCTAAAAAAATGACCACATAGTTTGCTTAAATACCATTTCTAAGATTCCACCCTCCAGTGCAACATATAAAAGCAGAATGATCCAATACAATATTGGAGCTCTAAAGAAGCGGTCTGGTAGATTAAATTAGTGAAACCACTGGGAGGGTTCTCCACTGATGAGCTAAACCCTCCCAATATTTTTCATCGCAGTAAGGACAATAGAAGTTTGAATTATTTGTGAAAAGAAACATTTGCGTCTTAATGTTTTTATTCGTTATATATAGATGGCGGGAAATATTTCAATACATTCTGAATAAAACAGATGAAATCTTGTAATCTTCTTTTAAATCATTGATAAAATTTTCTCACTTTTATCGAAAGACACTCTGAAAATTCATTTCTCTCATCCTAGCAAATTATGTTTGAACAAATGAAATTTTTATAATTTTTTTTTCTAAAATATAATGTAACATAGAGAAAAAAAGAAATAAACAAATTTCATGGTGATAGAAGACAATTTTGTTTCAAATCAATCAAATCCTTTTTACATGAAAAATAAAACAAAGAGGAAACGCGATATAAGTATGAGGATAAATTATAAATCTGTGAATTAAAAAAATCTGTGAATAAAATATAATAAATTAGAGATTGACACGTTTAAAATATGAAACTAATATTATATTTTAAAACTTTAGTATTCTGAAAAACTTATATTTTATAAGCCTGAGTAGAGAGAAATATTATAAATTTTCTTGTATTTGGCTCATTGATCTCAAATGGATTAGCCACTTCTTATTCCTCATTCTCTATTGGTGACCAAACTTCTCTCAGGTGACCAACCTGCGCAGGAAATTTAATTATATTTGATCCACGACCCACACCTTTCCCTAGTATCCCTGTAAAATGTGGTAATAAAAATCTACAACATTTCATTTTAACGAGAAATTTCTCGAGAAATTATAAAATAATCACAATGTCTAAAACGCGTGTAGACATGTGGTGCATCTATTGTAAAACACCAGGCACTATGATGGCCATGTGTACTTAGGAAGTGTAGCAACCAGCTAAAGAAGGCATAACGTCACCAGGTCTCTAGATGGAAGGAATCTGTGCAGAAATCTTTCAACCATGGGAGCCGCTCCAGTCTTCGCCGCCGTCCTGGCCACCCTCCTCTACATGGCTGCAGCCTATCCCTCGGGAGCCCCTGCCAAGTCCTGCGGCCACATGACGCCCAAACACAACAGCTCCCTGGCCCAGGGATCCTCCTGCCCCTACACCATCGCCGTCACCCCTCAGCAGATCGCCCCTGGAGAGGCCGTCTCTGGTAACTACCGAGTTCTCCATTTAAATACGCTCTTTCAGCGGTACATATACTAAAATCGCAAGATACAGAGAAGATTAGCATGGTCCCTGCGCAAGGATGACACGCAAAATCGTGAAGCGTTAAACATTCTTCCTTTTTAAGTGCCAAATCTTTACTTTAATTTAGATAACTTCTTTATATTTCTTTCTACCTTTAACAATGGTCAATAAATGGTTTTAAAATATCCATAAAACCTCTCTCGACTTTAGCTCTTTAACGTTATTCATTACCATCATCGTATTTCAAATGGACGCTGTCTATGATCGCTGGAAACACTATCAATATATTAACCCCACAGGACTGAGTTCTCTGAGGTCTCAACATATCGCTCCAAAAGTCTCAGGTACAGCTGGCGACTTTATTACTACACTACTTGCCTCTTCTTTCTCATCCTTGGTGTAACTCTCAACAGATCATTGTAGGATCTTCGGTACAACTGGCGGCTCATCTATACACCCAATAGGATAATTTCTTGTCTCCTTGTAGTTTTATGTTAAAAATATAAGCCTATAGCAACCCGAAATAAAATGTCTCTAATATGACCATCCCTCTCATTGTCTTGAGACGGAAATACCGAGAGGTAGAGACCGATATTTTCCTGGAAAATTACAATATTATTATCTTGAATCCTACAAGTTTCTTCTAGAATTAAGATCCTATAATCTCCAGTTTGCTCATGCACCTTCCAGTTGTATATACTAAGGTATGGAGCCCACTAACTAATAATCTACAGTATCCGTGTTAAACCCCAGCATGTGGTGTCTGCAGTTACCATCTCCGGACCTAAACCCTACGCCGGCTACCTGCTGAGGACCTTCGATGCCAGCGGCAACGACGTGCTCGGTACCTTCGACGCCTCCTCTGACCCTCTGGCTAAGGAGCTGGAATGCACTGAGGGATTCAAGGTAAACGTGGTTGAATTGTCTTTGAACCAGCCAGCTCCTTCGTATAAATCCAAGAGCCGATTTCTGTATAAACCCATAAATTCTTCTCTCTCGTTTACATAAAATATGACAGAAAAATCAGGAATTTAGCGATACTTCTTTATTAGAATCTCAATGTTGTTGCTGTTGTCGTGTCCAATGAAGAGCCTCAGATGTCCCCATGCATCTCTATCTCAGTAGTCGCGATGTTCTCTATCTTTGGTGTGCAAAGCTGCTGTTCTGGGCTCATGTCAATTTTAAGCAAGGCTGCGGCCATTACTGGATATGAGAATATGTGGGTAGGTGTCAGTTCAACACCAGGACAATTGTTGCATGTCCTCGTAGTAGATTTCACATCAGGAGCCCGGACTGCAACTTCTAACGTTACCCCGGATGCGGTAGGATTGCTGAATATATCAATGTTTTCTGAATAATATAACAATATTGATAGCCTCTGTGTCATAATATTTTAAAATGGAATCTATATATTTACAACATTTTAAACTTCTTAATCATTTGGCCATGAGAGTTGTATTAAAAAACATACAAGGATGTCAGTTGCATATATATTTCACCTTTATAATGCTAATAAACGTGTAAATTATAGCCTTTGTGCTTAGAATTGTGTTGTAACAAAGAATGATAAAAAATGTAACCGTAGTTTTTTGCCGTATTGCAACTTCCTATGATTCAAAGTTTATTATTTCCTTCACTCCCATGTTTTGATGGATCTTTTCCTTGATTTCCATTATTTCCTCTCAGTATACATTATTTCTTTCTTTCTTTTGATGGATAAATATGATTTTATACCATATTCGTTTGTACTTTTTTCTGGAGCCAAATTCTTTACCCCAGTACAATATGCCTAGCCCATATCTCTATTTACTTATTTGAATGTAAATAACAAAGGGTTGTCTATAAGTGATGTATCCTAAAGAAAGTATCGAACGGGTGACGACAGAATGCTGGTTGAGGCAACAAGGGATCGTTAAGTGAGTCACGATGACACCGACCCTTACATTCGACCTTGCTTTTACGTGTCTTTGTGTGATGAGATAGGTTCCAAACTTATACGTTGACATCATTTGATATTTATTCCGACAGATGGGGCAAGCCATCAGCAACTCTCAGTTGGAATCTCTCAGATGTCTTTTTTCTTGATTAATTCGAAATGTTACGCTAATTATCTGATTAAATTTCTAACTATAAAACCTCCACACATGTGAAATGGTATAGTAACAATAATAATAATTATCCATTTTAAAAATTGTTGTAAAGATGATTTTAGAAGACGTAGTGGTAAGATTGCTTCGAAATTAGAATACACACACACACACAAAAGCCTTTATTAAGACACACAGGTCTTACAGAGGATTCTCCTTGGGGTTACAGGACGGAGAAACCTATGAAAGTGGGAAATATAAAAAATGGAGAAAGATTATATACATATGGTAAATATATACAGATTATAAGAAAAAAAAATAAGAAAGAAAAAAAAAATGGAAATATGGATGGGAGAAGTGGAGAGCGAAAAGAGGAAAGAAAACAGGTGAAATTAGAATATAAATTTGTATAGATTTCAATATTGGAATATGATGGCTATATGATATATGCAGTCTATCTGTTCACAAAATTATAAACTAGGCTCGTATGTTTATTTTTTTTTTTACTTCTCATTTTTTTAATCATTCAGTAAGGGCATTGGGGCGGGGGGCAAGTTTATCTACACATTCAGTAAGAAACATACAAAAGTAAGAAACATAAACGCATAGTTTGATTTTGAAATTGAAATGTAATATATCACACAATAGAAAATAAATTGATATCATGCAAATATATATCTTAAAGTGAAAACAAAAGTGAAATACATATACCAGCATTACAATTGGGGATTTGTAATGCTAGGTTTGAGTGCAAGAACTACACTTAGGCATTCAGGAACATGCTATCAAATGATATCCTTCAATTGTAGTTTTTGACTGTATTATACTTAGTATTTTCTGCTAGAGAGTCTACACAAAAAATAAACGTGCTGATCTACCGATTGTGATGTACACGATCCACATGGCACATCCACTGGGCTACCGGTCCGTCCAGCTTTGTCAGTCCGACGAACCGTCAGGAAACGAGACGTAATTCCGGACAAAGCTCTATTTGCCGCTCCCAGCTATTCACTCAAGGCCGGAACCATTCCTTCCTGTCCATTGTTGGTCACGCTACACAAACCTTGCTCGACCGCAGCCGTTTTGCTTTGGGTTAAGGGCAAAGTTCAGAGTGACCGGGGATCTCTCAAACATACTTCTACTTCCGAGTCTTTTCTTCCTATGCAAAGTTAAAAGTAATCAAGACATTATTACTGCAAACATACCCCAACTCTATCAACTAGTCTATTTTATTCTGAGCATTAGACAACGTATGTGTGTCCTCTAGACAGTGTCATTTCAAACTTGCCTTTAACATAGTTGATATTCTGAGAAATGTTCATCTTCAATTCTGGACATTTTGAAATTTTTCAAAGACTTTAAACATCCAACCATCTCAAGCATTTTTCACAAAATCTTTTACTATCTTTTCGTTTATACACAATCTCTAGTGATGGTAGCATTTAAAATGATAAATCACAAGTCCTGACAAGATTCAAGAAGCTGTATTTGCCATCAATATACCATGTGCTATTGTACGCTAATCTTAACATGCGGGTGTTAACAGGACGGACTCACTCACACTTCTCGGGATTCCAAGAGCCAGACCACCGTCGAATGGACTTCTCCTGCGGACTTTAGTGGCCAAGTCATCTTCAGGTAGCGTCAATATGGTCTTCTTCAGCTCTGGACTTAATTAATGCTAGCTACAGAAGCTCTGCAACTCTTCACCTACCTACAAAGATATTGTTGAAAATCTTTATTTCTTCTTTATCAGGGCAACTTCACTTTCAGGGGATGGTGGGGTGATCTCGCAGAATTAAACTATCGTTTTATTTCAGAACATCGCAGAGCTTTGCAAAATTGCAAAACTTCCAACGACTTTGAATCTCATATAGCACCTAATTTTGATGATTAAAAATACCAGATTTAATAAACAGAACATTTTTAAATATAAACTCGCATATTTATATAATGAAGAACGTATTCAAATCTAGCTTTGAATAAAAAAAAACATTATTCAAATTTACCTTTAAATTCAAAGCTTGCCAAAAGGTTCGCATTGAGGAAATTTGACATAAAATTTTAATATCCATTGAGAAAAAAGTGATAAACAATGGGGCGCCTCTCTCCAAGAAAAGTTTCAACTTCCTAGAAGAGAAAAACTTCACAGAAGATTTATATATAATGACGTTGACGGGGAAAACGACAATCAGCTGCACATTTATTCACGTAGCGTCTGCCAAAACGACCTTGGCGCAATTAGTCATTACGTTTTCCTGATATGAGGAAATTTAATTCTTCCTTTGTTATCCTATTTCAAAACTCTTCAAAGTTATTATTCACAATCTTCGAGATTCAATATTTTGAGCTATTATATGATAGCTCTTTCTTAGATAAATAAAAACGATTTCCTCAGAAATTTTCCATGCTGATTCATTTCCCCTCTCTCGTAAATTATTGAGTATTAAACTTAACATATTCCTACTAAATATTCATTAGCTTCAACTCAGGTTCCAGAGAAACTTCTTAAAGATTTCACGAAGAGAAGAAATGAAGGGCGCATAGTGAATATTTATAAGTTCCCTGTCTTAATGCAACTGGTTGGGTACCTAACTATTATTTTGAATCATTATTCCTGGCACACACAGTAACGTGAGATGATGACAAAGAGATGATCGAGTAGCACTGTTCTACAGGAACAATCAGCATCATCTATAAGAAATAACTGGATGCAATAAAACCTTGAAATCTCTCAGATAATATTCAAGAAGTTACTTCCAGACTCCCTGCCGGCCTGGAACTACCTGGTTCACCGCGGCAATCTGTCCTCCCCATGACTAGACTTCTAGACTCTAGCTGTACAGCCCGGGTAGTTGGAGATTTACGCTCCAGGAGCCCGGGTTACCTCTATTCTCTCTCTCTCAAATTCAAGAATCTCTTTCCTATTTAGCAGTCAATGTGCCTTCTTCAAACGCCCATTTCCTCTACACTCAATATAGCGTCAGCCAACAATCTTTACCAAGCCGCTTATATTGTAGAATTTGATATCTTCGTTTGTAGTTTTGTAGAGAAATCAAGTGGTTAAATGTCTTTGTATCTTGCATCTTAGGTTTGAGAAACATCCAGATAATTTTGACTACAAAATTCCTAATTGTATTTCTTTGTGATCAATTTAAATGAAATTATTCTTTTAAAGATTCACGAAGCGCTTCATTAAAAGCTCAGTCTATTCACGAATTTATATGTTTATTTAGTAAACTTTTACAATCGCAAGATATGTTTATGTTGAAATTCCAAAAAAGGTTGGGGGGAATAGAAAAATTCAAAAAAGGTATGCATGGATCTACAAAAAAAAAAAGTTTTTTATATATTCGAACATTGTTTAAAATCGTTCTTCTATTCGTTAATACACTTCTACAAAGCCTTTTAAAATCCATTTTAACCGGGTTTTAAAGCGAAAATAACAAATATCTAAATATGTATGAGTTAAGATAGCTTTGAAACGGTCTAAAGTGAGCAAACAGCGATACTCGCGGGTATAAAGGAACGGGGAAAACATTAAAGAAAAGATTAGATGTATGGTTGAGAGAAGAGTTTTCATACTTCCTAGTCAATATTTGTGGAGAAATGTTTCAATAGACAAAGAACTATTATCTTAGTTAAGTTTATACTTCAAATACCCTTGTTTTCTCTAAAGGACCTTTTGTACACATGACCCAATTTATTCTGGATGAAAGAATGGTTGTGTGATGTGTTGGATCTTTAGAAATAAAGAATGGATGACCCTCTTTATGTTAGACTTAGAAGATCTAGGTGTAGAATGGAAGCATTTGTCTGTTTCCAGATTTATTTTAGGTGTATCCCCATAGAGCTGAAAGATTCGCCATTCCAATACATCAACTTTCTTAATGTTTCAAAAATGAAATTAACGACCTATTGTCATTCTTTTTTTCCCCAAGGACAAGTTATATAAAGATTTGAAACAGGTATAGTTTCAAGTAAAATGTTTTAAACGTGGAGATACGATCTGAAAAAAAAAAAGCGATGATACTATAGCTGCAAAGATATTAGGTAAAAATCGTTTCGAAGAGTGCCTGTTTATAAAAAAATATATATATATAATTTAATTTGTGAATGTTAGAGTTAATTTTCACATGTCATTTTTTTGCTTAGTTTTTTAAAAAAATATTACTATCCCATTGTATAATTATACAAGGTCATGGAGAATATTTATAGATCAAATTCACAATCTTGGTAGGGTTGGAATAGAGGTCCTGTCTTGAGGCTCCCATACATTCCAAGAGGTGGTCTGGTGAGGCCTCCTTGTTCCTGCAGATGGTGCATTGTGGGAAGGTCTTTACACCATCCTGGAAGAGGAGCGGTCTTGTATGGCCAGTTTGAGCCTGGAAATATAGGTTGCAGCTTGTCGGTTCATCCCACATTCTAGGATAGCTCCAGGCTTTTGGTTCAGATACCAATGATGGGATGTTGACTTCTGCATTTTTGTTTGGGTTTTTGCTTGTAAAATCTTTTACTCAACGTTAAAGAAACTGAATGATGTATAATATATTTCTATAGTGTGGTCCTCAATGTGCGCCCCGGTGTGGTTCCAGAGCCACGATGGTCCAAGACTTTCTCACCTGGTGGCCCAACTGCAACTCCAGCCCACTCACCGTGCAGTGAACCTCACATCTTCTACCTTTTTTATTAAATTCTCTTAATAAAAAAACTTTTTAATTTGTAATCTGTTTATGTATTTTTTTATATAATAAAATATATTCTATAAAATAATCCCTTGCATAAATATTGAGTAAAATCAATCATTCCTCCAGGGAAAAGTGTCAACCTAACTATGTATTCCTTGCTTCCTTGGTTTTTCTAGTAGCCTATATTTATTCATTTGTTTGTCCTCTTATTAGATATATATATTTTTAAAATATTTTGTCTCAATTTGTATAATAGTCAAAAAGACATTTTTCCCTGGAGGAATGATTGATTTTACTCAATAAAATATATCCTGATACGAAGGTGAACTAAAAAATAACATAAATTGTAATGCTGCGCCTCGTGTACTTGAAGTACGATAGAACCTCCCTGAAAAGGACACTAGCGCTAGAGAACACCTCTCTTGAAAGGACAGTTTTCATTTGCAAAATAACCATTTTAACTATTTAGCAGCTCTCCTGTAAGAGGAAACCTCTCTCTAAAGGACAATTTGGCTCTGCAAGTAGGTGTCCTTTACAGGGAGGTTCTACTGTGCCAGGTTCCGCTACTAGAGAGCTGTTGTAGGAACTTTCCTGAGACAGTCTGCCAAGTGACGTCACTCGACATCGAGTGTGGGTTCTGTCACAGTTCTGTGTGTCTTTAGAGCATCGTTACAAGGCATAGAGACACGCTGGTTGTTCTCTTTCTCATTCTATCGCTTCTCATAGAATGTCCTACTGCATTCATAAGAAAATTTTACAAAGGAAATTGAATTTTTACGAGATTATTCTATTAATTGATGTGTTATTACGGCAAGGAATAGTATTGGGATGGGCTAAGTCTACATCCTCGTAGCTTAGCTTCGAAACCCTCTCAATTTATTTTCTTCTTTAAAAAAACTCAAGTAATGGGTATTCAATTCATTTTCAAAAGCACACATGGATTTTTATAGCTAGTTTGAAGCCACGCAATATTTGAATTATAATTTTAAATAGTTTTGTATATATGTGTGATAAAGGGGGGTCGAAGAGACTCCATATTCCAGAGCAAGACGGTGTCAAAGATGACAAAGGAGTGACGAGTGTCTTACCTTATCGAACACGCCCGGATTTAAGAAACTGCTTTTCGTCCAAAGACGGAGGGTTTTTGGGGCGTCCTGGTGAATGACGTAGTCCCTGTTTTGTCCAATTATATGTAAAGCGTGAAGCTTCTATCGCCGGTGCTCTCCTGAATTAAGATTCTGCGTCCTTACTTTTCTTTTGTCCGCCCCTTGAATTCATTCATTCTTAATCTATTGGCACAAGATACATTTTTGTTGCATGGAAGTTTATACATTTTTATATTTTGGAATCAGAATTTAAATTTATGTATAGCTGTGGAATGATGATTGGGATTGCGATTTTATAAAAATGCGTTTAGATTACTAGAATGATTGATATAAGATGAGCATATTTGTTGTGTGCGACTTATACATCAGAGATGCCTATTATAAAATAATACCTATAAACAGGTGGGAATATTACTTTTTGTTGTATTTTTTTGAATTTTTAATTTAGCATAACAGCAGTTTATTAATTTAAACAAATTTATTATTCAAATACAAGGAGAGGTTAAACAAACTAATTAACTTAACGAATGAAAAAATAAATTGAGCTTTAATATATTCCAAGCTATTACTACAACATAAACAAAAAAAAAAAAACTTAGCCAAAAAGGAACATATTTGACATCACAGATTATTTTAAATTGATTTGTTTACCAATTTCAACAACTCCCCCCTTTGGTGAGCAAATCAAAATTAGGTCCAAAAAGAAGTCCCATATTTACAAGCAGTTTCTGAATTCTGTCTCCCGGCAGCCTCTTGGTGAGAAGATCCGCCTCTTGAGCTTCTGAGTTCACGAAGGAGATCCTCAAATTTCCCTTTGAGACTTCATCTTTCACGAAGAAATATTTTCTGTTAATGTGCTTGGTTCTACAATGATGAGATGTTCCTTTAATCCAGTCTATTGCTGATTTACTATCTGTCTTCAGAACAAGTGGTATTTCAACACATGATTGATGACCTATTTCAGAAAGAAAGTTCATAAACCATTTTAATTCTTTAGTGCCCTCACAGATAGCCATTAATTCCGCTTCGCATGTTGACAGGGCTACCAGTGGTTGTTTTTGAGATTTCCAACTAATAGTGAGAAAAATATCCTTGTTGTGTCCATCATTGGATTAGTAACGATTCACTAGATCGGGTACTAACAAACCTGCGGTTATCCAAAAACGGGTAGTATGAAAAAAGAGGGCTCTTTGCACGTGTACTATATCTCGGTACTCTGAAATTAAGACAGATAGCTCTTGGATTTTACCAGAGCGAAGTTCTTTACCCCTTTGTGAAAACACTAGTTTGAAATTGGCGGATGCTATGGCTGAAACAACATCTAGCATGGAACCTGCTCATGCGATGCCAACAGCGTTATGTCAGGAAAATATGGCAATAAATATGTAGCGAAAATTTGTCACATAAATACTTTCCAACTTTTTTTTTTTTGCAAGCAATTATTTATTAAAAAACGAGTTTTCCAGGATTCGAACCTCTTGTATGGTCGAGAGCGTTAAACGTTGCGCAAAGCCATCACATAACTTGCTTATATGCAACATAAAGGTGCGGGAGCATGGTATTCGTGTAATACTAAATGACGCACCTATCCCTTTAAATATGCATTAAAACATTCTATTTTAAAAAAGCCGCTCCAGCAGCTTAAACATCTTTTTGGCTGATTCGTCCGATTTCATACCTCCTATCGTAGGATGTTATAGAACTGAAGCTGCCCCTGTTCTGATGAGGGTCAAAGGCCGACACCATGGTATATAGGTTGTTGCCTGTTGTCTGAATTTGCCAAAACTGGTGTTATGACTTCACAGCTCTTAGTAAAGTGTTTTACTATAGTGATGAACATAATGCATTATATATTATGCCTCATTAATATTTCTTTCCTTCAGCTAATGTTTTGCATCTCTTGAATTACCCTCTAGGATTTTTATTTTTATTTTTTACTTTTCATTAAATTGTTTATTTGCATGCTTTTTTCTATATTTATGTAAATTAATATGTGTATGTATATATTCACTACAACCATCGATATCGTTCATAGTGTCGTTATATCCTGCCTGTCGAAGGGCTTTTGCCCGAAAGCTTGCCCTAATGCACCAATAAAAGATACTCGTCTTCCTTCGCCATGTTTTTTATCGTCTAAATAATGCATCGTTCTGAGACATAATTACTTAGAGAAGAACATGGATATTATCCTCCCACAACTTTGTTGTAAGGTTACCTGAAAATCGGCCCTTGTCACTTTACCAGCCTAAACGCGCCTTTTTGGTAAATTAGACCGATTTCATAACCCCTATCGTAGGATGTTAGAAAATCGAAGTCGCACCAGTACTGATGAGGGCCAAATCATGGTATACAGGTTGTTGGATTTTTGTCTGAAATTTCCAAAACTGGTGTTATGGCTTATTATCACCTTTAAGTTTTTTAAGAGGGTGATAAACTAAATACATTGTTTTACTGCATATTTAAATGGAGAGGTGCCTCTTGTACCTACATATATAAATATCTAAAGAGACAAGGGTCACCTCTCCCGTTTATTTTGACGGGAGAGGCGACCCTCGTCTCTTTAGATCAATTTCCTCCCGGCAAAATTTCCATCTATATATATATATATATATATAATATGATTCAAATAGTTTTGAATTTTGATATATATATATATATATTAAAAATAAAGAAGGCATCTCCTGACCACGAGCACATGTGCTCGTGGTCAGGAGATGCCTTCTTTATTTTTAATATCAACACCTGACTCACTTATCTTTTATTTTTTTCTATTGTTTTTTCATATATATATATATATTATTAATAGTAATTTTTTATTTTTGGAAAAAAGAGGTAAAGTAAAATATTAAGAACTACAAATTTTGAATTAATTTTGAGTCAGAACAGCAAGCTAATTCTGTATCAAATAGTATCGTTATGAGAATTTCAAGATATATAAAATTTGTTATTTAGAGAGAAAGTTTAAACATGTGAGGTTTGTTTTTTATTTTTTTTTTTGTAATAAATAATTAGTTAGAATATAGTAGCATAAAAAAAAAGAAAAAAAAAGTAACACCAGCAAAGCATTCGGCGGTTAAGAGTCATAGGCTGGGTAAAAAAAAAAGTAATAAGTGAAGAGAAAGTTTTATAGAAAAGAGCAAAGACAGAACCATGATAATAATTTTCCAAATATAAAATTAAGCTAATATAAAATTATATATTTATAAATGTATGTAATTCTACTGTCCTCAAAGCTTATGTCCACAGTTCTTCTAAAATACCCATTCAAAGAGTCTCTCAACAGTATCACTATAAAAGGAAGTTCCAAAAATGCAATATAACAGCGGTGTGGTAGATTAAACTGGCGAAACCGCTGAGAGGGCTCACCACTGATGAGCCATCCCCTCTCATTAATTTTTCCATTGCAGTAAGGCCAGTAAAAATTGTTTAATATCAAAAAGAATCTTACGCCTTTAAAATATTTTTGAATTTTGATAAAATTAAGCTAATTAGAGAAAGAGAAGTTTTTTTGCTTTCGATTTCAACATTATTAAATATAATAGACAAGATTCAAATACCTGTATATCAAAAAATTGCACCAAAGTTATCTATTTTGGACAATTTTTAAGATTCTACAGATTTAACAACAAATTAAACAACTTTATAAGTAAAATAAAAACTTAAATGATAAATTTCAAAAAAATGGATTCAGCAAAAATACAATTAAAAAATTAACTTTTTAGCATTCAGAAAATATCTTCACAAAAACAAATTTTCTTACAATTTCAACTTCAATGACTTTAAAAATTTCACTATGAGATTTTAATTAACTTTTGACCGGATATTCAAACTTGTTTTCTCCGGTAACTTTAAAATCGAAAATTTATTTATAAACATTAGCCGTCTCCCTCTGGGTGAGTAGAATTTGCTTGTGATGATAATTGTAACATACATATATTGAATTTTAAGTTGATAACATGAACCGCAATTCAATACATATAAATGAATAACCCCTCCAACTACCGAGGTATTGCACTGATTAGCAATGTATCAAAGCTTTTCACATCAATCCTAAGATCACGACTGGAGGAATGGGTCGAAGGAAGAAGGGTTATACCCGAAAACCAAGCGGGATTTAGAAAAGAAAGATCATGTATTGACCACATATTTACACTAACTACTTTAATCCAACTATCATTAAGAAAAAAGAGGGGAAAACTATATGTCTTTTTTGTCGATCTAAGGAAGGCATTTGATACTGTACCCCACTCACTACTTTGGAAAAAACTTTACAACCTAGGCATAAGTTACCAATTCATAAGTACGATCAAAAGTTACTACGAACAAGCAACTATAGCTATCAGATGGAAGGGATCATTTACGGAAAGTATTAAGATAAACTCGGGAGTCCTCCAGGGAGAACCACTTTCCCCACTGCTATTTATATTATTTATCACGGACTTAATCGAAATTTATAATAACTCAGACCTGCCGAGTGTAAATTTGCCAGAATTTGGAGATATCCATTTATTGCTGTACGCCGACGACATAGCAATTATAGGTGAGTCCAGGATAAACCTCCAAAAGAAGATCAAAATACTGAAAGAATATCTCGATGAGAACTTAATGACACTAAATGAGTCCAAGTCAAAGATTATGGTGTTCCGTAATGGAGGTAAACCCTCAAATAAGGATAGATGGTTCTGGAATGATAAACCCATAGCAATAACTTCAAGATATACATACTTGGGATTCCCTCTGACACCAACAATAACAACTACTCACCCGGCAAATTACTTTAAAGGAAAAGCACTTACAGCAATTAACGCCACACACCCAATATTAATAAAATCAAAAACAAAGTCAATAAATTTATCAATCAAACTCTTTGATACAATAGTGAGAGCTGTCCTGATGTATGCCGCTCCATTATGGGCAACAGAGCATAAAGACTTACTGGACAATATACAAGACATATTTATCCGTAGGTTCCTGAATCTGCCCAGATACACTCCAGGTTACCTAATCAGATTAGAAACCGGTCGTATCTCATTGAGTGTAACAGCCTTAAAATTAACCCTGAAGTATTG
This sequence comes from Cordylochernes scorpioides, assembly GCA_030710605.1. Lineage (NCBI taxonomy): Eukaryota > Metazoa > Arthropoda > Arachnida > Pseudoscorpiones > Chernetidae > Cordylochernes > Cordylochernes scorpioides. The sequence goes on along the minus strand of CP092877.1, from coordinate 26,690,126 downwards.
GCTGCGGGTGTTGAATATGAGCAGTGACAGATTGCCACGTATATGTTTTAATAGAACACGGGAACTCTCTAATGCTTCGGGCACACCCATCGGTTTCATTAAAAAGCTCACTAATCTGCTTAACGATAATGGATCCCCTGCACTTGTTTCCTGTGATGACCCTGAAACGCTGAGGAGCGCGATTACAGGGCTCTTAAAAACAGCGGCAGACCAATCTATACAAAACGACCTTACAAGAATGGATAAATCTAAGCTATACTCTCACTACAAAGACATTCACATATCTTTCATGACGGAGGGATACCTTTTAGGGGATTTTCCTTTCCCGGTTGTAAGACTACTCGCACAAGTTAGAATACTTTCAAGTTTTTTTAGAGAAAACCACACCAAGATGCTCTGCGGTGAGGACCCGACTTGTACCTTCTGTAATTCAAAACTACAAAATGAAATCACTCACTATATTTTTGATTGCTCTGCTCTGAAAGAAGAAAGAAGAACCCTTATGCTCAAAACTGGGCAACTCTGTGCTTCACTTCCATCAATAATTGACAATATGACCCAGAATAAGTATATTGCTACGGCGTTTTATGGTTTCCACAAGTCCATATCTCAGAAGAAGGCCAAGTGATACTCACTCCTCACTTTCTTACTGCTACTCTTTTTGTGTTGATTTCTTGCTTCCCTCTTTCTTATTATTATTATTTTTTTTTCCTTTTCTTGTTTTTTTTTTTTTTTCTTTCTCTTTTTACTCTGTATATATCGCTATTTCCGTTGTCTCACTGCTTTGTACTTATGCATACCTCTGGTGAATCCTGTATAGGGTCAGTGACCCTAAATAAAGGCTTTTTTGTTGTTGTTGTATATAAATGAATAATCTACAAAAATGTTAACAGCAATACTGACTTCAACTGGAACGCGCAATCTAAATACTGCTTTCGCTTGATGATAATGTCGCAACTAACATGAGTTACATCATCTATCTCTCTGGATTCACTAATACTAACTGCATTCCACTAATCTTGATCATAAAAAAAATAATTATAGGTAAATGTTTTAAAATCACACACACACACAAAAACCTTTATTAAGACACACAGGTCTTACAGAGGATTCTCCTTGGGGTTACAAGACGGAGAAACCTATGAAAGTGGGAAATATTCAAAGGGGTAAAAATGGAGAAAGATTATATACACATGGTAAATATATACAGATTATTATTTGAATAATCCTATGGAAAATAAGAAAAAAAACTTTTTTTTTTCGGAAATATGGATGGGAGTAGTGGAGAGCGAAAAGAGGAAAGAAAACAGGTATTTACATATGGAACATACATATAATGGAACAAGTCAATTTAAGCTCTTCTGCTCACACAGCACGAGTGGACCATGGCTTTTTCAAGAAATCTTTAAGAGATTTTCCAGGAAAATCCGAGTGTTCAGAGTTGCAAGGTAAACACCGTTTTATCGGTGTGGGGGGTTGGCTTATCGTACCTGCCCAAGCAAATAATTGGATATTGGCTCTGTCCTCCTCATCAAACAGAAATATTTGGTATGTTTGGATGTTCGGTTAAGTCTTTCTTTTTTTACAGCATTTTTATGGAAGTTATATAGATTCAGAGCTACTGAACTATTGTCTATAAAGTTGGATAATAAAGAATAAAATGTGAGGTGTGTATGTCCTATCTTAGAGAAAAGTATTTTTATTTCCGTGTCAAGAGGCATGCATTCAAATATATAATGTTCTAATTCATTTTCGGTTCTATTTTTGCATAGTTGGCAATACAAGTCTTCTGTCCTTAGATATTTTATATGGTCTTCTCGATATGAAACAAATAGAATTCTCAATTGCGCAATGAGGCGTTTGGTCGGCAGTGGGAGTTCACTTAGTAGATAGCTCTCTGCTGCGAATGTTTTATGTAAATATTTGTAGTGTGTGTGCAGCTTCGAATTGGTTATTCTTGATTGATCGGTTTGAATAGACTGTTCTATAGTGATTCTGATAATTTGAGGTATTGCTTTCTGTAGAATATTGGGGTCTGAACAGTTCTTTAACCACATGAATCCAGTTGAGTTTAGGATATTCATTAAATTTTCTGTAAAACCTATAAAGGTATAAATGTTTTAAAATCATAACATTCATAAGGAATGCTGTCACATTAATTGTGTGTATTTATCAGCTATTATAAATATTTTCAAAGAAATTTTCTTTTATTTTTCCCCCTCCTCTTTCTCTCCTTTCCCTTTTCTTTTTGTTTTCTTTTTTTCTCCATTTTAATTGGACTTAGAACAAATAATAATTAAGCTTTTAAAAAATATTCCGTCTTCACTAATAGAAACTAATAAATTCAATATTCTGAAACACCAATACCATACCTTTATTTCTGTATTTTCTCTAATTCTTACTTTGTTTGATCCTTTAAATTGATACGATAACTTTAGAATATATTTTTTCTCTCCTTATAGCATACATATCAATTATCTGTGCTTGTTCAATCTTTATAAAGGGGGGTATAGAGAATGAACAATCAATCTAATTGATATGAAGTACTAAAACTTAAATTCCTAAACTTCCTTATTTAGCAGAAACTAGCGGACGTTCCCGGCTTCGCCCGAGGTTTTACCCGAGTAAAGGTTTTTCTAACGAACATTTATTAAAACAATTCTCTATAAACTTATAAAAAAAAAAAGATATATTTTGATAATTTGAAACTCGTATATTCGAATCTCTCGACAAAGTGAACATTTTTTCCCGGTCCCTGTGTGCCGTGTCATCCTGAAATTTGTCTTTCCTAATTTTCTACATTACAAAATCATCGTTTTATCTAGTGAACATATTTTCCCGGTCCCTTGAAAAATACTCGATAAGTTGAATAAAATCATGGTCGTTTATGGAAGATGGACGTAGTTCCCGAGGTCACCCGCCCCCTGCGCGCCAGGACCTCTTGATCACTCTGATTGGCCGGCGGCCGGACGGGGGGGGGGGGGGCTCTTGATACCTCTGATTGGTCGGTGTGAACTTGGACTGTCCAAGCAACTGGCCAGCGGCCGGACGGGGGGGGGGGGCTCTTGATCCCTCTGATTGGTCGGTGTGAACTTGGACTGTCCAACCAACTGGCCAGCGGCCGGACGGGGCAGGGGAGGGCAGGGGGGGGGGGGGAGGGGCAGATCTCCGTTGCAAGATGGCGCTGCTTGCGAGTCCCGAATTTTGTCTTTCCTAATTTTCTACATTACAAAATCATCGTTTTATCTAGTGAACATATTTTCCCGGTCCCTTGAAAATTTGATTATTATATATCATATATATCGTCTTGCACAATTATTTAAACTTTTTAAAATAAAGTACAATACTTAAAATAAAATATGTTTCATAAAGTACAATACTTAAAATAAAATATGTTTCTTATAAATCTAAAATTAGAAAATAAACTTTTAAATCGGTAACCTCAAGGAGATAGCACTAAAGCACTAATATTTGAATTAGTTTTACTTAATATATTAGCCCTGAAAGACCCAAGGTCATCAGGCGTGGACCAAAACCTAAGCCTATCTCGGTCTCAATGGTGGAGCTGCTTGCGAGTTAAAGCTACAAATCTGCAAATAACTCTAAGGATATTAAAGATATTCAAGAAATTATTTTTCGTAAACCTTTCCGGAGATACACCTAATAATATTCCAATATTTCACGGCGATTGGATGTATGGTTTTCGAATCCATAGAGGACACACACACACACACACAGACACACACACAGACACACACAGACATTCAATTTTATATATATAGATAACAGGTACTGGTCCACATATATAATACTTATATTGAAAAAGTATAAATAGGACTACATATAGAATATACGGAACCATTAGGACTGATCCATGTAGAATGATGATGTGAGTTATAATGGGGCAGCATTTTTACCATCTTCAGACAAGGGATTTATTTCTTTGTCTGATGAAGCTGACTTTTCCATTTATGGTATGACGCACATTGTTAACTTATTTGAATTTAATCGTATATTATTGTAGTTCTAATTAGTCTTTATTCTCTCGTACTTCTAATATCTTATTATTTTCCCGCAGTCCTATTATTTAGAGTGTATAAACACAATTTGGATTATAATTTGAACCTACCAACATCAGACAAAGTTTATTTTTCTATGTTCTTTAATGTTAGATTTTCCTGTTCCCTTGTCGACGCATATTGTTAATGGCTTGGGATATGATCATATTTTCCTGTATTTGTAATAATCTATTAACTGTATTACTGAATTCTTATCAGTATCTTACAGTCCTTATATCCAAAAAGAATAAACACAATTTGATTTATAGTTTAACACTAAGGGAAAAGTATGTCTCAATCTGATTATGTTTGGGGAACTGAATAAATTATAGTTACTATTATCAAAGAAAGGATCCAGACCTTGGCCTATTGAATAATACTTCTCTTTATCATTGTTATCATGCTGATCTATTTGAAATGACTCATATTATCTAATATTTCTAACAAATTATTATCACCCTCCTGTATTTCCAATTTAAAAAAAATGTTTTTCTTGATTCCTCACTCTTTTTCTAATAGGTAGAGTGAATAAGAACATGCTCTAGATTATAAATAGTAATTACAGTAAAGGTAGACTTGTTCCTATAAAAATCTTTTTTTTTTGTTTTGAATCTACTGAAGTTACCTCAATTAGACAAACGATTCAATCCCTGGTCTGTCGACACTAACTTCTTTGATTCATTATTGACGCATACATCTGATTTGAGGGGATCAAGACGTATTAACTTATAGTTCTAAGAATTTATTATTTTTTATAGTTTAAAAAATATTGTAGAGAGAATGTACATCTTGGATTATAGTTTTGAACTACCTAAATATAAGTTTGGATACGATTAAGTTGATAGTATCTGTCCTTTCAAAGACAGGTTGATTGAAATTATCAGACAAAGGATTTAGTCCTTTGATCTAATAAATTTAGCTTCCCCGCTCCCATATTGACACACACAATTTTTAATTTGATAGTATTATAAAAAATATCCTTTTCTTATAGTTCTAGTATCTTATTTTCTTCCAGTTTTAACTTCTAAACTGAAAAAAAAAAAAAACACTTTTTAAAATTAGGTTTGAAAATACAGAAAATGATACTTGCCCAGTTTCATTAGTTGATTTGTGTTGTATCTGCAGCTTAGCTATTACCCTATCTCCATTCCAGCCTAAATTTACTTTCTATTTGGTCGAAGAGGTATGGTTTAGCAGTAATGAAGATAGGGCTGAAACTGCTGCTCAGGTCTTCATCTGAAGAGGCCCGCCTGAGTACCATCCTTTTTCCATTGGGTCTAACCTTTATGGTTTTCATTTGGTCTAACTTGGTTTAATTTGGTACATTAAATTAATATACTATCTTATATCGTGTCCTCCAGTTTTACACTAGATTGCTTTTAAAATAAGCTTATAAAAAAAATCACAAAAATCTATCTTCTTTCATCAAGAGAAAAAAATAGAGCAAAAAAAAAAACTTCTCTTTCTCTAATTAGCTTAATTTTATATTTGGAAAATTATCATCATGGTTCTGTCTTTGATCTTTTCTATAGTAGTAAAAATTGTGTTAAATATCAAATTTGATGATAAAGCAATTACACATCAATTTTTGATAATGAGAACACATTTGCGAATATTTATACTTGGACGAGATTTTCTTAAGAAAATGAACGCAAAAATTGATTGTCAGCGTGAAATAATCAAATACGACTTGGCAGGAAATCGTGACGTAATCAAATATCAACAGAAGAAAATAGAAAGTGCAAAGGATGCCATTATACCAGAACTTTCTATTAAATGGAATGGGATGAGGAATTTGTAGAAGCAGAGGATGGCGAATACATCATCGAGGAGAACCATAAAATGTTTCAAACAAATGGACTTCGACTAGCAAGAAGCTTAATAAATGTTGCGAATAAGGAAACATATATCTGGATAACAAACTCTTACCCTCGACCATTAAAAATATTTAAAAACCAAACATTGTGCTTTGGAAGTCAGCCAGCCGAAGTGAATCTTATGGAAGAAAGTGAACAAAAGGAGCATGAAGAACCTCAATTTCAGATAAACGAAAATTTATCATATAAGGAAAAGGAGCAATTGAAACAAGTTTTGGAAAAGTACGCGGATTTGTTTTCGTCGGGATTAGAAAGATCCAACTTAGCGAAACATCGGATCGATACAAAAGGCGCGAAACCGATCAAATACAAGCCGTATAGGGTGAGCGCGAAAGAGCGATAAATCATAAAAGAGCAAATTGATGAAATGCTCAGAGACGGCATAATTAGGCCAGCTACGAGTCCATGGTCTTTCCCCGTAATATTGGTCAAGAAGCGAGATGGTAAGTAGAGATTCTGCGTTGACTACAGAAAAGTAAAGGATGTTTACCCAATTCCCAGAATTGATGAAGTATTGGGCACACATCAAGGATCCAAATACTTTTCAGCAATTGACCTTAAATCAGGATATTGGCAAGTAGAGGTTGAGGAGAAAGATAAGGAAAAGACAGCCTTCACTACAGCACATGGCCTATATGAGTTCAACGTAATGCCCTTCGGACTATGCAATGCCCCTGCTACATTTGAGAGGAACATGGAAAATATGCTTGGCAATCTTAGATGGCAAATTTGCCTATGTTATCTAGATGACATAATTTTTGGATTTTTCAACACATCTCGAAAGAATAGAAGCTGTTTTAAGATGTTTTCGCGAGGCTAATTTAAAATTGAACAACAAAAAATGTCAATTTGCTTTCGAAGAACTGGAGATTCTTGGCCATATAACTAGTCAACATGGTATAAAACCAGCGGAGTATAATATCAAGGCTATTAGAGATTTTCCTCGGCCCAAAAATATAAAAGAAGTTCAATCATTTTTAGGAATGTGCTCATATTATAGAAAATTTATCAAAGGTTTTTCGAAAATTGCTGATTCATTAACCAGTCTTATAAAAATAATGTAACTTTTACCTGGACAGAACATCAAGAAAAAGCATTTCAAACACTTAAAGTAGCATTGATAAATCCCCCAATATTAGGGCACTTTGATCCGATTGCAACTACTTACATTCATACTGACGCATCTAACATCGGCCTGGGTGCAACAATAGTCCAAAATTTCGCCGATAAAGAAAAGGTGATCTCATATTTAAGTCGAACACTGAGCAAACCTGAGCAAAATTATTCGACTACCGAAAAAGAATGTCTAGCTGTTGTGTGGTCAATGTCCAAGTTACGACCCTACCTATATGGAAGGCACTTCAAGATCGTAACTGATCATCATGCACTATAAATGAATAAAACAAAGCTTCGAGGGCTGCGTATCTTTTATTAGAACGAATATAATACTAGCTTTCGGGCACATACGCCCTTCTACAGGAAGCCTGTAGAATGGCGTATGTGCCCGAAAGCTAGTATTATATTCGTTCTAATAAAAGATACGCAGCCCTCGAAGCTTTGTTTTATTCATTTATAAATCGTACTGGGTTTATCAATCGATATCATGCACTATGTTGGCTTAAGAATCTGAAAGATCCGACCGGCCGATTAGCACGATGGGCACTGAAGATTCAGGAATATAATTTCGAAATTATACACAAATCGGGTAAAAAACATCTGGACGCTGATGGTCTATCTAGAAGCACCCTTACCGGAAAACGAATGGGACGAAGATTATGAAAAACTATTTCTGAATCAAATAATAGACGAAAAGGATGATTTTATTGAGAATATTAAGGAGAACCTTAGTGGAAACAAGCGTTCAATTACACAGAACTTTAAAGAAGAAAATGGGTGTCTCTACAAGAAAAATCCAAATCCTGAAGGTAGGGCATGGTTGCTGGTAGCGCCAAAGAAGAGAAGGAAGGAAATCATGAGTGAATACCACAACCATATGCTGAATGGCCATCTGGGCGTCGCCAGAACCACTTACCGATTGAAAATAAATACTGTTGGCCTTCCATGCTGAAAGATGTTTCCGAATTTTTAAAGACGTGCCATCTTTGGCAAAGTCGGAAAGGTTCAAATCACTTGCCTTCTGGACTTTTACAACCTATTCCCCCAGCCAAATACCCTTTTGAAAGAATCGGAATTGACTTTGTTGGCCCCTTGCCATCAACGAAAAGAAGAAGGAAGTGGATAATTGTGTTTACTGATTATTATACCAAGTATGCTGAAACAAAAGCAGTATCAGAAGCAACCGTGAAAGAAGTCTCTACATTTTAAATCGAACATATTATTTTACGTCACGGGGCCCCAAGATTTCTTATTAGCGATAGAGGTTCACAATTCACTAGCAATTTGATGAAGGAGGTAATGAAAATGTGCAAAGTTAAACATTGCTTCACAACGAGCTACCACCCCCAGACTAACGGACTAACGGAACGGCTAAATAGAACTTTAATAAATATGATCAGCATGTATGTGAACACAGACCAGAAGAACTGGGATGAAATCCTCCCTTTTATCACCCACGCGTATAATACCACGATTCAAGAAACCACAGGCTACTCTCCATTTTTCCTATTGTTTGGGAGGGAACCCATGTCCCTCTTAGACGACTAGAATATCCCAACGGACAGTAACATGGATGATTACGACGAATATATAGAAAATTACTTAGATAAAATTGCAAAGACGAGACAGATAGTCATTAACAACACAGAGAAGACTCAAGAAAGAATGAAAAAATATGACAAAAACACAATGAGAAAATCTATGAACCGGGACATTTAGTGGCAGTTTGGAAACCAGTCAAGAAAATCGGAAAATGTGAAAAACTATTGAGAAAATATTTTGGCCCATATCGAATATTAAAGAAGCTGTCTAACGTGCATTACTTAATTGAGCCGAAAGATAATCCTGGCCAAGACCCATTGATTGTCCATGTCTCAAGACTCAAACCCTATTTTGAGAGAATTGATGAGGTAACTCACGAGGACGTGACGACCTCTGGAGAGGGGAATTGTTGCATCATGACTAATGAACCTATTTTATTTTAATTTGTAATATTATTTTTCATATATTTTAAATTCAAATTTATATTTACTTATTTTATTAAACAGAATATATGTATTATAAACAGAATTTATGTATTATAGAATCACCATTTGTATTTTGGTACACTGTGTGACTTCGCTGCTCTCTTTGATGTGATAAATAAATAAATAATTCTGGAGGCTACTTAAAATAGAGTTATCTCATTATTCCTTTATATAAATTTGTAGAATGGTTGAAACACACTCTGGTAAGATGTAAGACCCGGAACAGGAGAGAATTGAGGTTGAAGAGTCTGCCAAGCCGCAACCTGGTGTAACAGTATTATAGGCTGCATGCGGATGTTATATGAAAGAGCTTAGATAGAACACAGCACAATTTTGAAAACAATCTAAAATTATAAAAATTAACAGATCATTTTCACACATTCTATTCTATTAAGCAACTAAGGATCTCAGCAAAAATGTGATTTCGAAAGACAATAAAACAATGACAACTTTTTAAACCGTATAATGGGCAATACTTTTTCAAAGAAGAGGTTCGGGAGTAATCAATATATATCCAAACGTCTATCAAACAATCCCTAAACAAAAGTTGACGATGTAAAAGTCACGATAACCTAGCCATCTCATCATGAATGCCAACCTGCAAAACTCGTTATCAGCAGCCTTCAAGACATTATCTTCTCGGAGACAAAAATCCATAAATTTCCAACTTGGAGGGAAAAAAAGACAATGGGCAATTTCTCTGTTGGAGCAATTCTCTATATATCTGCCGTAAACTGAAGGAAAGTAATTGTTCCCCGCCCATTGTATCTTCAAGCCTTGTTTGACGACTTCAGAGATCCCTACATCACACAGCGCTTCAAAACAAAACAATCTCAACTGCTTATACCGCCTAGGACCGCCTACTCCATTCCTAGACGTCCTATTTGATTACACTCATGGATAAACTTAAGAAAGTTGCACCTTTTAGCATGTATATCGGGATTCAGATAAATCTGAAAGATATTTGATACGCAATGAGTTTTATTGAAGACACACGAGATAACTAAGTGTGAACAAAATTGCCTTTGTCTCCTTAAAAAAAAAAAAAAGACGACAGGCGACATAAAATAATTTATACTTAAGTTTTGTCTATGAGGGTAATTATGTTTACTTGCAAACCCACCTTCGGAAACGTTTACAATTGTTTTTATATCAATCCACGAGACTTCGTTTACTCCCGGGATAAACAACATAACAGCCAGATGCTGCTGAGTCAAGCCATAGTTTCTGTGATTATACTTCTTATAATGAAAATATCGTACTTCAACAGACATATTAAAAGGTTATATAACTCAGGATTGATTAATTAAAAGTAGATTTATGCTCTTTGTTTGTTTTCCCCCCTTATTTAAAAAAACGATAGCTTGAACGACCTTCTTGGGAATCAGTTTATGAAGAATAAAGCAAGAAACTCTTGTTTAGTTAATGATCTGCTAATCAATTATTGATTTTTAAACTTTTTTTTGAAACATATTCCACTTTTTAAATTTAAGTAAATATTTAAAAAGATCTTTCTCTTTATTGGACATCCCTATGCCAAAACTATTAATAATATTACTGATACTAATCTATATTAACTATACAGTGTAGAAAACAGAATTTACACTTACCTATTTTGTCTCTTCTTCTTGCTTCAAGCCCTCCATGATGCTTGCTAGATGGTTTAAAGATAGCTTTGATCGCTCTGGTGGATCGCTTTAATCGCTCTGGTAGATCGCTTTGATTGCCCTGGTAGATCGCTTTGATAGCTCTTGAAAATCACTTTGATCGCTCTGGTGGATAGCTTTGATCGCTTTGCTAGATCGATCTTAAAGATTACTTTAATCGCTTTAGTAGATCGCTTAACTCCGCCTTTGCCGGTCCCAAGCCCGGATGAAAAAGGAGGAGGGGGAGCAGTAACAAGCTCACTAAAAAACCTGGGCTCAGCTGGCCCGGCTGATAGTACCCTGTAAGGGCTCCTAATCCAGGGATACAGGATGAGCAGCATTTGTACTCCATGTTAGGAGCGGCTGCACATGGCGTCTGTTCCTCATGTCAGAGGCGGCCATTTCTTTTGGAGCTAAGTCGGCCTGCCACTGAGTAGTGCTCCCGGTCTTAATGACAAAGGCAGATGCATTTTACTTCACCCAATCATGATGGTTGCTGTATTGACTCATCCATTGATGAGCTCTACTCTTCCCCAACAGACACCATCAAAAGTCTCAAGCTTTACAAGCTTGATACCTTAATATGATTGAGTGGAGATAAGAAAGAAGAAGAAGTAAGTAGATCGCTTTGGTTGCTCTTAAGGATCACTTTGATCTCTCTGATGGATCGCTTTGATCGCTTTGATAGATCGCTTTGATCACTCTTAAAGATGCTTTTATTGCTCTGGTAGATCACTTTGGACAATCTTGAAGGTCGCTTTGATTTGGTCTGGTAGATCGCTTTGATCGCTCTTGAAGATCGCTTCGAACGCTTTTGAAGATCGCTTTGATCGCTATTTAAGATAGCTTTGAACGCTCTTGAAGATCGCTTTGATTGCTCTAGTAGATCGCTTTGAACGCTCTTGAAGATCGCTTTGATTGCTCTGGTAGATCGCTTTGAACGCTCTTGAAGATAGCTTTGAACGCTCTTGAAGATCGCTTTGATTGCTATGGTAGATCGCTTTGAATTCTCTTGAAGATCGCTTTGATTGCTATGGTAGATCGCTTTGAACGCTCTTGAAGATCGCTTTGATTGCTCTGGTAGATCGCTTTGAACGCTCTTGAAGATAGCTTTGAACGCTCTTGAAGATCGCTTTGATTGCTATGGTAGATCGCTTTGAATGCTCTTGAAGATCGCTTTGAATGCTCTTTAAGATAGCTTTGAACGCTCTTGAAGATAGCTTTGAACGCTCGGGATGTTCGCTTCGGTTGCTAAAGTGAGAAAGTCTTTGTTGTCGCGGCCTCAAAGGAAGTCCAATAGGAAACGGGATTAAATTAATATTATTTTTTTCATATTTTTATCATACAATATATTATTATTTCTTTCTAAAAATATATATCGCACTCCATAAGATCAAATATGCAAATACAAACGGCACATCTTGGATAGAAAAATAAACTGCGTTTATTACACATTTCGACGATCAGTATAGTCAATATAAATATATGTAAATATAACAATTTTCTTATAATTTCAGAAGCATTTGAAATTTTGAAAGTTCTGGTCGTTGAAATATCGTGAAATATAAACGCAGTTTATTTTTTCGATCCAAGAACATTTTTCTTGAACAATATATTATTAACTGAATAAATCCAGTTTCTTCAGTATATTGTCCATGTGTATTTCAACCAGAGAGTGTTGGATATGATTCTAGCCAACATTCAATGGGAAGCTTCTTTTCGAAAAATAATTTTTCAAACCTAAAAACTTTGCTTTTTTCATTTACACATGAAAGTTAGGTTAATTTCAATCATGGCTTTTGTATATCAATGTGAATGAGAAAATTTAAAGTAATGGGGTAACCCAGGTTCTTGAAGCGTAGATTGTCAAATACCCAGGTTAACTCAAATCTTGCCCCAAGTAAAAACATTCTCTAACTAATATTCATTCATTTTTGATAATACGTGTGTATTTGTGTGCGTGTTGTGTGGAGATAGCTATAAATTGTGATCTTTAGCACGGAACTTTCAACCTTTTTTTTTTCACTAGAGAGCAACTTGACGTTTATGAAGATAAAAACAGGATTAAGGAAGAGTATATGATAACATTATAAGACGCGAAAGTTTCCTTCACAAATAAATCAAACTCCTTACTGCGATGAAAAAAATACTGGGAGGGCTTGGCTCAGGAAGATAATTTCAGACGGGATATTTGCCTCTTCTACACCTAGGTATTTACCAGGTAAACGAAAAAATTGCGCTACAAATTTTAAAAATAAAACTACAACCTTTCGCAATGAGTTTCTCAGATGAGAGTCTCAAAAGAAACTCATTGCGAAAGGTTGTAGTTTTATTTTTAAAATATTTACCAGGTGCATTCCACCCATCTTTGGTTGGAACACTAGCCATCATTTATCAATTACGGATCCGAAATAATGTCTAGAATTGAGAAAAATACAATATCACAATCAGATACCAATTGAATCAATTTTCCGCCATCACAAAGATTCATGTGTGTGTTGTGTGTGAAGCTATAGAGAGAACCAATAGAAATACATTTCCTACAAGGCCATCTATATTAAAGAGAACAGCAAAACGCTCGAAGAAAGAATAAAGCAACTAATATAAACACACACACAAAGCTTTATTAAGACCACCGGTCTTATACAGATTCATCACAGGAAGGAAGCATAGAATAATAAATTATATATATATATGCTTAATATATTACAAAAATATAACGCTTCAACCTCCCCTTCTTTTCTATGATCATTAAGTTTTATTACGCGAATCAAATGGAGGTTCAAATGATGTAATACACTGGTCCGCAAAATTAAAGGAACAACATTTTTTTTTTACATTTATCTCAAATTTTATTGAACATTTATCAATGAAATTTTATACACAAATTTATTATTCCATTATTGATTAGAATACCCGAAATCAAAGAATTCTAACTCGTATTTTATGCAAATTAGCCGGTCAAGCAATGATCTTCTTGCAGTCAGTGCATAAATATCTTGGATATTGTTGTTAATATGGGGTGTTATCGCCTTTAACTGATAGACAGGCTCTACATCGGTGACCCATATTAAGAATTAGGGAGTTTATCAGCTCCTGTGGAATCAACGCCCACTCTTGTGTTAAGGCTGTTTCTAGCTCATGAGTGTTTCTAGGAGGGGGTTGGAGGGATGAGATCCGCCGTCCTAGGTTGTCCCATACATGCTCAATGGGATTTAGGTCTGGGGATCGAGCTGGCCAATTCATCCGAGCAATTGCATGGTTTTGGAGAAAAGTGTCGACCACACCAGCCCTATGTGGACGGGCATTATCATTCACTAGAAAAATGTTTTCTCCCATTTCCAATTCTTGAGGCATCACATATGCTGCCAAGATCTCGTCCCGATACCTCTGTCCAAACAGGGTTCCTTGCCGAAAAATATGGAGTGCTGTGCGACCGCCCAAGAAGATTCCAGCCCAGACCATAAAACTTTGGCTTCTGTAGGGATCCCTTTCAACCATATTCCGGGGATTATTTCTGGTTCCTACCTCTCTCCAGACAAAGACACGACGAGAATCGCTGTTTAGAGAGAATCTGGACTCATCAATCTGGATTCCAGGCGACATGTTGTCTGCACCAAAGTTTCCTTGCTCTCTTTTGAGGTGGTGTCAATGGCACACAAATTATGGGTCGTCGAGCATAGAGACCCTTCTTGTGAAGCCTTATGCATATTGTATCAGTTGATACTAAGACTCCTGTAGCTGCATTGAGGTCACTTCGTAGTTGCGATGCTGTCATTCTTCTATTGCGACGCACAAGGAGACTCAAATAACGGTCTTGATTTAACGTTGTGACCTTTGGCCGTCCTTGTTCGGGTGTTCTGGCAACATTAGCTGTCGTTTGAAATTTTTTCCAAAGCCTTGAGACAACGTTTCTTGTCACTCCAAGCCATCTTGCTACTTCTGCCTGTGATTGGCCTGCTTCCATCCTTCCAATAGCTTGCCATTTTTTTCTTGTGATAAATGTTGCCTATAAGCCATGAAAACTTTAAAAAACAAAAAGGTTTAATAAAAATCTAGTGGAGCGTAAAATTAGGACGTTTTGAGAAAGACTCAGGCACGTGCTGGAGGCGGAGTCAACGTAGACGGTGGTATTTTGCATATTGGAAACAACTTTATTTGTTTTTCTGTTTTAGATACTCTCTTAATTCATGGAAGCTTCTGAATATACCAAAACTTGATATATATCCCTTAATATAACTTTTCCTTTTCTTAAACATGTGTTGTTTCTTTAGTTTTGCGGACCAGTGTATTAACAAATTTTGGGATATTAGTTTACCTAACTCATGCACATTTTCATTGTGAGATATATTTAAGAACCATTTTTGTTCTTATATATAAAGACACACTTCTTAAGGAACACCAAAAATGTATCAACAACAAAGATTACTAATCTTCCAAGACATCCAATCCACTGACCACAAGTTAAAGCCTGAAAAAACTCATAGCCCATTATGGCAAAAAAGACACCAAAGGCTAATGCTAGATGCCCTGCTATCCAATTAAATATGACTTGTTCCATATGTAAATACATGTTTTCTTTCCTCTTTTCGCTCTCCACTTCTCCCATCCATATTTCCAATTTTTTTTCTTATTTTTTTATTCTTTCTTATAATCTGTATATATTTACCATATGTATATAATCTTTCTCCATTTTTTATTTCCCACTTTCATAGGTTTCTCCGTCTTGTAACCCCAAGGAGAATCCTCTGTAAGACCTGTGTGTCTTAATAAAGGCTTTTGTGTGTGTGTGTGTGTGTGCTATCCAATTAAATAGCAGATAAAACGAATATTATAACTTCCGGACCATTACAATAGAGAGAAAGAGACGCCATAACCTAATTTCAAATAGATTCCGGTCGAACAAGGCATTCCTACTCTACCATTGACTTCTGTTTTATTTCACTAGTATATAAATTCAAACATAGGGTCTTATTTCTCAATCCATAGCATTAATTTGTATTGCTATTTCTAAACAAATATGCGAATCTTAGTTTTAATTTTTATTCTCTACTAGCCGAATGACCCGGGCAACGCCCAGGTTTTACCCGATTAAATGTTTTTATTCAAATACTATTCGTTACAATTATTAATTGGCACCGTGGATGTCACTTTTGTGAAACGTCCCGCTCCAAACTTGTGCCTGAGAAGCGATATTTTTATAGAAAGATGATCTGGCTTTTGTTTTCTGCTCGAATGAATGTTTTTCTGTTAGAATTTTGTTCCTGCGTACAAAATAATGAACTGGTTTCACCCGTGGTCTCTGCTTTTTGGAATTTTTCCCGATATAATTTTGTATCTGATAATCAAACATGATACAGCAATATCGTCATCATCATTTTCTGACTAAAAATATATAGTTTTAATAATTGATTAATATATATTTTTAAAATAGCCTATCGTCTTCTCCGTATTTTTATTACCTATGTATGGAAATTTTGGTTTGAATTAATGAACTACTGCGAATTTGTATACCGGACATACAAACAAACATACAAACATTCATTTTTATATATATAAGATATATATGCAAATAAATTTATTTTAAAATTTTGTTCTGTGTATATAAATAATATTTTTTCCGTAGTGACTACTTAAGTATATGTTGAAGAATGATTGTGCTGAAAGCTTGTACGAAGATTTTATATAAGAATAAACTCTTTAACCAATAGCGATCATTTATTAATCGATGGTTAACATATACACAGTCTAGCCATAAATTCTGTTACAAACAATTTTATAAATTAAATGATTAAGAACAAACTCTAATGGAATATAAATACATATTTTATTAGCCAATAGGACATAGATTTTAAATATATACAATCATTCAAAATGTCCTCCCTTATTTTTGACACAGGATCTCAAACGTTCGGGCCACTAATCTATGGCGGCACTCACCTTTTCTAAGGTTATTTCTTTCATTGCTCTCACCAATGCTAATTTTCAATTGATCCAAATTATGATATCCTTTAAAGCACACCTTCTCTAAATAGCCCACAAACTGTAATCAAGGGGGTTTAAATCAGGGCTTCCAGAGAGTTATTCATTGGCCTTTATGAACTCCGGAACATTCGTCTCCAACCATTGTTGAGTTGACTTAGCTTTGTGAGCAGGAGCTGAATCTTGTTGAAATATCCAATGTTCTCCATTAAATATTTCTGTATTCAGAGGCTTTACTTTTGTTCCGAAATATCTTCTTGATAGTTTTAGCTGTAGTTTTTACCCCTTTGGCACAGAAGTGGAGATCTGTTACACCTTGGTAGCTAACTTCCCACCAAACGATGACAGAAGAAGGATAGTGACTTTTTTCAAATCTTCTGACTTTCAAAGAAGCTTCTAGAGAGCTACGAGCATATATCCTATCATTCTGATGATTAATCCTTTCCTCGACAGTGTGAAAATTTTCTCGTCTGTGAAAAGGATTCTTTCATGCCACCGACCATCATGCCGCGCCAACAACATTTTTGATCTAACCCTTCTAATAGCTCTAAGAGCAGGGGTTATCAAATGGCCTGTGTGTCGTTTGAAAGCTCTCAGTCCAAGGTCTTCGTTGATTATCCTAAAAACGGTTCTTGGAGCTAAATTCATCTGCTTTGCTAAGATCTTTTGTTAGCGGCGTGGATTTCGACGAATTCTTACGCGAATGGCTTTTATAGGTGCTTGCGTTCGTTGCACGCGCGGTCGACCAGATCTTTCAAGGTCATTAATAGTGCCAGCCTTGTTGAACCTTTCAATGGTTCTATAAACAAATTAACGCGTAATATTCAAAATGAATGAAGGACTTCGGCCTACCTTGTGTAAGGCTATTACAGCTATACGGTTTTCTTTAAAACCCCAATCCATTATCAAAAAACAAACATATTCCGAATTTTTTTCTGAACACGTGTGCACGAGATATTCAAATAAAAACGACTGTATTTTGAATACTTCACGCGGTCAAATAAAAAAAATTATCACTGATTTGGTTTTGTAACAATATTTATAGCTAGACTAAGTATATGGGTAGTTGTTATTATTATTCTTTAATAACTCACTGATTAATATAAAGCAATAACGGGATATACAGGGTCCATTATGAAAGTAATGAGCATAATGTTATTGTGACACGACGATAGATGGCAGCACGGTAAAACCGTGGGAAATGTGGTGGAGGGATATGCCCTTTCAATCTATCCGGTCGTCAGTTGAGTTCGAGCAGTGTGAGGGGAGATACATGCCTCCGCTTGAAGTGTGTTTTCAACTTTTGTAACATAGCGCTAAGGAGCGTTCGCTTGTACAACGATACGCCATAAAGTTTTGCGTGAGGCTTCGAAAAAATGCAACCGAAACATTCAAGATGTGCTGAAAAAAGCCTTCAAGGACGATTGCATTTCAAGATCACAGTCTTGGAATGGCACAAGGCGTTCAAGGATAGCCGGGAGGAGGTCGCCGACGAACTCCGTTCAGGACGCCCAACAACGTCCAGAACTGACGAGAACGTGGATCGTGTGCTCGAGGTTTTGCGTACCGACCGTCGATTAAGCATCCAGCAAATTGCTGACACATTACACATGTCCACATTTGTGGTACATGGGATAGTGACCGAGGATCTGCAAATGCGTAAGGTCTGTGCGAAGCTTGTGCCGAAAGTGTTGACGCAAGACCAGAAAGAACTTAGAGTTTTGCGCTGTCAAGAATTGTTGGATTTGATTCAAAATGAACCGGACTTTCTGAACTCTGTAGTAACCGGAGACGAATCCTGGATGTTTGAATACGACCCAGAGTCGAAAAGGCAGAGCTGTGCATGGCACACAAAATCATCCCCACGCCCCAAGAAAGCGCGAATGAGCAAGTCGTACATCAAAACGATTATCATTGTCTTCTTTTACATCCGAAGAATAGTCCATTGTGAGTTTGTTCCGCAGGGACAAACTAAACTCAGCCTTTTACCTGGAGGTGCTCAGGAATTTGAAACGCCGGATCGAACGCGTGACATTAAAGACACGGTCAAGCTCCACGATGACAATGCCACCAGCCACACAGCCTTCATCATTACCAACTTCCTGGCCCGGAGCAACACCTCGGTGATCCCTCACCCCCCTTACAGTCCCGATTTAGCTTCATGTGACTTCTTTTTGTTTCCGCGACTCAAGAGAGAGATGAAAGGAAAACATTGGGAAACCGTGGAAAACATACAACACCGTGTTACAACGTTCCTGAGAAGCATTCCTGTCGAGGAGTTTCAGGGTGCCTTTCAGGCGTGCCAAACGCGTCTCCGCAAGTGTATTGATGCAGGAGGAATGTATTTTGAAGAATATTGAACATTTGCACAAATTACGATCAATAAATGTATTTTTCCAGTAAATGCTCATTTCTTTCATAATGGACCCCGTATATTATATACTGTAACGTTTCCTATTCAGAAATAAGAGAGAGATAGTAACAATACTTTGTGTTTTAATATTTAATTACAACAAGGTTAACCATAATATAAAAACAAAAAATATCTTATGCAAAATTAGAGAGAGAGAGAAAAAAAAGAAGAAAGTACAGTGACTGCCTAACTATGAAGAAAAATCAAAGAATAATTAAATATTTTACATGAATAAATACAAAGCATGTTACAATTATATATATAGTAAATTAAAACGATGTACGAATGTATCTTTTGCACATAAAAGTTGTTATATTAATCTATTTATAAGTGACTGCGGCGTGTAATTATAAAGCTATACAACCAGTTTAACCGCATAAGTTTCTTTTTATTTATGAAAAATCATTTTTAATTTCAAAGAGAAATAATTTAATATTTCTAACTTTTGGATGACGTATGAAAAGGTTGAATATATGAAGAGTGATGGTCTATATATGAACGGAGAAATATCGTCCAGGATAGCCTAGTGGACATGGCACCTGCCCGGTAAGCAGAAGGTTGTGGGTTCGATTCCCGCTCCTGGACACTTTTATTTTTCCGTTCGCCATTACTCTTCATATTTTTCACCCTCCATACGTCATCCATTCATATATAGACCATCACTCTTCATATATTCAACCTTTTCATACGTCATCCAAAAGTTAGAAATATTAAATTATTTCTCTTTGAAATTAAAAAATGATTTTTCATAAATAAAAAGAAACTTATGCGGTTAAACTGTTTGTATAGCTTTATATTAATCTATGCCTAACTCTGGCCTTGTCCTTATTGTTTGAGGAAGAGCATTGCTCGATACAAATATTTATATGTAATTCTACTGAATTAAAAGCTTATGTCTTTAGTTTGCCTGAATAACATTTCTAAGATTCCACCCTTCACTGTAGCATATATAGGCAGAATCGTGCAATACAGTATTAGATTCTAAAAAGCGGTCTGGTAGATTAAATTGGTGAACCTAATTGAGGGTTCACCACTGATGAGACAGGCCCTTCCAATATTTTTAAACCGCTGTAAGGAAAATAGAAGTTTGTTTTATATATAAAAGAAACATTCGAACCTCAATTTTCGAACTCCTTGATTGTTTATTTACACAGCATATTTCACAAACCGTGTTAGAAAGGAAGGCGCTACTGTATCTGGAAATGTTCCAAAGTAATTCTACCATTTCTTGGTAGTGGGCCCATAATTAGACAAGACCTTGAGACACCCATAAGAAACACATATAAAAAGAGTAAGAAAACAATTCTCAAAATGGAATTACACAACATTGTCAGCATCATGTGGGGAATAAATATAGAGCCGCGCTGAGACATCGCACTTTTTACATGGCGAGTGGATTGAATAGATTGGATTAACGCCACAAATCGCAACAACACGCAATACTACTGCAGATAATAATGACAAATTACATACTCGTGGGTATATAGGGAGATAAAAACTTATATTTCTCCATCTCTCCTATCTAAATAATATTCAATCTTTCTATATCCATCAAAAAAAGTCTGACATATGTTCCTTCTTGCAATGTAAAAAAGATATGCTAATGCAAATCATTTATTAAACAAATTTAAATCTTTCAGTGTAAATGTAATTCCATTTTTAAATGTATAAACAATAGTGAATTCATTTTTTAATGTAACAAAAAGTTAAATTTTCACTATATTAGAGCGCAAAATCTTTTTATATAAAAGGTTTCAAGCCATCGGCGTAGAAATCCTATTATGTACATAAAAGTATAATTGTTTTTATTAAACAAGTCTTCATTCTCCAACGTAAAATTTCACGTGTGAAATCAAAAGTTCAATTCTTCAATTTGATGAAACGCAATTATTCAATGCCTAAAAAGACCAATAGAATGGCACTTCCATTTTAGACATAGTTCTAAACTTAAATCCTCTGTATGAACGCGCACAGTCAAAATAAATTTCAATAAATCACATTTTAATGTTTCTAGAGCCATGATATATTTTAAAAAATCAAATATGAATTTTAACACCAATCTGAAATATTATTGTATATTGCTACATTAAGGATCTTTCAAAATACTGTGTAAGGCCAGTTAAGTGATGTGTGAGTGATTGTGGAACCTGGACGTGGAGTAAGGTAATTCAAAGAATAGCCTTTGTGAGGATCATCCGTTGCCCCGATTTTCGCCAGAAATTCTCCAAAATTACCATGATTTGTGATGAACTGTGAGTTACAAAAATTTGGACGAAAATAAAAAGGAATTCCAAATGGGAAATATTTCTGGAATGTTTCATTAGTATTTGGTATAGTTTCAGCCATTCTTGATTCTATGAAATGGGAATTTTTTCGACATGTGTAGATATGTGGTGCACTTACAGTAAAAACCAACTACTACCTGCTATGATTATCATGGCCTACACCACGTGTACTAGAGATAAACATAATACAAATGCAGCATGATCTGGTGTGACAGACGACTAGTGATGAGACTGACAACGGAGGAGGTCTAGAGGAGAACTGGATACTCCCTGTTAAGAACGGCAGGAGAAAGGAAATAGGGATCATGGTCTGAGAGACTCTTAAAGATATAATTTGGTTCTGGCCATGGAAGGATTACATAAGAGCATAGGGGAAGACCATGGAGAACGTGGACCAATGAAGACTGGAGTGCTACATGCTCTTGAAGAGGACTGATCACGGAAGAGGTCTGAAGGAGAAGTAGAACTCGATACTCTCTGTCATGAACGGCAGGAGAGGGGAAATGGGGATATGTGGATCATGATCTGAGGGGCTCTTCAGCATATGATTTGGTTCTGGCCTTGGAAGGATACATGAGAGGATAGAGGAAGACCAGGAAGAATGTGGACCAATGAGGACTGGAATGCTACATGCTGCTGAAGAGGAAGACGACGGATTGAGGAATATGGAACTCCATGACACTACCACCAACCATTGGATCAGACAAGGAGCACATGCTGATAATATATTTAGAAGGAAATCAGAATACAAAGGATGGCGTTCTTCTCCAATATAAATATTAACAAATAAACCTTTATATTAAATCCAATATATGCCTTTATTTACCTAAAAAAAGTTATATGTGTAGCCGAGGTTATATATGTATTCACCATGTGGGAAATTTGATATAATCTTCTAACGTAGCACTGCATTGGAATAAAAATTCAGAGAGAGAGAGAGAAAATACTGTACAATTTTGAGAACTAACATAAATATTGCCAACAAGAATTGCATCTCGATTTTGTATATCTCTACTATCGTAAGTTCCATAAAGGAAACGTAAAATCATAAATAACTCTAGAGATTGAATTTCTAGAAATATTTTTGTTGGAAATTCCTGTCGCAAAAAAAAAAAGGAATTGTTTTTTATTTTTTTGTCAGTTTTAAATAGCTTCTGATCATCATTACATAACTACGTAAGATTTGATTGGCGGATGTCCCAAAAGGAACAAGACACCTTTATGGAGGAAATCTCAGCAAACGAGCCATTGTTGTGATGGTGACTTTATGTTGTTGCAAGATATTCGACTAAATTGTTGTTATTACGAGTAACTGTATACGGTTAACGCTAAATACGATAAAATGTTATTGTCCCTATGTTTTTATTTATCTATTATATACAGTGGACCCTCGGTTTGCGAGCATAATCCGTTCCAGAGCCATGCTCGTACTCCAAAACGCTCGTAGTACGAAACTAATTTCTTATTTTTAATAATTGAAACTCGGGCAATTCTTCTTGCTACGAACAATTGCACAGTTTCCCACATTTTACATATTTCCCGAATCTGATCTGAAGGGAGGGATCTCAGTGAATTTTCATCCATCACGATTACGGGCAACCATCACGATTTGCTCGTAATGCGAAATTTCACTCGTAATCCGAGGTAAAACTTTTCAAAAATTTTGCTCGTACTGCGAAAAGCTCGTACTCCAAGGTGCTCGTAAACCGAGGGTCCACTGTATAGTAAGTCATATGATAATCATAGTGGATAGGAATTCGTGACTGTATATTCTCTCTGTAAGTACTCCTCCACACGCCAGTAGAATATTACTCTCTAGTCCTCCCCCATTACTTACGTCGTTGATTGCGGGTGTTTATTCTTTGTTTCAGGGTTAGCTTCACTGTAGCTGCTAACTGTGTGTAACTTCTGGAGCTACGTGCACCACTTGCTAGGGTTAGGTTCAGGTTATGTTCACGTTTGTGATTCAAATTAGGTTAGGTTCAGCTTGGGTTCAGATTAGGTTCATGTTAGGTTCAAATTAAATTATGTCAGGTTTGATCCAAATTTTGTTGGGTTGGGTTCAGATTAGGTTAAGTTCAGGTTAGGTTCACATTTGATTCAAATTAGGTTAGGTTCTCCGGTTGGGTTCAGATTAGGTTCATGTTAGGTTCAAATTAAGTTATGTCAGGTTTAATTCAAATAATGTTAGGTTCAAATTAGGTTCAGATTAGGTTCACGTTTGATTTAAATTAGGTTAGGTTCAGATTGGGTTCAGATTAGGTTCAAATTAGGTTAGGCTCAGGTCATTTCAGGTTAATTTGTAGTTAAGTGGCTTTATTTCGGTAAATGATAAGTGAGACCTGATTCTATTTATCTGCTCACATGTCTATACACATGTAGAAGACAGTTAAACTTTATATTTTCCCGAGCCATGTTTGGTTATTTACATTTAACAGTAAGGTAGAATTGGTGCTAGAATCGAGTACCATTGATGATTTTATATTTCATAAATTATTTCAATACCGGTTTCCTACTAAATTATTTTCATATTTATTCTTTCACAGTCTATCCTCTTTTTTTTTGTGTGTTTTTCCTTTTTTCTATAAGTTCAAATTCTGTATATAAAATTCTCTTTTTTAAATTTCCAAAGCTCCCGTTTTTCGGTTGAGAAATTTTTGCATAAGACGAAAGATCTGAATGAAGACTTACATATGCATGTATCCTTATGTAATGTCTGCGTTTGTATACTTCTATTTATTTATATATTTCTGTTTTCCTTGGATTTATCATATAAATCCATGTATATGAAATTAATTGTCTTAATTACGCTAGTATTTATACATTATCTTCATTGTTATCTCATTAATTGTAGTTTTCCTTTTTTAATATCTCTTTATCGTTTCCTTTGCAGACTTCGTTCTGAATCTGTATGTACAACACGATATGTATCTAATTGAATACTTTTGTGTGTGTGTGTGTGTTTGAGCTAGGTTTTTTTTTTCTTGTGAAGTGAATGGTACGAGATTTGATGAATTGTACATCCTAATGATTTTATTTCAGACCTGTTCTCTCTCTAAATCTTTCATTCTCACACCGATGAGAGAATTTATGATACTCTGGTAGAATTCGGGTTAAATATAAATATGTGTCTCACTCTTTGAGGAAAATTTCAACCCCAGTTTAGGGCACCATTTCCTTCATTTCGATTTCAACCAGGGTATTTTGGCTTGGAGTTATGTAAAGGAGAGAGTATAATGGGAGTGTTCTTGAACTGCCAGAAGAAAAGGAAGACAATAAAGACAAAGGCAAGAACTCCGGAAGGAAGCACCCACCCCAAGAAAGTGACCACAGACAAAAGCTGACCTGACACCGATGTTAACCTCGTTGTTCCCCAGCCACTGTAAAGTTGGAGTTGGCTCCAGGTAGGTTGCTAGGCTCCTCTCTCTTTCACTCTTCTGTGATCTCCTGGAGAAAATCAATAAAAAAAATTAAGTTCTAACTTATATGCATAAAACTGCCTTTGATATAATCTCTATTATCTAATTACATTTTTGCCATATTATGTATAATTCGTTTTTTATTTAATGTATCCGCGAGATCTCTTTTCTCTTTCTTCTTTAATCACTAAATTAAAAATCAATAAAAATCATTTCCCTCATATTCTGCACAAAGCAGCGTATATCAGCCAAAAAGCAGCCTATTTAATTCAAACTTTTAATAATTGATCTTTATGTAAATTACTGCATAAAATTGCCCAAATTTATTTCATATATATATTTTATGGCTATTCACATAGAACAACCCACGTTGCAATCTATAAGGTTGCTCTATATATATTTTTTTCTAATCATTCTTCTTTGCCCTGAAGAGAGTGTCAGGAAGTCATTGAAATGTCGGGAGTTAGACTATTGGTTGATGTGTTTTTCTCTGAATCAACTTCCAGCCAAAAAATTATTTTCAGATCTATAATTTTTATTATTTTAAAAATATTTTTTTAACTAGCCGACTGTGTGTGTGACCCGGCTTCTCCCGAGTGAAAGTTTGCCAAAAGAATAATGGTTTCAAAAGATATTATTCTCATTATGATTATATCATTATCACATCCTAATTTTAGTAGTCGTAGCGATAGGAATTAATATTCCATCATAATTATGAGAAATACTCGTCTCCAAAATATCCAAATAATCTCATTTTAAACATTTGTTAAACAATCATTGTTTGACAAACATTCACTTAGGGAAAAGCGGTGTAATTTGGTTAGTAGTTTAAAATTTTGACTTGAATGTTTGTAAATTAATTGTCAACGAAAAATAATTTGTAAATTGATATAAGCCTGAAACTAATATTCCAAGGCTCATAGTTGAATACAAAGAGTTTGGTAAGATAAATTAAAAAAATATATAAAGAATTTTTATTGTCATTACATTTTCTGAATCGCTATATGGAATTTCAACTTTATTGTGCAAATTTCCATATTCTAGTGTTAAACCTATGATAGCAACAGACCAGTTCTATATCCTGGTAAGTTTTCATTCATATTATTCGAATATATTGTATATTTCTCTATATAAGAATCAAACCAAACCCATATTACAAAAAGCATAACACGCCGCGCAATTATTTTTATTTACTTGCTTAAAGGAAGCTTTCGGGAAAACACAAGCTCTTCTTCATCCAACTAAACTGGTTTTAGCTAAAGAAGGGCTTGCTGAAAACTTCCTTTAATCAAGTAAATAACAAATAGCTGCGGTGTCTTATGCTTTTTTTTTTTTTTGTCGATATCCGCAATCCTGCAATGATGAAAATCTATATTTCTATTTCATTTTGAGAGATGTAGGTTTCGTCCTATCTTTTTTGATATTTTTAAATTAAGACATTTTCTCTATTTTTATTTAATTAAGATAAAATGGAAGGGTTAGATGAGGTAAATAATGATTAAAATTAAATGTGTATCTCATAAACACACACAATAATCTGCTTTAAACACATTACATTCATGAAATATTTTTGAAAAATATTTGAAAATATCAAACCCTCACTAATTTTATATTTTTGAAATGATATTATTAATATTTTTAATTTGAAAAGTGTTGTGTATTAATACTACTCTGATCAAAAAGTTTCGACACTTTGCTCATAAGTTAAAAAAAAAAAAACTTTATTATTCTACCAAATTCAAATTGTCCCTTTCAAAGTAGTCCCCGTTGGCCGCGATGCACTTCAGCCACCTTTTTTCCAGTCGGCAAAACACCTCTGGTAGTCTGTTTTCGGGATCGCCTTCATGGCCTTCTTCGATTCCACTTTGATCTCTTCTATGCTCTGAAATTTCCGACCCTTTAACTTTTTTTGAGCTTTACAAAGAGGAAGAAGTCGCAGGGGGCCAAATCGGGACTGTAGCGGGGTTGGGGGAACACAGAGGTTGAGTGGTCCTGCAGGAACTTCGAGATTTTGCGGGCTGTGTGCGCCGGCGCGTTATCGTGGTGGAGGATCCACGACTTGCTCCTCCACAGCTCCGGCCGTTTCTGCCTGATCGCTTCCCTCAATCGCCTCAAAACTCCCAGGTAGGAGTCAGCAGTTATTGTAGAGCCTTTTTGTTGAAATTCATGATGAACGATCGGCTGGTAGTCGAAGAACACCGTCAACATGACCTTGACTTTGCTGGGAGCCTTCCTCGCTTTCTTTGGTCTCGGCTCATTTTTGAAGCGCCTCTCCAATGCCTGTTGGGTAGTTTCCGAATCAAAGCCGTAAATCCATGTTTCGTCTCCAGTAATGACCCTCTTCAGCAACTCGGGGTCGTCGGTTGTCGCTTCGAGAATGAGACTGGCCGTTTCTTTCCGGGCGTTCTTTTGATCAAAAGTCAAATCTTTGGGAACGAAAACGGCGTTGAGTCTTCTCATTCCCAAAATGTCCTTCATTATCGATTGAGTCGACCCGAATGATATCCCTGCTTATTCGGCGACCTCCCTGACAGTTATTCGTCGGTCTTCACGCACCAGTTCCAACACCTTGTCCATTTTTTCAGGCGTGGTTTATGTGGACGGTCTCACGGAGCGCTCGTTGTCTGCGGTCTCTTCTCGACCCTCCTTGAAGCGCTTGTACCACTCGAAAACTCGTCTTCGGCTCATGACGGCATCCTCGTTGGCTGTTTGCAACATCAAAAAAATTTCGACACCCATGAATCCGTTTTTCACACAGAACTTGATGCAAATTCGTTGATCCTCCATTTCGGTGACTAACGAAATCGAAACACGGGCAAAATGGCTTCACTTCGAACAGCCGCTGCTCGCACTGTTGTGGCGCGTGATTTTAGAAAATTGGCAGGTCTCCAAGCCAAGGGCGACACTTGGTTTGCCACAAACCGGGAGAAAATATATTGAGTTTTCAGGATTTTATGAGCAAAGTGTCGAAACTTTTTGAAAAGAGTAGTATGAATAAATATATGAAAAATTCACTTCAAACGTGTTTCTTATCTGTACATTCCGTACACACAGAGTTGAATGCCCTATCATTGACTGCCCAAAGACATCTTTCTGGAAGATATAGAAAGTTGGATTAGATCGAAATAAGTTATTTGGGATTAAAAATATAAAACAAAGTGGACTTGCAGGGTTGCAGGGTATAAGATGGTTAGTCTATTACTTATATATACATTTCCAGTCACACAAACACAAAAAAAAAAAAACACAGCACACAACACAAAACACATACAAAAGAAAAACAAAACACAAGTAAACAACAAAAAACAAACACACAACAACACACACAATATATGCACAATTTTATGTTATTTAATTAAATTATGGTGGTGGTAGTGTCTTGTCCATGGAGCAGATCAGATCGGTTCATGGACTCTTATCACAATACAGGCCAACAAGGGTGCCTTGTTCGTATACATGTCCTCTTCTGGATTGATGTCTGCCATATAGAGGGCTGCAAGGATGACCAGGCAACTGTATATATGGTCCGGAGTGAGTTGGGTGTTGTGACAGTTATTGCAGTTCCTGTAGGATCTAGTCATATAATATATATATATTAAAAAATAGTACAAATGTAATATTGTACTGGGATAAGGTGCATAAATTAGAAAAAGGCATCTCCTTATCGTGCAACTGAAAGTTGCTAATGGCTTGCGCCATCTATCGGAATAAATATCAACTATTCTCGTTGATTTTTAAACGCGTCCGTGGTTAGCTTTTCTTGATTAATCAAGAATGGGTATTTGGCCAATTCTGGAATAATTAAAAATCAACGAGAATAGTTGATATTTATTCCGATAGATGGCGCAAGCCATTAGCAACTTTCAGTTGCACGATAAGGAGATGCCTTTTTCTAATATATATATATATGTGATGATTTAAGACCATGGAATTGTTGTAAATAGTCTAGATATCTACTACCACATGTTCCACCCCATGACTGTATATAACTTCTTATGTACTGCACATAGAAAACCTCAACTAACATCAATCTGTACCGCGTAAGAATCTAATAAAGTATTGCAACTGCACAGATAGAAGGAATGGAGAGAGACAGGAGAAAGTTAAGGTTAAAACAAATCAGGCTTAGAGGATCGTAGAAGTCAAACCTAAGAAGTAGATCTAGAAGAGAACATAATTATTAATAACGTCACAGCTAACCTTCTGACCCCGGAAACCCTGCGAGCTAAGTTTAAACCAATATTTCCGGACAAGACAGGATGTATTTGGTGACCAGAAGTTATAAAAGTTTGAGGGACGCCCAATTTCCGGAACAAGACCGGACGTATTTTCCATCAAAGAAAGCCGCAAGGCCAATTACAGAAGACATCACCTAAGTAGGTCAACCAATAGTCTACGGCCACGTGAAAAAGTCCCACCAATTAGGAAAGAATCACCTAAATAGGTCAGCCAATCAGAAAGAAGCAAGGTCGTGGTGTTAAATCGAGGACCTAGAATTGTTAGTCTTTGCTTGGATCCCAACGGTAACACTTGCTCTAAAATCTCTCTCTCCTCATCCCATTCCTTCTTGACGTCAGACGCTTTTAGTGGAATCCCTGTTTGTTTATTTCACCTTTGGCCCAGCTGTGTCGCCTTCCACCACGACTGCACGGTAGAGTTGACATCGAGGTTCGTCTAGCATCAGGTAACACTGGTCCCAGAGGTCCCAAGATATCACAGACTCCCCCGTCCCGAAGAGTCGACAGGATAGTGGACGCCAAGGTACAAGTAAGCAAATAGACCACTGTCTGTACAGAAAGATGGAACAGGGAAGAGAGGAGGATTCAAAGGAACCAATGAAGACCGATACCGACTACGAAAGTGGCGAGAACACCACTTTTCCGAAGAAAGTAACCACCCTCGGTAGGACGCAGGAAATTGTCCCCAGTCAGGAAGACGTCACACCCCCGCCGCCGGTGTCAGATGTCCTAGGGAGGTTGACGACGACGCTACATCAGCTTTCTGCCGTGACCGGACATCGCGAGAGGTGGAATCGCTACGATGGTTCGTACGAGGCGCAGAGCTTCTTCACCAACTACGACGCCCAAGCAGATCGGGCCCAACTACAATACTCTACAAGACTGAGAAAGCCAGCAAACCTCCTGCAAACACCCCTCCGAGTTATCAACACGCGAGCGTATGTTACCTGCTCCCCCGACCATCTCTAAACCACGAGCCCAGCGAAGACAATGAACTCTGACTGTCCCAAGAAACCTCCAACTATGGCACCAGACCAGGACTGTCCCGACATACAAGACCGCACAACAGTAGGTTCCTCCTCACATAATTTTTGTTGAACTATTGCTCGTTCGAGCTGAACTGTTCAATAATGTAAACCTACTCTACTACTTTATACAGGAGCATCTATCGCTATAATTATGCAGAATACTTTTAAAATAATAGAAATCAGTTTGTAAAAGAAAAATACCTGTCCATCCATTTAACTTAACTATTAATGCCATAGCTAACAATATTTTCACCATAGATTATATCTTTTTGATCTTAAAAATAGGTAATATAACGCAGAATCTAAAATTCCATATCATCGATACACCTTTGCCTTTTGGCATTTTATTCCTTAATTCCATAAAACGATTTCTACTAATTATAAACTGTCCTCAGCTACTCCTGTATCAAGATAATGTACCTCTACCAACTACCTTGTACCAATTCACCTCGTGCAAGCAACACGTGTCCCATGGACAGGTTAATACAACTGTCCCATTTACTAAATTTTCCCCTCCTGAAACGGGTTGCTCACACGTGGTGAACTCCAACACTCTTATTTAACCTCATTATAATGTTCCTAATCCCATTTTCAACGCCCCTATGTCCTTTTCTTTCATAGCTTTAGACAGCCTTCCAAAACTATTCCAATCGTTAAATTCCCACATAACTACACTCCTTCCTTTTACATGCATATTTAAATATCGACAAATCACTCTCAACAAAATAAACAACACCCTCTCACATCACTTTTTCCAATTGGCAACAATTTTCAATGCGCGACTTCACACTCAAATCTAATTTCGAGCCACACAAGCTTTATTACGTCGCCCTACTAAACGCACACACAAAAAAAAATCAGATTAAACGTGTCATATCCACTAACAATATAAAAATTATCGATATGTTCGTACAACCAACAACCATGACTTTAGTAAATTTGTTATTCTTAGTGAAACAGGTTAGATTTTGTACAAAACAGAGACTCACGTGACACCTTTTCATTTACAATTTTTTCGCTTCGTGTCACAGCGCCACACCACTAAACTCTTTCAATTTTCAGGCCAAAGACGCCTTCATCACGCCTGTGACACATTTATTTAACCACACATTGTCCACGTAGATAGTCGCAATTTCATTCAATTCTAACCCGATATCCATGAATAACATTTTTACTAAGTCCGCAAAATATCGAAACACAACAACCAATCGATTTAATATCAACAGATACAATATCCGAATTCTCGAAATACAAACACAAATCTAACAAATGATTGAACACACGGAATAATTCAACCTCTGTATCTCCCTATATCAATCCCATAACGCTTTTCACCAAAAGTGACAAATCAAAACGCTTTTGCGTTTACAATTATAGAAATAATATCTCCGAACGTAGTTCGAATTAACTTCCAATAAGTTGAAAGAAAGCAAGCCCCCTCGCTCCCCCCTTGACCTAAATCCGGAATCGCATTAAAAATAGCCTCGCCCCCCTTCTTCCGCTGTAGATGAGCAAACAAACAGCCGACATCTTGTTACGGCCCGTCACCAGGTCTAGATTCTCTCGCCCTCAATTAACTTGTCAACTTAACATCGACACTTAGATCCAAGGACAACATTTTACTTACAAAAATCACACACACCCACATAAGTTTAAAAAAAAAAAAATCGACAACATTAGGACTCAGTGAGTTTCTCAGTTGGAAACAATGTGATCCACGAGTCACGTCAAACATAAAACAAATTCGATAAGTTAGAAAAACTTAGGCCAACAAGACCAAAGATATCAATCGAGGACAATTTAAAGCTCTCTCTACCCATCCTTAAAAAAAAAAAAAAAAAAAAAAAAAAAAACAGGAACATTACATTTGGCCTACAACTTTCCATTCTTTCACGATATATAATTTCTATATATAATCTTACTTGCTCTTCTTTCTCGATGAACATTTTTTTAAAAATTTTTCATTTTAATATCCTTTATATAATCATTATATAGCTCTTATAATTGTTTTTTTTTTACGTCAACCAATTAGTTTAGATTATTGTCTTTTTTTTATTTTTCTTTACCAAAACTTATTTACTTTTGCTTTATGACTCTATTTTATAATCAACTTTATATTTTATCTTTCATATCATATCTAATAACCTCAAGTTTATATTTCATGTTTATATCACTAATTTGCCTTTTGTCATTTTATATTTTCTCTCACTTTATAAATTAGATGTTATTTACATTGTTTCATCTTCCGCTACCATGTCAATGCTATCGAGTATATTACTGCTCATTTTTAATTTTCATTTAATATTTTCACTTTCTATTACCCCTTATATACTGCTGTAGTGTGTTAATCTTTGTATCATATCATCACTATTTTTACTTTTTTTTTAAAAGATTACTTTGCATTTAACTTCGCAATTCTATTTTCGATTTTTCAAATCCTTTAACGCTATATGCAAAGCCTTAATCTCGCAATTTTATATCTCAATTATATATTATTTTATAATCAAACTAAAAATCATGACCTAAAAACAGGGCAATCTTCAATAACCTCTTAAACAACCACTTTAAAGGTTACTTCTTAATAAATACTAACCCTTTTCCGCAGGAACTTTTAACTCCTTCGCAGGCTAGACTTGACCTACTTTGATTTCGTAATTAACAATCTTGTCACACCGTCCCCCGGATTTACCTATCCCTACTTCTGGCTTGGATACGTGCAAATTGTATTTTTTTTTATTCCAGGGCACTCTCATGCCACACGCTGGCACATTTTTTTTTATTTTACTCTTTTTCTCGCTAAGCCCCTGACGACTCTAATTAAAACTTTGATTTCTGGTCACTGATCTTCGCCCTCTTTATCCTGCATGCGTACGTCTTAACGACTAATTACTAAAACCCATAACAATCCCCTTATCTTACTTTTCGATTGTGGTACTGTAACTTTATTAGGTCCTTAAATTTACATGTGAAACATGGCCTAGGTTTTCCGCGCCGTGCACATTAAATGGTTTGGGACTTGAGTCAAAGTGACATTGCCTCAACCAAGTAATAACTAACCCCTCAACCCTTTCTAACGCCCATCACGAAGAGATCATGATTTTCCCATCAAATCATTTTTATTTTTTCCTATCATCATTATATGCTCTCTATTAATTCTTTTATTCCTTTTTTTATTTTACTTATATGTTTAATATTAGTTGTTTATGCTTTATTACCTCTTATGGATATACAGAAATCAACCCCATGTTATATACCAACTCACTTTAATTAATTTTTAAAAAATTACTTCCTTAATAACAGTCTTCCTATTCCGCTCTCTTAAATCCCTCCATATGAACCCTCTCACATCCGGGGCCATCTGTGATGATTTAAGACCATGGAATTGTTGTAAATAGTCTAGATATCTACTACCACATGTTCCACCCCATGACTGTATATAACTTCTTATGTACTGCACATAGAAAACCTCAACTAACATCAATCTGTACCGCGTAAGAATCTAATAAAGTATTGCAACTGCACAGATAGAAGGAATGGAGAGAGACAGGAGAAAGTTAAGGTTAAAACAAATCAGGCTTAGAGGATCGTAGAAGTCAAACCTAAGAAGTAGATCTAGAAGAGAACATAATTATTAATAACGTCACAGCTAACCTTCTGACCCCGGAAACCCTGCGAGCTAAGTTTAAACCAATATTTCCGGACAAGACAGGATGTATCTGGTGACCAGAAGTTATAAAAGTTTGAGGGACGCCCAATTTCCGGAACAAGACCGGACGTATTTTCCATCAAAGAAAGCCGCAAGGCCAATTACAGAAGACATCACCTAAGTAGGTCAACCAATAGTCTACGGCCACGTGAAAAAGTCCCACCAATTAGGAAAGAATCACCTAAATAGGTCAGCCAATCAGAAAGAAGCAAGGTCGTGGTGTTAAATCGAGGACCTAGAATTGTTAGTCTTTGCTTGGATCCCAACGGTAACACTTTCTCTAAAATCTCTCTCTCCTCATCCCATTCCTTCTTGACGTCAGACGCTTTTAGTGGAATCTCTGTTTGTTTATTTCACCTTTGGCCCAGCTGTGTCGCCTTCCACCACGACTGCACGGTAGAGTTGACATCGAGGTTCGTCTAGCATCAGGTAACACTGGTCCCAGAGGTCCCAAGATATCACATATATATATATATATATATATATAGCTGGAATGACCTCTCCACCTCCGCGACGCATCCGCAACGATACAGACCGTGAGGAATGGCTCCTTGACCTATTTAAAGATTTAAACTACACGACCATCTTAAGTCCCATGCTGCAGTCGACTGACGAAGACCGCATCATCTGCATGATTCTGTACACCGATGCCTGTAGGACAATACTTCCGAAAATGCCGCCAGAACACAAGACCATTCTCTTTAACTTCATCGGATGTGTCATTGAGCGCGCTCAAGGTGGCGACCAGAAAACCCTAAAGAAACTGACCGCTCTTAGAACAGCTCTAAGTCGCTGAGACCTCGACTGTAAATATTTTTCTTCCTATTTCCCTTTTAACTCTTGTATATGATTGATTAGACGTCATTAAAATGTTTTAATTGTATATATATATATATATATATATATATATATATATATATATATATATATATATATATTATGGTAGAGTCAAGATAATGGATCCTTGATTTATATTCGTATACTATCCACAACTTGTGTTTTTACTCCTTAGTGT
The DNA here is from genome assembly GCA_030710605.1 of Cordylochernes scorpioides. Taxonomy (NCBI): domain Eukaryota; kingdom Metazoa; phylum Arthropoda; class Arachnida; order Pseudoscorpiones; family Chernetidae; genus Cordylochernes; species Cordylochernes scorpioides. The sequence goes on along the minus strand of CP092877.1, from coordinate 26,655,316 downwards.
ACACCACGTCTGTAGATTTGTTCTCTATGCCCGGTAGAGAGATTACATGTCACCTTGAATATTGCGAGTTCATTGGAGAATTCCATTCAAACTTCTCATGAGTGACTGTCTAAAACATGGTAGCTTCTTGTCCATCCTGTCTCTTGTTGAAAGTCTGTTAAGTCAGAGGTCAAATATATATATTTTTAATATTTTATGAAAGTAGATTTACTCATTGGGTTTTTAAAGTGTAAAAACACCTTTATTATTCAAATAATAACTAAAGATATCAATTGTCCCTGCGGAGAAACTGAAAAATCTGCTCTTCACCTTATCTACGACTGTCCGAACTTTACAGAAGTGAGACATCGTTTGTTCCCTAATTTAAATGATCTAACTCTTTCACCTCAGCCACTTTGTCTATATAAATTTTATGAACTCTGTAGAATAGTATATATATATGTAAATTTGTAAATATTTAATTCTAAGTCCTAAATATTTTGCTGTTTTGTTTTCCCCTGTATTAGGCGCAAATATTTAAATATCGCGCCTGGTTGATTTATAAATAAATAAATAAATAATAATAATAAAAAACTAAAGACATCGGGCACTTACAAATTTTACCTAGATATTTAAATATGAATAAATCTAGGTTTCCAAACTCACAAACCATTTAACTTATATTCTACGTCAAGAAAATATTTTCAAAGTGGATTATATCTAATGTTTTTTTTTGTTAGAAAAGATAAGTTTAAAAAGTTTTATATATGTGTCTTACTCTCTTCCAGCATTCATTTTGTTCCCTCTTTAAAAATATTAATTCATTAGAGCTTAACTTTATATCGAATTTTTACACTTCATTTAGTATAGTTTTCAGAAGACAATCTTAAAAATAAATTTATAAGAATGTAGATACGTTAAAAAAATCTTCTTTTTTTTTACACACACAGACACACTTTAGATTGTACTCTAGATTTAGGGGGTTAAAAAGGCTATAGATAGAATCGTCTTCCTCTAGCAGAATTCTATTGTGTCCACTTTAAATGACTCGTCTGGGCTTAATTCTAAACAGGGATGAAACAAACAAAGCAGGGCGATGGGTTACAAACATAAAAAAACTCACAATGGACCATTTGAGGTCTATTATCTCCCGCACGCCGGATTCTTCCTTCGGTAACTATGTCTGCTCTTTTTTTTTTATAGATACTTTAATTTTACAGAAATTCGCTGAATCGATTAAAGCATTTTTACACACTAAAGGGTTAACCCCGGTTCTGTCTGTATCAATATTTTTGGCAAAATAATATATTGTGAAAAAAATAGTACAAAAGTGAATTTGTACTTGGATCAAGTGGATAAATTGAGAAAAGGCAACTTTTATTTGCATGATCAGGAAATGCTCCTTTTTATTAAATAACTAGCCGAATGACCCGGGCAACGCCCGTGTTTTACCCGATTGAATGTTTTGTTTCAAATACTATTTGTTACAATTATAAATTGGCGCCTTAAATAATTGCATATGTTAGTTAATAACTATAGCCTATGTGCTTTATCTGTCTATGTACTGTTGGCTTCCGTAGGCATCTCTTACTGGGAAAAAGAAAGAGAGGATTCCATTTGGTTATTATCTAATATATGCATTTATTTAGGGAGCGACCCGCTCCAACACAATAGTTACAAAGACGAAATAGCGAGTGGGGGGGGGGCATGATGGGGGGGGGGGGGGCAAAGGTGGCGTGATCGTAGCCAACCAATAGGAGGGCGCCATTCCAAAAAAAAAAGCAAACGGTGACAGAGGTGAATGATTAAGAGATGAAGCATTAAGAGATGAAGCATTAAGAGATGAAGAATTGATGACGCTTCTATATATATTGTTTTAAGAAAGATTTATTATTATATATATAGTAGTTGTAGAAAGAGAGATGAATATACACCTATCCCCCAATTTACACGGTACTTTTTTTACACGTTTTCGCTTTTACACGGTTTTCCAAATAAGTTTTTTATCCCACTATATTAAATGCTACTGTGATTGAACACATGCGCTGTGTACACATCTCACGAGGAATCCCGAGCTTATATGCTGACTATATATTTTAACCTGTCAATGCATTTTATTTTTATTTCTGTGTACACCTATCCCCCGATTTACACGTTTTTCTCAGGAACGTATCTACCGTGTAAATCGAGGGATAGGTGTACTTTTATTGCATCGTACATATAGGATTATATAGGGTTAATAGGACACAAAAAGAGAAAAACTAAATACAGTCGAACTTGGATAATTCGAACCCCAAGGGACCATAAAAAATTCGAATTATCCAAAAATTCGAATTGAAAACGGAAATTCTATTTATAGGAAATTCTAGGGACCAAGATAGATATTCGAATTAAAGAGGTTTTCGAATTAAAGAAGTTCGAATTATCCAAGTTCTACTGTATTATTTTCATCAGGCGAATCCCACTGATGGTCGTCTGGTTTGATGTCACATTCTGCCCTGAAGTAGGACAGACGTAGATCGGACTTCTCCCTGACATGTGCTTTTGCCATATATATTGGCAACCCATAAAATCTCTTTAAAAAATAAACCCATAGCTCCATATAATTCGAGATAGTATAAGTATTCCCCCAGATATTACTGAGAAAAATGATTATATCTGCGTTGTTGTTGTGTTGTTGTTTATTCCTCAAGTCGTTTAAACGATCTCCACTAAGTCCCTTTGTTTCAGCTTTTCTATTATAGTCCTGGGGTTTTCCCAGAGGTCTTCTTTAGAGGTTATATCTGCGTTTTTAAAAGTATGAAATTTTCTAACGATTTCTTACCAAAATGGTATCACAAATATAAGTTCACAAACAATGGTAAAAGGCACCCGAATAAAACCCGAGCGAAGCTTAGTCCATTCGGCACCTAGTTAATTCTGATTTTGCTTATTATCCTTATCGTTGAATCGTGAAGATCCATGTGAATTTGTGTCTATTTTCCTCAATTGTTTCAGATTTTATTCGTCAGCGTTTCTGCCCCCCAGAAGTGTCTACCTCCGCCTGCTGCCCTTTGTTTAGAGTGGCGATTCGACCCCTAGGAGTAGTGTATGCTCATAGGGCCCCCTCTTCCACTCCTTTGATAGAACTAAGACCATCGGGCTTGTACAAACAGCCGACCCTTGACTAGGTTCAACCAATCCCTCTGATACCTTGAATGAGCAGATTCTAAAGAAAACTAACATGCGTCCCCTAATCAATATAAACGACTTAGAAATGATGCTATCTAATACAGGTTTGATTGTAACTATACATTTTTTTAGGAGCGATTAAAAATACTATAGAGGCATTTTCTACTGGAGTAGAAGGGACTGAAGTTTTATGTCGTTCTTGAAAGCTTTTCCCTCATTGGAGTTTCATTCAGCAGAGGCTCAATCATTTTGGCAGGAGACCGAGAAAATGGCCGAATTAATAGAAAATTAAGAGAAAAGTAGTAAAATGAAGAAATGGTGATAAATAAAAATGTATGTATTTGCCATTAAAAACAACTTTAATGGATTTATTGATCCCCAAAAAGTGCCAAACTTTTTTCAAGCCGATATTTTAAAGTTCTGTCTCAGCGTTTTCTCTTCGATAGTAGGTCGACCAGAACCTATGTGCATATATCCTTAATATTTGCAAAACACTTGGAAATTCGGCGGTTCCTGGTAAAAGTACCTCGATGTCGTCTTTGCCTTTTCATGATACTACAAAGAAAGATTTGAGATAGAAACTCTTTCCTGTGGATAAATATTTTCAATCAAAAGATTTGAGTGCTTTTACCAACCTTTTTAAAACTTGAAAATTTATATAAAATAACATTAGTACACACACTTTTTCCTTCTCAATATTTGGAAGTTTTTTCTAGTAAATTACAACGCGTAGATCATAAAAATAACCTTCATGTTTCAAAATGAGCTCAATTTTAAAAAAAAAATATTTGAAAATATTTAATTTTATAAAGAAGCTGATGTCATTGTTGTCGTCAAAATATTTTGAAGATATTGACTTTGTAAGCATAAAATTTAATCATAATTTAGATGAAATGCATAACATTGCAATTTTATATATATCAAGAAAATGTTTAACAATTACTTTATTTTCATAAATATTTTTAAATATATAAATAATGCCGCGTAAATGCAAAACTAATCCAGAAATGTTCTGCTACATTTGTGGAAATTTTACAATTCCCAAACAGAGGAAATATATCACCCCAAAGATAAAAGAATGCTATGAAGAATATTTTGGTGTGGCCTAAGGTGATCAAGACAAGTGGTGGTGACCCCATAGGGTGTGCGGAACGTGCTATCAAGGGCTTTTGCAATGGAAATCGGGGAAATAAAAAGGTATGCCCTTTGGTGTACCAATGGTTTGGCGAGAACCAAAAAAATCATCATTACGATTGTTATTTCTGTGTCTGCAAAATCACAGGCTTAATAGCAAAAAGAAGTCAACTAACTTTTATCTTGATATACCATCAGCTAGGCAACCTATTCCTCACGACCTCGAGAATTCCATACCGATTCCTAAAACGGTTCAAGAATCCGAAATCAAAAAGGATGATCAGCACACAGCATTTGCAGATGATCATCAATTAGAAGACCCTGAATTTATTTCAAATGAAAGTGGCATTTTACATTTATTTGATCAGGCATCATTAAATGATCTAGTTAGGGATCTAGGGCTATCAAAAGAAGCAGCAGAAATCCTTGGATCAAGATTAAAGCAAAGGAACCTCTTGTTACCACAAACCAAAATCTCTGTCTATCGTAATAGGGAACAATGTTTTTTTGCCATTTTTTCTGAAGAACAAGGATTAGTGTACTGCAATGATATTGAAGGCGTTTTTAAAACTCTGCAAATTAATTACAATGCTACCGAGCATAGATTCTTTATTGATTCCTCTAAACAGAGTTTGAAGGCTTTTTTGCTGCACTATGGTAGTGTATTACCTTCCATACCAGTTCCCTATTCAACCCAAATGAAATAAACCTATTCGACTCTTAAGAAAATCTTAGAATTGTTGAAATATACCAAAAATTGTTGGAAAGTTTGCGGTGATCTTAAAATTATAGGAATTTTACAGGACTTGCAGAAAGGAAACACAAAGTATCCTTGCTTTTTATGCAAGTGAGACAGCGGAGACAGAAAGAATCATTATATACAAAAAATGTGGCCTGAAAGAACTATTTTTCGCTTAGGTGAACAAAACGTTGAAAATGAACCGCTTGTCCATAAACTAAAAATGTTTCTTACCTCTTTACATATCAAATTAGGGTTAATGAAAAATTTTGTAAAGACTTTAAAGAAATATAGTAATGCTGTCAAATATTTAATGACTAAATTTCCGAAGACTAGTTGTTCTAAGATAACGGAAGGTATTTTCATCTAACCTCAAATTCGTAAACTAATAAATGACGAAGTGTTTATTGCAACATTGAAAGAAAATGAGAAAAATGCTTGGCTTGCATTCATCGACGTTGTCAAACACTTTTTAGGCAATAATAAGTCACCGAATTATGCCAGAATCGTAGAAAATATTATTTGCAAATTCCATAAGCTCGGGTGCTTAATGAATATAAATTGCATTTTATGGATTCACATTTAAACTTTTTCCTTGATAATCTCGGTGCAGAGAACGAAGAACAAGGTGAACGCTTCCACCAAGATATTAAAATTATTGAGCAACGATACAATGGTCTTTGGAACCAACATATGGTGGCGGATTATTGTTGGAATCTGTTGCGTGATAACAAACAAGATAAATATAATAGACTTCACAGAAAAAAACTTTAAATACATTAATATAATTTTTTATTACTTCCTAAATATTACTGCATCTTTATAAATAATGTTTATTAAACCAAATAAAACGTTTTTTCGCATACACAGCTTTTTGTTAACACCTTCCATCCTATATATAAAAACAATTATCCTGATAATTTTGAAAAAGAAAGGGAAATAAATTAGATTTTTAAATGAAAATTTATATGAATAGAGTAAGTAGTTTGATAAATATTGTATATCTAAGGGCAGTTATTGAAGTATATTATATACACATGCATATATGTATAATATTGTTTCTTCATTTGCACTATCTTTGGCGCATTTATTTATATAGTAATAAGTTTAATGTCATAACTTTTCCTCCAATAGATGAATATCATGGGTAAAAGGCATTATAACCATAACTTGAGAAATTGAGCTAATCGAAAAAAAATATTGATACCACGTTTATTAACAAAAAGTTAACCCAGAAAATGTTTTGTTTATTTGAAGAGGAGACTTTTTTTTTTCATTTTGTGTACTAGTGTAATCTTTAAATTAAAATTTAATCATGCACTCAATCCTTTTGGGACAAACGAAATGCAGTAAAACCTTTCACAACAAAACTTTGTCCTCAACAATGACTACTTTATCCCCAACCTTATACACGGCATAAATACTTTATCCGCAACAATGACTTTATAAAAAAAAACAATGAAATTATTGGCAACAATAATTACTTTATCTCCAACAATGTAACATTACAAGCAACAATGACTACCTTATCCGCAACATGTTTTTATAAAAAATAACAAAACTTTATTAGCAACGATAACAAATTTATCCGCAATAATGAAACTTTACCCACAACACAATGACACTTTTACAACAACAATTAAAACTTACATAGCAATGAAACTTTCTCCGCAACAATTACCTCTTTATCCACAACAATGACTATCCAAAACAATGAAACTTTATCCACAACAATGACTACTTTATCCACAACAATGAATACTTTCTCCACAACAATGAAACTTTATTCGCAACAATGACTACATTATTCACAACAATGAAACTTTATCCACAGCAATGACTACATTATCCACAACAATGACTACATTATCCACAACAATGAAACTTTATTTGCAACAATGACTACATCATCCACAACAATGAAACTTTATCCACAGCAATGAATACTTTAGCCGCAACAATGAAACTTTATTCACAACAATTGATACATTATCCACAACAATTAATACTTTATCCACAACACTGAAACTTTAATCGCAACAATTTATACATTATCCACAACAATGACTACATTATCCACAACAATGAGACTTTATCTACAACAACGAATACTTTAGCCTAAACAATGAAACTTTATTCACAACAATGGCTACATTATCCACAACAATTAATACTTTATCCACAACAATTAATACTTTATCCACAACAATGAAACTTTATTCGCAACAATTTCTACATTATCCACAACAATGGCTAAATTATCCACAACAATGGTTAAATTATCCACAACAATGGCACTTTTCCTGCAACAATGAAACTTTCCACCACAATGACTACTTTCTCCGCAACAATAAATTTTTATCCGCAAAAATGACTACCATGGTATTTACCTGATTCTTACACCAAACTCCGCTAATGAGTGCAAGTAATAAAAAAAAACCTTGTGCAAAAGAGGGAAGTATTATTCATTATTAGAATAAATGTTGCGCTCACACAAGTAATTGTAGCCCCTCCCCAATAGGATTATCAGAAGGAGTGCCATGTGAATATGGGATAAGTAACAATATCAGTGCGGCCAGAATACTATATTCCAAAAGTGTTTAAAACTTCTCTCACGAGAGGCTTAGGAACCATAAACAGCTGGCAATTCCATGGCAGAAGACAAGGTAGCAATACGCCAATAGCAGAAGAAAAACTATTTGTTTTGCATTTAGATTAGACCGGCTGTTGGCAGGGCTATAATGGAAAACGAAATAGTCCATCAAAACATTTGCCTCACCCATGTTTAAATAAAATAAATGGTAATGGGAAATGGAAATTAGAATATGATTATTAATAGGAATAATTATCTGAACAAAAACAACACACAACGATTTTAATTGTTTAAGATAAAACCTTTTGTAAAGAGGAATTGAAAAATGTCTTAACGTTATTTTTACAAAAGATCTTATTGAAAGAAAAAAGAACATTCTCACAGTATAATTAAATACATAAACCACTATGCAATTTATTCTTTTACTCGTATATATGAAGAATATTATTTTCATTCTTACAGATAATAAGAGATTAGCTTGAAACATTTGCCTTTAGATGCCTGTCTTACTGATAATCCTTTTCAAGATATATTGCCGCATAGTGTGTTTGTAAAATAAAGTTAAATTTTATAAAATTTACATAAAATAATTTCTTATAATCGTTTCAAAAATACGCTCAGCATTATAAAAAGTATCTATATATGTGATATAGAATTGGAATCTTTTTCTCTCTCGCCTTAACATCTTCAGCCAAATCAAGAATCTACAGGTTCTTGGAAAAAGCCAAAATTGATTTTGTTTTGAAGCTTTATTCCGCTTCATATAGATTCTGAGGATTTCTGTTGCGTGTGTTAATGTGTTAGTTGGTAGAAATATATTTGCATATATTAATGGCGCCTATTTGACACACAATAAACATGGTATTAATATAAAATACAATACGTATCTCCTATTAAAATGTATTTAGCAAAACTTTGCTCGAATAAACTTTCGACCTTTTCATTTTGAAAACATTTAGTGATAATTGATGAACACACTTTTTTAGATATTCTTATAAACACTTCGTTGCCAATACAATCAAATCCCTGGCCACTTTTATTTTCCCGTTCATCATTACTCTTCACAATTCATCCTTTCATACTTCATCCCTAAGGAATAGTCGTTATTTCTCCTTAAAATAATTAAAATTGCGATTTACCGTTCTGTAAAAAGAAACATTTACGGCAAAACTTGTTAAACGTCGTTCAATAATCATAATCGCACTATATTGTATTATTAAAAATACGTTTAGTATTAGTTTAAAATTTTTTAAAACCAAATATATTCAATTTTATTCACTTTCTAAAATTTGACATTCAATTCTATTATCATTGTGTATCAAATCTCTTCAAAACATGCAATGCCATGTTCAAGTAAGAGTTTAATTCCGTTGAGAGCCAAACTTGTTTTCCACTTTTCCTGAAGCTTTTATTTTGATTAGAAACTGCTTTTTCTAATAAAGTCTACCTTTGATAGCTTTGACGCTTCTCTATTTTTACATATTACAAAAGGCTCAATTGAATTGAAATGAATCTATATTGAGACTGTGTGCCTTTTCCTGAAACGATTTGGGAATGTACATGAGAAAAATATTATTTGTATTAAAGTGATATATAAAAATAATAATGGCATATCCAGACCAAAAGCACATGTGCTTTTTAGATGGTAGAGCGTCATCTAGTGGAACAGAAAACAATTAAACATTGATTTAACCTGTTCCTTGATATTTGGCCAACCCATTTTCTTGATTTATCAAGAAAAGCCATCCACGAAGTGATATAAAGCACATTAAATATAAGAAGAATCAATTATTAGACGAAAAACATGGTGAAGGAAGGCGAGTTTCTTTTATTGATGCATAGGTGCAAGCTTTCGGGTAAAAACCCTTCAACAGGCAAGCAATGAAGCGCGACTTATAAGAACTATGGTACAAATGGTAGGAAGAAATATATATATATATATAAAGGAAAGGTTTTAAACTATTTATAAAAGTTAACAGAAGAACGATTTTTGAGAAAGTAAATATTAAATCTGCAGTCTGAAACCACGAGACGTTTATATAAACTATTTTATGACCTTTTTGAAGACCATTTGTTGATTGGAAGTTGATTTGGAAAAATATAGCTACACCATCAATAATTTATTTAATTCTCAACGTTTCAGGATTCCCCCAAGGAGAATAACAGCAAGTCACTAAAACATCAAGAATTGAATTAATTATTGTTTGATGTAACTATTTTATGACTGTGAGATCCTAAAGTAAATGACAAAAAGTTTGTGTTTTTCTCAAGGTTAACAGGGAACCATGTAAAAATGTTGCACATACTAGAAACATAAGGTTAATGGCGACTACAGTACTTGGAGTCAGCCTGGCTGATGAAGGGTGTGAATGATGATAAATCATAAGTGATCAGTGTTGTCAGATGTCTCATTAAAATCTGATAGGATTGCACCGCCCTGGATCATCTTGCTACCCTCCTAACTAACTGTAATCTCCTTACATATTATGTTTGTCACACATTTGAAACATTGCGGCCTATTACAGACGATGCAATCCTGGAAGTTATACATCTTGTTGTATATAAGTATTGTACTCTTTTAGGCGAATATATGTGTACGCTAATTCAAGTTTAAAAGTACTATATTCAAACTTAACGAGAAATGAAAAAATATATATTGGTGGGTTGTGTTATATTCTTTTAATTGTGTGTGTGATTAAACAATTTCACAGGTTTCTGGTAATGAGTTTCTTTTCATTAATTAAACAATACCACAGGTTTCTAGAGATGAGCTTCTTTTCATTAATCGAACAATACCACAGGTTTATGGAGATAAGCTTCTTTTCATTAATTAAACAATACCACAGGTTTATGGAGATGAGCTTCTTTTCATTAATTAAACAATACCACAGGTTTCTGGAGATGAGTTTCTTTTCATTAATCGAACAATACCACAGGTTTCTGGAGATGAGTTTTTTTTCATTAATCGAACAATACCACAGGTTTCTGGAGATGAGTTTTTTTTCATTAATTAAACAACACCACAGGTTTCTGGAGATGAGTTTATTTTCATTAATTAAACAACACCACAGGTTTCTGGAGATGAGTTTCTTTTCATTAATTAAACAATACCACAGGTTTCTGGAGATGAGTTTCTTTTCATTAATTAAACAATACCACAGGTTTCTGGAGATGAGCTTCTTTTCATTAATTAAACAATACCACAGGTTTATGGAGATGAGTTTCTTTTCATTAATTAAACAATACCACAGGTTTCTGGAGATGAGTTTCTTTTCATTAATTAAACAATACCACAGGTTTCTGGAGATGAGCTTCTTTTCATTAATTAAACAATACCACAGGTTTCTGGAGATGAGTTTCTTTTCATTAATTAAACAATACCACAGGTTTCTGGAGATGAGCTTATTTTCATTAATTAAACAATACCACAGGTTTCTGGAGATGAGTTTCTTTTCATTAATTAAACAATACCACAGGTTTCTGGAGATGAGCTTATTTTCATTAATTAAACAATACCACAGGTTTCTGGAGATGAGCTTCTTTTCATTAATCGAACAATACCACAGGTTTCTGGAGATGAGCTTCTTTTCATTAATCGAACAATACCACAGGTTTCTGGAGATGAGTTTCTTTTCATTAATCGAACAATACCACAGGTTTATGGAGATGAGTTTATTTTCATTAATTAAACAATACCACAGGTTTCTGGAGATGAGTTTCTTTTCATTAATTAAACAATACCACAGGTTTCTGGAGATGAGTTTCTTTTCATTAATTAAACAATACCACAGGTTTATGGAGATGAGTTTATTTTCATTAATTAAACAATACCACAGGTTTATGGAGATGAGTTTATTTTCATTAATTAAACAATACCACAGGTTTCTGGAGATGAGTTTCTTTTCATTAATCGAACAATACCACAGGTTTATGGAGATGAGCTTCTTTTCATTTAATTAACATAGTCTCAAGCTTTCTGGCATCTCTGCCCTTCTACAGGAGAACATAAGGAGATGCCCGAAAGCGTGAGACTACTTTAATAAAATGAAAAGAAACTGATCTCCAGATTATGAAGTAAACGCGTTGTTTTGGTCAATTTAATGAATGCATTGTGTTATTTCATTTACTAAATAGTATATGTCTTTTTTATCCGTTAATATGGCCTATGATTATACCATTTCACCAGCTGAAACATCTTTTGACAGATTCGAATTATTTCACAACTCATCTCGTAGAATGCTATGAAATCGAAGCCACTACTGTACTGATGAGGGTCCTAGCTTAAAACCATGAGTTACATTTTCAATCTGAATTTATCAACGTCGGTGTTGGTGCAAATTATTTTTATCTGCATCTATCTGTAATGCGCAGTTTCACAGAATTATATATAATGAAGGAAATGCATTATTTCTATGCCTATATAAATAATGCATTGATTTAATGCCTGTACTAAAAGAAAATGTGGCATTTTTAGATACGAATATCATTCTCCCGCACTTTTACAATATTCCCACGTGGAAAATTAGGAAAGACAAACTTCGGGATGACACAGAAATTTATGTGAGGCAAGAACAAACTATGAAGAATAAACAAAAGATAAGCAATGAGGGAAGTTTACAGAGTAGCAAAATATGTTAACAAAATAATAAATACTTTACTACATATAGAATGAAAAACCCTGTACAATTTATAAACGAATACAATAAAGCATCAAGGGCTGCGTATCTTTATTAAAACGACAATTTACGAGCTTTCGAGCACATACGCCCTTCTACAGGAATTAATAACACAATAATAATCCAACCTAGTTTGAAATATAATTTATATACAAATAGCTATTGATTTGCATATCTGCTTAACTAGAATAATATTAAAATGATTGAATTTACATGTAGGTATAATAATTTGGAAAACTGATTCTAAAATATATGAGGTAATATGATACATTAAAGTAAACTTATTTTGTATTTTACAAATTTTACATCTTACAAGGAATCCCATTAGACATGTGATATCATATGCTATGAATGAATTTGTATTATCTTATTGTATTTAAGTCTATTGAATTATATGCTTCTGGTAAATCTATTTTGCGATTTATACTATTGTATTGCTTGGACACTATTGCTTCAATTATTAATCTTTGATACTTGTTACTGATATTGTTGTAATGTGCTTTAGGTTCATTTAAGTTGAATGTATGTCCTGTTGAATTAGAGTGCTGTACTATTAAAGATAAAGGGTCATTTCTGTTTATATTTCTTCTGTGCTCAATGATTCTATTATATAATTTTCTTCCTGTCTCCCCCACATATCTGGCATTACAGTTATTGCATTGTATGGAATAAATTACTTCTTTTCTGTGTGATATGTGTTCAGTTTGCCTGTTTTTTGTTATCGGGTTTCTTAAGATATCTGATAGGCTGGGTGAGTTACTATAAAAGGTTTTTATTCCAAATTTATCTAATGTTCTGGAAATATGGATAGATTTCGGGGAATATGGAATGTAACAATTTTGCCTGTATATTTTAGTTTTTTGTGCTATCATGTTAGATGTGACCTGTTCCTGATAGAAATGTTTTAATATAAATGTTTTAGGGTAACCGGCTGAAGATAAATTCTGGATAACTGTCTGTGTTTCATGATTTTTGTATAGATTTAGTGAACAATGAGTATAAATTCTTTTAGTCAACGTTTTCACTGTGTTAATTTTATGACTGATGGGGCAAAATGAAGAAAACTTTATATAATTAGGGGTGAAAGTAGGTTTGTAGTAAACTGTAGTTTGTAATCTATTATCTATTTTCATTATTTTAATATCTAAAAATGGCAATGTGCAATTATTTTCTTTTTCTATTGTAAAGTGTAAGCTATTGTTGTAGAGGCCTTATACCCCAGTCTCCCCCACGGCTTAATACTTAAAACTACTAAAACCTTTTTGGATAACAATAAGATAGACCCTAATACAATAGATAAAATAATAGGTTTAATCACATTATGTCTTAGAGTTAACATTTTCACATTTGACCAGAAACAGTATAAACAAATTAAGGGTTCTCCTATGGGAAGCCCATTGTCAACTCCATTAGCCGAAATAGTAATGAGAGAATTAGATTTATGGATCACTTCATTATACCCGGCAGATATCATATTATACAGACGATATATAGATGACATATTTTGCATTTGTACCGAAAAACAGATTCCCAACATCATAGCCTCTCTCAACAATTACAACAATAGCTTACACTTTACAATAGAAAAAGAAAATAATTGCACATTGCCATTTTTAGATATTAAAATAATGAAAATAGATAATAGATTACAAACTACAGTTTACTACAAACCTACTTTCACCCCTAATTATATAAAGTTTTCTTCATTTTGCCCCATCAGTCATAAAATTAACACAGTGAAAACGTTGACTAAAAGAATTTATACTCATTGTTCACTAAATCTATACAAAAATCATGAAACACAGACAGTTATCCAGAATTTATCTTCAGCCGGTTACCCTAAAACATTTATATTAAAACATTTCTATCAGGAACAGGTCACATCTAACATGATAGCACAAAAAACTAAAATATACAGGCAAAATTGTTACATTCCATATTCCCCGAAATCTATCCATATTTCCAGAACATTAGATAAATTTGGAATAAAAACCTTTTATAGTAACTCACCCAGCCTATCAGATATCTTAAGAAACCCGATAACAAAAAACAGGCAAACTGAACACATATCACACAGAAAAGAAGTAATTTATTCCATACAATGCAATAACTGTAATGCCAGATATGTGGGGGAGACAGGAAGAAAATTATATAATAGAATCATTGAGCACAGAAGAAATATAAACAGAAATGACCCTTTATCTTTAATAGTACAGCACTCTAATTCAACAGGACATACATTCAACTTAAATGAACCTAAAGCACATTACAACAATATCAGTAACAAGTATCAAAGATTAATAATTGAAGCAATAGTGTCCAAGCAATACAATAGTATAAATCGCAAAATAGATTTACCAGAAGCATATAATTCAATAGACTTAAATACAATAAGATAATACAAATTCATTCATAGCATATGATATCACATGTCTAATGGGATTCCTTGTAAGATGTAAAATTTGTAAAATACAAAATAAGTTTACTTTAATGTATCATATTACCTCATATATTTTAGAATTAGTTTTCCAAATTATTATACCTACATGTAAATTCAATCATTTTAATATTATTCTAGTTAAGCAGATATGCAAATCAATAGCTATTTGTATATAAATTATATTTCAAACTAGGTTGGATTATTATTGTGTTATTAATTCCTGTAGAAGGGCGTATGTGCTCGAAAGCTCGTAAATTGTCGTTTTAATAAAGATACGCAGCCCTTGATGCTTTATTGTATTCGTTTATACTTTACTACATAGCTCCTCCCCTAGTTTGTTCTTGCCTTAAATAAATTGCCGTTTCATCCTGAATTTTGTCTTTCCTAATTTTCCACGTGCCATTTTGGTGGATATGCTGGGTAAATTAGGGAAGACAAATTTAAGATTTTCGAGAAGACCTAGAGTCCATGGGTGTTATAACCTACATTTTAAGAGACTGGCTCCAGGATTCCACCGCCGTGACAAAGCCAAGACTTCCCTCCATGATGACGATGTCCCTATAGACGATACGACGACAAAGCCGCTCTTCACGCCGCAAGAAAAAGGACGCAAAGGTACTAGGGACAAAGTTCCAAGACTTCGATGGAATCCTTGGCAGAACCACGTCAGATCCATGTCAGTAACTACAATAATTGCAAGCTGTGAGTCACAGCTCCCATAGGGAAGGAGCTATGTAGCAGAATATTTATTATTTCATTAACAGAGTATCATTTTTTGATGTTTACATATTGCTACTCTGTAAACTTCGCTCATTGCTTATCTTTTTTTATGATTCATACTTTGTTCTTGCCTTAAATAAATTTCTGTGCACATCCTGAATTTTGTCTTTCCTAATTTTCAACGTGGCAATATAAAGATTGCAGATCTATTCAGTAGATAGCGCAGAGCATGTTCGCGTTATTTTGACGGGAGAAATGTCTTGATCTTCTAGCACCTTTGTAATTAATATTTCGACTTCCATTTTTGTACATCGATCCTCCAACCTGCGTATAAATGGCTCTCAAAACTTTATTTTATGAAAATGATAAATATTAGTATATATTAGTGTTAAAAATAAGTGTTTCAACACAAACGATAAGTTAACGAGGATCAACAGCCTGAAATGCGTACGTGGTTAGCTTTTCTTATTATATCAAGAATGGGTATTTGACAAATTAAGGAATAATTAAAAATAAACAATAATTGATTTTTATTCCGAAAAATGACGCATGCCATCAGCATTTTTAGTTGCACAATCGGGAGATGCCTTTTTCTTAATTTATCCACCTGAACCCAGTACAATTTCACATTTGTACTATTTTTTCACATAAAAAAATAAGGTCAGAATGTTTATTATTTCTATATTTAGATGAAATGCGTTTTTAAAATTTTTGACCAAAAGTGTGCTTGAATATAATCGCTTTGTTTTCCACCAATCAGGAGAGTGTTGAAAGTGCAGGTTTCTCCAAACGACGCGTCCGTCTCCAGGGGATTTTTTTTTTTGCCATTTTAAACCAAACGACTTCCTATCTGCCATTATCTTCTGATTTCAAGGACGCAATCTTCTGCCCAAAAATTCCCCATCGCCTATAAAACGTCTATATTTAGTTCTCTTAATATGAGCTCTAGAAAACTTATACAGTAGAACCTCCCTTTAGCGGACACCCCTAATCAACATTTTCACAATTTAGAAACTATCTGGTAAGAGGACACCTCTTCCTAAAGGACACTTTGGCTCTGTAATTAGGTATGCTTTACAGGGAGGTTCTACACGAAAAAACACGAAAATAGAGATACCTGCCCCAAACACATTGTACAAGCTATTTTCCCATTGTTGATAAGAAGGATGAATTATAAAATATCTCAAACGCGTCATGGGAACACATTGTTGCTATTTGTGTTTGAATTATTATGTAGAGTCTTTTGAAATAATAATAAAAAAATTAAAAACTTACTATACATTTTCTTTAAAATAAAGGTAGAGGTAACCTATGTGAGAGTAATGAAATTCTTGTTGCGCGTTCTTCAAATAAATTAAATTAGCACATGAGGCAAGTACAGTATATGTAGTATACTTTCACTAGAGTAAGGTACTGGTGTAGCCTGATATGCTAGGTCTCCAGTCCTCGGTCCGCTGGGCTGATGATAAATGAGGTTTTAAATCAAGATGGACGTCATCAGCCGAGTCTCTCATTACAGCGCTGATCATAAAGACGTCCAGGGTGACAATTAGGACGAGGAAACTGACATCATTATGCTGATGGTTCTTAACGACAGCTCTTGAACTCTCTGCCAGTTTCACAACACTTAATGTTCTTATCAATCAACTTCACTTAAACCTAGATCGTGTTGACAACTGTCCGGGTTGGTCGTCAGGCTTAGTATCTCGTTGTTTCGGTGGACATCCAGCTGATCAGATGTCGCCAACTGCCGGGTTGGTCTTCAGACTTAGTGTCTCGTTGTTTCGGTGGACATTCAGCTGATCAGATGTCGCCTACTTTCTCCTGGTTGGTCTTCAGACTTAATCTCTAGTTGTTTCGGTGGACATCCAGCTGATCAGATGTCGCCAACTGTCCGGGTTGGTCTTCAGACTTAGTGTCTCGTTGTTTCGGTGGACATTCAGCTGATCAGATGTCGCCTACTTTCTCCTGGTTGGTCTTCAGACTTAATCTCTAGTTGTTTCGGTGGACATCCAGCTGATCAGATGTCGCCTACTTTCTCCTGGTTGGTCTTCAGACTTAATCTCTAGTTGTTTCGGTGGACATCCAGCTGATCAGATGTCGCCAACTGTCCGGGTTGATCTTCAAACTTAGTGTCTAGTTGTTTCGGTGGACATCCAGCTGATCAGATGTCGCCTACTTTCTCCTGGTTGGTCTTCAGACTTAATCTCTAGTTGTTTCGGTGGACATCCAGCTGATCAGATGTCGCCAACTGTCCGGGTTGATCTTCAGACTTAGTGTCTCGTTGTTTCGGTGGACATTCAGCTGATCAGATGTCGCCTACTTTCTCCTGGTTGGTCTTCAGACTTAATCTCTAGTTGTTTCGGTGGACATCCAGCTGATCAGATGTCGCCTACTTTCTCCTGGTTGGTCTTCAGACTTAATCTCTAGTTGTTTCGGTGGACATCCAGCTGATCAGATGTCGCCAACTGTCCGGGTTGATCTTCAAACTTAGTGTCTAGTTGTTTCGGTGGACATCCAGCTAATCAGATGTTTCCAAGTGTCCGGGTTGGTCTTCAGACTTAGTGTCTCGTTGTTTCGGCAGACATCCAGCTGATCAGATTTTGCCAACTGTCCGGGTTGGTCTTCAGACTTAGTGTCTAGTTGTTTCGGTGGACATCCAGCTGATCAGATGTCGCCAACTGTCCGGGTTGGTCTTCAGACTTAGTGTCTAGTTGTTTCGGTGGACATCCAGCTGATCAGATGTCGCCAACTGTCCGGGTTGGTCTTCAGACTTAGTGTCTAGTTGTTTCGGTAGACATCCAGCTGATCAGATGTTTCCAAGAGTGTCCGGGTTGGTCTTCAGACTTAGTGTCTAGTTGTTTCGGTGGACATCCAGCTGATCAGATGTCGCCAACTGTCCGGGTTGATCTTCATACTTAGTGTCTAGTTGTTTCTGTGGACATTCAGCTGATCAGATGCTTCCAAGTGTCCGGGTTGGTCTTCAGACTTAGTGTCTAGTTGTTTCGGTGGACATCCAGCTGATCAGATGTTTCCAAGAGTGTCCGGGTTGGTCTTCAGACTTAGTGTCTAGTTGTTTCGGTGGACATCCAGCTGATCAGATGTCGCCAACTGTCCGGGTTGGTCTTTAGACTTAGTGTCTAGTTGTTTCGGTAGACATCCAGCTGATCAGATGTCACCAACTGTCTCCGGGTTGGTCTTCAGACTTAGTGTCTAGTTGTTTCGGTGGACATCCAGCTGATCAGATGTCGCCAACTATCCGGGTTGATCTTCATACTTGGTGTCTAATTGTTTCGGTGGACATCCAGCTGATCAGATGTCGCCAAGTGTCCGGGTTGGTCTTCAGACTTAGTGTCTAGTTGTTTCGGTGGACATCCAGCTGATCAGATGTCGCCAACTATCCGGGTTGATCTTCATACTTGGTGTCTAATTGTTTCGGTGGACATCCAGCTGATCAGATGTCGCCAAGTGTCCGGGTTGGTCTTCAGACTTAGTGTCTAGTTGTTTCGGTAGACATCAAGCTGATCAGATGTTTTCAAGTTTCCGGGTTGGTCTTCAGACTTAGTGTCTAGTTGTTTCAGTAGACATCCAGCTGATCAGATGTTGGCAACTGTCTGGGTTGATCTTCAGACTTAATTTCTAGTTTAAAAATCTGAATAAAAAGGATACAAAGATCACAGATAACAAAATACAATTATAAAAAAATCATCAAGCCTCAATATGAATGGAAAATCTAAAGATGTGGGACAGAGATAGGAACTATCACCACTATTTTCAACATCTATATTAAAGAGGTCATAAAAGTATTTTCTAAACCAGATTAGAGTAAGAAAATAAATAGATGATTTAATAGATCAATTAGATTGGTGAATGCTACTGTTCATCTTGCAGAAGGCGACTACAACTTGGAAAATCTCTGAAAAGGTGAATAAGTTCCTAGAGGAATATTGCTACATGAATATCAATAAAAGGAAGAGCAAAAAATTCATAACCAAAAATCATCGAATACAATCGAAGGCAAGGATACGGCGGAAATTTCCCCGGTGGACCAAAATTATCCTTAGTTATGTACCTTGCCAGCTTAAATAACCTTAGATGAAAAATTCAAGAAGTCGTAATGGCAAGAATCGCCCAAGGGAAAAACTTTAATACCACAGCCATATTACTTAAAACTAAAAGCATTTGATCAAGATCTTCATTTTGTGTGTTATATATATTCTTCCGAGATCCTTGGCTCTTAGACAGACATAAATGGTAAAACTACAGGAGAATTGATGCTTATGCAAAATGATGGTGATGGTATGCAATCCATGGTATTCCCATCATTTTGCATAAGCATCAATTCTCCTGTAGTTTTACCATTTATGTCTGTCTAAGAGCCGAGGATCTCGGAAGAATATATATAACACAGCAATGAAGATGTCCATAAATGATCGAGAATGGATTAAGCATTCTACAGACGATGAGAGGAGGAGCATGTTTGGACATCTTGTCCGACATTTGGAGTAGTTAACGGTATTGTTGGAGGGATGTATGAAGGAAGACCGGGAAGTGGAAGCTGAGAATAGATATTATTGACAATCTGATAGAAAACCCTACGATACTGTTAAAAATAGCTTTGATAGGACATGAATACTGCCTGCCATTAACCTGAGTTGGGAAGAAAATATGATTCAAAATATGATAATACATTTTACTAATTTGCAAGAATATTCGTGTAGTATAATCTAGTTTCAGAGATAAATTGTTCTTTATGGAGAGGTGTCTACTCACCTTCTAAATAGTAAAAATAGTAATTTGAAAATGAAAGCTGTCTTTTGTAGAGAAGTGTTTTCTAGAGTGAATGTCCTCTCACTGTGTATTTATGTTATGAATATTGTTTGTTGTTGTTGGATAAGGCTTGATAAGACAAAGGATCGATAAGATAAAGGGTTGAGGTGCAGTCGTGATAAAAAAAATTGATAATTATTTACCGTCAAGTAGCTTTTATTTTCAATTACTTGAGGAAAGATTACACATTAGTTAGTTTCACATTATATAGAATTCATAAAGTTAATCCTATATTAGTGATTTAAAAGGATAGATATATTAACTACGCATATTTACAACAAAACTATACAACAAAACTGAAAGTCTTTCTAAAAACGATGACAACAAAAGTAAAATTATCAATGAATAAAATAAAATATATATTTTTTAAAATATAGAAATATTTGAGGTTTTAGATTAAATAATATACTAGCGGACGTATATATACCCGGCTTCGCCCGGGTTTTACCCGAGTGAAGGTTTGTCTAACGAATCTCTCGATAAAGTGAACATTTTTTCCCGGTCCCTTGAAAAATACTCGATAAGTTGAATAAAATCAATATTAATTGGTTCCCTCGGTAATTGGAAGTTAAAGGAATAGTATCTTGCCTTGGAATTGTATCATTATTCTTGTGTCAAATAAATTGCCGTGTCATCCTGAATTTTGTCTTTCCTAATTTTCTACATTACAAAATCATCGTATCCTCATGATAATATTTAGAGCAGATTGTTGAATTATAACAGATAAATTAGAATATTTATCTTGATTATTTTAAAGCGAAAAGTTTTTTCAAAAATTTTATTCGCTAGAAACCTTCCCAGTACTATCCTAAATAACTTACCAAAGTTTCATGGCGTTCCAATGAGTGGTTTGGTCAGGCATAAAGGACAAACAGACCACACACACACACACACTCGGGCTAGCGGCCACGCTTTTTCGAGCTCCGCCGTTTTCGCCTCTGGAGTGCGTGTAGAGGGCGCTTACCATTGTGAATTTGGTACTGGAGGAAAGCCCTCGATCCGATGCTACAGTGCCTGAAAGGCCCAGCACAGGATCTCATACAGGTGCTGAATTAGCGCCAAAAAACGAATTTGAGATGAATTTCTCTAAAGAAAATTCCAATCTTAAATCTCAAAGAGATGCAAATTCGCCGGCAGGCGACGTGCATGTAAATCCGGCCGCCGCGCGTGACGTCACCGCGCCGCCGACTGCTGCTTCTTCCAGCGCTACAACAGCCAGCCCGGCCTCGCTCAACTGGGCCGACAGCGAGATGGTTGACGTGGACGACAACAAGGGTTTCACCGTTGTGAAGAACAAGAAGCGGCGCCGCACTTCAACAACGCCGGAGCGCGCCGCCAAGCAGCCTAGCAGGCCTGCTGAGAAGCCCAGCTCCCAGCAGCTGAGGCGGCCGACAGGGCCGAAAACAGTGCCGCCTAGGGAGATCAAGGCGACACGCTCCAACATCGCTGACGCCAAGAAGAGGCAGGCCACAACCGACCACGAGCACTACATCTTCGTGGAGCGGTGCCCAGAGATCCCGGACTACACCTACCTGAAGGCAATGTCCAGGCTGGTCGGGGGGCCGGATAAAATCACGCATTTCGGCAAAATGAACGGCCATTTCCTCGTGGGCTTGGCAACCAAGGATCTTGCGCGCCTTCTGGTGGAGAGCGACTTCGAGATCGGGGGAACGACCCTTAGGGTCTTCCCCTACCGAAAAAGGGCCGAACGGATCGTCGTCGCCGGCCTGCCAGGCTTCGTGGATGACTTCACCATCGTGAACGCCCTGGGCCAATACGGGAGGGTCACCTCCATCGCCCCCATCCTGATCAAGCTGGGGGAGTTCGCCTTCAACGACGGCCGCCGGGAGGCGTTCATCCTGCTCCACGAGGGAGTCAGGCTGGAGACCCTGCCCGCCCGACTGACCATACAGTCCAAGGGAGACACCCTATCTGCCTACCTCTCCTTCGGAATCAAATGTTCCAAATGCGGAAGGCAGGGCCACCGCAGAGCTAGCTGCCCATCGCTCGCCAGGCGGAACTTCGACGCCCCAAAGCGTGTGGACAATCCTGCTCAGGTTCAGGCTTCTCCTTCTCCCCCCGTGCCTAAGCGAACTGGTCCACCAACACCCGTATCCTCTCCACCGGCGCCTCCAGCTCCATCAGAGGAGGCACCTAATAATGCCCCAGTGACGCCCGCTGCTGCTGCTCCAGGTGCCCCAGCGCTCCATCCTGCGCGACCTCTCCTGCCGCCTGGAGAGGCGCCGAGTTCTACCTGCTCGGCCTCCAACCCGCCCACCACACCAGCCCTGCCTTCACCGGCGCCCGTCGAGCCAATGGAGGTGGAAAGGATCGAGGAGGAGGGCACGGGCTCCACCCAGGAAGGAAGAAACAAAATCAGGAAAGAGCTAGATGCCTGCCTGCAGCAGGCCCCCTCCACAATCTTTGACAAAACCAACCAAGAGGGTCTCGAAAAGGAGAGGGTTTGTCGCCTCCTCGTCTCCACACCGCTCCTCAAAAAGCAACTCCCTAACCTTAAACCCGCCCAGAGGACTGCTTTGTGCGAGCTGGTCGAGGCCCTCTTACGTAGGAGACTCGACTCCAGCGGCTCCATCTACAAACGCCTTCGCCAGGCCCTGCCCTTCCTCCATCAAGGGACATCATCATAGGCTTCACCATCGCCTCCATTAACGCGCGCGGGCTCGCTATTAGGAACAAGAGCCTAAGCCTTTGCCATCTCCTGAGACAACACCGCGTGGACATTGCGCTTGTGCAAGAAACTAACACCCACCACCTCGACGGCGCCCAAGACCTCTGCCTCGGCTACGATGCTATTACTGCCCCACCCGACACAATATCGGGTTCGGCCTCGCCTGCATCTACGCGCCGGGCATCACCGTCTCGCGACACCGCATCCTGTGGCCGGGCCACATCGTCTTGGCCACCCTCAATGTCCACGGCCAGGAGATGACCGTCATAAATGTCCACCTCTCGCACGACCAGCGCGAGCGCATCGAGCAACTCCGAGTCATCGAGGCAGCCGCCGTTGAGGAAGAGGAGGAAGCCTGGGTCCTCGGGGACTTTAATATTAGGGACGACAGGAACCGCGACTCTATCTCCATGGCGGCCCTCGGAGCTCTTTGCGAGTCCGCCGCGCTTCTGGATGCCGCCCCCGAGTTTGACGCCGCCCACCTTCCCACCAGAGTCGCTGCACATGGCGACCTGATCGAGAGCAGTCGCCTCGACAGGATCCTCGCTCCGGCGCGCTTTCTGGAGGTCTCAACATCATATGCGATTGCTCCTTTCCACCTCTCCGATCATCGCATGGTGCTGCTCCGAGTGGGCCCTCCAGCCGCCCCCTACCAACCTCGCGTGGCTGCTACGCTCCGCTCCGGGCTGGCCCAGGAGCACATGAACAACTACCTGGTGGACATCGCGGAGGAAATATCCATGCTCGATGCGCCTCAACTGTGGAACCGCTGGACACTAATTAAGGCCGGCATCCTCGCGGAGGCCCGCTCGCTCCACGATCCTCGCCACCACGATCGCGACGACAGCTACATCGGCAGAGCCCAACGCTACATCAGGGTACAGCTTGAGGCCTCGTCGACGAACGCGGATTACCCATCTCTCTCGGACCTCGCGCGCCTCACGCGCC
Source organism: Cordylochernes scorpioides (assembly GCA_030710605.1). Classification (NCBI taxonomy): domain Eukaryota; kingdom Metazoa; phylum Arthropoda; class Arachnida; order Pseudoscorpiones; family Chernetidae; genus Cordylochernes; species Cordylochernes scorpioides. The sequence continues at coordinate 26,631,397 of CP092877.1, read as the reverse complement.
ACCGCCGCCCAGCTGTCACCACCATCAGGGACGAGAACGGCGAGGTCATCGAGGGCCCCGTTTTGCGGCGAAAGGCCCTGGACATCTTCCGGCCTCGCTTCGCCCGCCCGAGCTGCGACCCGGCGGAGTACGCGGCCTTCATCGGAGCTACGACCACCACTCCTATCGAACTAGGAGAAGAGGATCCACTCCACCGGGCTGAGGTATCCGAGGCTGAGGTAGCCGCTGCCATCCGCCGCCTCCCTCGCGGAAGAGCCTCCGGCTGGGACGGTCTGCCCTGCGAGGTCCTCAGCACCTTCGAGGAATTCTTCGCGGTCGCCCTGCGACGTGTGCTCGCCGAGTCTCAGCTCCGCGGTGCCCTGCCTCCATCGATGCGCCGGAGCGAGATCTGCCTGGTCCCCAAGGCCCGCGGCGGCGATCGCGGTCTGGACGGCTACAGACCGATCTCCCTGCCTTCGGCCGACTACAGGGTAATCGGATCGATCCTGCTGGGCCGCCTCAGGCCCCACCTGCCAACTCTGGTGCCGGAGTGCCAGACGTACGCCGTCCCCGGAAGGTCCCCCTCCTGGAACATCGCGCGGGTCACAGACGCCGTCGAGGAGGCTACTGCCCGAGGCACGCCGCTGGCCGCGGTCTCCGTGGATCTGCAGTCCGCCTTCGACTCCCTGGACCGCGGGTATCTAACATCCCTCCTGGTGTCCCACCTGCGCCTCCCACCGGCCTTCGTGGGATGGATCCTTCTACTCTACGCCGGGGCGGACGCCACAATAAGGGTCGGGGGCTTCCAGACCGTCGCCTTCAGACTACTCAACGGCGTGAGACAGGGCTGCGCTCTGAGCGCGGCGCTCTTCAGTATCGCGACGGGACCTCTGCTGCGTCGCCTGGAGACGATCCTCGGCGTGGGCAACGTCATCGCCTACGCCGACGACATCGTGCTCCTGATACACCGCGACGAGCAGTTCGCAAGGGCTGCCGCCATCTTCGAATCATTCCATCGAGCCTCGGGGATCGCGGTCAACTACTCGAAGAGCGCGGGCCTCTGGTGCGGCGCCTGGCGCGATCGCGGCGACTCCCCCCCTCCGCGGTGCCTCCTGGTCGAACTCCTCGATCCAGGTCCTGGGGACCAGAATAGCAACCAGGAGCTCCGTAGTCCAGCGGGAGCAACATCTTCTGGCCCTCCTGGAGTCCGCCTGCAGAAGAACGACGCCCTTCACCCGAGGCCTCTCCCTTGTCGGGCGAGCCAGAGCAGCCAACTCTCTGGTCCTCTCCACCATCCAGCACCACCTCCACGCCTACCTGCCGGAGGCCTCCATCATCTCCAAGCTGCAGGCCCGCGTGGCCCGTTTCATCTGGGGGCCCGACCACACGGCGTGGCTCGCCTCCGGCATCTTAGCGAGGCCCGTTGTCACCGGGGGCCTCGGCCTAATAGACATAGGCACCCAACTCCATCTCGCCTGTCTAAAAGGTGTCCAGGTCGCGCTTCGAGGGGGGAGAAACGGCTTCTCCTGGCTGGTGACTAGCGAGGCCTGGCTCAGACCTCCACCGGACGGCACCACACTCCAGCCCCGGCGCCTCCGGCTGCTGAAACTATGGGAGGAGACCTCCGGCGTCCTGTCCCTCGACCATCGGGCGGCACCCACGACCCAGCTGCTGGACCTCCCTATCATCGGCGGCTTCCGGTTCCTCCGCCCACCGAATCTCCTGGCTCCCTCGCGCTGGGTCGGCGCACGAGTCCGGGACCTGGGGGACGACGACCACCATACCATCGTAATACCCCACCCAACGCGCTCCGCCCTCGCCGACGCTGCTGCCCTCGCCGCCTTCTGCCGGAGGATCGTGGCGGAGAACATCCAGGCGAGCTACCGGGTTCCCAGCCTGGCCGAGGCCGTTGTCCTGCGCGGAACGACAAAGCCTCTCGCCCACATCACCACCCGCTCGGCCCGTCGCGCCCTGGATCGCCCGCGCCTTGCGGCCCTGCCCATCCACCGGCTCCTAGCAAGATGGACGCCCACCGTTGACGTGCCTCCCAGGGTGGATTGGACCTCCCTCCGACGCGGCGCCCTCTCGGGGCACAACGCCGGACGTCGCCCTGCGGCTGGCCCTCCATGCCCTGCCTCATCCAGACCACCCAGCATCTGCCGGTCCCTCATGCCCTGCCTGCGGCTCCAGCGATGGCTCCCTGGGCCACCGATACTGGGGGTGCAGAACCATCAGACCCCTCATCCTAGAAGCCTTCAACATCATAGGCAGACCCCCTGACCTCCAGGCGTGGATATTCGGGACCGGCCTCGAGCAAGACGACATCTCCATCCTCTCGTCGGCCAAGTCTCGAGTCTACCGGCACTTCATCCAGGTTGGCCTTCTTGGCAGCGCCGAGGACCCCGTCATCGCCTGGCACAGGACCCTCGCCCGCTGGGGAAGACTCCCTGGCTGAATTGTATATATTTTTATCTGTATATATGTCCTTTTTAATCCTGTAAAAGTTTGACTAAGGTCAATAAATACTTTTCAATTGTCACACACACACACACACATACATTCATTTTTATATATATAGATATATAAATTGTATAAAAATGAAGTAATAAATTCAAAATTATTAATTATTACAATAGGAGGAATCGACAGATATCATTTCAAAGAGAAGATAAAATCTAACAGCGACAAGTTTCTTTATTGAAAAGATAAAAAATTCGCCAATCATCTACCTTTTTAATGAAGAAACTCGTCCTTATTAGCTTACTGGCCGAATGACCCGGGCAACGCCCGGGTTTTACCCGATTAAATGCTTTTATTCAAATACTATTCGTTACAATTATAAATTGGCGCCGTGGATGTCATTCTTGTATAATATATAAATGAGTTTTAAAAATTGTAAAAAAAAAAAAATGAATCGGCCGGGAATCGAACCCGGGCTGCACGCGTGGCAGGCGAGTATTTTACCACTGAACTACCGATGGTTATAAGAAATGGCCTAATTTAGGTATTTATTCCATTCACAAAAGCAAACGGTGACAGAATTGATTATTAAGAATTGTTGCTTGATGACTCTGATAACTGTATATATTAATCTTCTTAGAAATAATTAATTATATCTTAACTGATATGTAATAATCATAATTACCATGTTTTCTTAAATGATTTGATAGACATGAATTATGTAACTAGATCATAAACGTCAGAGATAATGTGCTAAATACTACAAGAGACATGTTAAAGCAAATATCTCTATAACTACCTTTACGGATTCATTGTATTTTTTACCTAGGTTTAGAATGTGCCTCTAACCAATATGTACTTTAGGAGTATTTATGTTATGATAATTTTGTTTGATACAGAATTTTCTTAGCTTGTTCAAGGATATATAAGTATGTTTGTAATATTTTTATGCAGTCGTGGAAAATATATTAATAAAATAAAGGTTGAATCGCAATTTGCTAATTAAGGAAGAAATACCTTATTTGAGACGTGAAGAAGAAAATAAAATATTACATATTTACATATGTACAAAAAGATTTGAGCCAGCCAACGGGAAAGAGAAAATATGGTTTTACCGGCTACTAACCAAAGTGTATGATTTTTGAGCCCATTTATTTAAGGAAACCGGCGACCTCTGGCAGTCGACTTTAAAGAGTAGTTTTTTTTTATAAAAATTATAATCTTAAAATAAAATAACACTTTTATATTATATAGATATGTGGAAAAAATTATTAACAAATATCAAATATATACAATTAAATCTAACTCAAAATAATATCATTATATTTATTTGGGGACCCGTCATTAAGAAGAAAGAAATCGAAATTCAAAATTGACGTTCCATCATACCATCCCTGGGGTCGTTCTCTATTCATATGTACTCCATTGGTGGAATTCCTCATAACTGGCCTTGACTGATAGTTCTGGACGGCGAAATCCTTACACATATGAGATAAACAAATGGCTCGCATATTTGGTAACACATATGTATTTTTGATTATAAATTGCATAGATGTCAAAATTTTAAGATTTTTCCTGGGCTCAGCTCATATCGTCTTTTTTGATTCGCCTTATATAGCGCTATCCCGCTTATAGTAATCTTATCTCCAAGAAATCACTCGAGGTTATATCGAAGGTTATATATTATATGTACCTCCCTCGAACGACCCTCTGATGAGCGACGATCTCCTTAAGCGATCGGAGCTTTGTAAACTTTAAAATTAATAGGTGGTATTTAACCCAACCTACAATGGAAGGCCACATATAGAAGGTACCAGGAGTAGCAATATATTTCAAGTGGTTTTTGAAGGGATATGGATGGTTCTACTGTTTATAGTCGTGGTTATCAGCTTCCAACACAATCCCACAGAATGTCAGGTCGATGTGTGCGTGCAACTGGCCTGCACGGTGTAAATGTAATTGATCCATCGCCTACGGACTTCCAGGTCGAATGGGTGTCATTGGGGACAGCAGATTACATTAGGAGGGTGGTGTGGTGGCCCTAGGACATGTTGGCGCTCCTGATCCTGCAGCTCGCGGTCTTGACGGTGGCCTTCCCGGACGGCGCCCCGTCCACGGTGTGCGAGTCGCAGGAGCCCCCGCACGGCGCCCCGGGCAACGACTCCCGCAGCTTCGCCATCTTCGTAAGGCCGCAGAAGCCCGGACGACGAAGTGGCATCGTGGGTGAGTTCGTCAACAATTTTTCTTGGTCAGGGATGCTGTTGGTTGAATTCACTGCCAGAACTGATACTTGGGAAGAGTGAACATTAGCTAAACCCCTTCATAGTTTCATTTTAGCATTTATTTTCACAGGATTTATTAATACGGCACATGGATTCAGGCCTACACTTTTATTGTCGGTATAAACCAGCCGTGGTCAACCTAAATGACGCCACGAGCCGCACGGAATCGTAAACAAGGTCTAAAAACTTCAACTATATCAAAATTTTAAATTATTCTAATTATTTCAATATATTTTCTGTTTTTGAATATACAGACGAGAAATGAAAGTTACAAAATAAATATAAAGTTAAATGGCGAGCCGCAACATTTTTTACGGGGGGCCGCATACTATAAACCAATTATGAACCCATATAATCACTGCTTCAAAGAGACAGTCAACAATATCTTCATTGGTTGTAGTAACCAAGACGAAATCAGAGGAAGTAACAAATATCCTTTACTCCTCTTCTATCCTGTTTATATTCAATTGAGTTAGATATTTTTCTTTCATTGACACTTGCAGCAGTAAAATTTTATCAATTCCTCCTTATCACACTTCAATCTGATCATTAACAAACTTTCACTTTTGTTAGGATTCTTATTTTCATTAGTTATTTCACTACTGTAATTATCGCCATCATATCCACGCATCTCTCTCTCTCTGGCAGTTAATTCTCTTCCCCAGTCAACCTTCTACTGAATAGCCAGTCTGAGCTTTATACATGTAGCATGTCACGTAAACTTATTTTTATTCAGTTTGTGCTTGAATTCAGGTAGAAGCTCGTGTAGAGAGAGCCAAGAACTCTCAGGAGACATCATCGAGTGTATCTGTAGATATAAACAATCATATTGTAATGTAGAAATTAGGGAAGACAAACATAATGATAAGACAATTGGTATTGAACAAAGAACTTTAATTGTATGATGCACTAGCGCGCCATCTGTTATCAAAATACAAAACTATTTTAATGGCGTAAGATTCTTTTTGATATTAAACAATTTCTACTGCCCTTACTGCAATGAAAGAATTAATGAGAGGGCCTGGCTCATCAGTGGTGAACCCTCTCAGCGGTTTCGCCAGTTTAATCTACCATACCGCTGTTATATTGCATTTTTGGAACTTCCTTTTATAGTGATACTGTTGGTAGACTTTTTGAATGGGTATTTTAGAAGAACTATGGACATAAGCTTTGAGGACAGTAGAATTACATACATTTATAAATATATAATTTGCTTCGAGCAATCGCTCTTCCACTTTAATTGTATTCATACAAAAAAAAATAGAAAGGCAAGGAGATATAAATTTACTAAGTAGAAATATATTGAAATTAATAACATGTTTTTTAATAATAAATATTCCGATACATAGCTCCTTCCCTATGGGAGCTATGAGCCACAGCTTGCAATTTTGCCGATACCGACGTGAATTTGTCGTGTTTCAATCAAGGATCCTCTCGGAGTCTTGACAGTTATTCCCCAATAGCTTTGCGTTATTTTTCTTGCGGCGTGAAAAGCAGCTTTATCGTCATTAGCGTCTATAGGAGCATCGTCTTCTTGGAGGGAAATCTTTACACGGCGTTGGATCCATTCGCAGTAAATGTAGTCCACAGCAGCCGTGGCCTCGTGATGCCCTCGGCGATCTTCAGTTTGTCTTCCCCAATTTACCCAGCATCTCCACCAAAAGGTCACGTAAAAAACTAGGGGAAAACAAGCATAAGGAAAGAATAAGATAATTTATATTTAACAAGACAATATATAGAAAATGGAGAGGTAATGAGATGAATTAATCAGGTAGAAAAATATTGATATTTATAATCCGTTATTAAAATGATAAATATTCCTATACAACAGCATTGCTCTACGGAATAATAAAGTTCTTATATATAGTTTTATAATGGGTGTTTTTAATCTATACTAATTGTCTCTAAAAGCTGTAGAAAAAAAACCTCCGTTAAAAAGATTGGTATTAAAAACAAGTCGCTATATTTCTAATGGAAAAAGTAGTGAAAAGCATACCCAATGCATTAGCTTTTTACAAATTCTGAAAAACAGCACCGACAATGGTCGCAACACAGATGATAGATCCAACTTAAAGAAAGGTCGATCTTAATCTCCACTTTCTGTAAATAACTGCTATGTTTACTTCTTGTTACCTATCTGGAAAAATCCTGTATGGGACGTGTGTCCTTAATAAAAGCTTTTTGTAGCTGTTATTGTAGAAAGAACAATTACCGAATACCAACAAAGATTTATAAAAATATTGAAGATGGATATTTCCTGGCCGGTGTTAATTTTCATCAATAAGTTGCCACTCTGCCAGAAGGAAACCTTTATTTCAGTCAGGATAAAAATGAAGACTTTCTTATGGCCGAGGTGCCATTATATACTTACTAGCCGAATGACCCGGGCAACGCCCGTGTTTTACCCGATTGACTGTTTTGATTCAAATACTATTTGTTACAATTATAAATTAGCGCCTTAAACAAATGCATTTGTTAGTTAATAACTATAGCCTATGTGCTTTATCTGTCTATGTGCTGTTGGCTTCCGTAGGCGTCTCTTACTGGGAAAAAGAAAGAGAGGATTCCATTTAGTTATTAACTAATATATGCATTTATTTAAGGAGCGACCCGCTCCAACACAATAGTTACAAAAGCGAAAAAGCGAGTGGGGGGGGGGGGGGGGGGGCAAAGGTGGCGTGATCGTAGCCAACCAATAGGAGAGCGCCATTCCAAAAAAAAAAGCAAACGGTGACAGAGATGAAAAATGAAGAATTAAGAACGCATGACGCTCGTAACTGTATATAGAATAAACGATCTTACCCTGACTTATAATTTAATAAAATGAATAAAGCATCCAGGCGCTAAATTTCTCATACAATTTTATTTCTCAAGTTTTTTTAGGCTAACATGCCCTTCAACAGGAACAACTAGGAGTATAACTTCTAGCTAACTCTAAATTATATATTATAGCTAACTATAATAGTTAGATAAAAGTTATAGTTGCTCCTGTTGAAGGGCTAGCTAGCCCGAAGGCTAGAGAAATAGAATTATACAAGAAACTTGGATTATTTATTGATTTTATTACATTATAAGCATATGTTTGCCCATATACTTAATTTTATTTAAAACTAGCGGATGTACCCGGCTTCGCCCGGGTTTTACCCGAGTAAAGTTTTGTCTAACGAATCTCTCGATAAAGTAAACATTTTTCCCCGGTCCCTTGAAAAACACTCGATAAGTTGAATAAAATCAATATTAATTGGTTCCCTCGGTAATTGGAAGTTAAAGGAATAGTATCTTGCCTTGGAATTGTATCATTATTCTTGTCTCAAATAAATTGCCGTGTTATCCTGAATTTTGTCTTTCCTAATTTTCTACATTACAAAATCATCGTATCATCATGATAATATTTAGAGCAGATTGTTGAATTATAACAGATAAATTAGAATATTTATCTTGATTATTTTTAGGCGAAAAGTTATTTCAAAAATTTTATTTGCTAGAAACCTTCCCAGTACAATACTAAATAACTTCCCAAAGTTTCATGGCGTTCCAATGAGTGGTTTGGTCAGGCATAAAGGACACACACACATACATTCATTTATATATATATATAGATTTGTCCTATTGCTCCACTTATTCCTCACCATTTTGCCATCAGAGATAAAAACACAAAACTGAATCATAAGCTTTATATAGTTGGGTCCTATAATTATACTTCTACCGTAAAATACAAATAACATTTTTTCGTCTCATTTTTAAGCTTATAACAAAAAAAAAGAATCATAAGATTCGAAGAATTCCTAACCAGAAATCGACAAATGAGGCCTGGTTCTGTCATTATACAAATATAAATCCTTAATTGTCCAAAGTCAACCTTGGCGAATGGACAATGGTGAATAGTCAAACCAAAACGTCCTTGGAAAAATGCTGATTCAAAGTTTGTCCCTCAAGGACAAATTCAAAAAGAGATCAACTCTTTCAAATCATAAAAAGATAATCAATATGGTCTTGAATTTTGACTTAAACATTCTTTTAATCTTCGCAGGCGAACCAGGACTTTTTAAGCTTCATTAAAATATCACTAAAGGTTTCATCTTCTGTGATATAATGCTTCCAATATACTCATTTCTCTTTTTGAATTTGTTAAAAACATTCTTGAATCTTTCTCGGACATTATTTCTTTTGGTCCACAAAATTTTAACACTATCCGAAAACATGTCTTCTCAGAATTTATTTATTTCAATTTAAAGCGCTATGACCCCCTAGGGACACTTGCGCTGTCATACATGTATGCCTTTACATTTGTCTACACATATATATTTAGAATACTTTTATACCGTGAAGAATAGTCATATGATATTAAAAAGGATAAAGAGAGAAAACAAAAATAAAACATTTCCATCAAATTTTACAAATTTTGTTCAATTATTATTATTTTTATATAAAAGAAAAGAGAAAAAAAATCTTGTAAGAGTTTAAACATTCTAAGAACAAATGAAGCTCTCAAATCTTAACGAGACCAGAGAACTGTGTACAAAAGAAAGAAGTATCTGGCAATATGTACAATCAACATAATATAAATTATCAGTTTCTTAAAAGATATTTGTTGCTATATAATGATTGGAATTCCATGATTGGAATAGAATGGGGGATATTTCCTTGCCTACTGCCAAATGATTTTACTGTTTTACACTTAATGTTCTGTCAAGTGTGATCATTTCTTCATCTTTTCTCAAAATGGCTTTCCAATACAGACATCGTTTGGTTTTCCTATACTTCACCTTTATATATTGCGTTTTCCTTTTTTCATATATCGTTAAAAGTTGCATATCTTTAGTAAAATGTATGTTTAGGTAGAGATTGCGGTAAAGAAATGGTTATAACACACATAGAGCTCTTTCATTTCTGTAAAAGCATCTCTTACCCACCACAGGTAAATACAATTCAATTTTATATTTTATTTTAATTTTACGTAAGTTTCTTTACAGTTACGTATATATGGTATCTTGTCTATCTGTGTGTGGAAATAGTTTTAAAAATTAATTTAGCTTTAAATTTTATTGTATTTTGTTTAATTTGACAAAGTATCCATATCTTACGATGGTTTTTTTTTTTTTGCTTATCCCTTGTACACGTGGTACAGGCCATGATAATCATGGTGGGTAGTTAGCGACTGCTTTTACTGTAAGCGCACCACATATCTACACATGTAAAAAGCAGTTCGACTTTGCACTTACAAATGCCAGAGCCCCTGGTCCTAGTGGTCGAAAACCAAACGGTTTACCCAGCCCTTTTCCTAGGAAATTTTTTCTCCCCTTCATTATCTCGTCTAGTAAATAGTTTGAAGGGAGTCAGGAAATGTTAAGTGCGGAGATGCATAGAATAAACGCATTTCAGGAGACAACCAGTGTATTCTGTGACACTTGTCTGGTGGTTGCAGTGACTCTGAGAGGTCTGGTCCCGTTTCGAGGGTTCATGCTTCAAGCCAGGGACCCCCGTTCTGACGAGGTCATCAACGGGACCTTCCTGGACGGCCCAAGCTACAAGGCTCTCAACTGTACCTCTGATCTCGTGACCGCGGTGGGTATCGAGGTCGCTTGGCCTTTCCTTCCTTTGGGACAACAGAGACTCGCTACAAAGCCATATATTCAGGGACGACCATTGTTGGAAATGTCCATTATCTCTTCTTTAGTTTTCACTTGTCTCTCCTTTCCCTTTATTGAAACTCTTCAACAACCACTTTTAAAGCTGGGTCACGCAAAACTCACTGCGAAACCTCTACCTTTTGATATGCTATATAATTACCTTTTGTTAAAAAATTATTATTCATGGGCATATTTACCTTCACGTTAAATGCAGATTATATGGATATTCATTGTTTCTGTGTGGTTCAAAGTTGGTCTTTATTCTTTCTCTTTTATATATACCTTCAATATAAACGTACCATTTAGTTCAGATGAAAACATCAGACCTCCATCACGAAAGCCCTTCTACCGGAGAAAACATGATATCGCCACTATAACACGAGTTATAATATTCTCAGATTCTATTTTACATAATTTTATATTAAAAAAAAATGCTGTAGAAAATAATATATATATATATTAAGATTATAATTTTTTGTGTGTTTTGTTGTTGAAAAGGGGTGCAGTCGTGGAAAAGTAAAGATAATTATTTACCTTTCAAGTAGATTTTATTTTGAATTACTTGAAGTAAAATTACACATAAAGTTATTTATCACAGCAATATAGAATTTATAAAATGAATTCTATAATCGTGATTTAAAAAAAAGGTAGGGTTAACTATACATATTTACAACAATAATAATTAAAGTGGTAGGTTCTGAATCTATAGTCAAAAAATATATATAACAGTCAATGAATGAAAATGAAATATATATTTAAAACTATATATATATTTGTATTTTAGATTATATAATATATATATGTTGTAATGTATTCCAATATATACTTATATCCCCATATGTAATATAGCTATAGTATAATAACCAAAACTGTAAAAACAAAATTCAACTAGCCAGTTTGGCCATCATCTATTACCAAAACGGCATAATAAAATTCGATTGAGTGACAGCCGGCGCCAGACACGAAAAAGGTCCGAAAAACATGTCGGGATACCAGGTATGCCCCTTCTTGCTCAAACATATCAGTTCCTCTGGAGACACGATGATTGTCAGACCTGCCTTAACCGGCGTCGGCTTCACACTCTCTCGCCATCTCTGTGGTGACATCCAACATACCTTGTCCTTTTGTGTAATCCCATTTACGCCTGAAATCACTCTGAGCATTGAGGCCACAACGACTGCATCTAACCAACTCATCACGACATTCATCCAATAGAATAAAACACATCACAACATATATCTTTTCTTAATTATACGGAAATAAAATGTAGGTAAATATTTCTGAAACATATATCACACACATACTTAACATAACATATACATACCGATCTTATACAGATTCACCGCAGGAAGGAAGCATAGATGGAGCTTCTACACTCCAATCAGCACAGAACCCAACGACAGCCTCCAGGTCCGACGCATTTCCCGTGGCCATAGATTCCACCGTGCATACTAAAACATATATAAAAAATAATAGGCATGTCTGGGATATAACTATGGGCACACAAGAATTACAACGTTAGTTATTTTTATGGGTATGCTTCTGGTTTTACTCTAGATCCTCAGAAGGGATTTCTCTATTTGGAGGCTTTGGGATGGCTCAGGGGAAAATATTTTGTAAATTTCTGGAAGATCTAATTTTATATGTTAATACTATTGCATATTTTCTTGATATGAAGGATTCTGTTATAAGCCTCTGTTGTTTATTTGTGATTTTAGAGTGATGTGTATTTGGTTCTGATAAGAGAGGTGAAGGAATGGCCTGTTTCCTTTATATGTTGATATACTGATGATTCGCGCAGTCTTTATTATCGATATTTCGTTTATGTTCTGATATTCTTGTATTTAAATATCTGCCAGTTTCATCTGCATAGCTGGTCTTGCATTCTTTGTATTCTCTGGAGTATATAGCATTATTTTTTATTAGTAGTATATAATTAATACTAGAATTATTAGTATATAATTAATACTAATTGCCTGTGCTGGCGTATATGGCAATAATTTAAAACTAAAATATCAAAAGACAATTAAAATTCTTAATATTCTGGGTATATTTACAAATTGGAGATATACTCTATCATTTTCATATTATATAAAATTAGATACATATATTATATATAAAAAAATTCTGCTTATTTTGTAATATTATTGAGATATAGAATTATTACTTGCTGATGCTGATTATATTTTGGATACATGAGAAATACAATAGAATCAATTTTAATCACAAATTTCTTTAATTGTGCTAATGGACATAATTAAGGGAGAAAGTAATGCCTGACTTAAGGCGAGTAGAATAAAGAAAACAAATGACTTATTTACATATCTACAGAAAAATTTGAGCCGGCCAACGGGAAAGACAGAATATGGTTTTACGGGCTACTAACCAAAGTGTATGAATTTTGAACCCATTCCCCAACGGGAAACAACAACAATAGATTTATATAGTGAAAGCCGCGACATCTTGCGGTGGAATTAAACAGAGTAATTTGTTCTTGAAATTATAATTTTGGAATAAAATAATTTTTCTATAATATATATGCATACATATATGATTAAAGAATTTTCAAATATATATTACACTAGGGAAAATAAAGTTAGTAACTGGCATGGTAAAGGAATCTATTTGTTTCTAAGGAATCGGAGCTCTGCTGGCAATTCAATTTTCCTGTTGATGCTTTTGTACACAAGAGACTGCATCAACAGGAAAATGGGGTTACCAGCAGTGTCGATCCATTCGTAGCAAATAGAATCCTATTATCAAAATAACCCGCAATTCCAGTTTATCACGTGGTCGAAGGTTATATAACGATTTTCACTGCTATTTAAATCGATAAGTTTGTTGAATATTTCTCTATTTACACATTGACGATTTTAAACAAACAAAGACAAAGTTACTGCAACTCCAGCACATATCCTGGACTGTATTGGAGCTAAGAAGGAAGACCTATACAAGAACCCCAAAACTATAGTAGAAAAATTATTGCTTTCAACCTTCATGACCTGGTGTAAGCTTACCCATGGGATAATTTAAAAATTCATGGCCTGTGCAATGGTTACATAGGATACAAAAGAAAAAGACTCGAGAACATGACTGCTTAACTCTAAGAATTCCAGGTTTTGTTCATCCATCTTTTACTCCCCGGCGTGATCAATCAGGAACAAGAGTCCGTGTACGTAATGACAGTGGAGTGTGTGCCAGATAGACAGTAATTACATATCATTATATCATCGGGTTTTTTAAATAATGATTTCTCCTATTACTAGTTCACAAATCACTTACTTACATGCCGTGGGTTAATAATTACTTAGTAACATGTGGCTTAATTGATAAGTCAAACTTTCTCACCCAGCTGTGTGCGGAAAGTTGTTTGTTTAAAACAGCCCCTTCATGAATACAATTCGAATTTATATTGAAATAGAGATTACGCGTAGATTCAAGATGTAGTTTTATAGACATTAACGAAGGGAATTATTTTGTCTTTTAATAATTATTATAAATCTTTATAAATATTTTTAAATATAAAATAAAATGTATATTGGTATGTATGATTGTATTTGTTCTACATAAGTTTTCACAATATTCTATCTATTCCGATGAAACTTTGACACCATATAGAGTTTGCCCTGGAAAGAATCATTGTAACAACAACATCAACAAAAAGCTTTATTAAGACCTTTCAGCCTTATACAAATTCTCCGAGCATAAATGTAGGGGTCATGCAGGAATAACAGTAATAATACCATTAATAAACATTGTTATTATTATAATTTTTGAAGCTAATCACATATAATGGTAATATGAAATTTATATACAGGAAAACTTAATTAAGACAATCAAGTTAATAAATAGATTGGTCTAGGTAAATTGAAGGAAAAGAAATTTCTTATACCTGGATTTACCCAGGAGTCTCTGCAAGTGAATCATTGTAATAGCTTGGACCTCGATAGTTGATTTGCATATTCTGGTATAGGAAGAGGTGTTGTTGTTGTTGTCGTGTCCAAGGAAGAGCCTCAGATGTCTCCATACATCTCTATCACAGCAGTTGCAATGTTCTCTATCTTGGGTGTGTAAAACTGCTGTTCTGGGTCCACGTCAATTTTCTGCAAGGCTGCGGCCATTGCTGGGGATATGAAAAGGAAGAGATGATAGTAATAATACCATATACTATCATTCTACTATTAATAATTGTTGGACACCAGCGCTGCCACTCATGTATAACACGTGACCGGAAGGATGACGTCGGCACCCCCCCCCCCCTCCAACTGACTGTAATGTTTTAGCCTGACAACGCTGTTGCTTGTTTACCGGAGGATGTAACCTCTTTGTTTCCTCTCTTTCCTTTTTTTTAAATCTTAATATCACCTATGCTTTAATAAATTAGTTAGTGCAAGGCTCTTGTCCTAAGTGTAACCAAGTACCTTGTCTACACCCCTACAAGAAAAGATTATGAGACTGATTGGAGCTGCCTGAAGCATTGAACGGTAAGCCTATTCTTTTGTTCTCTCTCCCCCCCTTCAGTGGACGCCATCTTATAATGGAAGCTAACGAAAGTTTAACGAAAATTACCAAGCTAAATGGATTAAACTATTCCTCATGGAGCTTCCAAATTAAGCTCATTCTGATGGACAATGACTTATGGTCAATTGTTGACCCAGGCGAAGTCAAACCCGAGGGAGGGGATGTTGGTCTAATCAACAAATTTAATACGAGGCAGAATAAGGCTTTAGCAAAGATATGTCTCTCTATTGGTGAGGAGCAGCAAAACCATATCAGACATCTAAATTCCCCCAAAGAAGTTTGGGATGAATTACAAAGACTTTATGCACCCAGGGATAGCAAACACAGAATTCTCCAACTGCGTCGAAAGTTGTACTCCAAGAAATTCTGTCAACATGCGAACATGGATGCCTATTTGGGAAGCATAAATCTAATAGTGAGTGAACTCACAGGTGTAGGGGATAAAATTGAAGACGGTGATCTAAGCATGCTAATTCTTTGTGGAATGCCCGAGGACTGGGATAATGTTATATCAACAATGTGTAACTTACCAGAGTCAGAGTTCACCAGTGCCAACATCAGACGTAAATTGTTAGCTGAGGCAGAGCGCCGGTATGCTACAACAAATGAAGGGATGGGTGCACTGTCAGTCAGGAACTCTAACAAGAAACAATTCCCTCATGAACATCAAGGTTCTAAAACTGTTAGAAAATGTTTCGGATGTGGGAAAACAGGGCATATTGCACGGGACTGTTTCAAACTGAAAAAGAATAACGGTAAACAACAGGAAAAGGGAGCGATACATCAACATCACGAAGCAAAGAACTTGTCTGTGATGTATAATGCAGCAGTTGTATCAGAAGAGGATACGTGGGTAATTGACTCAGGTGCCAGGCATCATATGACTCCGAACAGAAGGTATTTTTCCACGTTGAATGACGAGAATGTAGGACAAGTGACCACCATTGATGGTACATCACATTCAAACATAGGAAGAGGTAATGCTCAAGTAGATCTGATCAACAATTCTGGACAACTTAGAAGCATAGTTGCTCAGAATGCAATGTTCGTACCTGGGATCAGACATGGTGTACTCTCTGTTCTACAAATTGTGGAAAATGGTCATGAGGTTATCTTCGACAAGAAGGGATGTCATATCTACGACAATGATCATAACTTGATGATCAGAGCAGAGAAGAGAGGAAGGCTCTATCTCGTCAGGACTGCTCCGTTCAGATTTCCAGAATCAGGAGAATGTTCAAATTCCATTGCTCAAACCAACAATTTTCGTAAATTCCCACTAAATTTATGGCATCAGAGACTCATGCATATCAACTATGACACCATAGTAGACATGATGAAAAGAGAAGTTGTCATTGGTTTGAACTGTCAGGCTGGAAAACCTGATAAGTGCTCTGATTGTATGATTGGAAAATCGACAAAAAGACCTTTCCTGAATTTTAGATCTACCAAGGAAACTCAGACACTAGCCCTTGTTCACTGTGATCTAATGGGACCATTCAACATTGAGAGCTGGGGTGGATCAAGATTTGTCTTGACCATCATTGATGACGCATCAAGATATACAAGGGTATATTTCCTCAAAAGGAAGGGCGATACTCTAGAAAAATAAAGGAATGGATGAAAGAAGCTGAAAATCAGACGAGATTTTCTCTCAAGAGGATCCGTACTGATAACGGACTAGAGTTCTGTTCATCTCCTTGGGATATTTTCACGAAGGCCCATGGTATAGTACATGAACGCACCATGGTCTACACACCTGAACAGAATGGTGTCGCCGAACGCATGAATAGGACTTTGCTGAACTTAGTGAGGAGTACTGTGAACAGTTGCAATCTGCCAACCGCCTCTTGGGCAGAGCTCACCAACACAGCAGCATACTTGAGAAATCGTGTTACAAACAGACACAATGAAGAGAAAACGCTTTTTGAATTGTGGTTTGGAAAACGACCTGCTCTGCAACATCTGAGAGCAATCGGCTGCGAAACCTTTGTTCATGTTCCAAAACAAAGAAGGAATTCGAAGCTTCAGCCAAGAGCCACTAAAGGAATTCTCGTGGGTTATTCTCTACAGGGACGAGGTTGGAGAATCTGGATTCCTGAAAAACGCCAAGTGGTGGAATCTAGAAATTGTGTATTCAAAGAAGAAATCCTCTATAAACAGCCCAAAAGAGAAAGGGATACTCTACCATCTGTCCATTTCTCCTCGAAAGAGGCCTCCTTTCAAGAAGAAAGTAATGCAGATCAACCAGTAGACCGAGAAACTGAAGAACTGATTGGAACTACAGGTGGAATAGATCAGCTATCTGAGACTCTCCCAGAGAACCTGAGAAGCCATCCTATGACACTCCGAAGTCATGGAAAGACGGCAGAATCTCCGGAAGAGGATAATAGCGGTGGACAGATAAATGCCACAAGTGCAGAGGACAATAACCCCACTTATGAAGAAGCCATGAACAGCCCTGAGGTAGTTAATTGGATAGAAGCCATTGAAGAAGAAAGGGAATCGCTCGAAAGACATGATGTATGGCAACTGCAGGAATTGCCGAAAGGTATCAAACCTTTAAAATGTAGATGGGTACTAAATAAGAAAATCAATGCAGTGGATGGTACCACTAGATACAAAGCACGTCTAGTCGCCAAAGGCTTCACTCAACGTAGAGGAATTGACTACAACGAAGTCTATACTCCTGTTTCCAGTTTTGAAACTATAAGGCTATTAACGGCGATAGCAACAGAAAAGGACTGGTTCATTGACCAATTCGACGTGAAGAGTGCTTATCTTCATGGGACACTCAATGAGACTATTTACATGGAACAACCTGAATGCTTCAAGAAACCAGGAGAAGAAAACTTGTTCTGCAAGCTTAAGAAATCAATCTATGGATTAAAACAGAGCGGAAGATGCTGGAATAAATTCTTAAACAAACAACTTCACGAAATAGGATTCCAACGTAACCCAATTGATCCGAGCATCTACGAAGTTGAACTTGAAGAAGGAAGGATCATTCTCTCAATCTATGTGGATGACATCTTTGCCATTTCAGAGAATCAAGCAGCGAGAAACAAATGCAGAGAACTCTTAAATTCAAGTTTTGAAGTGAAGTATCTAGGACCAATTTCTCATATGCTTGGAGTATCCTTCAAGAAGTCAGAAGATGGAAGTATGACTCTTTCTCAAAGTAACTACATAGAAGAACTGCTTCAACGTTTCAGACTACAGGATGCAAAAGGTGTCTCGACTCCAATGGAAACCAATCTTGACCTGCGTGTAAGGAAAAATGGAAATTACAATGAGCGGTTTCCATACCGTGAACTGATCGGAGGACTGTCATACCTTTCTCAGAGAACCAGGCCCGACATCGCCTACGCAGTCGGGATCCTATCCAGATACTGTGATAACTATACAAGAAAACACTGGGAAGCTGGGAAACGCGTGCTGCGTTATCTGAAGAGCACCAAGGACTTTGGCATAACTTACAGATCCACTGGCAAACCTTTGATCGCCTTTTCGGATGCAAGTTGGGCCTCAGACATTGTAGACCGAAAAGGAGTATCTGGACATCTCATCATTTTAGCTGGAGCACCAATAATTTGGAGAAGCACCAAACAAACAGTTACCGCTTTGAGTACTATGGAATCGGAATACATTGCACTGTCATCAGCTGTGAAGGACATCACATGGGTACGGAATCTGATGGAACAGCTGAAAATGTCAAGTTTGATTTGTGGAGAAACAAAAGTTTTCTGCGACAACCAAGCTGCAATTTCCCATGCGGAAAATTACATCGACAAATCGAAAAAAACTAGACATTTTGCCGTAAAGTACCATTTTGTTCGAGAAAAGATCTCAGAAGAAGCAATCGAACTTTTCTACACTCCGAGTGCTGAGAACCCTGCTGACTTCCTTACCAAGCCTCTTGCTAGAAGCCAGCATGAAAAGTACTGTAGAGCGCTGATGGACTATCGGAATAAACGTCCAGCTGAAGTTTTTCCGGGAGGGGATTTGTTGGACACCAGCGCTGCCACTCATGTATAACACGTGACCGGAAGGATGACGTCGGCACCCCCCCCCCCCCCCCTCCAACTGACTGTAATGTTTTAGCCTGACAACGCTGTTGCTTGTTTACCGGAGGATGTAACCTCTTTGTTTCCTCTCTTTCCTTTTTTTAAATCTTTATATCACCTATGCTTTAATAAATTAGTTAGTGCAAGGCTCTTGTCCTAAGTGTAACCAAGTACCTTGTCTACACCCCTACAAGAATAATGATTATAATAAGCCTCGAGAGAGAAGGACATGTATTATTCGTCCAGTAATTGCTATAAAGAAGGAGTCATCCTTTGTGCTAATGTTACATGTGAGCCCTGTTTATATAATTGTTTTATCAATAGATCATCTTCTATCTTGAATGATTTGACTTTGCTTCGACACACGTTTAATGCATTAAATAAGTATAGATAGTTCTCTCAAAAGGTATTTTCTTTCATTGATCACAAATTCTATAAGAGTAAATATAGAAATTAATATTGAGTCTATTTGAATTGATTCTGAAATTTTGTTAGCTTGCATTGTCATCGGGTTTGAGCAAGTGTAATTCTAGGTGTTCTGAATTATATTAAAGATTAATCATAAGATTTGTGGATATAACAGACAGAACGACAGAGATACATGGAAGCGAGTTAAAGCTTTTAAAAAGAAAGATGACTATAAAACATTCAATATTTGTTATTTTCTTCCTCACCACGACTGTATATAGTTACATATTTACTTATTGATAATTTCTACCAATTTTTATATATACCTTTTTATTTCTAGAAGTCTGAAATGCGCGTCTATGTAATACGATATATTCTAATAAAATACACTACTAGACAAAAGGAAATTTTTACCTTCTAGCATATATATCGGGATTCAGACAAAACTCTGAAAATGTGCCAATATTCGTGTCATCTCCCATACGTATTCCTGTAAAGAGAAGTATAGGATCATCACCAAATACAGTTACGGTCACGTCGTGTATGTCTAGAATACGGTGACCCACATTGACAACTCCAACAAGACACTTGTCACATCTCAATGGGCACCACCTAACGACTACAAGGGTCCTGTACAATTCAGGTTGGTATAAGTTTCACATAAGCTTTCTGTTACATATGCTCTCTTTTATATATACTCTCTGTTACATATGCTCTCTACTACATATTCCCTGTTACATATGCTCTATGTTACTCATTCTCTGTTACATATGCTATCCTTTACACACACACATTTGCTATCTTTTACCTAATGCTCTCTATTGCATATGGTCTCTGTTACAAATGATCTCCTTTACATTTGCTATCTTTTACCTATACTCTCTATTGCATATGCTCTCTGTTACATATACTCGCTTTTACATATCCTTTCTGTTACATATAGTCTCTATTCATATACTCTCTGTTGCATATGCTCTCTGTTACATATACTCTCTATTGCATATGCTCTCTGTTACATATACTCGCTTTTACATATCCTTTCTGTTACATATAGTCTCTATTCATATACTCTCTATTGCATATGCTCTCTGTTACATATACTCGCTTTTACATATCCTTTCTGTTACATATAGTCTCTATTCATATACTCTCTGTTGCATATACTCTCTGTTGCATATGCCCTCTGTTGCATATGCTCTCTGTTACATATACTCGCTTTTACATATCCTTTCTGTTACATATAGTCTCTATTCATATACTCTCTGTTGCATATGCCCTCTGTTGCATATGCTCTCTGTTACATATACTCGCTTTTACATATCCTTTCTGTTACATATAGTCTCTATTCATATACTCTCTGTTGCATATGCTCTCTGTTACATATACTCTCTATTGCATATGCTCTCTGTTACATATACTCTCTTTTACATATCCTTTCTGTTACATATACTCTCTTTTACATATCCTTTCTGTTACATATAGTCTCTATTCATATACTCTCTATTGCATATGCTCTCTGTTACATATACTCTCTTTTACATATCCTTTCTGTTACATATAATCTCTATTCATATACTCTCTGTTGCATATGCTCTCTGTTACATATACTCTCTTTTACATATCCTTTCTGTTACATATAGTCTCTATTAATATACTCTCTGTTGCATATGCTCTCTGTTACATATACCCACTTTTACATATCCTTTCTGTTACATATAGTCTCTATTCATATACTCTCTGTTGCATATGCCCTCTGTTGCATATGCTCTCTGTTACATATACTCGCTTTTACATATCCTTTCTGTTACATATAGTCTCTATTCATATACTCTCTGTTGCATATGCTCTCTGTTACATATACTCTCTTTTACATATCCTTTCTGTTACATGTAGTCTCTATTCATATACTCTCTGTTGCATATGCCCTCTGTTGCATATGCTCTCTGTTACATATACTCGCTTTTACATATCCTTTCTGTTACATATAGTCTCTATTCATATGCTCTCTGTTGCATATGCTCTCTGTTACATATACTCTCTTTTACATATCCTTTCTGTTACATATAGTCTCTATTCATATACTCTCTGTTACATATGCTCTCTGTTACATATACTCTCTGTTACTCATTCTCTCTGTTACATATGCTCTCTATTCATATACTCTCTATTGCATATGCTCTCTGTTACATATACTCGTTTTACATATCCTTTCTGTTACATATAGTCTCTATTCATATACTCTCTGTTGCATATGCTCTCTGTTACATATGCTCTCTATTCATATACTCTCTGTTGCATATACTATCCGTTATTCATTCTCTCTGCATATGTAAATATGCTCTCCTTTACATATTATTTAGGTTACATATGCTCTCTGTTAATCATTCTCCCTGTTACATATTCTATTCATTGCATATGCTTTCTGTTACATATGCTATCTGTCACATATACTTTCTGTTACCCATTCTCTCTGTTATATATATGCTCTCCTTTACATTTGCTATCTTTTACATATGCCTTCTTTTACATATGCTCTCTGCTACACGTTCTCTCTGTTACGTATATTCTCTGTTATATATGCTCTCTCTGTAGTATTTACCCTGTTACATATAACACCTTCTCTGCTGATCATGCCTCAGCGCGTTATGTGAGAAGCCAATCACACATGAAGAACTAAGTCTGGGCATATATTGTCCTCGTTTAATTGTCATTATATGTTAGATGAACCTCCTGGTGTATTGGTGTGAAGTGAAGATTTTAAACTAGCAAAATTACACTGGTACTTGATAGTTTAACTTGTACGTAGTTTTAAACAATATTCCTTTTACTCCTTGTCAAAAAGCCTGCCATAAAAATAGTCGTCATTTGAGAAAATATTTTGAAAAAAGTGTGTGTGTGAATAGATATATTAAAAGTTATTTAAAAACTATCAACATTCGTTGTTTTAAAATAATCTCCGATCAATATCAAATATACAGTGGTACCTCGACATACGAGCGCCCCAACATACGAGTTTTTCGAGATACGAGCCGACGAGCAAGTGATTTTTTGCTTTGAGTTACGAGCGAAATTCGAGATACGAGTTCGGTTCGGTAGTGTTGAAGATATTAATCAGTGATTTTAAATGAGAATTTTGTATGGGGAAATTTGCTTCGAGATACGAGTAATTCAAGATACGAGCAAGGTTGCGGAACGAATTAAACTCGTATGTTGAGGTACCACTGTATATGCAATCGAAATATCCTTTGTTCTATTTTTATCAGAAATACTCAAAAATAATAATATTTCAAATTAAATTACATTTTAGTCGTGATTCAGTTAGCTTAATAAGAAATTAAATTATCAGAAGAATCTATATTTTAAAAATCTTTAAATGGAATTAATAACCAAAAGAGGGAAAGAGTTGTAGCGCTCATCACATATTGAATAATAATATGTGAAAAATAATAGCTTTATAATCCGTTTTTGCATGCCTATTAATTATAAAGGACTGCGGCGTGTGATTATAAAACAATACTTAAAGTTTCACCGCATAAGTTTCTTTTCTGTGAAAAATCAATATTTATTTCAAAGAGAAATATCCACTATTTCTAACTTTTTTTTTTTTTGGATGAAGTATGAAAGGGTGAAAATATAAAGAGTAATGGCGAACGGAAAAATAAAAGTGTCCAGGGGCGGGAATCGAACCCACAAACGGTTTCGGACAACTGTAGTTCTAGATAGGCTCGTTGTGAGAACAGGCTATCATTTTATATATGCCTTGTCATTGTGAGTAAGCAAGCGGGTAAAAATTATATGGTCTCAAATTTATATATAACTTTTGAAGAAGAGGTTATTATATGACTAGAAATATAATATATATTTCATTATATATATTGAAATGATAGCAAATGGAATTAGTGAAATATAATAAACTTGCTCTAATGGGTTTATTCATATTGACTTTACACACTTTAAGTGTAGCATTATAAATATGATAGAAATATACATAACCATTTAATATTAAATCATTTAGCTTCATTTGTTGAAAATTCGAAACTATTATAGATGCGTATGATTCTTTTAAAATTAAACAATTCTACTGCCCAAACTTTCCATCGCAGTAAGGGCAGTAGAAATTGTTTAACTTTCTAAAGAATCATACGCATCTATAAGAGTTTCGAATCTTCATATTTAGCTTTAACAAGGTAAATTTTAGTATATACGCTTTAAGATTGGTACTGTAGTTCTAGACCCGTTCATTGAACGGGCCCTTTTCTAGTACATAGGTTCCCATACTTTTTCTCCTTCCCCAGTTATAAGTTTTTCGCACTTGAGCCGTTCGATGTAAATATAAATTGGCGAATTAATGCATAAGAAATATGTATTAACTAAGGATATATACATAAATAGTGATACATAACTGTTTTTTCCAGTAAATTATTGAAGCATCCATCTTGAAAATAGTTATTGCGCTATCTAGATTTTAATAAATCGTAACTCATATGTGGGAATAGCATGCTCGAGTAACATTATGCACAGTTCATAGAATACTCTTTAGAAAAGTCGAAATATATACTCAGTTATCTATATATATATATATATAAATGAATGTATGTGTGTCTGTCCTTTATGCTTGACCAAACCACTCATTGGAACGCCATGAAACTTTGGGAAGTTATTTAGTATAATACTGGGAAGGTTTCTAGCAAATACAATTTTTGAAATAACTTTTCGCCTAAAAATAATCAAGATAAATATTCTAATTTATCTGTTATAATTCAACAATCTGCTCCAAATATTATCATGATGATACGATGATTTTGTAATGTAGAAAATTAGGAAAGACAAAATTCAGGATGACACGGCAATTTATTTGAGACAAGAATAATGATACAATTCCAAGGCAAGATACTATTCCTTTAACTTCCAATTACCGAGAGAACCAATTAATATTGATTTTATTCAACTTATCGAGTATTTTTCAAGGGACCGGGAAAAAATGTTCACTTTATTGAGAGATTCGTTAGACAAACCTTTACTCGGGTAAAACCCGGGCGAAGCCGGGTACGTCCGCTAGTATAATATAAAAGACAAAGATTTCTTTACATTAGTAAGAATTATATTGCAATGTTTATAAGACCATCAGAATGTGTGTATTTAAAATTATTTATTTTGAACTACAAAAAGAAAAACTTCAAGTAAATTAATGTGAAGGGTGAGCCTGACTCATCTTTGAGAGTTTGTTGGGTTAAAAACTTTCGTTAAAAAAAAAAACAGTCGGAAATCGACACGGTTAGTTATTTGCAATCGTTTCATCTTCTTAGACAGTGAATTCATTTTAGCGGTAAACCCACTCTCAGATAAATAAGAAAATGGAAATACAATGAAGTATTTCTTCATTTTTCCTTTAAAAAAAGAGTACAATTCTGATTTCTGAAGCCAAAATTCTTGGTATCAGCAATTTTGAGGTTAGTTTTTCGTTTTATATGTCTCTGTACATGTGAGAAAAGATCTAGAACCCCATTTGGTATATTCATGTTTAGAATATCCTTGAATCGCCCTTTGAAATCATCAAGAAGAACCCCCAAATCTTGTCAATCATATATACAGTTACGAGCGTCATGCGTTCTTCATCCCTTAATTCTTCAGTTTTCATCTCTGTCACCGTTTGCTTTTTTATTGGAATGGCGCTCTCCTATTGGGTGGCTACGATCACGCCACCTTTGCCCCCCCCACTCGCTTTTTCGTTTTTGTAACTATTGTGTTGGAGCGGGTCGCTCCTTAAATAAATGCATATATTAGTTAATAACTAAATGGAATCCTCTCTTTCTTTTTCCCAGTAAGAGACGCCTACGGAAGCCAACAGTACATAGACAGATAAAACACATAAGCTATAGTAATTAACTAATATATGCATTTATTTAAGGCGCCAATTTATAATTGTAACAAATAGTATTTGAATAAAAACATTCAATCGGGTAAAACACGGGCGTTGCCCGGGTCATTCGGCTAGTATGTTAATAAGAACCACCAACAGGCCACTAGACTGCCTGGATGTCCTCAAATGCCAAAACTTCTGAACTCACTAGCGCTTCCCTAGAATACTTTAGCGTCCACTTTGAAATCACTGGTCTATAGTGGCATATATGTGTCCAATAACATCAGTGAGAATCCTCAAAACTTAAACCCTGTGACAATGTAATTTTCAGAGCTATGCAATTATATAAATGGAATAATGAATGAACACGGTTGAAATATGAAAACTCTAAAGAGATCTGACTTTAAAGATTTTACTGTGATATCTATATGTACCAAGAGTATACAATTATAACATATCAAACTTTTTAACTGTGCCATGCTGGGCTAAGTGTTGCTAATGTAAATGTGTGATGCACAGAGCCACCGTGGTGGAGGACCTGGCAGTGTATTATAAAGACATCAACTCCACTGTTCTCACTTACATCTGATCCATAATAAATTCTTTCTTCATTTTACTGATTGGCTCATCTCTGCCTGCATCACCAACATTCTTTCTGTCGTAGGAAACTATAAACCCCATCAAATCTGTTGGCATTAAAGTTGAAATTACATCGTTTATCTATATTGGCTTTGGGGATTTTAACGCACCCCTGCGTTTAATATAGCACATATTCATTCACCTTAAAATGTTTCTCGGTAAAATACACACAACAATAACTTTTTAAGAAAAGGCTTCTTCTTATCGTGCAACTGAAAGTTGCTGATGGCTTGCGCCATCTATCGGAATAAATATCAACTATTCTTGTTGATTTTTAATTATTCCAGAATTGGCCAAATACCCATTCTTGATTAATCAAGAAAAGCTAGCCACGTATATGGCCAATTCTGGAATAATTAAAAATCAACGAAATAGTTGATATTTATTCCGATAGATGGCGCAAGCCATCAGCAACTTTCAGTTGCACGATAAGGAGATGCCTTTTTCTTAATTTATGCACCTCATCCCAGTACAATGTTACATTTGTACTATTTTTTTCACAATAACTTTATAGTAATCAGAGAAAACTTGCCAATAGAGGAGAGTCTTAAGAATTGATTCTTATATATTACAGAAAAGACTAGAATTACCAATTTGTTTTACTAATTGCATTATAGTCATACATCTCACAGGATGGGGATAAGGAGCGAGATATCGCAATATATGTCGTAAAGAGATTTTGACGTTAAGCGAATATAATAGAGAGTACTTAGCTGTATATTTACATGTAGTTTAATGTAAACGGACTGCTGTGCAGTACACCATTTACAAGTAAATGATAGAGATACTTCTAGTACTCTTTGTTAATAAGTAATCGAGATGCTTGGGTTTCTAATTCGGAGCTACAACTCAAAATTAGGTTAATTGGGCCCGTAGTAAATAAGAACGCCAGGGTTGAATAGAACGTAGCTGAGCCTTTCTTACATCATGATTCAGCCAACTCAACACGGTTTAAAAAATTCAATTCCCAATTGCAATTTGCAAATGTAAACTTCTGCACATTGTAACTTTGAATACGCCATTGTACATGTGAACATAGTGTGCTGAACTCTTTTAATCATACTAAAATTCAAACAATAAAATTAATGTATAAATCATAGCTCAACTTGGTTGCCGTCGAGATGGGTTTTAAGCTCCATTGTTGACTTCTATCTACTTAGGACAGGTTTCAGTGCCTATCGCTCACATCTTTGGCTCTCATCGATGATATTAAAGAGTCCATCAGCAGTTTTTATAAGCTTTCTCTTCAGTGCCTACTGCGCCGAAGTTATTTACGAACGTCTTTCGAAATTATGCTTCAATTTGAACTCAATTTCAACCGCAAGCTTTCATCTTCAAATATTGGCTCTACGCTTTTATTGCCGCCAATTCCCATAGCCGGCCTTCAAACTCTGATACTTACTCTCGGCTTTTATTGCTGTGGACTTTAACGCCCATGGCCGGCCTTCAAACTCTGATATTTGCTCTCGGCTTTTATTGCTGTGGACTTTAACGCTCATTGCCGGCCTTCAAATCATAATAGTTGCTCTCGGCTTTAATTGCCGTGGAGTTTAACGCCCATTGCCGGCCTTCAAACCATAATACTTGCTCTCGGCTTTTATTGCTGTGGACTTTAACGACCATCGCCGGCTTTCAAACTCTGATACTTGCTCTCGGCTTTTATTGCTGTGGACTTTAACGACCATTGCCGGCCTTCAAACCATAATACTTGCTCTCGGCTTTTATTGCTGTGGACTTTAACGACCATCGCCGGCTTTCAAACTCTGATACTTGCTCTCGGCTTTTATTGCTGTGGACTTTAACGACCATTGCCGGCCTTCAAACCATAATACTTGCTCTCAGCTTTTATTGCTGTGGACTTAAACGCCCATTGCCGGCCTTCAAACTCTGATACTTGCTCTCGGCTTTTATTGCTGTGGACTTTAACGCCCATTGCCGGCCTTCAAACCATAATGGTTACTCTCAGCTTTAATTGCTGTGGACTTTAAAGCTCATTGGCGGCCTTCAAATCATAATAGTTGCTCTCGGCTTTAATTGCTGTGGACTTTAACGCCCATTGCCGGCCTTCAGACCATAATACTTGCTCTCGGCTTTAATAGCTGTGGACTTTAACGCCCATTGCCGGCCTTCAAACCATAATACTTGCTCTCGGCTTTTATTGCTGTGGACTTTAACGACCATCGCCGGCTTTCAAACTCTGATACTTGCTCTCGGCTTTTATTGCTGTGGACTTTAACGACCATTGCCGGCCTTCAAACCATAATACTTGCTCTCGGCTTTTATTGCTGTGGACTTTAACGACCATCGCCGGCCTTCAAACTCTGATACTTGCTCTCGGCTTTTATTGCTGTGGACTTTAACGCCCATTGCCGGCCTTCAAACCATAATGGTTACTCTCAGCTTTAATTGCTGTGGACTTTAAAGCTCATTGGCGGCCTTCAAATCATAATAGTTGCTCTCGGCTTTAATTGCTGTGGACTTTAACGCCCATTGCCGGCCTTCAGACCATAATACTTGCTCTCGGCTTTAATAGCTGTGGACTTTAACGCCCATTGCCGGCCTTCAAACTCTGATACTTGCTCTCGGCTTTTATTGCTTTGGACTTTAACGCCCATTGTCGGCCTTCAAACCATAATGGTTACTCTCAGCTTTAATTGCTGTGGACTTTAACGCTCATTGGCGGCCTTCAAATCATAATAGTTGCTCTCGGCTTTAATTGCTGTGGACTTTAACGCCCATCATCGGCTTTAATTGCTGTGGACTTTAACGCCCATTGCCGGCCTTCGAACCATAATACTTTCTCTCGGCTTTTATTGCTGTGGACTTTAACGCTCATTGCCGGCCTTCAAATCATAATAGTTGATCGTCTTTAATTGCTGTGGACTTTAACGCCCATTGCCGGCCTTCAAACTCTGATACTTGCTCTCGGCTTTATTGCTGTGGACTTTAACGCCCATTGCCGGCCTTCAAACCATAATACTTGCTCTCGGCTTTAATTGCTGTGGACTTTAACGCCCATTGCCGGCCTTCAAACCATAATACTTGCTCTCGGCTTTAATTGCTGTAAACTTTAACGCTCATTGCCGGCCTTCAAAACATAATAGTTGCTCGTCTTTAATTGCTGTGGACTTTAACGCCCATTGCCGGCCTTCAAACCATAATACTTGCTCTCGGCTTTATTGCTGTGGACTTTAACGACCATCGCCGGCTTTCAAACTCTGATACTTGCTCTCGGCTTTTATTACTGTGGACTTTAACGCCCATCACCGGCTTTCAAACTGATACTTGCTCTCAGCTTTTATTGCTGTGGACTTTAACGACCATTGCCGGCCTTCAAACCATAATACTTGTTCTCAGCTTTTATTGCTGTGGACTTTAACGACCATCGCCGGCTTTCAAACTCTGATACTTGCTCTCGGCTTTATTGCTGTGGACTTTAACGCCCATTGCCGGCCTTCAAACCATAATACTTGCTCTCGGCTTCAATTGCTGTGGACTTTAACGCCCATTGCCGGCCTTCAAACTCTGATACTTGCTCTCGGCTTTTATTGCTGTGGACTTTAACGCCCATTTCCGGCCTTCAAACTCTGATATTTGCTCTCGGCTTTTATTGCTGTGGACTTTAACGACCATCGCCGGATTTCAAACTCTGATACTTGCTCTCGGCTTTTATTGCTGTGGACTTTAACGACCATTGCCGGCCTTCAAACCATAATACTTGCTCTCAGCTTTTATTGCTGTGGACTTAAACGCCCATTGCCGGCCTTCAAACTCTGATACTTGCTCTCGGCTTTTATTACTGTGGACTTTAACGCCCATTGCCGGCCTTCAAACCATAATGGTTACTCTCAGCTTCAATTGCTGTGGACTTTAACGCTCATTGGCGGCCTTCAAATCATAATAGTTGCTCTCGGCTTTTATTGCTGTGGACTTTAACGCTCATTGCCGGCCTTCAAATCATAATAGTTGCTCTCGGCTTTAATTGCCGTAGAGTTTAACGCCCATTGCCGGCCTTCAAACCATAATACTTGCTCTCGGCTTTTATTGCTGTGGACTTTAACGACCATCGCCGGCTTTCAAACTCTGATACTTGCTCTCGGCTTTTATTGCTGCGGACTTTAACGACCATTGCCGGCCTTCAAACCATAATACTTGCTCTCAGCTTTTATTGCTGTGGACTTAAACGCCCATTGCCGGCCTTCAAACTCTGATACTTGCTCTCGGCTTTTATTGCTGTGGACTTTAACGCCCATTGCCGGCCTTCAAACCATAATGGTTACTCTCAGCTTTAATTTCTGTGGACTTTAACGCTCATTGGCGGCCTTCAAATCATAATAGTTGCTCTCGGCTTTAATTGCTGTGGACTTTAACGCCCATCACCGGCTTTCAAACTGATACTTGCTCTCGGCTTTAATTGCTGTGGACTTTAACGCCCATTGCCGGCCTTCAAACTCTGATACTTGCTCTCGGCTTTTATTGCTGTGGACTTTAACGCCCATTGTCGGCCTTCAAACCATAATGGTTACACTCAGCTTTAATTGCTGTGGACTTTAACGCTCATTGGCGGCCTTCAAATCATAATAGTTGCTCTCGGCTTTAATTGCTGTGGACTTTAACGCCCATCATCGGCTTTAATTGCTGTGGACTTTAACGCCCATTGCCGGCCTTCGAACCATAATACTTTTTCTCGGCTTTTATTGCTGTGGACTTTAACGCTCATTGCCGGGCTTCAAATCATAATAGTTGATCGTCTTTAATTGCTGTGGACTTTAACGCAATTGCCGGCCTTCAAACTCTGATACTTTCTCTCGGCTTTATTGCTGTGGACTTCAACGCCCATTGCCGGCCTTCAAACCATAATACTTGCTCTCGGCTTTAATTGCTGTGGACATTAACGCTCATTGCCGGCCTTCAAAACATAATAGTTGCTCGTCTTTAATTGCTGTGGACTTTAACGCCCATTCCAGGCCTTCAAACCATAATACTTGCTCTCGGCTTTATTGCTGTGGACTTTAACGACCATCGCCGGCTTTCAAACTCTGATACTTGCTCTCGGCTTTTATTGCTGTGGACATTAACGCCCATCACCGGCTTTCAAACTGATACTTGCTCTCAGCTTTTATTGCTGTGGACTTTAACGACCATTGCCGGCCTTTAAACCATAATACTTGTTCTCAGCTTTTATTGCTGTGGACTTTAACGACCATCGCCGGCTTTCAAACTTTGATACTTGCTCTCGGCTTTATTGCTGTGGACTTTAACGCCCATTGCCGGCCTTCAAACCATAATACTTGTTCTCAGCTTTTATTGCTGTGGACTTTAACGCCCATTGCCGGCCTTCAAACTCTGATACTTGCTCGCGGCTTTTATTGCTGTGGACTTTAACGCCCATTGCCGGCCTTCAAACCATAATACTTGCTCTCGGCTTTATTGCTGCGGACTTTAACGACCATCGCTGGCTTTCAAACTCTGATACTTGCTCTCGGCTTTTATTGCTGTGGACTTTAACGCCCATTGCCGGCCTTCAAACTCTGATACTCGCTCTCGGCTTTTATTGCTGTGGACTTTAACGCTCATTGCCGGCCTTCAAATCATAATAGTTGCTCTCGGCTTTAATTGCCGTGGAGTTTAACGCCCATTGCCGGCCTTCAAACCATAATACTTGCTCTCGGCTTTTATTGCTGTGGACTTTAACGACCATCGCCGGCTTTCAAACTCTGATACTTGCTCTCGGCTTTTATTGCTGTGGACTTTAACGACCATTGCCGGCCTTCAAACCATAATACTTGCTCTCAGCTTTTATTGCTGTGGACTAAAACGCCCATTGCCGGCCTTCAAACTCTGATACTTGCTCTCGGCTTTTATTGCTGTGGACTTTAACGCCCATTGCCGGCCTTCAAACCATAATGGTTACCCTCAGCTTTAATTGCTGTGGACTTTAACGCTCATTGGCGGCCTTCAAATCATAATAGTTGCTCTCGGCTTTAATTGCTGTGGACTTTAACGCCCATCACCGGCATTCAAACTGATACTTGCTCTCGGCTTTAATTGCTGTGGACTTTAACGCCCATTGCCGGCCTTCAAACTCTGATACTTGCCCTCGGCTTTTATTGCTGTGGACTTTAACGCCCATTGTCGGCCTTCAAACCATAATGGTTACTCTCAGCTTTAATTGCTGTGGACTTCAAACATAATAGTTGCTCTCGGCTTTAATTGCTGTGGACTTTCACGCCCATCATCGGCTTAAATTGCTGTGGACTTTAACGCCCATTGCCGGCCTTCAAACTCTGATACTTGCTCTCGGCTTTTATTGCTGTGGACTTTAACGCCCATTGTCGGCCTTCAAACTCTGATACTTTCTCTCGGCTTTTATTCCTGTGGACTTTAACGCTCATTGCCGGCCTTCAAATCATGATAGTTGCTCTCGGCTTTTATTGCTGTGGACTTTAAAGCCCATTGCCGGCCTTCAGACCATAATACTTGCTCTCGGCTTTTATTGCTGTGGACTTTAACCACCATCGCCGGCTTTCAAACTGATACTTGCTCTCGGCTTTAATTGCTGTGGACTTTAACGCCCATTGCCGGCCTTCAAACTCTGATACTTGCTCTCGGCTTTTATTGCTGTGGACTTTAACGCCCATTGTCGGCCTTCATACCATAATGGTTACTCTCAGCTTTAATTGTTGTGGACTTTAACGCTCATTGGCGGCCTTCAAATCATGATAGTTGCTCTCGGCTTTTATTGCTGTGGACTTTAAAGCCCATTGCCGGCCTTCAGACCATAATACTTGCTCTCGGCTTTTATTGCTGTGGACTTTAACCACCATCGCCGGCTTTCAAACTGATACTTGCTCTCGGCTTTAATTGCTGTGTACTTTAACGCCCATTGCCGGCCTTCAAACTCTGATACTTGCTCTCGGCTTTTATTGCTGTGGACTTTAACGCCCATTGTCGGCCTTCAAACCATAATGGTTACTCTCAGCTTTAATTGCTGTGGACTTTAACGCTCATTGCCGGCCTTCAAATCATGATAGTTGCTCTCGGCTTTTATTGCTGTGTACTTTAAAGCCCATTGCCGGCCTTCAGACCATAATACTTGCTCTCGGCTTTTATTGCTGTGGACTTTAACCACCATCGCCGGCTTTCAAACTGATACTTGCTCTCGGCTTTAATTGCTGTGGACTTTAACGCCCATTGTCGGCCTTCAAACCATAATGGTTACTCTCAGCTTTAATTACTGTGGACTTTAACGCCCATCATCGGCTTTAATTGCTGTGGACTTTAACGCCCATTGCCGGCCTTCGAACCATAATACTTTCTCTCGGCTTTTATTGCTGTGGACTTAAACGCTCATTGCCGGCCTTCAAATCATAATAGTTGATCGTCTTTAATTGCTGTGGACTTTAACGCCCATTGCCGGCCTTCAAACTCTGATACTTTCTCTCGGCTTTATTGCTGTGGACTTTAACGCCCATTGCCGGCCTTCAAACCATAATACTTGCTCTCGGCTTTAATTGCTGTGGACTTTAACGCTCATTGCCGGCCTTCAAAACATAATAGTTGCTCGTCTTTAATTGCTGTGGACTTTAACGCCCATTGCCGGCCTTCAAACCATAATACTTGCTCTCGGCTTTATTGCTGTGGACTTTAACGACCATCGCCGGCTTTCAAACTCTGATACTTGCTCTCGGCTTTTATTGCTGTGGACTTTAACGCCCATTGCCGGCCTTCAAACTCTGATACTTGCTCTCGGCTTTTATTGCTGTGGACTTTAACGCCCATTGCCGGCCTTAAAACCATAATGGTTACTCTCAGCTTTAATTGCTGTGGACTTTAACGCACATTGCCGGCCTTCAAACCATAATACTTTCTCTCGGCTTTAATTGCTGTGGACTTCAACGCCCATTGCCGGCCTTCAAACTCTGATACTTGCTCTCGGCTTTTATTGCTGTGGACTTTAACGCCCATCACCGGCTTTCAAACTGATACTTGCTCTCGGCTTTAATTGCTGTGGACTTTAACGCCCATTGCCGGCCTTCAAACTCTGATACTTGCTCTCGGCTTTTATTGCTGTGGACTTTAACGCCCATTGTCGGCCTTCAAACCATAATGGTTACTCTCAGCTTTAATTGCTCTCGACTTTAACGCTCATTGGCGGCCTTCAAAAATAATAGTTGCTCTCGGCTTTAATTGCTGTGGACTTTAACGCCCATCATCGGCTTTAATTGCTGTGGACTTTAACGCCCATTGCCGGCCTTCAAACTCTGATACTTGCTCTCGGCTTTTATTGCTGTGGACTTTAACGCCCATTGGCGGCCTTAAAACCATAATGGTTACTCTCAGCTTTAATTGCTGTGGACTTTAACGCACATTGCCGGCCTTCAAACTCTGATACTTGCTCTCGGCTTTTATTGTTGCGGATTTTAACGACCATCGCCGGCTTTAAATTTTTAAGGGTATTATCTCGAAATGCTGTGATCGTCCGATTTGGACAGCCATTTTCACACTTGGTTATCATCGCAATCTCTGGAATACTCACCTTGTATCTCCGTGGTGCTCCCATACACCATCCATTGTAAACATATTCTTCTTGGTGAGTTTAGCTCTTTATCCCTATTATATAGAAATTCACTTGTCAAATGAATAGCAATGGACCTTTTAGATGATTTTCTAAAGATAATATCCTTAAAATTTGTTATTTATCCACAACATTGATATATTACAGAATGCCATCGCTAGCCAAGAATGAATTGGATAACAAGACATTTCTTATGAAAATTCACAATGACATTAAAATGTAACCAAAATGTTGTATCAGGTAATTTTAACCAATAGGGGAAACTCTCCCTTTAAATATGTATTAAAACAATGATTTGGTTTGTCCCCTCAGTACCAATTTCAAAGGGACATGTGTCACTTTGGGTACGTCAATACAATCCTCTCACAACTTATATAACACAACTTATATAACACAAGTTATAAAACACAAGTTATATAACACAACTTATATAACACAACTTATATAACAAAAGTTATATAACACAAGTTATATAACACAAGTTATATAACACAAGTTATATAACACAACTTATATAACACAAGTTATATTCTGGCCTTGCCCCTTCATAAGCCTGAACATCATTTTGGTAAATTTGACCAATTTCAACTCCTCTCGTAGAATGCTTTTAAAATCAAAGTCGTCCTAATGAAGGCAATACACAGGTTGTTGATTTGTCTAAACTGGTGTTGTGGCACATTTATAATCATCATTTTTACCTTTAGTACTGGGGTGATTGGCCATTATTTTAATGTAGTTTTAAAGGGAGAGGTGCCACTTTTGGTACAAATAAGGGAAGAGTTGTTGTGTAGGTGGTAAACATTAGATAACATAGACTGAAGAAGACCACTTTTAGCCATATAATTGCATATTGATTGCGGTATTTTCCAAGTTTTTTTTTTATTCCTAGTATGTGTGGTACAGGTCATGATAATCATGGTGGGTAAAAGTAGGCAACTTCTTTTACTGTAAGTGCACCACATGTCTACACATGTGAAAAAAAAAGTTCAACTTTGCACTTACAAATATGCCAGAGCCCTGTTTGGTTACTTGCACTCGCTGGTGGGGTTGGACTTTAGCAAGAATCTGGGGCCATTGGAGCATTTTTTTTTTTCAAATCAGAAAAAAGTGCCCAATGCGGGAATCAAACCCGGGTTGTAGCGGTTGAAAACCAATGGTTTAGACCATTCTTCCATAGACCCCTGAAAGAGAAAGTAAAAAGTATTAAGTTGTCATCGTAAACATGTCTTCTGCTCTTCTTGATTCCATGTTGCCAGCTTCCTTCCTAATTAAATCCTACATATATGTGAAAAAAATATATTTTTTTAATAAAAAAATATCAGGCATTGGTATTAAAAAAGCATATCCTGACTGATCACAAGAGCCTTTTAGGTAGCAGAGCTAGTGGAACAGAAATAAACTAAACTTGATTTAGCCTGTTCTCTGATATTTGAGCAACCCATTTTCTTGATAAATCAAGAAAAGCCAACCACGAACGGGCTGTTGACCCTCATCAGGGGTGGTGCAGGCTGTACCTCTATGACATTTCTGTTCCACTAGATGGCGCTCTGCTATCTAAAAAACTCATATGATCATGGTCAGGATATGTCTCTTTCTTTATTTTAATATGTATAAATACAGTAGAACCTCCCTGTAAGGGACACCTAATTGCAAAGTCAAAGTGTCCTTTAGGGAGAGATGTCCTCTTACCGGAGAGTTGCTAAATAGTAAAAATGGCAATTTTTCAAATGAAAACTGTCCTTTGTAAAGAGGTGTTCTCTAGCGAGAGTGTCCTCTTGTGTAGTTTCTACTGTAAATATATATTGAAAATGCTTCATTATTGAATTATATGGCTAAAAGGGGCCCCTTCTTCAGCCTATGTTATCCAATGTTTACCACCAGCACAACGACTCTTGCTTGTGTGAGGCCACAAGAACCACACAGTGACCAACTTACCAGAAGAATTTCCCAACCCTATATTTACCCACAACCACAGGGAGTGAATAATGTTACATCATGGCTAATGCACTTATTTTATTTTAATATTATTTTTCATATATTATAAATTCAAATTGATATTTTATATTTATTTAATTTTTTAAACAGAATATATGTTATATAAACAGATTATGTACTGATAAGGAACAATTTGGATTATAGATTATAAACACAAGGTAATAAGACCTAGTCCTAATAAATAAATAGTGTGTGACGTTTCGGTAACAGCGTTGTTACCATCTTCAGACAAAAGTACTGAAGTACTTTTTATTTATTTATTATATACTTTATTTAGATTTGGTCTTATTACCTTGAGATTATGTACTATAAAAAATCACCATTTGTATTTTGGTACACCGTGTGACTTCACAGCTCTCTTTGATGATAGAAATGAATAAATTATTCTGGATGCTACTTAAAATAGAGTTATCTCATTATTCCCTTATATAAATTTGTAGGATGGTTGAAACACGCTCTGGTAAGATGCAAGACACGGCGCAGGAGAGAATCAAGGCTGAAGAGTCTGCCAAACCGCAACCTGGTACAACAATATGTTACAGAAAGAAAAAGAGGAATCATAAGTTTAACATCTTTATTTCTTCAAGCATCTATAATTTCTTATTTACAAAGTAAATATATGGATTGATAAATAGCTTAGAGAACTCTTTTAACAATTAAAAAAATATCTCGCATATAATTAGTAGTATGAATGACTACATTTTTAACATATAAAACTATATAGAATATTTTAACAAATATCACATTAAAATAGAGTATTATTAAACATATTGATAAAAATATAGCTTTTGAAACAAGTATGATATATTTGTACTCATATCACATATTAGGTATAGGCGCTGGTTTATTGGAGTAAACTTGCTACTTTGATTTTTTTTAAAAAGATATTGGAATCAAAAATAGATTGAGAAAACACTTTTAGGAACTGCGGGTGTAACAAATAGAGAAATGCTGTGGGCACAATTTTCTTTTTCAAATAAAACAACCTCCTTCTATTGTTCTTTCTGCAAGGAAAATAAACACAAGTCAGTGGATGAGAGGGTAACACGTTCGATTCCCGACAGTCATGAACCGGGATTGAATCCCGCGTTAAAATTTGTTTCATATATAACCTTCACATATTATTCATTGTTCAATTATCATGAACTAGGTTGCTCTTGCTGAGCGGTACCTATTTATGTGAATTTGAACGAGACGAGCAAGGAAAATATATTAAGAAGGTCAACAGTGGTGTACAGCATTTTCGCCAATTATTTGAAACAAAAAAAGTTGCATAGTTTCATCTATCTGTAGATGGGTGTTACTAATATGTAAATACAATTCCAAATTATGTAAAAGTACAGAGTTAAATTGGCAAAGAGTTATACAAAAAAAATGTTATATATAATGAATAAATAGAATGAATATTTTAAAAAATAAATGTCAAAATTCATGTTAATAAACTCTAAAATAAATATAACACGTTTAAAAATAAGAACAAGGGGCAACAACAAGATAAAAAAAGAATACTTTCTACAACTAAACACAATTGTGTTGACAACTTTGAAAGAACCTGGGTCATGGGTCAATACAAGAGAAAATTGAGGAAGAGATAAATGGAGTTTACCAAGAGTTGGACTACTTTGAGTTTTGAAGGTTTCAAGATGAAGTTCAGAAAATCAAGAATAGAGGCTAAGTTGGAAAATGCAAGTAACTAGGAGGCTGAATGACTAAAAATTCCTTAGTATCCTGTGTACATGGGGAAATTTCAGAAAAATATAAAATATTTGAAGGGAAAGAAGAAAGGTTCAAAAGTTTGTGCTGAACAACTTTGATAGATCCTGGAAGCATCCATGTGTGGATGGGGAAAAGAGTTAGAAAAAGAATAGTGGAAGTGTTTAGGAAGGTGTAAGTATGGTAGTTAGTGACTACAATGTAGCACAGGTCTAGACATGTAATAACAGTTGTAGTAGAGAAAGGAAGAGTTGAAAAAGGCCACTTGTTCTAGAGGCAGAGGGAGTCAATTTCAAAAGAGATTAAAGGAAGAAGAGAAGCAGGAAGAAGAAGAAACTAGCGAGAGAGAGAGAGAAGGCACACTTTAGTAGGGGGTCGTCTGCAGGTTTATAATGCGACCGTCCACAATGGGGGATAGTCGGCACTGGGCCTGCTCAATGTCCTCGATAGAACGATGCCGGTGGAGATGGGAACTGGCCCCAACACTAGAGTGCCGGGAATGGCACTTCTCCTCGTGGTGCTTGAGCAAGGAGGATCTACACAGCATGGAGATTTGGCTGTAGATGATGCAGCACGTGTTACAATAGCCAGCAGTATGTAGGCAGCAAGTTACAGGCGGATGTAGATGGCAAGTATGCCTACTTCAGTAAGCCTGAATGTGTTGTTGTTGTTGTTTCTTATCCCCTTGTGTAAAGATTACACAAATGTGTAGTGGTTGTATGTACAGTTAAACCTGTCTATAGCGCCCCTCTTGGGACTCACCAAAATAGGATGCTATAGAGAGGGGGTGCAATAGACAGGTCACTTTTAATGTAAATCATATCGTACTATGTATTTAAAATCAGGTGCTATAGAGAGGAAGGCACTATTTAGAGGGGGCGCTATAGACAGGTTTAACTATTAAAAAATATATATTTATAAAATGCTAACAAAGTAGAGAAAAAGTTTTCTTTATTAAAATGTATAAGTTACTAGCTTTCGGGCTCCAAGCCCTTCCACGGGCTTGGAGCCCGAAAGCTAGTAACTTATACATTTTAATAAAGAAAACTTTTTCTCTACTTTGTTAGCATTTTATAAGTCTTCAAAGAGAAATTTTATTTTTCGTTAAAATATATATTTATTTGCCGTTTTTTAATTCTCTCAAGATTTTATCTCTCTCCATTATTTCATTAATTTTTGATGAGCAATGTGTTTCTAATCTTTTTGAGAGAGCCTTTACCACAGTGATTTTATGAAGTACTGGTCTGAAAGAAGTGAAATTTAAATAATTTCCTGTGTGTGTGTGGGTTGACTTTCTAAAAATACTGGTTTCAATTTGGCTAAACTTTCTTTTACGTTGAATACCTAAAAATGCTAAAGAATTATTATTTTCTTTTCTATTTCATGAGTAAACTTTAAAAATGGTCTTAAATTATTCAAATATTTTTAAAACACTGAAATATCTGAATCGGTTGGTTATACAAAAAATGTGCTCGTTGTATCTTTTTCAAAAAATAATTTTGAATAACTTGATCACTTTGGTTCATGAAAATGTTTGCTAATGCCGATTAGATAGGGTTTCCCATCAGTAAGCCTTTGATTTGTCCGTAGAATTTATCTTTGTGGCTGAAATAATTGTGTTATAAACAAAGTTTTATTAAATAAATTAGAGCCTCTTGGGAGAAAGGAATATCTAAATTTTGATGAGTTTCTTGAAATTTTTGAATAGCTTCATTGTGTAGAATTGAAGTGTAGAGTGATTCAACGTTGAAAGATACCATACGGCTGTTATTGGAAATTGAAAGGCCCCTGATCGTTTCTGCAGCTACTGTAGAATTTGGGACAGTGTGGGGAAGTAATGTCTGGAGGGGAGAGATGATGGATGAAATAAATTCAGTATGGGTTTTTTTTTTTGCTTATCCCTAGTACACGTGGTACAGGCCATGATAATCATGGTGGGTAGTTAGCGACTGCTTTTTATTGTAAGCGCACCACATGTCTACACATGTGAAAGCAGTTCGACTTTGCACTTACAAATGTACCAGAGCCCCGTAGTAAGGGGGTAAAGGAGGAGAACCATCATAAGAAACAATAGGACGCAGAGGTGTGTTTGGTTTGTGTACTTTTGGGTGGCCATAAAAGTTTGGTAAATTCTTGTCTTCTCCCTTTAAATTTTTCAAATATTTTTTTGTCTAGTTTATGTATACGTATTATTTTAAATTTTTTTAAATTAAATTCTTTAGTAAAATTAGGTAATGGGCTTTCTGTTTACATCCATAAATTTATCTTTTTCTTGAAGTAAACCTTCTACTTTCGTGCTGTACATCATGGCCTGTACCACATGTACTTGGAATAAATTAAAAAAATATATATTTTTGTGTATTGACAACAGAGTATTGTTGTCATTGACTTGTTATTTATTTATCATCATCATGTGTATATAAGTCAGACTAAATAAAGAGCTATCGTCTGGTGTCACCTTCTTGCCTTTCCTGAATCCCACATGCCATCGAAGATATAACAATCTAATATAAGGAGTTACCTGCGGGAGAGGCACACCAGGCTCTGCCGATGGTTGGTCTGGTGACGGATGGCATTGGTGAACACCTTGATGGCCTGGAAGTGGTTCTGAACAGCCATGCACAGCTCGGGGCTCTCATCCTCTGACACCTGCCACAGCAGACATGCTCAAACCTCCGCTACCCAAGCCTGAACAATTGTTTAGGGGGGTTGATTATGCAGTGGAAGAGAGGGTTTACTGATTATTCCTCATATGCTGCCATTTTCTTGAATCTCAATACAGTAGAACCTCCCTGTAAAGGACACCTAATTTCACAGCCAAAGTATCCTTTAGGGAGAGGTGTCCTCTTACTGGAGAGTTGCTAAATAGTAAAAATGGGAATTTTGCAAATGAAAACTGTTCTTTATAGAGAGATGTCCTCTACTGGGAGTGTCCTCTGATAGAGGTTCTACTGTATTCCATACGCTTCACTCCCTTTTTAAACGCCATGTATAAAACCAGGTTGTGTTTACAAATATATTTTTTCTATAACACATATAATGTAAAGCTATCATATTTTAATGTATTATTCTATGGCTTTCGTGAAAGCTACTGAAAATAAAAACACACACAGGGTTGATAACATAGTTTCACATTTACATAATGGAATATTGTTTGAATAGGATTTGTGGGTCAAAGTAGTTACTCTCCCTTGTGGTTCTTTTATCCATAAATGGTAACTGTTATATATTCACTATAGAGAGAGATAGATAAGGCACAATTTGGGTTATAGATTATAAACACAAGGTAATAACACCAAATCCAAATAATTAAATAGTGTGTGTTTCGGTAACAGCATTGTTACCATTTTCAGAAAAAGTACTGAATGACATGAAGGAATGAATTATCATATATAATAATCTACTCTGACTCAAGAGCAGCCATTTATACCCCTCAAAGCTGATTCTCCAGTCAAGAACCTCTCCTCAAGAGCATTGCTAAGTCTGTAAACCGACTCCCAGCCAACAGCTCAGTCACAGTGCAATGGCTTCCAGCTCACGTTGGAATTCCTGGTAATGAGCTGGCCGACTCTCTGGCAAAGGCTGGAGCTCTTGGCCTACCTGAAGCAAGAGAATCTACCACCCAACTAGATGAAAGAGACCTCCTCCGTACCATCAAAACCCAATGCCTGCAGGAATGGAAATCTGATGCTGCACATGACTGGTACTGAGCAGGAGGGACAAGCACTGGTTCTGTCCTCCCAAGAGAACAACAGTCTTTGATTTCCAGACTTAAGTCTGGTCATCTACGGACAATGACTTTCCAGAATGGTTGCAGGGTTTTCCCACTATGTACTAAGTGCAATTCTCAGCCTGCAACCCCAAGACATATTATTGACTGTATTGACTCATCCATTGATGAGCTCTACTCTTCCCCGGCAGACACCATCAAAAATCTCAAGCTTTACAAGCTTGATACCTTAGTGTGATTGAGTGGAGATAAGAAAGAGGAAGAAGAAGATTCATTCATGTCATTCAGTACTTTTTCTTCCCGCATTGGACACTTTTTTCTGTTTGAAAAAAAAATGCTCCAATGGCCCCCCGATTCTTGCAAAAGTCCAACCCGACCAGCGAGTGCAAGTAACCAAACGGGGCTCTGGCACATTTGTAAGTGCAAAGTCAAACTGCTTTCACATGTGTAGACATGCGGTGCGCTTACAGTAAAAAAGCAGTCGCTAACTACCCACCATGATTATCATGGCCTGTACCATGTTGTTTTCTGAAAATGGTAACAATGCTGTTACCGAAACACACAATATTTATTTATTTGGATTTGGTCTTTTTACCTTGAGAGAGAGAGATAGAGTATCACTATAAGTATTCCATAATACTATTTAGACATTGTTATCAATAACAATGTATGAGTTACAATAACTCATCCCTCCATATTATTAGAACAAAATTTTGAATGCACTTAAATTTACGGCATGGTCAATGATCAAAAGTAATATTAAATTATATTATATGGGGGGTCAATGATCAAATAATATTAAATATATTATACAGTGACACAAAACATCAACTAAAATATATTGAGTGTCTACCAACTACTTTTAAAAAAGAAAAAAACTGTACAGTAGAACTATCTCTTTGTAAAAGACAACACCTAGTTGCAGAGCCAAAGTGTACTTTAGGGAGAAGTGTCCTCTTAGAAAAGAGCAACTAATTAGTGGTTATTTTGGTGATGAAAACTGTCCTTTGTAGGAGGTGTCCACTAATGGAGGTTCTGTCTGTCTTGAGAATAACTCCAGCACTCACCAAAACCTGGCAGTTTTTGAGCATGTCATAGCCGTCTTTTCCTTGGAACAGGTAGTTCTTGGTCACCATACGGTACATCTGGACACAAACACTCCGGTGAACACAGATTGTATTAGCAACAATGGAAATTTTAGTCAAAGGAAATCCATGGTGTAAAGATAATCAATCTTTATATTTAGCCTTAAGTGTGTCAGTGACAAAGACACAACATCAGCTTTTGTAAATTCAGAACACCTACTTGAAGACCATGGCTTTAAGCTATGTCCAGGCTGGCTTTTTTTTCATAATATCTACAAGAGATTAAAGATATCTTCAGAAATGGCTGAAAAAAATATATAGTTTGGTAAAGTGGCCAGGTCAATTCTATGCTGAAGTATTCATAAAATTTTTGCTGGAAGGAAATAGATCATGAGAACACAAAGGCACCTCTCTCATCAAAATAGAAGCAAAAATTAAAGAAAAAAATATATATTTTTGCCATATGTAATAACTCATTGTTTAACTAGGAGTCCACACAAATGTGG
This sequence comes from Cordylochernes scorpioides, assembly GCA_030710605.1. Classification (NCBI taxonomy): domain Eukaryota; kingdom Metazoa; phylum Arthropoda; class Arachnida; order Pseudoscorpiones; family Chernetidae; genus Cordylochernes; species Cordylochernes scorpioides. Next base: position 26,587,944 of record CP092877.1, on the reverse strand, counting down.
AGCCTTTTTTTATAAGAATCTTTTATAATATTACAGAGAGAGAATTTTTTCACCATCTTAGAATTCCATTGACACTTCAGAATTCTATAAATTCCTTCACATCAAAAATATCTTGAGCACCTAGCTATCATATCACCTAGCAAGATTAAATTTGACTGTAAATAGTAATAGATCTTGAATCTTTTGACTGTAACATGATAATGCTCCCAGGTCTTGAGGCAGATCAAAGAGAGTGGTTTCAATGATGGATTGAGAGGTACCTGCTGCAGTTCCAGGGGTTCATCCCCCACAATGATATCCGCCGGGTCAATGCGGTGCATAGGGGGCTGGGTGGGGTCAAACTTGAATGAGATTCCGGCTACCTGAGGAAACCTGCCTTCCATGCGAGGATAAAGGCTGACTCCGTTCTCTAGAGCCTTCCAGACTGCCTCTCCTGCCGCACAACTCTGGCTATAGCAGCACATCACACTGTCTTGTAGGGAGCTGTGCCCACTTTTACTGTAAGTGTGTGTGTGGGAACACTTCTTCACATAGAGAAAGCAATTTGACTTTACATTTACCAGAACCCTACTGGTTACTTACACTCATTGGTGGGTTAAACTTATACAAAATAAAGGCCATCAAAACAATATATATGCAGTAAAACCCCACTAAAACGAACCTGGGATATAGCGAACATACCCTTATAAGGAACCTGAAATAATCTCCCTTTTTACTTTATAGTAGGGGGTCGGTGGAAGGCTGGTTAAACCGTTTGGTTTTCGACCACTAGGACCCGGGTTCGATTCCCGCATTGGACACTTTTTTCTGTTTGAAGAAAAAAAATGCTCCAATGGCCCCTGATTCTTGCAAAAGTCCAACCCCACCAGCAAGTGCAAGTAACCAAACGGGGCTCTGGCATTAGTAAGTGCAAAGTCGAACTGCTTTTCACATGTGTAGACATGTGGTGCGCTTACAGTAAAAAGCAGTCGCTAACTACCCACCATGATTATCATGGCCTGTACCACGTGTACTAGGGATAAGCAAAAAAAAAACTTTATAGTAGAGTGAACTATGGCTATAACGAACCATGGCTTTAGAGAACCACAGGTTCAGTCTCATTGGGGTTCACTATAGAGGGGTTTTACTTTTTTTTAAGGTAAAGGTGATAAAAATGGGTACAGATCTCAAAATCAACAGTGTATGCCACATGGCCACCAGCCTCCCTAATTGTAGATATGATAACACCAAATTTGTAAGAAGGCTGTGAATTTAAGTAGCCAAGTATTTCCACCCATCTTTAGACTTGTCCATTTTAATAGTAACGATAAATATCCCACAATTTGAAGTTCTTTTAGCTTTTTTTATTGCATTAGTGTATTTGTTTCTTGCCAACTTAAATGTATTGTACCTGATTGTTTTATAACGGTAATACAAGTTTCTAATATAATGAAAATGATTTTTCATTATTTCCAGTTCATTAGTCCACCAGTCAATTCTGGAAACATGTTTATTAATGGGGGATTTAACCTTCAAAGATTTATATGCTGCTTCTTCAATAAATTCGTGAGTGCGTTCACTATCCCATCAATGTCTTCCTCATCTTTCACTCTGCTTATATCAGTTTCCAGTTGTAATGATATGTTATTAGAAAAATTTGCCCAATTCGCATCTTTTTCAAAGAATTTCCACATGGAAATTTGATTATTGAATAAATGACCATTCTTTAACCTGATATGAGAGGGTAACACGCTCGATTCCCAACAGTCATGAACCGGGATTGGATCCCACGTTAAAATTTGTCTAATATGTGAATAACCTTCACATATTATTCATTGTTTCAATTATCATGAACTAGGTTGCTCTTGCTGAGCGGTACCTATTAATGTGATTTGAACCAGATATTAAATTTAACAGCAACATGGTCGGAAATTGTAGATGGCTATTCAAAATGACCAAGTTTAGAAAGATGCAGTAGACAACTCTCATTGATATGGGGCCACTTACTTAAAACATTTCATTTTTTAAAACATTTTTATATTTGGCCAAGTGATTAATTTTGATCAAAACTCATTTATATGAAAATAATTAATGTCCAGAATTCATAAAAAAATAATACTGAGAAAAATGCAAGAAAACTTGTGAAATGCCAAGGAGCTATCTAGTTAACAAATTCCTGTACATTTTAATACCACTAGGAGAACCACAGAGTTCAACAAGGAATGGGAACAGCAGCAACCAACCAGAAGCACTGATGACTACGAGAGCATCCATCATAGGTAAGATGGAAACCAAGTCCCGGAGACGAAATGGACCCTTGGGATGGACAGTGTCGGACCGCAGGGTTCCAGAATTGAGCAGGGCCAAGTCCGAGTGGGTGGCGGCCAGCATCACATTGCAGACAAAGTTCCCTGCAAATGCCACCATGTCTGAGATTACCTAGTGGAATAGGTGCAGACTGGATTATCAAATTTGACAGGTAGAGGGAGAGAACAACATAAAAATTCCAAGGAATAGCACTCAAGCTGTTGAGAAATGAATCAATCAATCAATACCCAGGTTGGTTTCCTTGGTTCTGATGGAGGAGAACCTTCCGTCCAGATCAACTTCAAAGTGGCCCAGGACTTCATCCATCTTGCCTTCCACAATACCTGCGACACAGCAGAATGTGGCTTTAGTACCAAATAAATAACCCATGGGAATCAGGCTAAGTAAGGGGTTTGCAACTGCTGTAATAAGAACATCACAAATCTATACATGTTTTTTTTTTTTTTTTGCTTATCCCTAGTACACATGGTACAGGCCATGATAATCATGGTGGGTAGTTAGCGACTGCTTTTACTGTAAGCGCACCACATGTCTACACATGTGAAAAGCAGTTCGACTTTGCACTTACAAATGCCAGAGCCCCGCGTTTGGTTACTTGCACTCGCTGATGGGGTTGGACTTTTGCAAGAATCGGGGGGCCATTGGAGCATTTTTTTTAACAGAAAAAAGTGTCCAATGCGGGAATTGAACCCGGGTCCTAGTGGTCTAAAACCAAATGGTTTAACCAGCCTTCCACCGACATACATGTAGAAATGTGATGTACACATGTAGAAGCAGTTCAACTTTATACTAACACAAAGCTCCAAAGCCCTGTATGGTTGTTACAATTATTGTGGTGGAAGAGATTTGTGCAGGAATTTAAAAATCTCTGAAGCAAATAGTAATTTTTATTCCAAGAGCATTTCAGCATATCTAACACTTAGATATCACTATATGATAGATGATCTATAATCATTTTATATTATTCTATTTTTCTTTTTAAATTTCCAGATCACACATGGTTTCACATAAGAATAATGGGGACATCAATGCAGTAGAACCTCTCTGTAAAGGACACTTAGTTGCAGAGTCAAAGTGTTCAATAAAGAGAGGTGTCCTTTTACTGGAGAGTTGCTAATAAGTAACTGTAAATTTTTGTGAGAAAACTGTCCTTTGTAGAGAGGTGTCCTCTAGCATGAGTGTCCTTTCATGGAGGTTCTACTGTATGACTTCTCACTCCAGGTGGTTTCTATATGGCTTCAAGACAATGGCCTTTTTTATATGGGTTCACCCCAATTGATGGTCTATTTGTCTCTATATGGCTTCACCCAATTGATGGTCTATTGGTCTCTATATGGCTTCACCCCAATTGATGGTCTATTGGTCTCTATATGGCTTCACCCCAATTGATGGTCTATTGGTCTCTATATGGCTTCACCCCAATTGATGGTCTATTGGTCTCTATATGGCGTCACCCCAATTGATGGTCTATTGGTCTCTATATGGGGTCACCCCAATTGATGGTCTATTGGTCTCTATATGGCGTCACCCCAATTGATGGTCTATTGGCCTCTATATGGCGTCACCCCAATTGATGGTCTATTGGCCTCTATATGGCTTCACCCCAATTGATGGTCTATTGGTCTCTATATGGCTTCACCCCAATTGATGGTCTATTGGTCTCTATATGGCTTCACCCCAATTGAAGGTCTATTTGTCTCTAAATGGCTTCACCCCAATTGATGGTCTATTGGTCTCTATATGGCTTCACCCCAATTGATGGTCTATTTGTCTCTGTATGGCTTCACCCCAATTGATGGTCTATTTGTCTCTGTATGGCTTCACCCCAATTGATGGTCTATTTGTCTCTATATGGCGTCACCCCAATTGATGGTCTATTGGCCTCTATATGGCGTCACCCCAATTGATGGTCTATTGGTCTCTATATGGCTTCACCCCAATTGATGGTCTATTGGTCTCTATATGGCTTCACCCCAATTGATGGTCTATATGTCTCTATATGGCTTCACCCCAATTGATGGTCTATTTGTCTCTGTATGGCTTCACCCCAATTGATGGTCTATTTGTCTCTGTATGGCTTCACCCCAATTGATGGTCTATTTGTCTCTGTATGGCTTCACCCAAATTGATGGTCTATTTGTCTCTGTATGGCTTCACCCCAATTGATGGTCTATTTGTCTCTGTATGGCTTCACCCCAATTGATGGTCCATTTGTCTCTGTATGGCTTCACCCCAATTGATGGTCCATTTGTCTCTGTATGGCTTCACCCCAATTGATGGTCCATTTGTCTCTGTATGGCTTCACCCCAATTGATGGTCCATTTGTCTCTGTATGGCTTCACCCCAATTGATGGTCCATTTGTCTCTGTATGGCTTCACCCCAATTGATGGTCCATTTGTCTCTGTATGGCTTCACCCCAATTGATGGTCTATTTGTCTCTGTATGGCTTCACCCCAATTGATGGTCTATTTGTCTCTGTATGGCTTCACCCCAATTGATGGTCTATTTGTCTCTGTATGGCTTCACCCCAATTGATGGTCTATTTGTCTCTATATGGCTTCACCCCAATTGATGGTCTATTTGTCTCTGTATGGCTTCACCCCAATTGATGGTCTATTTGTCTCTGTATGGCTTCACCCCAATTGATGGTCTATTTGTCTCTGTATGGCTTCACCCCAATTGATGGTCTATTTGTCTCTGTATGGCTTCACCCCAATTGATGGTCTATTTGTCTCTGTATGGCTTCACCCCAATTGATGGTCTATTTGTCTCTATATGGCTTCACCCCAATTGATGGTCTATTTGTCTCTATATGGCTTCACCCCAATTGATGGTCTATTTGTCTCTATATGGCTTCACCCCAATTGATGGTCTATTTGTCTCTATATGGCTTCACCCCAATTGATGGTCTATTTGTCTCTATATGGCTTCACCCCAATTGATGGTCTATTGGTCTCTATATGGCTTCACCCCAATTGATGGTCTATTGGTCTCTAGATGGCTTCACCCCAATTGATGGTCTATTGGTCTCTATATGGCTTCACCCCAATTGATGGTCTATTGGTCTCTATATGGCTTCACCCCAATTGATGGTCTATTGGTCTCTATATGGCTTCACCCCAATTGATGGTCTATTGGTCTCTATATGGCTTCACCCCAATTGATGGTCTATTGGTCTCTATATGGCGTCACCCCAATTGATGGTCTATTGGTCTCTATATGGCGTCACCCCAATTGATGGTCTATTGGTCTCTATATGGCGTCACCCCAATTGATGGTCTATTGGTCTCTATATGGCGTCACCCCCAATTGATGGTCTATTGGTCTCTATATGGCTTCACCCCAATTGATGGTCTATTGGTCTCTATATGGCTTCACCCCAATTGATGGTCTATATGTCTCTATATGGCTTCACCCCAATTGATGCTCTATTTGTCTCTATATGGCTTCACCCCAATTGATGGTCTATTTGTCTCTATATGGCTTCACCCCAATTGATGGTCTATTTGTCTCTATATGGCTTCACCCCAATTGATGGTCTATTTGTCTCTATATGGCTTCACCCCAATTGATGGTCTATTTGTCTCTATATGGCTTCACCCCAATTGATGGTCTATTTGTCTCTATATGGCTTCACCCCAATTGATGGTCTATTTGTCTCTATATGGCTTCACCCCAATTGATGGTCTATTTGTCTCTATATGGCTTCACCCCAATTGATGGTCTATTTGTCTCTATATGGCTTCACCCCAATTGATGGTCTATTTGTCTCTATATGGCTTCACCCCAATTGATGGTCCATTTGTCTCTATATGGCTTCACCCCAATTGATGGTCTATTTTTCTCTGTATGGCTTCACCCCAATTGATGGTCTATTTGTCTCTGTATGGCTTCACCCCAATTGATGGTCTATTTGTCTCTGTATGGCTTCACCCCAATTGATGGTCTATTTGTCTCTGTATGGCTTCACCCCAATTGATGGTCTATTTGTCTCTGTATGGCTTCACCCCAATTGATGGTTTATTTGTCTCTGTATGGCTTCACCCCAATTGATGGTCTATTTGTCTCTGTATGGCTTCACCCCAATTGATGGTCTATTTGTCTCTGTATGGCTTCACCCCAATTGGTCTATTTGTCTCTATATGGCTTCACCCCAATTGATGGTCTATTTGTCTCTATATGGCTTCACCCCAATTGATGGTCTATCTGGGTTCACTCCTCCAGATGATGGTTTAGTTGCTTTTATATGGATTTACTTCTCAATGATGGCTTTCATATATGGCTTCACTCCAGTTGATGTGTGTGCTCAAATTTCTCCATCGTACAGGCAATGGGCTAATGTTCTTGGTGTGAGACAAAGAATGCCTCTATTGCTGCCCAATTCTTGTACAACTTCATCAATGAGTACAAGTAACCAAACAGGGCTTGAAACCATGTAAATTTATTATTATTGAACAATCTACATGAGGTGCACTTGCAGTAAAAGCAGTCATAGCAAACTTCTAGCCACTATCATGGCTGATACCAGGAAGGTATAGTGAAACATTGCTAAAGAATTAAAATAATTTTCTGGTAGTGTTGTCATTTTTATGAGAGAAATAAGAATGCCAGCTAAGCAATCTCAATCTTCAAGATATTGATTTGAATTTATTTGTTGACATTTTTTGTCCTATTTTAACAGTATGCTACAGAGGAAATATATATATATCACAAAACTTCTATATTAAACTCTAATATATAACAGAACTCTCTCAATTCACAAAACTTCTATATTAAACTCTAATATATAACAGAACTCTCTCAATTCACAAAACTTCTATATTAAACTCTAATATATAACAGAACTCTCTCAATTCACAAAACTTCTATATTAAACTCTAATATATAACAGAACTCTCTCAATTCACAAAACTTCCATATTAAACTCTAATATATAACAGAACTCTCTCAATTCACAAAACTTCTATATTAAACTCTAATATATAACAGAACTCTCTCAATTCACAAAACTTCTATATTAAACTCTAATATATAACAGAACTCTCTCAATTCAGAAGAAGAATTTAGAACAGGCCATCTCAAGCCATTGAAGATAGAAAATAATAACAAAATCTACCCCACTTGCCCAAAATGTAGCTTGGCACCTGCAGCTCCAGAACACATTTTGTCTTGCATTAGATGCACTAAACAGGACCTTTGGGAGAGGCCGCTGCTCATCATAAAACAGCTCGAGGAGCATGAACTCATGGAATTCGTGTAATCTTTACACAAGGGGATAAGAAACAACAACAACAACAACAGAAGAAGAAACATAAATCGGGGATAAGAGCTTCTTTTACAAGAGGACAATCATACAAGTTTTTAGGCAAGACGTCCTTTCATAAGTACAAAACGACACAAGTGGAAATGGTTTATATATACAGTTCAACCTCCCTGTAAAGGACAACACCTAATTGCAGAACCCAAGTGTCCTTTAGGGAGAGATGTCCTCTTACCGGAGAATTGCTAAATTGTAAAAATGGTAATTTTGCAAATGAAAACTGTTCTTTGTAGAGAGGTGTCCGCTAAAGGGAGGTTCTACTGTATATACACTTCATGACATTTTTGTTTATATAATTGTAAATATTTTTTCTAAGCTATATTGCTAAACTGCCTGAGATCCCTCAGGACTCTGCCAAGTAGGATACCTGAGTAGTGAGAGAGCTGATCTGACAGGTCCGGGTCCTCAGAAAAGTCCGAGGTGACGTTGATCTCTTCCACCAAGGGCAGAGCCTTCTCCCCGAAGTTGATTGTAATGCGGGAGAACTGCCGAAAGTCTGTCCCACTCTTCACCACCATCCGCTCTTTCACCTGCGGCATCAGTTACACCCTGTTAGTTATAACAGCAGCTCCACCCAAATATTCTGTGAAAGGTGTGAATATTCTTTTTTTGTTGTTGCTTATAAGAGTAGACCATCAATTCAGGCTAAACAAGGTAATAAAATCAAATCAAAATAAATAAATAGTGTAAGACATTTTGGTAATAACAGTTACCAAAATATATCTTACACTATTTATTTATTTTGATTTGATTTTATTACCTTGTTTAGCCAAATACCAAAATATCAAACTCTATTTATTTATTTGGATTTGGTTTTATTACCTTGTGGTTCTAATCTATAATCCAAACTGTACCTAATCATTAGGCTAAACAAAAAAAAAAGTGAGACCTTATGGATATCTGGAGCTGTCTCACTCTTGACTATATTTGATAAATTCAACAGAGATTAAAGAGCAAAATATACTTTTTTTTTTCTTTCAGAGCGTTGAACTTGGGGCGGCTATATGTTCTCAGTGAGGGATACTGATTTCAGCTCGGGGCAATTCTAAATTTACACTCTTGGGCAAGTGGAGTTCATGCATGCCACTTGAGGTTTTGCATAAATGGAATGTTAACTTGAGGAACTTGTGAGTTTTTAAAGAAATACTCTACATACTGCTCCAGGAGAGAGTGAGAGAATACCTGTTTCAATAATACCACTAAAAAGAAAGAACTATCATGGACCCACTTAGAGTCATAGCATAGCTGAAAATTTTAGCCCCTTTTTAAAAACGCTTCTTTTTAATAATATATAATTAAAAACTATTTATTCACAGACCTTATACACTCATGAACAAAACTTAAGGAAGCTTTACCTTTTAGCATGTATATATCAGGATTCAGAAAACAATAACTCTGAAAGATATTTGATAGTAACCTTTATTGAAGAAACACGAGATAACCAAGTGTGTATAAAATTGCCTCTGCCTCCTTCTAAAAAAATAGATGACTGGTGACATCAAAGACTTTCCACTTCCATGAGTTTTATCCATGAGTTCATTGATGAAATATTGGAAAATGGGAGGTATGGCTTATTAGTGTAGGGGTTGGATCTCCATATGGAGCTAGAATACACAGGGATGGTGTAGTAACACAGGATTAGAGTAAGAAAGAAAGTTGGTGTCCACATTATATCTCTCTATATATATATATATATTTATAAATGTATGTAATTCTACTGTCCTCAAAGCTTATGTCCATAGTTCTTCTAAAATACCCATTCAAAGAGTCTATCAACAGTATCACTATAAAAGGAAGTTCCAAAAATGCAATATAACAGTGGTATGGTAGATTAAACTGGCGAAACCACTGAGAGGGTTCACCACTGATGAGCCAGGCCCTCTCATTAATTTTTCCATTGCAGTAAGGGCAGTAGAAATTGTTTAATATCAAAAAGAATCTTACGCCTTTAAATAGTTTTGAATTTTGATTATATCTCTCTAGTTCCCATAAATGATTTCCAACATCCAAGGCCATCTCAAGCCATTGAAGATAGTAAATACCAACAAAATCTACCCCACTTGCACAAAATGTTACTTAGCACCTGCAGCTCCCAGAACACATTTTGGCTTGCATTAGATACACTAAAGGAAGAGGCCGCCATCAAACAGCTTGAGGAGCATTGACTCATAGAATTAGTGTAATCTTTGCACAAGGAGATGATAAACAACAACATAAATTATTACAAAAAAAGGCATAAGACACTGCAACTCTTTTTATTGATTGATTAAAGAAGCTTTCACGGGTAAGCCCTTCCTCAGCAAACTACGATCAAACAAACGGTCGTAAACTAAAACATGATGTTTTTTTTTTTTGCTTATCCCTAGTACACGTGGTACAGGCCATGATAATCATGGTGGGTAGAAGTAGGCGACTGCTTTTACTGTAAGTGCACCACATGTCTACACATGTGAAAAGCAGTTCAACTTTGCACTTACAAATGAGCCTGAGCCCCATTTGGTTACTTGCACTCGCTGGTGGGGTTGGAATTTTGCAAGAATCGGGGGCCATTGGAACTTTTTTTTTTTTAAACATAAAAAAAGTGTCCAATGCGGGAATCGAAGCCGGGTCGTAGCGGTCGGAAACCAACAGTTTAGACCATCCTTCCACCGACCCCCACATGATGTTTTAGTTTGCTGACGAAGAGCTTGCCCGATGGCTACTTTAATTAATTCATAAAAAGAGTTGGGGCATTTTATGCATTTTTTTTTGTAATTTGTTGAAATCCGCAAGTCTGTGTGTGATAATGAACATAAATGATTTTAAACTTCTCCCAACACAGTAGGGGATTGCTAGGCAATGAGAGATTGGGGCAATGTGCAGAGCTCCAAGGCCTGAAAGCTTGAGTTAGTTATATCTTGCAAGACACTCTCTCAGATATGTAGGTAATTAAATGATAAGAACTCTTAAAATTTGGTTAAAGGAATAAGCATAAAAAGACTAAGAGGAGCTTCTTTCAAAATTTTATTCTGCAAGCTTTCGGACTAGACGTCCTTCTACAGGCAAAGGATAGTTGTAAAAACTAACGCATATAAACGATCATTGAGCCATTATAAAGATGACAATATTTACATCCCTATATCTGTAAAAACTAACTTAATAAAAAAAAAAAAAAAACTTTATGACTAAGAATTTTGCATGTACAAAATTGGAGAAATTTAAAATTATAAAATTTCAAATATGACAAATAATTTAAAAGGTATAATCTAAAATTAACTATTAAATAAATACAGAGATTAAAACATATAGAAGTTAGAGATCAATAAAATTGGGCTAAATACCAAGATACACAAGACAGGGGGTCCCACCTTCTTATGTTTGAGTTGAAACAGAATATTATATGATTATTAGTAAAGAACCTGGTATATGTCTGGGATATCTATTTTTCTATTAATGCTATTGGTTTGATTGGATATGACTGATTCTAAATAAAGTCTATTGTACTTATTGTGTATATTACGGTATAAGATTTTTGGGTGATCTAAGTTAAACTGGTGACCTGTTTGTGCTGTATGTTGATAAATTAACGATTTAGGATCTTTGTTACGGATATTTCGTTTGTGTTCGGTTAGTCTGATATGTGTCATTCTGCCTGTCTCACCCACATATGTGGACGAGCAATCTTGGCATGAGACGACATATACTGCTCCTGTAGAATGTATGGGAAGGTTAGGACTATCAGATTTGGTGATTGGATGTCTTAATATGGTGGACAGACTAGGAGAACTGTTGTAATGTACTTTAATTCCAAAAGGACGGAGGACTCTGGATATTGAAATTGATGAGGCTGAATATGGAAGAAAACAGGTAGCTCTGTGTAAGGTGGTGGTCTTTGGAACAGATGGATCATAGAAATGCCTCTGAATATGTAGGTAATGTTGGTCACCTGGTGTGTCTCAAAGACATGGTCGTGGCCTCCCAGCACCAGGTCTATCTCCTCCACCTCCTGGGCCAGCCGGAGGTCGTTGGGTGTCCGCATGTGGGTCAGGGCTATGACATACTCACACCCTTCCTGCTCACACAGCACACTTTTATCACCACACTGAAATATAAGGCAATAACGCATCATCTATATACAGCTAATGAAAACATTAAGATGCAAATGTTTTGTTTACACATCAATCTAACTTCTACTGTCCTTACTGCGATGAAAATTGGTTTATCAGTGGTGAATCCTCCCAGCGGTTTCGCCAATTTTTTTAATCTACCAGACCGCTTCTTTAGAACTCAAATACTTCTAATACTGTATTGGATCATTCTGTTTATATATGCTACACTGAAGGGTGAAATCTCAAAAATGGTATTTAAGCAAACTATGGACATAAGCTTTTAGGACAGTCGAATTATATATAATTTTTTCATGACAGTAAGGGCAGTAGAAATTTGATAGATGTGTGAAAGGAACAATCGCATCTTAATGTTTTCATTTGCTGTACACTGAAATAACAAACTTGGATTGTATAGCAGCCATCTTCTCATAACAACTACTTTTGACAATTTCAAAGATTGTGATTCAATGCCTACATACATACATACATACATACATAGGTATATAGATGGATAGAATAGAGTGGAGATGGACCCTAGGGGGTAAAGATACCTCTTATATCAACAGCTCTGAAAAATAAACAAAATATAACGGTAGATAAATATTTATTTAACAGATTATTCTTATCACCGCTAAGAGAGAGAGAGAGATAGCAGAAAGGGTAGACTGTGCGAATGGCTCTAGTTTGGCCATTCTACAGTGATTACCGGCAGATGGCACTGATATTTTGGTTTGCATTAAATGCACTGAACGGACCTTTGGGAAAGGCCGCTGCTGATCATCAAAAAACCCCACCAGAGAGTGCAAACAGGGCTCTAGCACATTTGTAAGTGCAAAGGCAAACTGCTTTTCACATGTGTAAACATGAGGTGCACTTACAGTAAAGGCAGTCGCCTACTTCTACCCACCATGATTATCATAGCCTGTACCATGAGTACTGGAGTTAAGCAAAAAAAAAAAACAACTTGAGGAGCATGAACTCATGGAATTAGTGTATTGTGTAATAAGAAACAACAACAATGAATGACACTAACACTTGGTTAAAAGCTGATGGATACATGAAGACAAATTTTAGCAAAGTCATCCTAGCCAACAAGGAGGTACCACCTTTTTAGAAGGAACCAGCAGGAACATGTGGGAAGTTTTCCCACTTTACTCAAACCTGGTTGACTTCCATACACAACATACACATGTTCATTACAGGGAAGGGAAGAGGTTAGACTCAACTTGGCCCAGCATCATCCCCCTATATCAATTCACTAGGTAAAAAAATATTTTGTCACAACAGTGCGCATCTGACTATACAACTAAAATATATTCCTTTATTCTATTATTTTAATTATTCTTTTTCATTTTTATTACACACTATAATTAAAAATATACATGTATGTATACTGATGAAGACATGGAAAATTTTTTACCTGGCTAAGTGGAACAGACAGTGTCAACTAGGTCATACCAATTCACTTTAAATGACAACGCCCAGGTAGTTAGAAATTGCCAGGTACCTTAAGTCACTAAATCAATAGAGAAATTAATGACAACAACAACAGCCACCAGGAGACCAGGCTTCCACAACACAATGTCTCAATTCTCCTAGAAATAGCTCTCATTAAATAATGTCTTTGACTGTATTTTGATAAGATCCAATTTCAGCCCAAGTTATTTCCACAGGAGTCAGTTTTTCTTACTTCTGTACCTTCCAAGTCCTAGGAAATTTCAGTACAGTAGAACCTCCCTTTAGTGGACACCACGCTAGCAGACACCTCTCGACAAAGGACAGTTTTCATTTGCCAAAATTGCCATTTTTACCATTTAGCAACTCTTCGGTAAGAGGACACCTCTCCCTAAAGGACACTTTGGCTCTGCAATTATGTGTCCTTTACAGGGAGGTTCTACTGTACCAGTATAATCAGATTGTGAGCAAGAGAAATGTGACGTCATGTTAAACAAGGGTTAAGGGAGGTGGAAATCCCCAGTCTACTGTAATGTAATTGCCATCTGACAAGTGCCATAAATAATACTGGCCTTGAACAAACGATATCTGTGAACATTGAACCACAACTAGTCGACTTAACTGCCAAGATATCTTACCATTGAACTAGAAAAGATTAAAGGAGGCCATCTATACATCAATGTTTATTTTTGTGGTGAGTTTTGAAAACAGAATGTCTAGAGCAGTGATTCTCAACCAATGTGCCGCGGTAATTTTGTGTGCCGCGAAATTCTAAAAATGTGCCGCCGAATTTTAGTCATATGATTATGTTCACGTTTGTATTGGTTTTTCTTTTTTTCTTTTTCATTTTTTTACTTTTTAAAATAACAAAATTAGCAAATTGAATGTTAGAGATGTATATTACTTATATTTTGCATAGAAATATTGATACATAATTTGAATTTTCTTGCATTCAAGTTAGCAAAAGTGTGCCGCGAAATTCGAAAATTGTGCCGCCAAATTTTCAAATCTTTAAAATAATGCCGCAACAAAAAAAAGGTTGAGAATCACTGGTCTAGAGCCTCACTATAACAACCTCACATGGAACCAAGATCTTATGTTATTATACCCATGCTGCTATAACTACAGTTATTATGTTATTAGAATTAGGCTGTTATAACCCAGTTGCTGTTATAATGGGGTTCAACTGTATTTCTATTAGCTTTTTCTGGTTGATCTCAAGGACCATGCCATCATAATCTCCTCAGCGGCAATCTATGTTTTCTTTGTAGATCATGAAATGTGTAGCCTCACTGGAGACCCGCTGTTGATCTTCCACCAAACTCTACAGCGGTGGTAGAGACACCATGTACATATTTCATTGTATATATATTTGTATATATATCTAATTATTATTTTGAAAAAATAGTGCAAATGTGCTTTTTTGCATGTACAGTAGAACCTCAATGAGAGGACACCTCTCTACATAGGACAGTTTTCATTTGTAAAAATGACTATTTTTACTATTTTGCAACTCTCCGGCAAGAGGACACCTCTCCCTAAAGGACACTTTGGCTCTGCAATTGGGTGTCCTTTAGAGGGAAGTTATATTGTATTGACAAGATGTAAATATGTTGTATATATATATTAATTAATTGTTCCACAGAGTGTGTGTAAGCTCACAGGCAAATAGGCGCTAACCGAACCAAAAAAAAAAGTTCTTCTGTTCAATATTAGTTTCCCTTTTATATTTTGTTCTCTCTCTTGTAAATCAATAAATATAATGTTTAATTATTAATTATTGATCTCAGTTTCATTAAAAATATTCTAAGCAAAGTCAACAGAATAAAATTATGGTAATTGTCAATTGTCTATAATCCCTACAAAATTATTTTTTTTTTATGTAGCAAAAAAAAAAACTTATATCACAACAGAGGTCATACTGTTTGTCTTCTTTATTTAAATTTAAGGCTTTCTATATCAAGTACATATAATGTTATCAATAACAGAAAAGTGTAATGCTTTAATTTTTGTTAAAAATAAAATATTTATTCTGCTGCTATCTTAAGACGGTAGAATTGTAAAATATGTTAGCCAAGATTCCCCTTCTCAAATGGCTGCTTGCTGTATAATAATTTAATAGTAGAACTTGCTAGTCCACTGGGGGAGTTTATGGGAAGAAGGACTCTCAAACCTTCCAATAATAGCATTTCTATAGAGAGAGAAAGAGGGTACAAAATAGATATAATCTATTTAAAAACATAGCACAAAAAAAAACTTTCACCCTTGAGATTGAACTTGAGTATTGCCTTCTAAATTCACTCAAGGTCCAACAATATTTTGGTGTCATGGCCACCCCCCTCTGTGCTTCTATTTCTGATTATCTGGGGTGAAGGTGAGGCACCTCCCAGACTTAGCTTATTTTTAGGGTTCTCAATAGCAAGATTCTCTTCAACTTTCCCTTTGGCTGTGTTTATTGCCCCGTATTTCCTCGCATTCTGACACTTACCCCAAGTATACATGGAACAGACCAAGATAATTGTGGGATTGTGACCATTTCACTGACAGGGTACCACATGTCTACATGTGTCCCTTGTTCTTTTTCCATGGAACCAGTGCTACAGAGATTTGAAGGTCTAACCCTCTATGCTGTACCAGGCATATTGTATCTGATTGATGTATTGAGTGTTGGTAGAGACTTCAAACAATTGTCAGTTTATAACTCTCCATTGCGCTGGTGTGAAATCTAGTGTGCTCCCTCACACTCTAAATAATCCCTTGTATCAATAATAAACATTAACTTCTGATCTAAGAGAAGAAAACCAACTTTACCTGACTAATACAAAACAAGCTGCTTGCAATAAAGACCAATACATAAAGTTTAATAGATTCTGCAGGATGTATATTTTGAGGCGAAAGTATTGACTGTATATATTTCAAGCTACCATTTATAATTACTATATGCAAAATTTGACATCGAACTTTTAATTTTCATGATTCCCAATGTTCAATTGTATTAATTGTATATATAATTTAAAATATACACGCAATTATCCAAATTGTGGAT
Source organism: Cordylochernes scorpioides (assembly GCA_030710605.1). Taxonomy (NCBI): domain Eukaryota; kingdom Metazoa; phylum Arthropoda; class Arachnida; order Pseudoscorpiones; family Chernetidae; genus Cordylochernes; species Cordylochernes scorpioides. The sequence continues at coordinate 26,571,727 of CP092877.1, read as the reverse complement.
ATGGCGTGTCTCTCCCAACTGTTAAATAAATAAATAAGGCGAAAATATCAGGCTTCTTTTTAAAAGAAACTCATCCCCTGGAAGTCTGATGGTCTTACCTCAATAGTGATATTTTTTTATTGAATTGGGAACTCACAAGTGTTAAACAATGAATTTCTATCAGCAGAGAAGAAGAGAGAGACAAAATACCTGAACCAGATTCACAAAAAATCTTTAGAGCAGGCGAAGTGAAGATGTCATCTAAGTTTCAATCGGTTCTGTTTTTTTTTTTTTTTGCTTATCCCTAGTGCACGTGGTACAGGCCATGATAATCATGGTGGGTAGTTAGCGACTGCTTTTACTGTAAGTGCACCACATGTCTACACATGTGAAAAGCAGTTCGACTTTGCACTTACTAATGCCAGAGCCCCGTTTGGTTACTTGCACTCGCTGGTGGGGTTGGACCTTTGCAAGAATCGGGGGCCATTGGAGCATTTTTTTTTTCTTTAAACAGAAAAAAGTGTCCAATGCGGGAATCGAACCCGGGTCCTAGTGGTCGAAAACCAAACGGTTTAACCAGCCTTCCACCGACCCCCCAATTGGTTCTGTGAAGAGATATACTTTATTATCTCATCCTCAAGAATAAAATACCTGGTCAAAAACCTGTTCTCAGCTGAAATGTGATCAAGGAAATTCAATACATGTTGTTGAAGACCAGAACACAAAACTGTACTATTCCAATATCTAATTGTTATTGGAAGCAATCAAAGAACTTATATGCATTACCTCCCATAAACAAATGTACTAACAAATAGTTTGAACCATCCAAGATCATGCCATTAAGAAGAGAATAGAATAAAAGAAAGGTATCCCTGGAAGACTGATGTTTTCACCTTACAGTACAGAAAGAGTGATTCAATGAGGGTCCTACCTCCTCCTTCAACCTCCTGGCCAGCTTGCGACCCTCCTCCACAAAGTCTGTGTACACCACCTCCTCCCGGCTCAGGGTGGACAGGGTCGCCAGCCATTCCTCCTCCACCAGCCCCACCAGTCCAAGCTGTCACACCACAGGAACCTTTAGAACTATAGATAGGAGTCACAAATACAGAGCGGAGCCTTGTTAGAACGGTCTCTTTTATAACACCAACTTGCTTAGAACTTCACAATTCTAAGGCCTCAACATTTATAAGTCCCATTTGTGTGTTTTATAACATCATAATTCTAAGGAGGGGTCGGTGGAAGGCTGGTTAAACCGTTTTGTTTTCGACCACTACGACCCGGGTTCGATTCCCGCATTGGACAATTTTTTCTGTTTGAAAAAAAAAATGCTCTAATGGCCCCCGATTCTTGCAAAAGTCCAACCCCACCAGCGAGTGCAAAGTAACCAAACGGGGCTCTGGCACATTTTGTAAGTGCAAAGTCGAACTGCTTTTCACATGTGTAGACATGTGGTGTACTTATAGTAAAAGCAGTCGCTAACTACCCACCATGATTATCATGGCTGCTGTACCACGTGTAGACATGTGGTGTACTTACAGTAAAAGCAGTCACTAACTTTCCACCATGATTATCATGGCTACTGTACCATGTATAGACATGTGGTGTACTTACAGTAAAAGCAGTTGCTAACTACCCACCATGATTATCATGGCTGCTGTACCACGTGTAGACATGTGGTGTACTTATAGTAAAAGCAGTCGCTAACTACCCACCGTGATTATCATGGCTGCTGTACCATGTGTACTAGGGATAAGCAAAAAAATAATAATAATAATTCTAAGGTCCCAACTTGAAGTCCCAATTGTTTTAACCATGGTTATAATAAGGGAAAATGTGGGTCCCAAGTGATGTTATGGTGAGATTCAACTCCATCCAAATGGAGCCTTGTTATAAGAGCCTCTTTTATAACACTGACCTGATTATAACATCATACTTCTAAGTTTCTAACTTTCAAGTCTCAATCGTGGGTTTTTAACTATGGCTATAACAAGAGAAAAATGTTGGTCCCAAGTCATATTCAACACTAAATAAATTATGAAATTGTGCGTATCTTTCTCAGCATTGTTACCTTATCCAGACAAAAGTACTGAATCCATTCAGTATTCATTCAATATATATGTTTATAATGGTATAATGCTGTTACTCATACATCATATACCTCATATATCATAAACAGCATCGTTACCATCATCAGACAAAGTACTCAATGTTTTATATAAATATAAATGCTTTAGTAGATTCAGTACTTTTTTCTGATGATGGTAACACCACATTTACCGAAATGTCACACTATTTATTTATTTATAATACAATATAATGTGGCTACGATAAACGATGTTTAAAAAGTTTTACTGCAAATATTTCTTTTTACAGAATGAAAAATCGTAATTTTCATTATTTAAGGAGATATGACTATTCCTATCCTTAGGGATGAAGTATGAAAGTATGAATTGTGAAGAGTAATGATGAACAGAAAAATAAAAGTGTCCAGGGATGAGAACAATATCTCCCTGGATACTTTTATTTTTCCGTTCATCATTCATCTTCACAATTCATCCTTTCATACTTCATCCCTAAGGATAGGAATAGTCATATCTCCTTAAATAATGAAAATTACTATTTTTCGTTCTGTAAAAAGATACATTGTTAAACGTCATTCTATTTATTTATATATTTCTATTTGGGTTTGATCCTATTTACCTTGTTTTTCTAATCTATAACCCAAATTGAACGTAATCATTTACTTATTTGGATTTTGTCATGTTACCTTGTGATTGGGTAACCCAATTAATGAGTAATGTTTCAATAAAATAGCCCCAATGATAAAATCAAGGTAATAAGACCAAATCCAAATAAATAAATAGTGTGTGACGTTTCAGTAACAGCGTTGTTACCATCTTCAGACAAAAGTACTGAATGAGAAAATTTTACCACAGCATGTTTTTAAATAGTTCCTGTTATCACTAAATCAAGGAACTATTTAAAAACATGCTGTGGTAAAATTTTCTCATTCAGTACTTTTATCTGAAGATGGTAACAATGCTGTTACCGAAACGTCACACACTATTTATTTATTTGGATTTGGTCTTATTACCTTGTGTTTATAATCTATAATCCAAATTTTGCCTTATCAAGCCCCAATGATATCAAAGAGTGGAAGAATGTGTGAGACAAGATTGCTACTATGCAACACAGAGTTTGACACAATCTGGGGACTGAATAAGTGCCCCCTAGAACCCCAGGTTTGTGATCAAAAAGCTGAGAGAGATCACTGACTTAGTGCTGTGCCTCTATAGAGCTGTCAAGATAGGAGTTGACAAAGCAGGTGACACAGATCTGTCTATTGTTCCGAGAATAAGACTGGACACATATAGAGAGACACCTGCTGGCCCGCAGCCAGGGGACAAAGTGGCCTGACCAGACTGCACTTACATGGAGCTTGACACTTCAGTGTCATTCTCTATTTGACACTTTGCACTCAACTGTTTAGAACAGATATTTATCTTTGTAGGTTGTGTTGTATGTTGTTTCTTATCCCCTTGTGTAAAGATTACAAGAATTCCATGAGTTCATGATCTCATGGAATGGGGTATAGGGGTGCAGCTTTCGCTGATCATGGTACCATGACCCAGGCACACTTTGGTGAAAGTCTGACTTTGCCTGTAGTTTGAGACTGTTCCTAACATGGAAGCCTTTGCTGCTGACTCTAACATGAGCTCAGACGCAGCTCCTCCGTATCCCTGGAGTGGAACCAGTGCTGAGGTCCATCAACCAGGTCAGTTGAACTCAGGATTTTTAAAGAGGGTTGTAGGTTGTATGTTGGGGTAGGAGGTGAAAATTTTTTTTTTAATGCAACAAGCAAATAAATAAAACTTAAATGGTAACAATGATGTTAACAAAAGCAATACAAATGATTTTTAAATACAGTAAAACCTCCCTGTAAAGGACACCTAACTTTAGAGCCAAAGTGTCCTTTAGGGAGAAGTGTCCTCTTACTGGAGAGTTGCTATATTGCAAAAATGGTAATTTTGAAAATAAAAACTGTCCTTTGTAGAGAGGTGTTCACTAGCGGGGTGTCCACTAAGTGGGGGTTCTACTGTATATAGATAATTCCAACTATTGTATTAACCTTTTTTATTATTATAAGTTTTGCCATATCATATGATATGATTTCAATGTGAAGGCATAAAATGACAGAGGTGTTTGGAACAACAGACCTTCCTGCCACAGTGGGTGATGATGTGAGTGATGAGTCCCTCCGCCAGGGGCCGCTCCGTCTCCAGGTCCAGGACATTGCTCATCAGCCAGGGGAATTTGGTCTGTTTGGTGAACTCCAGCAGCTGGTCTACTCCAAAGTCTGCAACACAGGGGTTGGAGCTGGTTCACTACAATGGTTACAACACCGGGGTTGGAGCTGGTTCACAACAATGTATACAACAGTCACAACACAGGGGTTGGAGCAGGTTCACAACAATGTATACAACAGTCACAACATAGGGGTAGGAGCAGGTTCACAATAATGTATACAACACCGGGGTTGGAGCAGGTTCATAACAATGGCTACAACACAGGGGTTGAAGCTGGTTCACTACAATGGTTACAACACAGGGGTAGGAGCAGGTTCACAACAATGTCTACAACACAGGGGTTGAAGCTGGTTCACTACAATGGTTACAACACAGGGGTTGGAGCAGGTTCACAACAATATCTACAACACCGGTGTTGGAGCAGGTTCACAACAATGTATACAACAGTCACAACACAGAGGTAGGAGCAGGTTCACAACAATGTCTACAACACAGGGGTAGGAGCTGGTTCACAACAATGTATACAAAACTGGGGTTGGAGCAGGTTCACAACAATGTATACAACAGTCACAACACAGGGGTAGGAGCAGGTTCACAACAATGTCTACAACACAGGGGTAGGAGCTGGTTCACAACAATGTCTACAAAACTGGGGTTGGAGCAGGTTCACAACAATGTATACAACAGTCACAACACAGGGGTAGGAGCTGGTTCACAACAATATCTACAACACCGGGGTTGGAGCAGGTTCACAACAATGTCTACAACACTGGGATTGGAGCAGGTTCACAACAATGTCTACAGCACCGGGGTTGGAGCTGGTTCACAACAATGTCTACAAAACTGGGGTTGGAGCAGGTTCACAACAATGTCTACAAAACTGGGGTTGGAGCAGGTTCACAACAATGTCTACAGCACCGGGGTTGGAGCAGGTTCACAACAATGTCTACAAAACTGGGGTTGGAGCAGGTTCACAACAATGTCTACAAAATTGGGGTTGGAGCAGGTTCACAACAATGTCTACAAAACTGGGGTTGGAGCAGGTTCACAACAATGTCTACAAAATTGGGGTTGGAGCAGGTTCACAACAATGTCTACAGCACCGGGGTTGGAGCAGGTTCACAACAATGTCTACAAAACTGGGGTTGGAGCAGGTTCACAACAATGTCTACAAAACTGAGGTTGGAGCAGGTTCACAACAATGTCTACAACACTGGGATTGGAGCAGGTTCACAACAATGTCTACAAAACTGGGGTTGGAGCAGGTTCACAACAATGTCTACAGCACCGGGGTTGGAGCAGGTTCACAACAATGTCTACAACACAGGGGTTGGAGCAGGTTCACAACAATGTCCACAACACAGGGGTTGGAGCAGGTTCACAACAATGTCTACAACACAGGGGTTGGAGCAGGTTCACAACAATGTCTACAACACAGGGGTTGGAGCTGGTTCACAACAATGTCTACAACACAGGGGTTGGAGCAGGTTCACAACAATGGCTACAACACAGGGGTTGGAGCAGGTTCACAACAATGGCTACAACAGTCACAACACAGGGGTAGGAGCTGGTTCACAACAATGTCTACAAAACTGGGGTTGGAGCAGGTTCACAACAATGGCTACAACACAGGGGTTGGAGCAGGTTCACAACAATATCTACAACACAGGGGTTGGACTTTTATTTAATTATAAAGCAATAACACACCATCTATACATAAGACCATAAAGCACAAATGTGTTTATTTTACAAACAAAGCAAACTTCTACTGTCACAAGGTAATCTATAATCCAAATTGTGCCTTATCAAACTTCCACTGTCCTTACTGCCATGAGAAATAGAAGGAGGGCTTGGCTCATCAATGGTGAACCCTCCAGGCGTTTTTGCCAATTTAATCTACCAGACAGCTTTTTAGAGCTCTAATACTGCATTGAATGAGTCAGCTTATATATGTGACAATGAAGGACTGAATCTTAGCTAGGGTGTTTTAGAAAACTATTGACATAAGCTTTTAGGATAGTATATAGAATTTTATATAAATATTTGCATAAAGCAATGCCCTTAATTTTTTTTTTTTTTAAGCTGATAACAAATAAATATTAAAGTGGAATGAATCTGTGAGTTAACCAAGATGACACCTTGTTATCTTGATTCTACTTTGATGGGTGAAATTTGAAAACCAAGAGACATCTATCACCAGACAGACCTACCAAAGTCATGGTTGCCGAAGACAGCGCAGTCGACTCCAAAGGCATTGAGAACAGGCACCATCTGCTCTCCCTTGGTGAAGGTGCTCACTACAAAATCACAACAGGTATTTTTCAACAATTAAATATTCGCGATCAATTCTTTATGATGGCAGTTAGTGTAGGAGTGGAATAAACTGGCCCCTACCCAGGATTGAATCCTGCATTGAGCACTTTTCTGAAGAAAAAATTACTTTAATGGCCCTTGATACTGCAAAAGTACAACCACATCAGTGAGTGCAAGTAAGCTCATCGGGCTTTAGGACACTTGTAGGTCAAACTGCTGTCTAGATGTGTAGACATGTGGGGCATTTTCAGTAAGAGCAATTTATTGCAACCCACCATGTATACCAAGGCGTACTTTGGATAGATACCATCAATCTTTATGATGAATGAGCATTCCAACTCCGCCTTTGCCGGTCCCAAGCCCGGATGAAAAAGGAGGAGGGGGAGCAGTAACAAGCTCGCTAAAAAACCTGGGCTCAGCTGGCCCGGCTGATAGTACCCTGTAAGGGCTCCTAATCCAGGGATACAGGATGAGCAGCGTTTGTACTCCATGTTAGGAGCAGCTGCACATGGCGTCTGTTCCTCATGTCAGAGGCTGCCATTTCTTTTGGAGCTAAGTCGGCCTGCCACTGAGTAGTGCTCCCAGTCTTGATGACAAAGCCAGACGCATTCTACTTCACCCAATCATGATGGTTGTCATGCTTTACAAGCTTGATACCTTGATATGATTAAGTGAAGATAAGAAAGAAGAAGAAGAAGATGAGCATTCCACCTGAATGTAGAAACTATCCCCAGTATTTAAGATGAAATCTTGTTAGAGGTATTAAAGCAAACAATGGTTTAATCTAATAAGACCAAATAAATAGGGTGTGACGTTTCAGTAATAATCCTGTTACCGAATATACTGCACTGGCAATGGGCAAACACACTGCATGCTGATGAATTTCTTTATTTCTTTCAAAACTGGATACATTTATGATAAGGCACAATTTGGATTATAGATTATAAACACAAGGTAATAAGACCAAATCTAAATAAATAAATAATGTGTGACATTTCAGTAACAGCGTTGTTACCATCTTAAGACAAAAGTACTAAATGAGAAATTTTACCACAGCATGTTTTAAATAGTTACTGTTATCAAGGGTGTAAACAAGATAGCAGATAAGAAGAAGATAGTTTTCTGAGAAAAAAAAAACACAGAATATTATTCTTAGATAAAAGAAAATAAGACCTAATCCAAATAATTTATTAGTGTGTGACGTTTCGGCAACAACATTGTCACCATCATCAGACAAAAGAATAAAAGTTTTTATTCTTTTGTCTGATGATGGTGACAATGTTGTTGCCGAAACGTCACACACTAATAAATTATTTGGATTAGGTCTTATTTTCTTTTATTATAATCTATAATCCAAATTGTGCTTTATCATTATTCTTAGAATTAAAAGTGGAAAAAAAAAAACACTTTTTAAATTTTATTTTAGATATAATTAAAAGCATATCTATAAATATCATTTATATTTCCTCTTTCATCCATTCTGTTAATTGTAGCACATTTCTTTTGAATGAAAAAGGCTTCATTAAATTGTCTCTTAAAATAATTTTTCTCATAACCTAGTATCTTTATTTCTCTTAGGTTAAAATTATTATGCCCTATTATTTTTCTATCTAAAAAAAAAAAAGTGGGTTTTTTCCATTTTAATTCTAAGAATAATATTCTGTGTTTTTTTCTCAGAAAACTATCTTCTTCTTATCTGCTATCTTGTTTACACACTTGATAACAGTAACTATTTAAAACATGCTGTGGTAAAATTTCTCATTCAATACTTTTGTCTGAAGATGGTAACAACGCTGTTACCGAAACATCACACACTATTTATTTATTTGGATTTGGTCTTATTACCTTGTGGATAAATTCAATATTCTAGGTTTTTGGGTCATCAGAAGAATTCAGACTGCTGTGTCCTAAACTAATGAAAGTATATTGTACTACCCTGAAATAGGTGGACATTTGCTCAAGTCTAAACTCCAGAGAGAACCTACTGATGGAGGGGGCGAAGATGTCCCCAGAAAAGAGCACCAGCGGGTGGAGGTGGGAGAAGGACTTGAGGGCCGAGCAGAACCTAGCTGCCCCTCCCACAGGCTCCCGGGCCTGTGGCTCCACGTTGTAGACATCGTTGAAGTGGAGGATGGTGATGGAGTCCGACACCTGGTTGATCTTCATCCTGCAGCACCACCTACCTCGGATCTTGGCTTCTCAGACAATGGGCATAGTGGTAAACACTCTGCACTGGCAATGGGTAAACACTGCACTGGCAATGGGCAAACATTGCACTGGCAATGGGCAAACACTGCACTGGAAATGGGCAAACACTCTGCACTGGCAATGGGTAAACACTGCACTGGCAATGGGCAAACACTCTGCACTGGCAATGGGCAAACACTGCACTGGAAATGGGCAAACACTCTGCACTGGCAATGGGCAAACACTGCACTGGCAATGGGCAAACACTATAAATACTGAGCAAAGTTTGTTGAGGCACTTTCCATGATCTGAATGCATGTGAGTAGCACCATCCTCTCGCAATATATTTGTGCATCACCAGTTGAACACTACCCTTGTGGCAGATTGGGCATCTTGTAGGATATTAGCTGTACTGATGAAAATTTTGTTATAATACAAGGTGGTATCAATAAATAAGGTGAATTATAATTTATTTTAAAAAATAAGAACGATATAAAAAATTAGGACTTGATTTATTCAAAATAATCACCTCGGCTTTCTATACATCGTCTCCATCGTTCTGGCAACTTGTAAATACCCTCTTTATAAGCATTCTTAGGAAGCGTGTGAAAAAAATCTTGCACCACTTTCTGGACATCTTCATCCGAGTCAAATCGCTTTCCCTTTAACTCCTTCTTTAGTAGTCCAAAAAGGAAATAGTCAGAGGGGGCTAGGTCTGGACTATATGCAGGATGTTCTAAAACTTCAAAACCTAATTTAATGATTGTAGATACAGTTTTACATGATGTATGCGGCCTTGCATTATCATGAAGGAAGATAACACCTTTACTAAGCCTCCCTCTTCTTTTGTTTCTTATACCGGGCTTTAGCTTATTTACAAGAATGTCACAATAAAGGTCGCTGTTCATACGTTGCCTTGAGGATAAAAAATCAAGACAGATTGCTCCATCAACATCCCAAAAAATTGTTAACAAAACTTTACCGGCCGAACGTTGAGACCTGAGGAACATGTAATTCGTCCATTTTTGAACTCGTTAACCCATTTATAAATGTTTTTTGAGACAAACAAGACTCACCAAAGATATTTTTCATTCTTTGGCATATTTGAGATGTTTGAATACCTACTGCATTCAAGAAACGAATAACTGCACGTTGTTCAAGCCTGGTGCAATCCTTCAAGGGAGCTTAAATTTTAGTTTATTTATAAGTCTCGCGCCGCGCGTGTGAAAAAAGAACAGAACACCTTAAATAGTCTCTCGATGTTATATTTTAATATTCTGTGGTTTAAATTATTTTTGCTTTTTTAATTTTTAAGAAATAAGATAATTCACCTTATTTATTGATCCCCCTTTGTAGTTACCAATAGCTCTCTGGGGTTATGGTGATAGC
>CP092877.1:26535999-26561452 GCA_030710605.1 Cordylochernes scorpioides | reverse complement strand
AATTATTACTTGCTGATGCTGATTATATTTTGGAAACATGAGAAATACAATAGAATCAATTTTAATCGCAAATTTCTTTAATTGTGCTAATGGACATAATTAAGGGAGAAAGTAATGCCTGACTTAAGGCGAGTAGAATAAAGAAAACAAAGGACTTATTTACATATCTACAGAAAAATTTGAGCCGGCCAACGAGAAAGACATAATATGGTTTTACGGGCTACTAACCAAAGTGTATGAATTTTGAGCCCATTCCCCAACGGGAAACAACAACAATAGATTTATATAGTGAAAGCCGCGACATCTTGCGGTGGAATTAAACAGAGTAATTTGTTCTTGAAATTATAATTTTGGAATAAAATAATTTTTCTATAATATATATGCATACATATATGATTAAAGAATTTTCAAATATATATTACACTAGGGAAAATAAAGTTAGTAACTGGCATGGTAAAGGAATATATTTGTTTCTAAGGAATCGGAGCTCTGCTGGCAATTCAATTTTCCTGTTGATGCTTTTGTACACAAGAGACTGCATCAACAGGAAAATGGGGTTACCAGCAGTGTCGATCCATTCGTAGCAAATAGAATCCCATTATCAAAATAACCCGCAATTCCAGTTTATCACATGGTCGAAGGTTATATAACGATTTTCACTGCAATTTAAATCGATAAGTTTATTGAATATTTCTCTATTTGCACATTGACGATTTTAAACAAACAAAGACAAAGTTAATGCAACTCCAGCACATATCCTGGACTGTATTGGAGCTAAGAAGGAAGACCTATACAAGAACTCCAGAACTATAGTAAAAAAAATTATTGCTTTAAACCTTCATGACTTGGTGTAATCTTACCCATGGGATAATTTAAAAATTCATGGCCTGTGCAATGGTTGCATAGGATACAAATGAAAAAGACTCGAGAACATGACTGGCTAACTCTAAGAATTCCAGGTTTTGTTCATCCATCTTTTACTCCCCGGCGTGATCAATCAGGAACAAGAGTCCGTGTACGTAATGACAGTGGAGTGTGTGTGCCAGATAGACAGTAATTACATATCATTATATCATCGGGTGTTTTTATAATGATTTCTCCTATTACTAGTTCACAAATCACTTACTTACATGCCGTGGGTTAATAATTACTTAGTAACATGTGGCTTAATTGATAAGTCAAACTTTCGCCCCCAGCTGTGTGCGGAAAGTTGTTTGTTTATAACAGCCCCTTCATGAATACAATTCGAATTTATATTGAAATAGAGATTACGTAGATTCAAGATGTAGTTTTATAGACATTAACGAAAGGAATTATATTTTGTCTTAATAATTATTATAAATCTTTATAAATATTTTTTAATATAAAATAAAATGAAGAAGGCATCTCCTGACCACGAGCACATGTGCTTTTTAGATGGCATAGCGCCATCTAGTGGAGCAAAAATAAACTAAACGTTTATTTAGCTTGCTCCGTGATATTTGGCCAACCCAATTTCTTGATAAATCAAGAAAAGCCATCCACGAACGCGTTTCGCGCTGTTGGCGCTCGTCAGCGTGGAGAAGGCTGTAACCAAAAGCACATGTGCTCGTGGTCAGGATATGCCTTCTTTATTTTTAATATCAACACTTGACCCACTTATCTTTTATTTTTTCTATTGTTTTTCATAAAATAAAATGTATATTGTTATGTATGATTGTATTTGTTCTACATAAGCTTTCACAATATTCTATCTATTCCGATGAAACTTTGACACCATATAGAGTTGTCCTGGAAAGAATCATTGCAACAACAACATCAACAAAAAGCTTTATTAAGACCTTTCAGCCTTATACAAATTCTCCGAGCATAAATGTAGGGGTCATGCAGGAATAACAGTAATAATACCAGTAATAAATATTGTTATTATTATAATTTTTGAAGCTAATCACATATAGTGGTAATATGAAATTTATATAAAGGAAAACTTAATTAAGACAATCAAGTTAATAAATAGATAAGTCTGGGTAAATTGGAGGAAAATAAATTTCTTATACCTGGATTTACCCAGGAGTCTCTGCAAGTGAATCATTGTAATAGCTTGGACCTCGATAGTTGATTTGCATATTCTGGTATAGGAAGAGATATTGTTGTTGTCGTGTACAAGGAAGAGCCTCAGATGTCTCCATACATCTCTATCACAGCAGTTGCAATGTTCTCTATCTTGGGTGTGTAAAACTGCTGTTCTGGGTCCACGTCAATTTTCTGCAAGGCTGCGGCCATTGCTGGGGATATGAAAAGGAAAAGATGATAGTAATAATACCATATACTATCATTCTACTATTAATAATGATTATAATAAGCCTCGAGAGAGAAGGACATGTATTATTCGTCCAGTAATTGCTATAAAGAAGGAGTCATCCTTTGCTAATGTTACATGTGAGCCCTGTTTATATAATTGTTTTATCAATAGATCATCTTCTATCTTGAATGATTTGACTTTGCTTCGACACACGTTTAATGCATTAAATAAGTATAGATAGTTCTCTCAAAAGACATTTTCTTTCATTGATCACAAATTCTATAAGAGTAAATATAGAAATTAAGATGAGTCTATTTGAATTGAATCTGAAATTTTGTTAGCTTGCATTGTCATCGGGTTTGAGCAAGTGTAATTCTAGGTGTTCTGAATTATATTAAAGATTAATCATAAGATTTGTGGATATAACAGACAGAACGACAGAGAGACATGGAAGCGAGTTAAAGCTTTTTAAAAGGAAGATTACTATAAAACATTCAATATTTGTTATTTTCTTCCTCGCCACGACTGTATATAGTTACATATTTACTTATTGATAATTTCTACCAATGTTTATATATACTTTTTTATTTCTAGAAGTCTGAAATGCGCGTCTATATAATACGATATTTTATAATAAAATACACTACTAGACAAAATGAAATTTTTACCTTCTAGCATATATATCGGGATTCAGACAAAAACTCTGAAAATGTGCCAATATTCGTGTCATCTCCCATACGTATTCCTGTAAAGAGAAGTATAGGATCATCACCAAATACAGTTACGATCACGTCGTGTATGTCTAGAATACGGTGACCCACATTGACAACTCCAACAAGACACTTGTCACATCTCAATGGGCACCACCTAACGACTACAAGGGTCCTGTACAATTCAGGTTGGTATAAGTTTCACATAAGCTTTCTGTTACATATGCTCTCTTTTATATATACTCTCTGTTACATACGCTCTCTGTTACATATGCTCTCTACTACATATTCCCTGTTACATATGCTCTCTGTTACTCATTCTCTGTTACATATGCTATCCTTTACATTTGCTATCTTTTACCTATGCTCTCTGTTGCATATGCTCTCTGTTACTCATTCTCTGTTACATATGCTATCCTTTACATTTGCTATCTTTTACCTATGCTCTCTGTTGCATATGGTCCCTGTTACTCATTCTCTTTGTTACAAATGATCTCCTATACATTTGCTATCTTTCACCTATACTCTCTGTTGCATATGCTCTCTGTTACATATACACCTATCCCCCGATTTAGACGGTAGATACGTTCCTGAGAAAAACGTGTAAATCGAAAATTAATTTTTTTTTTAATTAGAAATACAGACACAGTGGAACGCTTCACGATTTTGCGTGTCATTCTTGCGCAGGGGCCATGCTAATCTTTTCTGTATCGTTCCAATTTTAGTATATGTACCGCCGAACAAACGTGTACAGACACAGTGTGCGTGTGCAGCAAGTCAGCACATAAGCTCCGGATTCCTCGTGAGATGTGTACACAGCGCATGTGTTCAATCACAGTAGCATTTAGTATAGTGCGAAAAAAAACAAAACAAAAAAACTCATTTGGAAAACCGTGTAAAAGCGAAAACGTGTAAAACAAGTACCGTGTAAATCGGGGGATAGGTGTACTCTCTTACAGGTGTACTCTTACATATCCTTTCTGTTACATATAGTCTCTATTCATATACTCTCTGTTGCATATGCCCTCTGTTGCATATACTATCCGTTACTCATTCTCTCTGCATATGTAAATATGCGCTCCTTTACATATTATTTAGGTTACATATGCTCTCTGTTACTCATTCTCTCTGTTACATATGCTCTCTATTCATATACTCTCTGTTGCATATACTCTCCGTTACTCATTCTCTCTGCATATGTAAATATGCTCTACTTTACATATTATTTAGGTTACATATGCCCTCTGTTACATATGCTCTCTGTTACATATGCTCTCTATTGATATACTCTCTGTTGCATATACTCTCCGTTACTCATTCTCTCTGCATATGTAAATATGCTCTCCTTTACATATTATTTAGGTTACATATGCCCTCTGTTACATATGCTCTCTATTGATATACTCTCTATTGATATACTCTCTGTTGCATATACTCTCCGTTACTCATTCTCTCTGCATATGTAAATATGCTCTCCTTTACATATTATTTAGGTTACATATGCTCTCTGTTAATCATTCTCCCTGTTACATATTCTATTCTTTGCATATGCTCTCTGTTACATATGCTATCTGTCACATATACTTTCTGTTACTCATTCTCTCTGTTATATATATGTTCTCCTTTACATTTGCTATCTTTTACATATGCCCTCTTTTACATATGCTCATTGTTATACATTCTCTCTGTTAAGTATATTCTCTGTTATATATGCTCTCTCTGTAGTATTTACCCTGTTACATATAACACCTTCTCTGCTGATCATGCCTCAGCGCGTTATGTGAGAAGCCAATCACACGTGAAGAACTAAGTCTGGGCATTTATTGTCCTCGTTTAATTGTCATTATATGTTAGATGAACCTCCTGGTGTATTGGTGTGAAGTGAAGATTTTAAACTAGCAAAATTACACTGGTACTTGATATTTTAACTTGTACGTAGTTTTAAACAATATTCCTTTTACTCCTTGTCAAAAAGCCTGCCATAAAAATAGTCGTCATTTGAGAAAATATTTTGAAAAAAGTGTGTGTGTGAATAGATATATTAAAAGTTATTTAAAAACTATCAACATTCGTTGTTTTAAAATAATCTCCGATCAATATCAAATATACAGTGGTACCTCGACATACGAGCGCCCCAACATACGAGTTTTTTCGAGATACGAGCCGACGAGCAAGTGATTTTTTGCTTTGAGTTACGAGCGAAATTCGAGATACGAGTTCGGTTCGGTAGTGTTGAAGATATTAATCAGTGATTTTAAATGAGAATTTTGTATGGGGAAATTTGCTTCGAGATACGAGTAATTCAAGATACGAGCAAGGTTGCGGAACGAATTAAACTCGTATGTTGAGGTACCACTGTATATGCAATCGAAATATCCTTTGTTCTATTTTTATCAGAAATACTCAAAAATAATAATATTTCAAATTAAATTACATTTTAGTCATGATTCAGTTAGCTTAATAAGAAATTAAATTATCAGAAGAATCTATATTTTAAAAATCTTTAAATGGAATTAATAACCAAAAGAGGGAAAGAGTTGTAGCGCTCATCACATATTGAATAATAATATGTGAAAAATAATAGCTTTATAATCCGTTTTTGCATGCCTATTAATTATAAAGGACTGCGGCGTGTGATTATAAAACAATACTTAAAGTTTCACCGCATAAGTTTCTTTTCTGTGAAAAATCAATATTTATTTCAAAGAGAAATATCCACTATTTCTAACTTTTTTTTTTTTTGGATGAAGTATGAAAGGGTGAAAATATAAAGAGTAATGGCGAACGGAAAAATAAAAGTGTCCAGGGGCGGGAATCGAACCCACAAACGGTTTCGGACAACTGTAGTTCTAGATAGGCTCGTTGTGAGAACAGGCTATCATTTTATATATGCCTTGTCATTGTGAGTAAGCAAGCGGGTAAAAATTATATGGTCTCAAATTTATATATAACTTTTGAAGAAGAGGTTATTATATGACTAGAAATATATAATATATATTTCATTATATATATTGAAATGATAGCAAATGGAATTAGTGAAATATAATAAACTTGCTCTAATGGGTTTATTCATATTGACTTTACACCCTTTAAGTGTAGCGTTATAAATATGATAGAAATATACATAACCATTTAATATGTAATCATTTAGCTTCATTTGATAAGAAAATTCGAAACTATTATAGATGCGTATGATTACACTGATAGACAAAACTTAAGGAAGTTGTACCTTATAGCATATATATATCGGGATTCAGAAAATATCTCTCAGAGTTATTTTCTGAATCCCGATATATATATGCTATAAGGTACAACTTCCTTAAGTTTTGTCTATCAGTGTTATTTTAAAAATTAAACAATTCTACTGCCCAAACTTTCCATCGCAGTAAGGGCAGTAGAAATTGTTTAATTTTCTAATGAATCATACGCATCTATAAGAGTTTCCAATCTTCATATTTAGTTTCAACAAGGTAAATTTTAGTATATATGCTTTAAGATTGGCACTGTAGTTCTAGACCCGTTCATCGAATGGGCCCTTTTCTAGTACATAGGTTCCCATACTTTTTCTCCTTTCCCAGTTATAATTTTTTCGCACTTTTGCTTCACTTCCATCAATAATTGACAATATGACCCAGAATAAGTATATTGCTACGGCGTTTTATGGTTTCCACAAGTCCATATCTCAGTAGAAGGCCAAGTGACACTCACTCCTCACCTTCTTACTGCTACTCTTTTTGTGCTGTTTTTCTTGCTTCCCTCTTTCTCTTTCTTGTTTTATTTTCTTTTTTTTTTCTTCTGTCTATATCGTTATTTCCTTTGTTTCACTGCTTTGTTCTTATGCATACCTCTGGTGAATCTTGTATAGGGTCAGTGACCCTAAATAAAGGCTTTTTGTTTGTTTTGTTTTTTTGTTTTTCGCACTTGAGCCGTTCGATGTAAATATAAATTGGCGAATTAATGCATAAGAAATATGTATTAAATAATGATATACATAAATAGTGAAACATAACTGTTTCTTCCGGTAAATTATTGAAGCATCCATCTTGAAA
Organism: Cordylochernes scorpioides; assembly: GCA_030710605.1. NCBI lineage: Eukaryota > Metazoa > Arthropoda > Arachnida > Pseudoscorpiones > Chernetidae > Cordylochernes > Cordylochernes scorpioides. Next base: position 26,554,412 of record CP092877.1, on the reverse strand, counting down.
ATAGTTATTGCGCTATCTAGATTTAATAAATCGTAGCCCATATGTGGGAATAGCATGCTCGAGTAACATTATGCACAGTTCATAGAATACTCTTTAGAAAACTCGAAATATATACTCAGTTATTCTATATACAGATACGAGCGTCATTCTTCATCTCTTAATCATCAGTCAGTTTTCGTCTCTGTCACCGTTTGCTTTTTTTTTTGGAATGGCGCCCTCCTATTGGTTGGCTACGATCACGCCACCTTTGCCCCCCCCCCCCCCCACACGCCTTTTCGTTTATGTAATTATTGTGTTGGAGCGGGTCGCTCCTTAAATAAATGCATATATTAGTTAATAACTAAATGGAATCCTCTCTTTCTTTTTCCCAGTAAGAGACACTTACGGAAGCCAACAGTACATAGACAGATAAAGCACATAGGCTATAGTTATTAACTAATATATGCATTTATTTAAGGCGCCAATTTATAATTGTAACAAATAGTATTTGAATAAAAACATTCAATCGGGTAAAACACGGGCGTTGCCCGGGTCATTCGGCTAGTGTAATATAAAAGAGAGAGATTTCTTTACATTAGTAAGAATTATATTGCAATGTTTATAAGACCATCAGAATGTGTGTATTCAAAATTATTTATTTTGAACTACAAAAAGAAAACCTTCAAGTAAATTAATGTGAAGGGTGAGCCTGACTCATCTTTGAGAGTTTGTTGGGTTAAAAACTTTCGTAAAAAAAAATAATAAAAAAGTCGGAAATCGACACGGTTAGTTATTTGCAATCGTTTCATCTTTTTAGACAGTGAATTCATTTTAGCGGTAAACCCACTCTCAGATAAATAAGAAAATGGAAATACAATTAAATATTTCTTCATTCTTCCTTTAACAAAGAGTACAATTCTGATTTCTGAAGCCAAAATTCTTGGTATCAGCAATTTTGAGGTTAGTTTTTCGTTTTCTATGTCTCTGTACATGTGAGAAAAGATCTAGAACCAAATTTGGTATATTCCTTTTTAGAATATCCTTGAATCGCCCTTTGAAATCATCAAGAAGAACCCCCAAATCTTGTCAATATGTTAATACTAGCCGAATGACCCGGGCAACGCCCGTGTTTTACCCGATTGAATGTTTTGATTCAAATACTATTTGTTATAATTATAAATTGGCGCCTTAAATAAATGCATATGTTAGTTAATAACTATAGCCTATGTGCTTTATCTGTCTATGTACTGTTGGCTTCCGTAGGCGTCTCTTACTGGGAAAAGGAAAGAGAGGATTCCATTTAGTTATTAACTAATATATGCATTTATTTAAGGAGCGACCCGCTACAACACAATAGTTACAAAAACGAAAAAGCGAGTGGGGGGGGGGGGGGGTAAAGGTGGCGTGATCGTAGCCAACCAATAGGATTGCGCCATTCAAAAAAAAAAAAAAAGCAAACGGTGACAAAGATGAAAAATGAAGAATTAAGAACGCATGACGCTCGTAACTGTATATAGAAAGAGCCACCAACAGGCCACTAGACTGCCTGGATGTCCTCAAATGCCAAAACTTCTGAACTCACTAGCGCTTCCCTAGAATACTTTAGCTTCCACTTTGAAATCACTGGTCTATAGTGGCATATATGTGTCCAATAACATCAGTGAGAACCCTCAAAACTTTAACCCTGTGACAATGTAATTTTCAGAGCTATGTTATTATATAAATGGAACTAGACGAATGACCCGGGCAACGCCCGGGTTTTACCCGATTAAAGATTTTTATTCAAATAATATTCGTTACTGTTGGTTTGAGATTGAATCAAGGAATAAAAGGATTATTTATTAAACAAAGTAACTTAAAACAAGATGTTAAAGTAGCAACATTTTAAAGGCAAGTATATGGGGAGGCGACAGACAAAGACTATATATCTTGACGTCGACCGCAGCGCCGCCGCGGCCGTTGATTGGTCGATCCTCCAATGCTCCATGCAGAGGTCCGTGGATCGCTATTCCAACACTCCCTCTCGATCCAAAATGTTCAGTAGACCTCTTAAGTAGTGGAATTGGTTTCGTGGAAGAGGTTTAGTCATTATATCAGCTAGCTGTTCTGAGCTGCAAACATGATTCACTTTAAGTTCACCTTCTTCATGTTTGGATCTAATGAAGTGGTAGCGAACATCAAGTTGGTCTTGTCCAGTGAAGAGAATTCCCATGTGTGGAGTGCCTTTCAGATAACGGAAAATATTCTTCACTGTTGTACAATGTGCAGGTCCTGGATATTCTAGGAATTTACTCACTTGTGAAACTGCATAATAGATATCTGGACGTGAAACACATGATGCAAACATAAGGGATCCAACAGCTTCTCGAAAAGGGAATTTAGGCATCTTTTCCTTTTGTTCTGGAGTAGGACAGTCCTGCTTTGTTAAGATGACAGAAGGATCCATTGGCACCGAAGCAGGAATACAGTCAGCCATATTAAATTTACTCAAAATTTTGTCAATATATGATGACTGGTGAATGAAAATACTTGCCCTATCTTCTCACTGCTCTATTTGTAGCCCAACAAAAAAGTTAACACTTCCAGATGTAATTTCAAATGCGTGTTCTAACTCATCCATTATAATAGCTATTGCCTCTTTATCTTTAGATAGAATAATTCCATCATCAACATAGAGAGCTAAGATAACATTTGAATCATTGTGTGTTCCAATGAAAATGCACGGGTCGGCGTCTGATGTTTTGAAATTATGGCTATTCAAAAAATTGGTAAATTTCTTATTCCAATTTCTAGAAGATTGTTTAAGACCATACAGACTTTTATGTAATCTATAGCAGCTATTATCATCTCTCTTGTAGCCTTCTGGTTGTTCAAGATAAACAAGTTCCTCTAATTCGCCATTGAGAAAAGCTGTCTTTACATCGAATTGCTTAAGAAACATCCTTTCAGAAGCAGCGTGTGACAAAAGAATGCGTAACGAATCATACCTGACTACTGGGCTAAACGTATCGAAATAGTCAACATTTTTGATTTGAGAATAGCCTTTTGCAATTAATCTGGCTTTGAACCGTTGAATTGTACCATCGGACTCCGTTTAATTTTATAAACCCATTTACAACCGATAGGTTTATGACCATCTGCCAAACGTTCTAAAGTCCATGTTTTATTTTTATTTAATGCATCAATCTCTTCATCCATGGCTAATTTCCATCTTTCTGAATCTGAACTTGTTATTGCATCTATATAGTTACTGGGTTCATCAGCGAGCGCAAAGTTACATTGGCTATTCGAAACTTTAGAGCGTGTTATCATTGGATGCGAACTGATATCGGATACTGGCGGCATTTCCTGCACTGGAATGTGTGTTGCAACTGGTGATTCATCCGGAGCGCTGTTAATCTGAAATATTATTTCTTTCGGTTTGGTAGATTCTCTATCTGAATGTGGAGTAGTTTTCTCATCGAATGTGACATCTTTAGAAATTCTTATTTTTCTAGTTTTCCAATCCCATAATCTAAAATCTTTGCTTGTATTCTCATAACCTAAAAACATAAGTTTTATCGATTTATTATCCCACTTTTTACGGTTTTCTTTGGGAATATGCATATAAGCATTACAGCCAAATATTTTATAGTTAGCTACATTAGGCTTTGTGCCAAAGAAAAGTTCATAAGGTGTCGTTCCAGGGGTTTGCTTAGTCGCACTTCTATTTAGAATATTAGTTGCTGTGTTACAGGCCTCAGCCCAAAAAAAATCCTGGAAGATTTCGTGAATTTAGCATGGACCTGGCTGCTTCCACAATCGTACGATTGTCTCTTTCTATACGTCCTATCTGTTCGTGCACATAAGGTACAGTGAACTCGTGAATTATCCCAAATCTTTTACATAAATATGCAAAATTATCGCTTTTGAATTCTAGCGCATTATCAGTCCTAAGAACTTTTATCTTATTTCCAGTTTGAGTATAGATTAGAGTAGCATATTCTTTGAATATATCTAGCACATCTGATTTGTTTTTAATAAAATAAATATGGCGATAACCACTAAAGTAATCTTTAAATAAGCAGAAATACAGATATTTACTTAATGATTGAGTCTGCATTGGGCCACAAATATCAGCATAAATAAACTCACCTAGCTGGTAGTTTTTGCCATCTGAGGGATAGCACGACTTTCTATGGGCTTTTCCAAGTTGGCATCCTTCACAGAAGAAAAATTCTCCCTCTAAATCTTGAGGCTGCAGACCATCCACCAATCCTTTGGTCGCCATCTCTCGAAGTGTAGCAACTGGAAGATGCGCAAGTCTCTCGTGCCACAACTGAAGCTTGTTCTCGCTGGTGATGTAACCTTGTGATGATGACGTAACCTTAAAGAGCATCCTGTAGAGGTCGTCATGACGCACTCCTACGGCTTTTAGGTCATTATCCATGAAGATCTGTAGCTTGTCATGTTTGATAATGACGTTGAATCCTCTTCTTGTGGAAGTAGAAAGGCTATACAAATTTTTCTTTAGTTGCGGCTAGTAGAGCACATTTCTTATGTACGTATTGTACCATCCACCGTCGACGTAGGCTTGAATCTCGATGTCTCCCATGCCTTCTGCAAGTAGTGTCGAGTTGTCTCCCAAGTAGATTGGATGATCACTGGTGAACGGCGTGTAGGTCTTGAACCACTCTCGTCGAAATGTCATGCTGCAGCTTGCACCGCTGTCAGCATACCAAATATCATTGGGCTCTACTTGATTATCGCACAAAATAAGTCCATAATCACTTGAACTTCCTTTTGAATCATGAAGATTTTTGGATTTATTTTTCTCATTAGCTAATCTTTTTCTACATTCGCGGCTCCAATGTCCAATTTTATGACAATAGTGGCATTTAGTGTTCTTCTTGGCATCTTGAAAAGAACGTTGTGTATCTTTAGGCTTAGTTCGTGCTTGCCTGTGTAATAAGGCCTCATCTTGTTTAGAAGAACCGCTTTGTTGATTCCTTGTTTCTTCAATCAAAAGTCTTGCAGTTAAATTGTTAAGAGTTTGAGCTTTCGGATCTAACGATTCCCACGCTGCAATAAAGTAGCGCATACTCGAAGGCAAAGTATTTAAAATTTTTGCTACCTTTTGATCTTCCGTTATGGTTCCGCCCATTTGTGAAATTTGTGCAGAAATATTTTCAATTTTTGCTATGTAATCACTTATTGTTTCCGATGTCAATCGTGCATCGAAGAATTGTTGCCAAAGTAGGCCAATAGTAAATTCGGATTTTTGTTCATGAATAGCAAGTAATTTCTGCCACATTTGTGAAGCGGAAGTACAGTTCATCAGGGGCTGAAGAAACCTTAATTCGATTGCCTGTGATAATAACATCCTTGCCTTAACGTCCTTTGATTTCCAATTCTGTAGTGAACTTTCAGAGTTACTGTCGGAGGAAACAACATTCGGCTTTATTTCTAAGCCTTCCAATAATTCTAGTAATTTTTGTTGTTCCATAAGAAGCCTGAATTGGAATTTCCATAGTGAAAAGTTTTCACCATTAAAAACTTTAATCCTTGAAAGACAATCTTCGCTCATCTTCTTTGTCTTGGAATCGGCCAACGACAAAAAGAAACTAGGGTTATGGTTGGCGGTTGACGCCTAAACTTCGAGCAAAACAAAGGCTTACTCACTGCTGGCAGTTAATCCTTTTAGGCGCAGTGGAAGCGTGCTGGGCCCATAACCTGTTGAAGTTTGAGATTGAATCAAGGAATAAAAGGATTATTTATTAAACAAAGTAACTTAAAACAAGATGTTAAAGTAGCAACATTTTAAAGGCAAGTATATGGGGAGGCGACAGACAAAGACTATATATCTTGACGTCGACCGCAGCGCCGCCGCGGCCGTTGATTGGTCGATCCTCCAATGCTCCATGCAGAGGTCCGTGGATCGCTATTCCAACAGTTACGAATATTCATTTTGCTCGAATGAATGTTTTTCTGTTAGAATTTTGTTCCTGCGTACAAAATAATGAACTGGTTTCACCCGTGGTCTCTGCTTTTTGGAATTTTTCCCGATATAATTATGTATCTAAAAATCAAACATGATACAGCAATATCGTCATCATCATTTTCTGACTAAAAATTTATAGTTTTAATAAAAAAAGTTAAAAATGTAAAAAAAAATTTCTTCAAATGAAAAAAAGAAATAGCCAAAAATACTAATCAAAATGCAGCCGAAAATTTTCCTCAGGTTTATAAAAAGCGACATGCAAAATTTGGTACCAATTGGTTCAGTAGTTTTTGAGTTTATCGCGAAACAGACAGACAGACAGAAATTGACTTTTATATATATAGAGATAACGAATGAACACGGTTGAAATATGAAAACTCTAAAGAGATTTGACTTTAAAGATTTTACTGTAATATCTATATGTACCAAGAGTATACAATTATAACATATCAAACTTTTTAACTGTGCCATGCTGGGCTAAGTGTTGCTAATGTAAATGTGTGATGCACAGAGCCACCGTGGTGGAGGACCTGGCAGTGTATTATAAAGACATCAACTCCACTGTTCTCACTTACATCTGATCCATAATAAATTCTTTCTTCATTTTACTGATTGCTCATCTCTGCCTGCATCACCAACATTCTTTCTGTCGTAGGAAACTATAAACCCCATCAAATCTGTTGGCATTAAAGTTGAAATTACATCGTTTATCTATATTGGCTTCGGGGATTTTAACGCCCCCCTGCGTTTAATATAACACAGAATCATTCACCTTAAGATGTTTTTCGGTAAAATACACACAACAATAACTTTTTAAGAAAAAGGCTTCTTCTTATCGTGCAACTGAAAGTTGCTGATGGCTTGCGCCATCTATCGGAATAAATATCAACTATTCTTGTTGATTTTTAATTATTCCAGAATTGGCCAGATACCCATTCTTGATTAATCAAGAAAAGCTAACCACGTATTTGGCCAATTCTGGAATAATTAAAAATCAACGAAAATAGTTGATATTTATTCCGATTGATGGCGCAAGCCATCAGCAACTTTCAGTTGCACGATAAGAAAATGCCTTTTTCTTAATTTATGCACCTTATCCCAGTACAATGTTACATTTGTACTATTTTTTCACAATAACATTTTAGTAATCAGAGAAAACTTGCCAATAGAGGATAGTTTTAAGAATTGATTCTTATATATTACAGAAAATACTAGAATTACCAATTTGTTTTACTAATTGCATTATAGTCATACATCTCACAGGATGGGGATAAGGAGCGAGATATCGCAATATATGTCGTAAAGAGATTTTGACGTTAAGCCAATATAATAGAGAGTACTTAGCTGTATATTTACATGTAGTTTAATGTAAACGGACTACTGTCCAGTACACCATTTACAAGTAAATGATAGAGAGACTTCTAGTGCTCTTTGTTGATAAATAATCGAGATGCTTGGGTTTCTAATTCGGAGCTACAACTCAAAATTAGGTTAATTGGGCCCCCCGTAGTAAATAAGAACGCCAGGGTTGAATAGAACGTCGCTGAGCCTTTCTTACATCATGATTCAGCCAACTCAACACGGTTTAAAAAATTCAATTCCCAATTTCAATTTGTAAATGTAAACTTCTGCACATTGTAACTTTGAATACGCCATTGTACATGTGAACATAGTGTACTGAACTCTGTTAATCATACTAAAATTCAAACAATAAAAATTAATGTATAAATCATAGCTCAACTTGGTTGCCGTCGAGATGGGTATTAAGCTCCATTGTTGACTTCTATCTCCTTAGGACAGGTTTCAGTGCCTATCGCTCACATCTTTGGCTCTCATCGATGATATCAAAGAGTCCATCAACAGTTTTTATAAGCTTTCTCTTCAGTGCCTACTGCGCCGAAGTTATTTACGAACGTCCTTCAACATTATGCTTCAATTCCGAACTCAATTTCAACCGCAAGCTTTCATCTTCAAATATTGGCTCTACGCTTTTATTGCCGTCAATTCCCATAGCCGGCCTTCAAACTCTGATACTTACTCTCGGCTTTTATTGCTGTGGACTTTAACGCCCATTGCCGGCCTTCAAACCATAATACTTGCTCTCGGCTTTTATTGCTGTGGACTTTAACGCCCATTGCCGGCCTTCAAACCATAATACTTGCTCTCGGCTTTAATTGCTGTGGACTTTAACGCCCATTGCCGGCCTTCAAACTCTGATACTTGCTCTCGGCTTTTATTGCTGTGGACTTTAACGCCCATTGCCGGCCTTCAAACCATAATGGTTACTCTCAGCTTTAATTGCTGTGGACTTTAACGCCCATTGCCGGCCTTCAAACCATAATACTTGCTCTCGGCTTTTATTGCTGTGGACTTTAACGCCCATTGCCGGCCTTCAAACCATAATACTTGCTCTCGGCTTTTATTGCTGTGGACTTTAACGACCATCACCGGCTTTCAAAACTCTGATACTTGCTCTCGGCTTTATTGCTGTGGACTTTAACGCCCATTGCCGGCCTTCAAACTCTGATACTTGCTCTCGGCTTTTATTGCTGTGGACTTTAACGACTATCACCGGCTTTCAAACTCTGATACTTGCTCTCGGCTTTATTGCTGTGGACTTTAGTGCCCATTGCCGGCCTTCAAACTCTGATACTTGCTCTCGGCTTTAATTGCTGTTGACTTTAACGCCCATTGCCGGCCTTCAAACTCTGATACTTGCTCTCGGCTTTTATTGCTGTGGACTTTAACGCTCATTGCCGGCCTTCAAACTCTGATACTTGCTCTCGGCTTTTATTGCTGTGGACTTTAACGACCATTGCCGGCCTTCAAACTCTGATACTTGCTCTCGGCTTTATTGCTGCGTATTTTAACGACTATCGCCGGCTTTAAATTTTTAAATGTATTATCTCGAAATGCTGTGATCGTCCGATTTGGACAGCCATTTTCACACTTGGTTATCATCGCAATCTCTGGAATACTCACCTTGTATCGCCGTGGTGCTCCCATACCCCCGCCACCATCCATAGTAAACATCGAACATATTCTTCTTGGTAAGTTTACCTTTTTATCCCTATTATATAGAACTTCACTTGTCAAATGAATAGCAATGAACCTTTTAGATTATTTTCTAAAGATAATATCCTTAATATTTGTTATTTATCCACAACATTGATATATTACAGAATGTCATCGCTAGCCAAGAATGAATTTGATAGCAAGACATTCCTTATGAAAATTCACAGTGAGATTAAAATGTAACCAAAATGTTGTATCAGGTAATTTTAACCAATAGGGGAAACTCTCCCTTTAAATATGCATTAAAACAATGATATCGTTTGTCCCCTCAGTACCAATTTTAAAGGAACATGTGTCACTTTGGGTACATCAATACAATCCTCTCACAACTTATATAACACAAGTTATATTCTGGCCTTGCCCTTTCACAAACTTAAACACCTTTTTGGTAAATTTGACCAATTTCAACTCCTCTCGTAGGAAGCTTTTAAAATCAAAGTCGTCCTAATGAAGACAATACACAGGTTGATGATTTGTCTAAACTGGTGTTGTGGCACATTATTATCATCATTTTTACCTTTAGTACTGGGGTGATAGGCCATTATTTTTATGTAGTTTTAAAGGGAGAGGTGCCACTTTTGGTACATATAAGAGAAGAGTTGTTGTGTAGGTGGTAAACATTAGATAACATAGACTGAAGAAGACCACATATAATTGCATATTGATTGCGGTATTTTCCAAGTTTTTTTTTTTTTTTATTCCTAGTATGTGTGGTACAGGTCATGATAATCATGGTGGGTAAAAGTAGGCAACTTCTTTTACTGTAAGTGCACCACATGTCTACACATGTGAAAAACAGTTCAACTTTGCACTTACAAATATGCCAGAGCCCTGTTTGGTTACTTGCACTCGCTGGTGGGGTTGGACTTTAGCAAGAATCTAGAGCCATTGGAGCATTTTTTTTTTAATCAGAAAAAAGTGCCCAATGCGGGAATCAAACCCGGGTCGTAGCGGTCGAAAACCAATGGTTTAGACCATTCTTCCACAGATCCCTGAAAGAGAAAGTAAAAAGTATTAAGTTGTCATCGTAAACATGTCTTCTGCTCTTCTTGATTCCATGTTGCCAGCTTCCTTCTAATTAAATCCTACATATATGTGAAAAAAAAAAATTTTAAATAAAAAAATATCAGGGATTGGTATTGGTACAGGTATTGGTATTAAAAAAAGCATATCCTCACTGATCACAAGAGCCTTTTAGGTAGCAGAGCTAGTGGAACAGAAATCAACTAAACTTGATTTAGCCTGTTCTCTGATATTTGACCAACCCAATTTCTTGATAAATCAAGAAAAGCCAACCACGAACGGGCTGTTGACCGTCATCAGGGGTGGTGCAGGCTGTACCTCTATGACATTTCTGTTCCACTAGATGGCGCTCTGCTATCTAAAAAGCTCATATAATCATGGTCAGGATATGTCTCTTTCTTTATTTTAATATGTATAAATACAGTAGAACCTCCCTGTAAGGGACACCTAATTGCAGAGCCAAAGTGTCCTTTAGGGAGAGATGTCCTCTTACCGGAGAGTTTCTAAATAGTAAAAATGGCAATTTTTCAAATGAAAACTGTCCTTTGTAAAGAGGTGTTCTCTAGCGAGAGTGTCCTCTCATGTAGTTTCTACTGTAAGTATATATTGAAAATGCTTAATTATTGAATTATATGGCTAAAAGGGGCCTTCTTCAGCCTATGTTATCCAATGTTTACCACCAGCACAACGACTCTTGCTTGTGCAAGGCCACAAGAACCACACAGTGACCAACTTACCAGAAGAATTTCCCAACCATATATTTACCCACATCCACAGGGAGTGAATAATGTTACATCATGGCTAATGCACTTATTTTATTTTGTAATATTATTTTTCATATATTATAAATTCAAATTGATATTTTATATTTATTTAATTTTTTAAACAGAATATATGTTATAAACAGATTATGTACTGATAAGGAACAATTTGGATTATAGATTATAAACACAAGGTAATAAGACCTAATCCAAATAAATAAATAGTGTGTGACATTTCGGTAACAGCGTTGTTACCATCTTCAGACAAAAGTACTGAAGTACTTTTTATTTATTTATTATATACTTTATTTAGATTTGGTCTTATTACCTTGAGATTATGTACTATAAAAAATCACCATTTGTATTTTGGTACACCGTGTGACTTCACAGTCCTCTTTGATGATAGAAATGAATAAATTATTCTGGAGGCCACTTAAAGTAGAGTTATCTCCACTTATATAAATTTGTAGGATGGTTGAAACACGCTCTGGTAAGATGTAAGACACGGCGCAGGAGAGAATCAAGGCTGAAGAGTCTGCCAAGCCGCAACCTGGTGCAACAATATGTTACAGAAAGAAAAAGAGGAATCATAAGTTCAACATCTTTATTTCTTCAAGCATCTATAATTTCTTATTTACAAAGTAAATATATGGATTGATAAATAGCTTAGAGAACTCTTTTAACAATTAAAAAAATATCTCGCATATAATTAGTAGTATGACTACATTTTTAACATATAAAACTATATAGAATATTTTAACAAATATCACAATAAAATAGAGTATTATTAAACATATTGATAAAAATATAGCTTTTGAAACAAGTATGATATATTTGTACTCATATCACATATTAGGTATAGGCGCTGGTTTATTGGAGTAAACTTGCTACTTTGATTTTTTTTAAAAGATATTGGAATCAAAAATAGATTGAGAAAACACTTTTAGGAACTGCGGTGTAACAAATAGAGAAATGCTGTGGGCACAATTTTCTTTTTCAAATAAAACAACCTCCTTCTATTGTTCTTTCTGCAAGGAAAATAAACACAAGTCAGTGGATGAGAGGGTAACACGTTCGATTCCCGACAGTCATGAACCGGGATTGAATCCCGCGTTAAAATTTGTTTCATATATAACCTTCACATATTATTCATTGTTCAATTATCATGAACTAGGTTGCTCTTGCTGAGCGGTACCTATTTATGTGAATTTGAACGAGACGAGCAAGGAAAATATATTAAGAAGGTCATCAGTGGTGTACAGCATTTTCGCCAATTATTTGAAACCAAGAAAAGTTGCATAGTTTCATCTATCTGTAGATGGGTGTTACTAATATGTAAATACAATTCCAAATTATGTAAAAGTACAGAGTTAAATTGGCAAAGAGTTATACAAAAAAAATGTTATATATAATGAATATATAGAATGAATATTTTAAAAAATAAATGTCAAAATTCATGTTAATAAACTCTAAAATAAATATAACACGTTTAAAAATAAGAACAAGGGGCAACAACAAGATAAAAAAGAATACTTTCTACAACTAAACACAATTGTGTTGACAACTTTGAAAGAACCTGGGTCATGGGTCAATACAAGAGAAAATTGAGGAAGAGATAAATGGAGTTTACCAAGAGTTGGACTACTTTGAGTTTTGAAGATTTCAAGATGAAGTTCAGAAAATCAAGAATAGAGGCTAAGTTGGAAAATGCAAGTAACTAGGAGGCTGAATGACTAAAAATTCCTTAGTATCCTGTGTACATGGGGAAATTTCAGAAAAATATAAAATATTTGAAGGGAAAGAAGAAAGGTTCAAAAGTTTGTGCTGAACAACTTTGATAGATCCTGGAAGCATCCATGTGTGGATGGGGAAAAGAGTTAGAAAAAGAATAGTGGAAGTGTTTAGGAAGGTGTAAGTATGGTAGTTAGTGACTACAATGTAGCACAGGTCTAGACATGTAATAACAGTTGTAGTAGAGAAAGGAAGAGTTGAAAAAGGCCACTTGTTCTAGAGGCAGAGGGAGTCAATTTCAAAAGAGATTAAAGGAAGAAGAGAAGCAGGAAGAAGAAGAAACTAGCGAGAGAGAAAAAGAAGGCACACTTTAGTAGGGGGTCGTCTGCAGGTTTATAATGCGACCGTCCACAATGGGGGACAGTCGGCACTGGGCCTGCTCAATGTCCTCGATGGAACGATGCCGGTGGAGATGGGAACTGGCCCCAACACTAGAGTGCCGGGAATGGCACTTCTCCTCGTGGTGCTTGAGCAAGGAGGATCTACACAGCATGGAGATTTGGCTGTAGATGATGCAGCACGTGTTACAATAGCCAGCAGTATGTAGGCAGCAAGTTACAGGCGGATGTAGATGGCAAGTATGCCTACTTCAGTAAGCCTGAATGTGTTGTTGTTGTTTCTTATCCCCTTGTGTAAAGATTACACGAATGTGTAGTGGTTGTATGTACAGTTAAACCTGTCAATAGCGCCCCTCTTGGGACTCACCAAAATAGGATGCTATAGAGAGGGGTGCTATAGACAGGTCACTTTTTATGTAAATCATATCGTACTATGTATTTAAAATCAGGTGCTATAGAGAGGAAGGCGCTATTTAGAGGGGGCGCTATAGACAGGTTTAACTATTAAAAAATATATATTTATTTGCCGTTTTTTAATACTCTCAAGATTTTATCTCTCTCCATTATTTCATTAATTTTTGATGAGCAATGTGTTTCTAATCTTTTCGAGAGAGCCTTTACCACAGTGATTTTATGAAGTACTGGTCTGAAAGAAGTGAAATTTAAATAATTTCCTGTGTGGGTTGACTTTCGAAAAATACTGGTTTCAATTTGGTTAAACTTTCTTTTACGTTGAATATCTAAAAATGCTAAAGAATTATTATTTTCTTTTCTATTTCATGAGTAAACTTTAAAAATGGTCTTAAATTATTCAAATATTTTAAAAACACTGAAATATCGGAATCGGTTATACAAAAAATATGCTCATTGTATCTTTTTCAAAAAATAATTTTGAATAACTTGATCACTTTGGTTCATGAAAATGTTTGCTAATGCCGATAGGGTTTCCCATCAGTAAGCCTTTGATTTGTCCGTAGAATTTATCTTTGTGGCTGAAATAATTGTGTTATAAACAAAGTTTTATTAAATCAATTAGAGCCTCTTGGGAGAAAGGAATATCTAAATTTTGATGAGTTTCTAGAAATTTTTGAATAGCTTCATTGTGTAGAATTGAAGTGTAGAGTGATTCAACGTCAGAAAGAAGAAGAAGAAGTTTGTTTGAAACTTATATAAGGAATCTAATGAGATAAACATTTATTAAGAATAATGGAAAACATTTTTTTTTTTTTTCAATGTAAAAGACTGGGAGGGTTCACCACTGATGAACCAGGCCCAATCCGACATTGGACACTTTTTTCTAATTAAGAAAAAAAAAGCTCCAATAGCCTGATTCTTTCAAAATCCAACCCCACCAGTGAGTGCAAGTAACCAAACGGGGCTCTAACACATTTGTAAGTGAAAAATTCAAACTGCTTTTCACATGTATAGACATGTGATGCACTTACAGTAAAATCAGTCGCTATCATGGCCTGTACCACATGTACTTGGAATAAATTTAAAAAATATATATATTTTTTTTATTGACAACAGAGTATTGTTGTCATTGACTTGTTATTTATTTATCATCATCATGTGTATATAAGTCAGACTAAATAAAGAGCTATCGTCTGGTGTCACCTTCTTGCCTTTCCTTATCCCACATGCCATCGAGGATATAACAATCTAATATAAGGAGTTACCTGCGGGAGAGGCACACCAGGCTCTGCCGATGGTTGGTCTGGTGACGGATGGCATTGGTGAACACCTTGATGGCCTGGAAGTGGTTCTGAACCGCCATGCACAGCTCGGGGCTCTCATCCTCCGACACCTGCCACCGCAGACATGCTCAAACCTCCGCTACCCAAGCCTGAACAATTGTTTAGGGGGGTTGATTATGCAGTGGAAGAGAGGGTTTACTGTTTATTCCTCATATGCTGCCATTTTCTTGAATCTCAATGCAGTAGAACCTCCCTGTAAAGGACACCTAATTTCACAGCCAAAGTATCCTTTAGGGAGAGGTGTCCTCTTACTGGAGAGTTGCTAAATAGTAAAAATGGAAATTTTGCAAATGAAAACTGTTCTTTATAGAGAGATGTCCTCTACTGGGAGTGTCCTCTGATAGAGGTTCTACTGTATTCCATACGCTTCACTCCCTTTTTAAACGCCATGTATAAAACCAGGTTGTGTTTACAAATATATTTTTTCTATAACACATATAATGTAAAGCTATCATATTTTAATGTATTATTCTATGGCTTTCGTGGAAGCTACTGAAAATAAAATCACACACACAGGGTTGATAACATAGTTTCACATTTACATAATGGAATATTGTTTCAATAGGATTTGTGGGTCGAGGTAGTTACTCTCCCTTGTGGTTCTTTTATCCATAAATGGTAACTGTTATGTATTCACTAAAGAGAGAGATAGATAAGGCACAATTTGGGTTATAGATTATATATAAAAATCAATGTTTGTATGTTTGTTTGTTTGTATGTCCGGTATACAAATTCGCAGTAGTTCACTAATTCAAACCAAAATTTCCATACATAGGTAAAAAAAATACGGGGAAGACGATAGGCTATTTTAAAAAATATATAAATCAATTATTAAAACTATATATTCAAATTATTCTACTTAGCTCATGAACAGCGCCCTCTATCAAGTACTAAAAGGTTATAAATACGTTTAAAATCTAAATATTCTCAATATTTTATTAATATTAGTTCGCTTAATAACACATACGTTTAGAATACTTGATCTAAATCGAAATATTTATAGACGCTCGCTCGATTTGAAGATTTATATATTTTCATTTTTAGATATAACTGATCTAATTCGCCGTTTAAAATAACTGCTCTAATTCAAAATATTTGGTATGTTTTATTTGTGTTCACTCTATTTCTATTTATTTGAAGTATTATAATTTCCATGTTTCAAAAACCTATTTCAAAAAGGTCGTTAGAAATATGTAAGGCCTGAAATAGCTTTACATGCGAATATTTATGATGCCAAGCGTAGCTTAATGGTTAGGTGTACGGCTTCGTATTTCCACAACCTTGGTTCGAAACTTAGCCTGGGTGTTTTTTTTTTTAATATTATTGAAGCAAAGTTTTTTTTTACAGTACCAAAATTTCCATACATAGGTAAAAAAAAAATACTAGAAAAACGATAGGCTATTTTAAATTATATATAATTAAATATTAAAACTATATATTCAAATTATTCTACTTAGCTCACGAACAGCGCCCTCTATCAAGGTTATAAATACGTTTAAAATCGAAATCTTCTCAAAATTTTATTAATAATAGTGTGTGTGTTCGCTTAATAATTAAAATACTTGATCTAAATCGAAATATTTATAGACGCTCGCTCGATTTGAAGATTTATATCGTAACTAATCTGACTGAAATTTTAACAGTATATAGAGTAGAATCTGGAAAACTTATAGTGAAATTTTCAGGTCTCTATCCCGAATATTCGTCGAGTTTGCCCTTTTGCTCGCGAGCAGTGCCTCTAGCGGTGAAGATGGGAGTAATATCAGCTGACCTAATGTACATGTAAAGTTTGGAGCGGGACGTTTCACAAGAGTGACATCCACGGCGCCAATTTATAATTGTAACGAATAGTGTTTGAATAAAACATTTAATCGGGTAAACCCGGGCGTTGCCCGGGTCATTCGTCTAGTAGATTATAAACACAAGGTAATAAGACCAAATCCAAATAATTAAATAGTGTGTGTTTCGGTAACAGCATTGTTACCATTTTCAGAAAAGTACTGAATGACATGAATGAATGAATTATCATACATATCATTCATTCATTCATGTCATTCAGTACTTTTCTGAAAATGGTAACAATGCTGTTACCGAAACACACACTATTTAATTATTTGGATTTGGTCTTATTACCATGAGAGAGAGATAGAGAGTATCACTATTAAGTATTCCATAATACTATTTAGACATTGTTATCAATAACAATGTATGAGTTACAATAACTCATCCCTCCATATTATTAGAACAAACTTTTGAATGCACTTAAATTTACGGCATGGTCATGGTCAATGATCAAAAGTAATATTAAATTATATTATATGGGGGGGTCAATGATCAAATAATATTAAATATATTATACAGTGACACATCAACTGAAATATATTGAGTGTCTACCAAATACTTTTAAAAAAGAAAAAAACTTACAGTAGAACTATCTCTTTGAAAAAGACAACACCTAGTTGCAGAGCCAAAGTGTACTTTAGGGAGAAGTGTCCTCTTAGAAAAGAGCATCTAATTAATAAGAGTGGTTATTTTGGTGATGAAAACTGTCCTTTGTAGGAGGTGTCCACTAATGGAGGTTCTGTCTGTCTTGAGAATAACTCCAGCACTCACCAAAACCTGGCAGTTTTTGAGCATGTCATAGCCGTCTTTTCCTTGGAACAGGTAGTTCTTGGTCACCATACGGTACATCTGGACACAAACACTCCGGTGAACACAGATTGTATTAGCAACAATGGAGATTTTAGTCAAAGGAAATCCATGGTGAAAAGAAAAGATTATCAATCTTTATATTTAGCCTTAAGTCAGTGACAAAGCCACAGCACCAGCTTTTGCAAATTCAGAACACCTACTTGAAGACCATGGCTTTAAGCTATGTCCAGGCTGGCTTTTTTTCATAATATCTACAAGAGATTCAAGATATTTTCAGAAGTGGCTGAAAAGATATATAGTTTGGTAAAGTGGCCAGGTCAATTCTATGCTGAAGTATTCATAAAATTTTTGCTGGAAGGAAATAGATCATGAGAACACAAAGGCACCTCTCCCATCAAAATAGAAGCAAAAATTAAAGAAAAAGATATATATTTTTGCCATATGTAATAACTCATTGTTTAACTAGGAGTCCACACAAATGTGGAGCCTCTTTTTATAAGAATCTTTTATAATATTACAAAGAGAGAATTTTTTCACCATCTTAGAATTCCATTGACACTTCAGAATTCTATAAATTCCTTCACATCAAAAATATTTTGAGCACCTAGTTATCATATCACCTAGCAAGATTAAATTTGACTGTAAATAGTAATAGATCTTGAATCTTTTGACTGTAACATGATAATGCTCCCAGGTCTTGAGGCAGATCAAAGAGAGTGGTTCCAATGATGGATTGAGAGGTACCTGCTGCAGTTCCAGGGGTTCATCCCCCACAATGATATCTGCCGGGTCAATGCGGTGCATGGGGGGCTGGGTGGGATCAAACTTGAATGAGATTCCAGCCACCTGGGGAAACCTGCCTTCCATGCGAGGATAAAGGCTGACTCCGTTCTCTAGGGCCTTCCAGACTGCCTCTCCTGCCGCACAACTCTGGCTATAGCAGCACATCAGACTGTCTTGTAGGGAGCTGTGCCCACTTTTACTGTAAGTGTGTGTGTGGGAACACATCTTCACATAGAGAAAGCAATTTGACTTTACATTTACCAGAACCCTACTG
>CP092877.1:26484321-26535899 GCA_030710605.1 Cordylochernes scorpioides | reverse complement strand
TGAGGGTGAAGAATTAGAGACAAGGCTCGATGAATATCCAACACAAATGCAAAAAGGAACTCGCAAAAAACACTTGGACCAACTCAACCAGCCATTTTTCATCGCTTAAAAGAAATAGGAATGATCCGAAAGGTCGGAAATTGGATGCCGTATGTACTGGAGCAAGAGACGTCGAACGCCATTTTTGTATGTGTGAACAACTGCTCCAACGTCAAAAAAGAAAGGGGTTTTTGCATCGAATTGTAACTGGTGATAAAAAAAAGTGTGTCCATTACGATTATCCAAAACGTCGGGAAACGTATGGATACCCTGGCCGTGCCTCATCATCGATGGCCAAGCCGAATATTCATGGCGGGAAGATTATGCTGTGTATTTGGTGGGACCAGCTAGGAGTGGTATATTATGAGCTGCTACAACTAAACGAAAGTATCACCGGGAAGGTCTACTGAAGATAATTGTTGCGTTTGAGCCGAGCATTGCGAGAAAAACGGCTGCAATACGCCAATAGACACAAAAGAGTTATTTTGCAACATGATAATGCTCACATGCTGCAGCACCCGATAAAACGTACTTAGAAACGCTCAAATGCAAGTCTTACCCCACCCGCCGTATAGCCCAGACATTGCTCCTTTCAATTGCTATCTCTTCTGATCAATGCAACATGGCATGGCTGACCAGCACTTCTCCAACTACGATGAAGTCAAAAAATGGATAAAGGAATGGATAGCGGCCAAAGAGCCGGCTTTTTTCCGCGATGGGATCGGAAATTGCCAGATGGGAAAAGGAATTGGCTAGCGACGGACAATACTTTGAACATTGATGGTATAACCAATTTTTCACAATAAAGCTCCAAGTTTCGAAAAAAAAAACCGCACGAACTTATTTATACTCCTAATATTAATTTAACATATCAAGTGCACACTACATAGAATTATTATATAGGTGAATCACATAGTAAGTGTAAATTACATTGAGTAATGAGATGTATGTAGCGAGAATAAAGTCCATATAAATTATGTATTCCAAGTATTTAGAGTTTTTTTTTTATAGAAATTTTGTTTTATTTTCACAATATTTACATTTAAAAGGCTTGTCATCAGTGTGTGTACTACTAAATGCTTTTTAAGATATATTTTTATGGTTGTTATAAAATCGCAATGTTCACATTTAAAAGGCATGTTTTAATAAATGGTTTTGTAAGATTATATTTTGTTATTGATCTATAATCACATAGTGGCATTCAAAAGGCTTTTCACCTGTGTGTGTTTTTAAATGATATTTAAGAGAACCTTTTGTTATTGATCTATATTCACAATAGTGACATTCAAATAGTAGTATTTAGAGTAAGCATGAAGAACACTCTTAGAATGCATAAAATAACTAAAAGCAGTATAATTAACTAAACATTAAATATTATTATTTATTTATTCAAGCAAAAAAATCACGTATAATGTCGCCAACTATGTGTTTTATTTACAAGATATGAGAAGGTCCAAATGACGTCAAGCAGATTTATTTCTTGGAATATTCTCTCCGGGGATGCTGGGCTTAGATTGGTGATTCCTCGGAGGTCTGGTGTATTGGAAGGTTGGGCAGGAATGGTCCAAGGTTTGGTCTTCTCCTGAGAGAAAATTGAATCTTCATTTAATAACCTGCAGAATCTGTATGTAACCCTATGGTCGGTCAGAATTGTGGTCAACACATCTTTGGTAGCATGGAGTGTCTCAGTGTTGCTACGAAGACATTAATGATGTGTATAATACTTGGTGTAAAATACTTCTGTGATGGAAACATCGCATTAACACTAGGTGGGTATAACATTTTTAAAACAATAAAATTCAAATAAATTGTGTGTTATAGAGTACTTTGAAATATATTTATTATATTGTAGCGTAGAAATTAAGCCTTTGTATATCTGAAGATGTGAAAGTATTTATTGATGACGTCAGTACGACTAATCGACAAATATTAACCAATTAACCCAACTATCTACAGCTAGAGAATATCGACCAAGCAAGCTAGGCAACTAAATGATGATTTTACAAATATAAAATAATAAATCTGTTTTTCCAAATATTTTCATTGATAATTAAATTAAATATTTATTCGCCACATAGCCTTCTCCTATAGAAGAGCATTGACTCGATGCTCAGAAGAAGACTTATATCCTCAGTCTCAAGAACGGGTGATAGGGCCTGAGATCTCTTCGCGGGTCTGTGGTTGTTGTGTTCGTTCAGTGGGGATGTCTTCTTCCTGGACGCTTGACGAGTCATTTTCTGGGTTCTCTTCTAGGTGCTCCTCCTGGTCCTCTGGGTTTAAATAAGGCTTCATTCTACAAACGTGAACTAAGTCTTTTGTTTTACGATGACCTTGCTGGTTTCCGAATGTCTCAACTTCATAGGTCACATCGAATATTTTTCGGGTTACTTTATATGGACCGAAGTAACGTCTCATTAGTTTTTCCGAATATCCCACTTTAGGCGCAGGGATAAAGATCCATACGAGATCTCCAGGCTGGTAAGTTAGGTTTCTGTGGTGAGCGTCAATAACGGAGTTTATTACTTTCCTGAGACCTCATAGAGCGGAGACGTGCCAGTTGTCGTGTTTCTTCCGCTCTCGACCCTAGTGTTTGGATGAATTCGTGATCTTCTGGGACTAACTTGGAAAATAACAGGTCCAATGGCGTTTCTGCTTCACGCCCATGCGCAAGGAAGAATGGAGTGAATCCGGTGGACTCTTGCCTTGCTGTGTTGTATGCGAATGTCACAAATGGAAGGATCATATCCCAGTCTTTCTGATTGACGTCAACATGCATAGACAGCATGTCTGCTACGGTCTTGTTCAGCCTTTCTGCGAGTCCATTCGTCTGAGGGTGATAGGCGGTCGTCGTCCTGTGAATTATTCTGCAGTGATTGTTCAGATCACGAATCAATGATGATGTGAAATTCCTTCCTCTGTCGGTGATAGGTTCCCTCGGAGCACCGTGTTTCAGAATTGCATCCTCGACTAAGAATTTGGCAACTTCCATTGATTCACTAGTTGGCAGCACTTTAGTGATTGCATACTTTGTCAGATAGTCTGCGCAGACAATAATCCAGCGGTTTCCACATGTCGATGTTGGGAATCTGCATAAGAGGTCCATTCCAATCTTTTCAAAGGCAGCTCTGGGCACCGGTATTGGCTGTAAGTGTCCTGTAGGGATCTGTGGCTGTCGTTTGCGTCGCTGACAGTCTTGACAGTGAGCCACATACCTTCTAACATTCCTATACATTCCAGGCCAATAGAATTTTTTTCTAATTCGATCATAGGTTTTGGTCAACCCAAGATGTCCAGCAGTGGGCGAATCATGGAAATTTCTCAGTATTTCAGGCCTGAGGTGGCGAGAGACCACCAGAAGCCATATTCTTCCTAATGGATCATAATTATTTTTGTAGAGAGTATTATAAATTTTCAGAAAGGACTTATTAGAGGTATCTTGTTGTATCTTGTCAGCGAACTTCATGAGATCCGGGCCTTTCATTTGTTCCTGTCCAAAATTCTGTAAGGCCATTAAACTAGGAATATCTTAATGTCCTCACTACAGCTTAAAGGACTTCTCGATAAGCAGTCAGCGTCTTGATGTTTTATTCGGCTCTTGTACATAACTGTAACCTCAAATTCTTGCAAACGAAGGGCCCATCTTGCTAATCTTCCACACGGGTCCTTGAGGTTGGTCAACCAACACAAGGAATGATGGTCTGTTACAATAGTAAATGGGTGTCCGAAAACATAAGGACGTAATTTGTTTATAGCCCGAATTATGGCAAAGCATTCTCTTTCAGTAGTTGAATAATTTTTTTCTGCTTTATTAAGCGTTCTCGATGCATAGGCAATAGCTCTTTCCTTTCCATTCTGAATTTGTACCAAAACTGCTCCTATTCCATAGCTGCTTGCGTCCGTGTGTATCTCTGTTGGGGATGAATAATCAAAATGTCTCAAGGCAGGATCGGAAATTAGTGCTGACTTCAGAGCATCAAATGCACTTTGTTCTTCTAGGTTCCAACACAATTTGGAGTCTTTTTTTCAAAAGTTCATTCAAAGGTTGGACTAAATGTGCATAATTAGGTATGAAGCGGCGGTAGTAGAGAGAGCCCTAAGAACTTACTTCTTTTAATGACTTGGGTGCAGGGAAGTCACGGACTGCTCGGATCTTTTCAGGGTCAGGTCGTATTCCATCTCCACTTACTTCATGTCCAAGAACAGTGATAGTTTTTGCCCCAAATTTACATTTTTTTGCATTAAGGTACAGACCAGCTTGCTTCAGACAATTTAATATTATTTTAAGGCGTCGTAGATGTTCTTCAAAATTATCTGAAAAAAACTATTATGTCATCTAAATAACATAGGCAGGTCGTCCACTTAAGACCTTTCAGCAGGTTGTCCATCATCCTCTCGAACGTAGCCGGAGCATTGCATAACCCGAATGGCATAACTTTGAACTCATACAGTCCATCTGGAGTTATAAATGCTGTCTTCTCACAGTCCTATTCTTCTACGTCGATTTACCAGTACCCTGATTGGAGGTCCATGGAAGAATAAAATCTAGCCCCCCGTAAGCAGTCTAAAGTGTCGTCGATCCTTGGGAGAGGGTAGACATCTTTTTTTTTTTGTTCAGACGGCGGTAATCGACACAGAATCTCTAGCTTCCATCCTTTTTACTTATCAATACTACAGGTGAGGCACGGACTTTCAGAGGGATGAATGATGTCAAGTTTTTCCATCTTGTTTACCTCATCCTGAATAATTTGGCGTTCTCTTGGTGCAACTCGGTAAGGTCTTTGTTTGGTCGGTAGGTGGTCTCCAGTGTTAATTTGGCGTTTAACATTGACGTCCTTGAATTGTTTTATTTTACCAAATTCGTAAATATCTGTATATTTATTTAACAAATTTCTTAATTTTTCTTTATGAGATTCATTAGGTGAATCATCTATTTAAAAATCTGAGATTTTTGGGTCTTCAGAATGTTTCGCCTCTGTTTCAACTTGGTTACAATCAGCTATAGTACATAGTTGACTATCTTCGATGACAACACTATCGGCTACGTGCATCCCTGTGGGATCAGTTTTGGATATGGACTCCAATTCACAACCCAAAGTTTACCTCGGTTACTGAGGAGGGAGCCGTTAGTTCTCTTTCTAGCAATAGCTCTTTTTGACATTCTTCCACCACAATTGCGTCATTAGGGATGTCACGACTTGCTACTTCTATTAGCTGAATAGAGGCGGGCTCGATTCTGTATTCCAGTTCCGAGTAGAGAGATGAGCTGTTATTAGGGGTATCCTCAAAAAGACATTTTTCTAAAAAAAAATTGTATCATCTGCAGAGTCAATTACTGCTCTGGATAACTTTAAAAAGTCCCAACCAAGAATAACATCGTGACTACAGTCTTCCATAACGACAAAATCTAACTTTTCCTGTAGTCCATTTAGGTCCAGTTTCAACGTACATCGTCCTTTTGGTCTTACAATTTTACCGTTGGCTACTCGTAATGTTACGTCAGTTTCGGCAAACATTATTTTTCTTAGTTTCAGTCTGAACCTCTCAGATATGACAGAATATGAGGCTCCTGAGTCGACAAGGGCACGCGTCATTTTTCCTTCTATTTTAATGTCTATGTGATTTTCTTTTAATTCTAATGTAGTCGACATGGGATGATTTCTAAATTTTGCCGCCTTACCTCCAAAATAGGACGCATTTTCTAGTTTTCCTGACGGGAACGGCGAGGCGATTGGCTGGATCTCCTAGCAGATGACGAAAATTGTCCGTTACGACCAGAGTTTGGAGAAGGGCTTCGATAGCGGCTTGCATTTTTTTAACATCATCATTTTGCTCATGGAAATCGGATCGAGCGTTATAGAACGTTCTTGGTTCTTGTCTTTTTGGTAGTATTGGTTACGCCTTTTGTCTCTGTCTATCACGGCAGTAACGGACGACGTGACCAGGACGCCCGCAGTGGAAACAGATCGGCTTTCCTTCAGTGGTTCGCCATTCGTTTGTGTCGCGTCTTCCTCCTTGCTTTCGGTAATGAGGTTCAGGATGCGGTCAAATCGTTTGGGCCTCGTATCTAGTATTAAGAAACTTAAGTCTTTCCTTCTGTGGGGGACTTCTCCTAGACTTTGAGATTGGCGCCAAGGTTCTTCCAATCTCCTCCTTTATCATATCTTCGATGGTAGCAATTTTTGATTCCTCTCGAGTAGAGCCTAATGCCCGCTGTACCTCCTCACGAACAATTTGCCTAATCATAGATGACAGATCTGCCCTGTCATCATGATCACTGAGAGACGCCACATTAGGTAGTCGCTCGTACCTGGTTGGGGTCACTCGCTTACAATTGTAGGGCTTCAATGCGGCGACACTCGGTGACGAATTGCTCAGTGTTATGCACATCCCTTGGTAGAAGTGTCTGGTAGAGCTCCTTGGCTATCCCTTTCATCAGATGTTATATTTTATCTTCCTCATTCATTTGAGGATCTACCTCTTTGCAGAGGCGCAGGACGTCTTGAATGTAAAATTCGGTGCTTTCACCTTTTAATTGTTCGCGAGGTTTTAGGGTTTTCTCAGCTCGTAGCTTCAAGTTTTCGTTTTTTCCGAAAACTGATTCTAACTGGGACATGAAATCCGTCCAGGTCAGGATGCTCTCCTCATTGTTCTCAAACCATTTGAGAGCAGTGCCGGTCAAATAAAAGTAAACGTTGGCGAGACAAAGGGTTTCATCCCATTGGTTGTACTTCGCCACACGTTCGTACTCTTTCAACCAGTTACGGGGATCTTCAACATCCTCACCAGAGAACATCGAGGGGTTTCTAGGTAGATGTTGTACAAAAAATGAACCTACCTGAGCTGTTGCTTCTTTATTGATGTTCATGTTTGTTTCTTTTTGCTGAAGAGATTTAATTATTTTTCTTAAGGGATATCGGTCCAGCTTCTCCGCCAGTTATAGCGTAGAAATCAAGTCTTTGTATATCTGAAGATGTGAAAGTATTTATTGATGACGTCAGTACGACTAATCGACAAATATTAACCAATTAACCCAACTATCTACAGCTAGAGAATATCGACCAAGCAAGCTAGGCAACTAAATGATGATTTTACAAATATAAAATAATAAATCTGTTTCCAAATATTTTTATTAAATAATTAAATTATTTCTTCGCCACAATATCATTTCAATCTACAGATCTAACTCTACCAACTAAAATGTACATTTTCTAGTAGTTCTTTATTTATTCAAAGCAAAGAGAGTGAATTTGAAAAGTATTCGTATAGTTTTTAACATAATATATTTTCATTCAGCTTTAAGCCGAGGTGTAAATAGAATCAATTCTTTGAGTATGTATGTTTTCTAAATGGACTCAACAAATACCTAAGATGTGTCTCTTGTTCTGTTCACTTTAAATTCTGAAATAATACCTCGACACTATGTTTCCTTGTTGTTTTTTCTTCAATATCTTCGGATCATTTGTCATCTATGTGACGGACCAATATTCTAGGTTTATATATATTCGCTTTGACAAAATCAACTCTTCAGTATAAATACTTAAATAAAATAAAACGAGAACGAAGAGGAGTTTCTTATTTTAATATTCGCGAGCTTTCGGACCGTGACGTCCTTCTACTGACTATAGAATGGAAGATAAGAACGACTATATATAGAGCTAAAATAATTACAAATTTACATATTGAAAATTAATGGTATACATCTAAATTAACATACAGCAGAGATTAACTAAGAATATATATTTACATCTGAATTAATATACAATGGCGTAAACTATTGTAATTGTTAGGGATAAGAAAGGAAGAAATTAACTATGAATGTGATGTTTAAGGCATGATGACGGGTGGATGTGGAAAAGGTGCTATTTCAACAGACAGAATATGGTATGAGTCAGGTATATCGATGTGTCTATTGATACTATTGCATTTTAATGATATCATGGCCTCCAGGAATAATCTTTGATATTTGTTATTGATGTTCTTATAATGGATGGTAGGATTGGATAAATCAAACGAGTGACCTGTATTTAAGATATGGGTATATATTTGGGATCTTATGTTCTTATTTGTTATGTTCCTGCTGTGTGTGTTCATCCATTCTGATGGCCGCAGATCTACCCGTTTTCCACGTAAATGGCGGAGCATTGACGACATGGGACGGCATAGACCGCGCCATCAGAATTACAATTGTTGGTGGGTTTGTTAGATCGGGTTATAGGGTTTCTGGTTATGGATGCGATGTTAGGGTTATTGTGGTAGAATGTTTTGATGCCGTATGGTTTCAGTAGTGAAGCTATAGCAACTGATTGTGGACTGTAGGGGAGAGTGCAGTGACCTATGTTTATTTGTGCCGGTTTTGTATAATTTGGGTTATAAAAGTGTCTGTTGATGAATGCAATAGGGTAATTGGCATTTGTCAAATGGGCTATTATCTTTGATTTCTCAATGTTTTGGATTATGTTAAGTGAACAATGTGTGAAGATCCGCTTGGTAAGGGTCTTCACTAAGTTTATTTTATGGGTAATAGGGAGCTATAATGTGTGTAGTGTGGGGGTTAGTTGTTCTTATAGTAAACGGTAGTGTGAAAGAAATTATTGGTACGGATTATTAAGATATCAAGGAAGGGAAGGACAAGAGAGGTTTCAGTTTCGTATATGAAGGAGATATCGGGATGAAATGAATTTAGGTCCTTAAGTATATGGCTAACAGAGTCTATTTTTGTGATGCAGAATATATCATCTATGTATCGTTTCCAGAAGTATATGTTAGAGGATTGCTGTTTATTGATCCTTTCATCCAATGACACCATTACAATTTCTGCAACGATGGATGATAGTGGACTGCCCATAGGGGAGCCCTAATTTGTTTGTAATATTGTTGATTAAAGGTAAAGATGTTCATATCCAAGCAGAGGGAGGTTAAATTAACAATGTAATCGGCTGTGTGGGTGTCAATTGGTGTGTTATATAAAGGTTTTTTGAGCTCACTTATAATGAGTGAGTGGGGAAGGGATAAATAGAGGGATTTCACATCAAATGAAACCATAATATGGTATTTAGGTGCTTTTAAATTAGTAATCCATGGCTAGTAATCTATGGCTAAAATATAGATGGAAATTTTGCCGGGAGGAAAATGATCTAAAGAGACTAGATATGGCCCAGCCACTTTGCCAGCTAAACACCTCTTTGGCAGATTGTCAAGATTCCATTAGATCCCGTGTGGATCTCATGGAATAAAGTCCGCCCTAGACTGACGAGGGCCATTAGCCCGAAACCATGGTCTCTAGGTGGACGCTTTTCAGTTTGCCAAAGCTGGTGTTGTGGCTTTGTCACCGACCCGAGGACGCTAGTTGCGGCGACGGTCAATAGATGGCGTCTGTTTTAGACGTCTATTTTGACGGGAGAGGCGACCCTTGTCTCTTTAGATCATTTTCCTCCCGGCAAAATTTCCATCTATATTTTAGCCATAGATATGGCCCAGCCACTTTGCCAGCTAAGCACCTCTTTGGCAGATTGTCAAGATTCCATTAGATCCCGTGTGGATCTCATGGAATAAGTCCGCCCTAGACTGACGAGGGCCATTAGCCCGAAACCATGGTCTCTAGGTGGACGCTTTTCAGTTTGCCAAAGCTGGTGTTGTGGCTTTGTCACCGACCCGAGGCCGCTAGTTGCGGCGACGGTCTGGCGACGGATGGCGTCTGTTTTAGACGTCTATTTTGACGGGAGAGGCGACCCTTGTCTCTTTATATATCCCTATATATAGTCACGACCGTCTTTCCTCATCGGCCTCTGTCACGGATGCGCGCGCGCAGGGAGGTCACGTGCTCGCCGGCTCCCTCGAGCCGGATTTGAACCAGCGACCTAAGGATCACCGTTGTAACATCTACAGTCGGGTAAAACACGGGAGTTGCCCGGGGGTTTACCTGAAAGGCCTGGGAAGACAAATTAAAAGTATAGTTATTGGTTTAAAAATTGCAATGTGTATATTCTGATTTCTTAGAAGCAGAATTTCAAGTTAGGTTAAAGAAGGGGTTAGAGAAGGGGTGCTATAGACAGGTTGCTTAATAATTTTGTGTGTTTAATGTTGTATATAGCATTTATATCATTGTCATTGCTTAAATAAAGTATATATACTCTTTAATTAACTTAAAACAATAAAGGAAAGTTGATAATTTAAAAAAAAACACAAACCATATTAAGATCTACAACAAATCTTGGGGAGTTATAATTCGAAATTTTGTGGAAAACCTAAAAGTTAATAAAATTGTAGTTTTATATGCAAATATAGCAAAATAATAGTAAATACACGAGTACTGAATAATATAATACATTTATTTTTATTTACCTCAAAAGTATCGTTTCAAGTGAATTTACTTGAAAAAAGCTTGTCTTGCATCTTTCAAGGTTATTTTACTGAATTTTTCTTCAAAGTTCATGATAAAATTTAAAAGTTCAGCAGAATCCTTTTGGGCTGAAAATATCTTTAGTCCATCAATATATGCTCTAGCTTCTGAAAAATACACTATTTTTGCAGACTGAGATTCCTCCTTTTCTTCATCTTCACTTTCGTTCTTATCCAAGGCCATAATCAATTCAAATGGATCCATTTCCCAATCTATTTGGTTGTCACTTTCGAAAATACCTTCTTCTTCAAATTCCATTAACTTTTTTTAAAGTACACCCGAACATCTCTTGGGCCATAGTTTCTAGAAGGTCTCTTTATTCATTATCTCTTTCAAATTCATCAGGTTCATCTAAAAAAAATTGAAACCCGTTCTATAAAAGCATTTTTGAATAGTTTCAGGTGAAACTTCATTCCAAGAACTTTTTATCCGAAAGGTTGTGTCCAAAAGATTAAATAATTTGTAAATATTAAGGGCCAGTCATGTCAGGACGGCTCGTGGCTGTTTCAACAATGAATGCCTCTGTCTAGTCCTAAATTTCAATTTGAATGATTCATTGGTCTAGGGGTTGGAAAAGTCCAGTACAATTGGCAGAAAGAAAAACAATTTGACATTATCTAGTTTAATTTTGACATGGGTGCGTGTATTGTCAAAAAAAAAAAAAAAGAAGCACTTTCCTTTTGGCGATGCCCATTTTCGTATCAAAATCCTTTACTATTTTTGTAAAAATATCACTTTTTTGATCCAAGCACTATTGTTACTATCATAGGTAACTGGAAGATTGTGGGACTTTAGGTTTTTGAAGCACCTGGGATTTTTTAGCTTTTCCAATCACAATTTGTTTTTCTTTCTCTCCAAGCACTTTGGTCAAAGGGACTATACTCACTCTCTCTTTTCTATTTTTGACCCCTTTAGTCAGTGTTACATTTCATTTTCAAAGACCTTTTTGATACTGCCTTGTAGAAAAGTCTAGTTTCATCAAGGTTAAAAATATCTTTAAGGGAATACCCATTACATATTTTTATCAAACTTGCCTTCCATTTTTAAATTGTGGCCTCTTTCACATCCCCAGTTTCTCCACTATGGGAACCAAAAATTATTCCATACCTACTTCTAAAGCTTTCCAGCCAACCATTTGATGCACTAAACTTTGGAAGCTTCAAACCAGCGGCAAATTTGAGTGCTTGTTTTTGTTAATTTGGACCAGAAACATAAATGTTGCGGGCCTTCTTATCTGTGAAAAACTTCCAAACAAGATATTTACCTCATCAAATTTTGTTGACTTCTTCATTCTTTTTAGAAGAAGATTTTGATTAAATTCTTCTTTAATTTCTCTTTTTTCTTAATCAAAGTTTTACCTTGTGTTTGGCTAATTCCATATTTATTGAGGTAAAGTTAGATGGGACATCTTTATATAAAGCAATAGCTTGATATTTAAATCTATAATTTGAAAAATAAAAAAGAGAAATTGTAATTAAATAAAAAAAAATTAAAATTCACGCGATCCAGTAAAAAATGCCTCATTATAATCGTTCTTTTTTTTTTTTTTGAAAGGGAGCTCCTTTTTCTTTCATTTTTATTCAAAGAGGCATTTTATTTTTATTTTTTATTTTATTTTTTTCTTGTCCCAGGTCTGGACTTCAAGTCTAGACCAGATCCTGAAGGCCATTCCTCTTTATCGCCTCGATGACCACAGCTGGATCGGTGTAGATGTCTGTTCGGCAATGCCCGATGCATTACATGATGTGTTCTGGGCTCACTGGAGAATCCTGACATTTGGTGCAATTCGGAAAAGTTTTGGATCCACTTGTGAAAATCATTGGACATAGATGGCCTCTTCTAAGACGGGAAAGCATGGTGAAGTCTGATCAGTTAAGTTGCGAGTTGGTTTTCAGGAGGGGAGTTTTTCCATCGAACCAGCGGTGTTTGATGTTATTTTGCCAATCTTGATTAAATTTGATTTTCAGTCTGTTAGAGTGATCATTTGTTGTTGAAAGGGTTGAGGATATTTTTTGGTTATTTTCTTTAGATGCTACTGCTTTAGTCAGTGAGTCAGCCCTTTCATTGCCAGGTACTCCCACATGTGATGGGATCCATTGGAAGGTTATGGAGCTTTCAGGATTGAGGTCATTCATAGCTTTTGCTATATTTTTAAGCAGGGCGTCGTGGCTATTGTAACAGGTTTTAGAGCATAAATGGCTGCTTTAGAGTCAATGTATATGCAAGCCTTGATTGGATTTTCTTAAAGGATATTTAGTAGTGCTTCGTACACTGCAGTAAGTTCTGCTCTGAATACTGATAGTCCTTTGGCGTTGGATATTTCAATGATCTTGTATTTTCTTTTTCTATTGTATAGACTCCACTACCAGAAGAATGTATAGATAAGAATATTTTGGTTGTCATTATTTTCAATAGTTTCTAATGCTAAACTTTTAAGGAATATGGGATTATCATATTTTTTGGAGCAATTTGTTATTAAGTCAGTGTTAAATGTTATTTTAGGCCTCTGTTTGTGGGGAGCAAAATGGGTTCTATTGGTTTTGTTTCTATTGATGTTGGTGAATTCTTCTTGTAGTGCTATATGCATTGGTGATTGACGTTTCAGCCTGTGGGTGTTCTACCAGTTTCTGATATATTTCCGGTTTTATGGTCATTAGGCGCATTTATTCTCTTGTGGATGAAGTTTGCAAGATTTAATCTTCGTCTGTATGAAAGGGGCAAAAGATTTGATTCAAACTCAGATATTTCTTTGGCACAGGTATTCCTTAGTCCACAGATGATTCATGATGCACTGTTTTGAATTCTATCTATTTTTTCAAGATTTTTTTTTTTTGGCTAGCTGATATCCAAACAGGCTGGGCATATTCCAGAATTGGTCTGATAAATGCAAGATATGTGGTGCGGAGAGTTGTGGCATCGGCTCCCCAGTCCAAACCAGAGATTCTTTTGAGAATATTTAGGCGATGTTTTGCTTTGTTCACTATGTTGTTAATATGAGTGGTGTATGATAGTGAGGGGTCAAGGGTAACTCCAAGATATTTGGGGTTTTGATTTTGATTAAGTCTCTGGTAGTTATATTTTATTATGGGATTCCATTTGCGGAGGTGGTTATTTATTGTAAAGAAGCCTATTTCAGATTTAGTGAGGTTGACCTTAAGTTTGAATTTTCTTTAGAATTTTTTTAGATTTATTTATATGTTTTTGGGCTATGGAGAGATCTTTATTTGTGCACCAGATGATGATGTCATCTCCATATAGTGTTATTTCGCAATAAGGACTAATGGTGTGAGAATCATTGAAGTAAATTGTAAATAGTAGTGGGCTGAGAATTGATCCCTGCGGTAAACCCTGATGTAATCTGTAGGTATTGGAAAGTCTATCTTGGTATTTCACCTGGAAAGTTATTCGGGCTAGGAATTTTCCTATCCATCCCAGCATTTTACCTCTTATTCCT
Organism: Cordylochernes scorpioides; assembly: GCA_030710605.1. NCBI lineage: Eukaryota > Metazoa > Arthropoda > Arachnida > Pseudoscorpiones > Chernetidae > Cordylochernes > Cordylochernes scorpioides. The sequence continues at coordinate 26,522,007 of CP092877.1, read as the reverse complement.
ATCTTTTCGAGTTGAATTAGTAGTTTCTCTTTTTCCATATGCGGTCAAAGGCTTGGCTTAGGTCAATAAGCGTTGATAGAGTTGATTCTGTAGGTTTACTTTGGAAACCATCTTGAACTTTTTGGGGAAATAAAATATTTGGTCAGGGGTGTTATGAAATTTCTTATATGCTGCTTGATGCGTTGATAGTAATCTATTTTTATTGAGATAATAGGTTAGCCTTTTAAGAATCATGTGTTCCATTAGTTTGCATGATATAGGGTGAGTGAGATAGGTCTATATCCTTCAGCTAGGTTTGTGGCTTCACCCGGTTTATGGATGGGTATGAATATTGCGTGTTTCCACTCTTTTGGAAGGGTGCATGAGTTCCAGCTAAGATTAATGATAGCTAGAAATTCTTAGGTTGCTATTGTGTTAAGGTGCTTGATCATTTTGCCTGAGATAATATCAGCTCCTGGGGTTTCAGTTGTGTGTAAATTTTCAATTGCCTCAGTGAGTTTATGAAGTTGAAATGTTTTGGAGAAGATATCATTATGGATATCAGACTTTTCGGTTTTCCTCAAGATCCTTGAGTGTGCTGCTATTTTTTTTTTTGTCTCTGTTTTTGAACTCAATTGTTGATATTTTCTTGTAGTGATCTGCAAAGAGGTTTGCAATTTGTGCATTGCTGGATATAGTGGTTCCATTTGGGTTTCTGAAGGTATTGGATGTGGTGTATGGTATATCTTTGTCAATGGATTTTAAGATTTTCAAAGCTTGGAATCTGTTGTGTATGGATCTAGTGAGGAACAAACATTCATCCATTTTTCTTTCTTCATTTGTCTTGATTTAATTTTGATTTGAGCCGTGGTTAGGTTGTGTTGGGTTTTTGTGGTTTGGTCTTTGTGTAGGATTAGGTTTTCCAAGAGAGTATTTCTTTGAGAGATATCTCCCTGTAGGTCTGCCACTACTTCATGGTAAACTGGGACAAATTGTTTTCTTATTCCTCTGGGAATGTTATTTTTTTCAGAAGTGAGGATGATGGTTTTCCAGTGTTTCCATTTTTCTTCTAATCTAAGGAGATTTGTAGTTTCCCTTTGTATTTTTTCCTGATCATTCATAAAAGTCGGCCAGTTTGCTTTTTTATAATTCCAGTAGTATAGTTTGGGGACGAACCTTTGTGGGATTGTTGCTGAGATGGTGGTAAGGATTGGTAAATGATCACTGCCAACACTGCTGGAGATCCTGGTGGTTGTTGCCCTAGCCATGATGGGGGTTGTAATTACTAGATCTAGAGTGTCCGTGGTGCCATAAGAATTGGAGACGTAAGTTGGACCTGTTGAGATGGCTAATAGGTTATTGTCATCTAAGAAATTGCTGAGTGAGATTCCTCCTGCATTAGTTTCCCTGCAGCCCCATGTGGGGTGTTTGCTATTGAAGTCACCCAGAAAAACTGTATTTGAAGTAAGAGAATGTGCCAATAATTGGAGTTGTGGGCCAGGTTTGTCAGGGGGATGGTAGATATTGAAAAATTGCAGGGGCTCTGGTGTAAGTCCTATAATATTGAAGGTTTGAAATTCTGTGTGACCTGTGGCAGGGGTTGCTATTTCTTCAAATGAAAGGTTTCGGATTAGGGTTATTAAACCTCCTCCACCTCCTGAGAGTCTATCTTTTCTAAGAATATGGAAGCTTTTTATGTTTAGAATTTTCGTTGGTTTCAATTTAGATTCCTGGATACATATAATATTTGATTTGTATTTATCAGCCTGAACTAAGAGCTCATCTAGTTTAATTCTGCTATTTCGGGTTCCTATGCCGTTTATGTTGCACTGGAGTATGTGGAGGACATCTGTTTTAGGGACCGTTGGCTGGGGAGACTGTAGTACATTTTTCGGACTGGGCCCTCTGCCTAAGTCCAGAGCGCGGTTCAGTTTACTCTGCGCGACAACCGATGCAGCATCAAAACTTGAGAAGCGAACTTTCATTTAGGGTAGTAATTGATAGATTGGGAGCACATCTCCTGTAGCAGTCCGACTTAGCTCCAAAGGGGTGACCGCCACTAACATGAGGACAGACGTCACTGCAGCCGCTTCTAACATGAAGAACAGACGCTGCCAGAGACGCTGTAGAGCTTAATAAATTTAATATATGGTAACTTTTTAAAGGAATTTTTAAATAAAAATTTAGAATTAGGACTTTAAAAAAAATATGGAGGAGCGCTATTTTGAAATTGCAGGGCGCTATATACAGGTATTTTTAAATAAAAAAATAGTATTGGGACTGTCAAAAAGGTGGTGCTATTCTGAGGTTGCAGGGTGCTATATACAAGTCACTTTTAATGTAAATCGCATCGTACTACGTATTTAAAATTGGGCGCTATTTAGAGGGGGCGCTATAAACAGGTTTAATTGTACTTTCTAAGCAAAGTATATACATTCGGGCAGATAGCAGTTTTATCTTGTAATTTTTTTTAATGAAACAAAATTATACTAACAATTATGATAAATGTAATTATATAACAATTAAATTATATATATATATTGAAAATAAAGAAGGCATATCCTGATCACGAGCAAATGTGCTTTTTATATATAGTAACATATAGTAACACGAAATATCATCTTCAGAAATTAATATAATTCAATAATTCAAACGTACTTTTTTTTAATAGAGCATTTTGGTGATGAAAAATAAAGTAAAATTTGAAAGCAAAAATCTAAGATTGGAAAATTGAATAAATTAAAAAATGAATATAACTACTAACACATTTGGAGAATAAAAATAAGTGTGACACACGGAGTGAAAATTTTCCAACACATTGAATTTTTTTAGCGAAATATTTCGTTAGATTCGCGAGAAAGCGATGAAAAGTAAATCATAGAGTGTCATCAGCTTCAAATGGTTGTAATCTAATTGGTGAGGGCTCAGAGAGGTCAACATTTGACTGAAGAAAAAACGGTGGAAGGATGGTCTAAACCGTTGGTTTTCGACCGCAAAGACCCAGGTTCGACTCCCGCATCGAACACTTTTTTCTGAATTAAAAAAAATGCTCCAATGGCCCCCGATTATTGCAAAAGTCCAACCCCCACCAGCGAGTGCAAGTAACCAAACGGGGTTCTGGCACATTTGTAAGTGCAATGTCGAACTGCTTTTCACATGTGTAGACATGTGGTGCACTTACAGTAAAAGCAGTCGTCTATCTCTGTCCATCATGACTAACATGGCCTGTACCACGTGTACTAGGGATAAGCAAAAAAAAAAAAACATTTCACTTTTTTCTTTCTCAGCCCTGTTACTGTCATCCATCATGTCTTTGTTCTTGAATTGTCATTGTCAACACACACATTCTTACAAGTTTATATTCTTTCTACAATAAGTTTTAAATATTCTTCATCACATTCTCTATTGAAATATCAGAGAACGTTATAGAATCTGGGGGTAAAATCCTCCCTCTTAAAGTAATTTTAAAGCGTCTGTGATATCCTCTTACAAGCTATGTAACATTATGAAGAGCATCAATAATACAGACTGTTTTACTTGCTTTGGGATTGTCAACATAACTTATTTGCCGCAATACGATTCGTTTCCGTTAATCGTTCGCTTAGTGAATTGTTCTTTGTTTAAAATGTTGAATTCTACTTGTTGCATTCGATGGAGAACTCAAGTTGAATGTTGATCAATAACCCAACATCTAGAATAATTTGAGTCAAAAGGCGATCCATTAAATAAGTTTATATAAAAAGGGTGTACCTGGATCTGTAAAGAAAAACAATTTTTTTCTCAAGAATTTTCTAGATATTGCACAGACTGTGCAATAAATTGATAAAGAGGGAGCAATCTCTCGAAATATTTTGAGAAAAAAAATGTTTTTTCTTTACAGATCCAGGTACGCACTTTTTTATATAAATCTAGGATGATTTTCTGGATAATTGTTGATTAAGCAGAAGATGTTTGGATTTTTTGCTTTTCCAATTCAAAGTCCAATTCTTTAAGTTACTCAAGAAACCCCTCTGCGTCATCTAAGCCTTTGACTAGTTACAAGTAAATGAATATATACTCATAACACATCTAGGGTTCTTTAATTTTCCTATTTAGAGAGATTTTCTGTTTCACCAGGATTTGCGCATGATAAAATTGCTAAGTGGTTTTTTTTTTTTTTACTCTCAATTTTCCCGTAGAACACTTCTCTCACACTTATAATCTAATGATTTGTTATGCGACAGTTTAAAAAAACCCAACTCATCAGCATTAAAACATCTTTAGAAAAAAATTTGTTTATTTACCCTGGCAGAACATCACTCGTCGACGTAAAAATAGCCACATCTTCAACCGACTCTATTTCTCCAAAGAATTCGCGATAAACAATTCCGCGATTGAATCGATCAAGTCATCCACTGGAATTGTATATTTGTTTCCATTGTTACGGTTTCTTGGGCCACCAAATCGGTCCGTCCATTCAGTTTGCTCTCAAGCTTGAAGAAACCATTCCATCAGATCCCCCCCCAAATCATCTAATTATCTTGTTGTTTTTTTTTTAACTATTTGACGTTTTAATCAGACTATGGCTTTCTATACTCTGTCCATTTCTAAGAATGTTACGAAGTAGGATGCAAGTAAAAAAAAAAAGAAGAGGTTCTATTTTATATGTCAAAGGTTTTATAAATCTCAAAACTATTTTTTTTTTTAATTTTAAAATGATATCAAAATGGAATTTTTTTAAATCTTGAAAAGAGAAACATAAAATTACTTGAGAGAATAAATTCCATCAAGGGAAGAGTTTATTGTGGAATATATAATTTAATTAACTCGATATTTCGGGTCTTGGAGCCCGTCTACGGCAGTATGGGAACTACAAGGTTGTCCCAAAAGTTCGTAAACACTTGCAAAAAATTATTTGCCGTTATGTATAATCTATTTGTATTATGTATAAAGTAATTGAACTCCGCCTTTGCCGGTCCCAAGCCCGGATGAAAAAGGAGGAGGGGGAGCAGTAACAAGCTCGGTAAAAAACCTGGGTTCAGCTGGCCCGGCTGATAGTACCCTGTAAGGGCTCCTAATCCAAGGATACAGGATGAGCAGCGTCTGTACTCCATGTTAGGAGCGGCTACACATGGCGTCTGTTCCTCATGTCAGAGGCGGCCATTTTTTTTTTTTTGGAGCTAAGTCGGCCTGCCACTGAGTAGTGCTCCCAGTCTTAATGACAAAGGCAGACGCATTTTACTTCACCCAGTGTGGAGATAAGAAAGAAGAAGATAAAGTAATTGTATTATTCGCCAAGTAATAAGAAAAACGTTTTAAGAAAAACACGAACTTTTGAAACAACCTTATATAAGGCGTTATAATTAGCCTTACTCTGTAGAAGGTCTCCAAGGCCCGAAAGCTCGAGTCAATTAAATAATATTTTTACAAGAAAGTCTTCCTTGGATTGAATTTATTCTCTCAAATGGTATTTTACAAGGTATTGTTATTTTTGGAATAGAAACATAAAATTGTGTGTGTCTGATGAAGTTGTATTACTGTTTTCCACACCTTGATGGGAAACACGACAAAGGAAATATATTCTTTCCTTTATAAACAGCGCGATCAAGAGCCAAAGCCATTGCTGTAATAGAGAAAAAAAAAAAGGAAAATCTGGTCGTGATGATATATGAGATGAGGATTAGAGATAAAATGACAACGTAGGGAGAACATAAGCAAACTAAAGTGATTTGTTGACTCCCTGACAGCTGGTCATTACCAGGAAATATGAAATTTTATCGAATCTGGGTGTTTTATCCGCTCTTATCTGCTTTTTAATTTTATTTCAATATAAAGCGCTATGTCCCCCTAAGGACACTTGCGCTGTCATACATGTATGCCTTTATATTTGTCTATACATATATATACAATAATTTTAGGCCGTGAATAGAATAGTCATACGATGTTAACAATGAGAAAGAGAAAAAACGAGAAAAAGAACTGTGTACAAAAGAATGAAATGTCTGGCAATATGTACAATAAGCATAATATGAATCATCAGTTTCTCTCTCTCTCTCTCTTAAAAGATATTTGTGTTGTTATATAATTTAAAATATATCTACCAAATGTATTGAATTTAATTTGCTTGTGTGAAATAAATACTGATACAATGGAAAGATAGTTATAAGCGGGATTGTAGAAAATTATAAGCAGAATGTTTTATATCACAAAATGTTATCAGGTCAGTGAAGGCCTGCTTTCCTGTCGAGCAGTGATAGGGCAAGAATACAATGCGAAGTTGCGGGAAGATAGTATTCATGTACTAGAAAGGGGCACCTCTCCCTTTAAAAGTTTATTGAAACAATGAACCTGTTGTTTATGGCACAATAATTCATCGCTCTCTCTGTTTTCTGCCCTCAAGTGATCAACAGGGACATTGTTTTAATGCGCTTTTAAAGGGAGGAATGTTTTGTAAATTTAGGGAAATAATGGCAATGGTAAATTTGCAAGTTTAGAATTCATGACTCTTGAAAATTAACTAAACAAAAAAATATATATTTAAGCTCTACCGCCGTTGAACAATTAGATCTACACTCAAGGACAAAACTTAAGGAAGTGGAAAGTCTTTGTGTAACCAGCTATCAGTTTAACACAAAGAAATAACGCGCCATCTATATATATAAAATAAAAGGATTTAAAAGCGCGAATGTTTCTTTTATACATAAAACGAACTTCTACTGTCCTTACTGCGGTGAAAAAATATATTGGGAGGGCTTGGCTCATCAGTGGTGAACCCTCCCAGCGGTTTCGCCAATTTAATCCACCAGACTGCTTCTCAGAGCTCTAATACTGCATTGGATCATTCTGCTTTTACTGCCACTACACTGAAGGATAGAGTCTTAGAAATGGTTTTCAAGTAAACTATGGACATAAGCTTATAGGACAGTAGAATTACATTCAAATATTTGCTTCGAGCAATGCTCTTCAGCAAACTATAAAGACAAGGCCAGTTAGGCATAAATTAACACAAAGCAATAACGCGCCATATATATATGTAAAATAAAAGGATTTAAAAGCACGAATGTTTCTTTTATACAATAAGGGCCACCATGTATCAAATAGCTATCAGAGTGATTATCTGAATCCCGATATACGTGCTAAAAGGTACAACTTTTATAAGTTTTGTCTATGGGTATATATGAGTCAAAATAAAAGCGTCTCTCTTATGGACAGCCATCATACAAGGTATGATTGAAAAGTTGCTGAGCACTGAGGCTATAATTTATTTATACAAAAATACAAAAGTGTATTTTTAAATAGTGTCCAAAATAAGACTCCTGAATAAATGCACATTTGCAATATTTTCTTCTGACTTTGGAAACATTCGGAAATTCGTTTTTCTGTATGCCTCTCTAAAAGTTCAGCAGATGGCACTTCAACATTTTGATACGATACAAGCCATTAAAGAGTAATTGCTGAACTTTTATAGAGAAAATGGTTTTACGGGCTACTAATTACGGGCAATTACTCTATAATGGCCTGTATCAAAATGTTGTACTTTAAGTGTCATATTTAATTTTGTATAAATAAAAAAAAGTCATTCGGTGCTATATCATGGAGGATGTGGAAGCACAGAGATGTTATTTTTGTCAAATAAGCGAGTACCGAATAAGTCCTATGTGGTCTTGTGTTTTCAATGATGAAGCCACCAAGCTTTATTCTACCGTCATTCTGGGCGTTTCTTTCGTACAGCCTCCCGTGACCCCTTTTTTCAAAATAACAACATAAGATTCTTGGTTAATTGTTGTCCCAGTTGTATGAATACATTATTTACGAGTCCATTGCTTTAGAAGAAAGTGACGAGCATAGCCTCCATTTTTTACTTTTCCATCCTGGCCTTTTTGGATCTCGGTTCGTCATCTTCCAACAACTGATTTGATTGGCGTTTTGCTTCGGGATCGTGCCTTAGACCCATGTCTCGTCTCCTGTTATCACCTTATGTTGCCACATTTGGTATAACACCGAATTTATTTTGTATAACCAAATCGTCAATTTATTGACGAGAGGTAGGTGACCCTGATTTATTTATAGAAAATAAATACGTTGTTGTACTTTGACAAAGGTTGACGTTCAGCCAATCGAAATTTTGGTAATTATTTTACTATCTAATTGTTTTATTCTAATATTGATGTTGTTGTAATATTTATTTGCTCCTTTTTAATATATAACTTTTTTTCTTAAAAATTATTCTTATGAATTAATTATTCTCTATGATAAGAATTTTACCAACTTATTAGTGGCTAACCTCCCCAGCGGTTTTGTTACGAGTAGTTTCACTCTACCAGGTCGTTCTGATATTTCACAAGAATATTCTGTTTATATAACTGGTAAATTAGGGGAATTCTAGGCTTTGATTTTATGCAATTTCTTTAAATGCCTCTCTTCCCCATTGAATTTCCAGCTAGGTACTCATCGTACGTCTCAAGACAATAGAACCACGCCATCTTCTCAACGACCAAACACGCTATCTACATTTTCTTCGTAGATCGCGAAATGCGTGATGTCGCTGGCGATCTTTCATCAAACTCTATAGAGGTGGCGCCATGTACATATTCACTCTATATATAGTTGTATATTGTTCTAAAATAATAGTGCAGACTGTGAACTTTTGTATGTATTGACAAGATATCAATAAAATGATGTTAAATGTCAAATTGTCAAGAGAATAGCAGAACAGTTTGTGAGGGTAAACTGGCTGAACCGCCGGGAAGATTTGCCACTAAGGATTCAGTCATTCCAATGTTGGTGTCCTCCCTGTAGAGAGAGTAGATTATTTGTAAGTTATATAAATTAAACGATTAGCAACTCTTAATAATTGGTTTATACGAATAAAAATAAAACGATAAGAGGAGCTTCTTTTATAAATTTTAATGCGCAGGCTTTCGGACCTAACGTCCTTCTACAGGCATGGATAGTGGTAATACTAACGAGTATAACTTAGTTAATATTACCACTATCCATGCCTGTAGAAAGACGTTAGGTCCGAAAGCTTGCGCATTAAAATTTATAAAAGAAGCTCCTCTTATCGTTTTATTTTTATTCGTATAAGTAATATAAATGTTTAATTTATATATTACCTCCATAAACGAAGGATTTGGAAAAATCTTCGATAATATCCATATTAATCGCTATATATGTGAATATGTATATATGGTGTCTGGCTTATTTTCGCAGTGATTGGTTCTTTACTGTCACATGACCTTAAACAGCCAAGTAATGTTGAGATTATTAAGCTTCACATCGTTATATCATTATATCGTCGGAATAACTAAGTACATTTATGTGCATACATCATCTGAATTATTATCAATATATAAAGGATCACTGTCATTATCTTAGGAACTGTTACTATAGAAACAAAAATTACCCTAATCATATTAAACAATACTATAAAAGCATACGAAATAAGTATTTACGGGAAATAGAAAAAGCTAGGAAAGCATCCTGGAGAATTTTTCTGGAGGAAAACAAATCGAACAACCCTTATGGAAACTTATATAAGGTGTATAAAAACATCAAAAGTGGATCTAATCGGAAGAGAAATATGCAAATTTTGGAGGGTAATACTGATATGGAATGTTTGCAGAAGGGTGAGGAATTATTGAATAACTTATTTCCAGATGATAAATGTGAAGAAGATACAAACATCCATAAAAGTATAAGAAATTATAATTTAAAACTACTCAATAAAGAAAAACCGATGGTTATGATTACTGAAGTTAACGACTTAATTGACAAATTAAATCCAAAGAAATCTCCCGGAATAGACAACATCTCTAACAACATGATAAGGCACACTAAACAATTTATAGCTCCTATATTGGTGAAACTATTTCAAAAATGTTTGGACCTACAATACTATCCTGCTGAATGGAAAAGAGCAGAGGCAATAATTATTCCGAAACCTGGAAAAACAGATTTTAATAACTATAAAAATTATAGACCTTTATGTCTTAATTCCAACATTTCTAAAATATTTGAAAAAATAATTAATAATAGAATAATAAAATATTATGAAGATTTTAATTTATTAAGTGATCGACAACATGGCTTTAGAAGATCGAAATCTACTATTACTGCACTAACTGAAATAATAAAAATTGCGTTAGAACATAAAACAAGAGAATATGCAGCAATAATTGCAGTGGATATTAGTGCAGCGTTTGATAATGCATGGTGGCCGGCCTTGATGAAAAAACTAGATGAAGATGGTGTGCAGGCTTCAACGATAAAACTTCTACAATCATACTTTGATAATAGAAGAATAAGATTTAGATTTTCCTCAACTGAAATTAATAAGAAACTAAGTAAAGGATGTCCACAGGGAGGACCACTGTCTCCCACATTATGGAATATTCTTATTAATGAGATACTGAATAATAGTCTGGATGATAATTGTGAAACAATAGGATATGCAGATGATATTACGTTAATATGTTGGAATAAAACTCCTGAACAACTAAGAAAGACAATAGATAATGTATTAAGAAAAATCAATAAGTGGTGTGAAAGTCGTAAATTAAAATTGTCAGATGAAAAAACAAAAATATTATATTTATATAAATGCAATAGCGATATAATAGTCTCAGGTAGCAAGTTAATTAAACCGGTTGAAGAACTTAAGATCCTAGGAGTGACTATTAAAAATCACCGAGTCAGAAGCAAACTGGACTTTACGCCTCACGTTAATGAAATGATCATAAAAGTAACTAGAGCTAGTGGATACCTATTTGGCCTGACAAAGAAAGCATGGGGTCTAGACTTTAGACGAAGACTGATATTGTATAAGACATTATATCGAAGTACAATTACTTATGGTTATTCAGTATGGTATCCATTCATAAACAAAAAGTCTATGGACAAACTAAATTCTCTTCAATATAAAATATTAAAACATTGTATACAGGCCTACAGTACAACATCATCGGACTGTACACACATACTTGCACAAGTCCCCAAACTTACTGATTATATTGAATCTAACATGTTGAAAACCGAAATAAATTACAACCGATTTGACTCTTCAAGTAGGAATATAATTTCTAATTATATAAGGGAAAAAATGCAGAAATACTATGAGAAGACTAATACCATTTTCAAGTCCTTCTTCACTGACTCCCAAATACCCAAATATGTCAAGCCAAATTTTTACAGTGTCCAATTTTTTACTGGACACGGTAACTTTAGATCATATTTGTACAAAGTCAGAAAGACGGATTCGCCTAAATGCTCATGTGGTGCAGAAGAAGAAAATCCTGTACATATTCTAACGGACTGTCGACTTGTAGAGGACTTGAGAGTCAAAAATCAAATAAATATAAATTGTCTAAATCAAATAGTTAATAATAGATATATGTATATAAATTTTAATAGATTTTGTAGAATGTTTTTTAGTAATAGATAGCCTGGGCTGTAATAACTGATATATAGTTATATGCTGTAAATAGCTCTAAATTTCTGTTCTTATCTGTGATGTTCACTAATATTCATTATAGGGTAATTAAATCGTTAACTAACTGACAAATATGTTAATAATTTCTATTATATAATAACTAAAATCATATTAATAACTAGCGGACCCGCCCGGCTTCGCCCGGGTTTTACCCGAGTGAATGTTTGTCTAACGAACATTTGTTAAAACAATTCTCTTTAAACTTATAAAACGTACTCGGCTTCGCCCGGGGTTTTACCCGAGTAAAGGTTTGTCGAGCGAACATTTGTTAAAACAATTATCTAATAACTTATTAAAAAATAAAAAAGATATATTTGATAATTTGAAACTCGTAAATTTGAATCTCTCGATAAAGTGAACATTTTTTCCCGGTCCCTGTGTGCCTTGTCATCCTGAATTTTGTCTTTCCTAATTTTCTACATTAGAAAATCATAGTTTTATCTAGTGAACATTTTTTCCCGGTCCCTTGAGAAATACTCGATAAGTTGAATAAAATCAATATTAATTGGTTCCCTCGGTAATTGGAAGTTAAAGGAATAGTATCTTCGCCTTGGAATTGTATCATTATTCTTGTCGCAAATAAATTGCCGTGTCATCCTGAGATAATCTTACTTTTGATAAATAATATTTAAGATAACAAACTTAGTGATAAGAAAACTTGTTATCATCGTCACAATGGGGGCGCTGCTTGCGAGTTAAATATACAAATCTGCAAATAACTCTAAGGATATTCAAGATATTCATGAAATTATTTTTCAAAAACCTTCCCGGTGATATACCTAATAATATTCCAAAATTTCACGGCGATTGGATGTATGGTTTTTGAATCTATAGAGTACAGACAGACAGACATTCAATTTTATATATATAGATTAGCAGTAATTAAACGTAACAGTAAGAAAATGTTGATTTTAATATATGTAAATAGAGTCTCTTAAGAAAGACCACCCAAAAACATGACTCAACTTGTTTCTCCTGTAGGTGGTCTCTCATTGGAGGTTCTAATTGATATTAAAGAATCTCTAATAGACCTTTAATAAGAGACTGCCTCTCGGAGAGACGGTTTAAGCTACGATTTTAGGCATCCTCTCAATGGAAGCTCTACTGTATCTACTTTTTCACACTGTTTGGCTTAATAAATGCCATTTTAACCATTTTAAATGTGTATCAATCGAGTTTTTTTTTTATATTTTATATCCAAAATCACTTCATTTCAATTCATAGGGAATTCTTAACATTTTTTTTTTTTGTCTTTATTCAGCTCACTTTCTATTATACTTTAAGCCATTGTTCCATTATACATATTTAATACCGTTTACACTGTTTTACTTTCAAAAATGTCGATGAAATGAGTAGTTTGGTCCGGCATAAAGAAGAGGCATATAATCATTTTTTTCTATATGCATGATAATATTATTTCAATTTTATATATATAGATAGATAGAGATTTACTCTTCATTGTTGGCTTTTTATCTTACATTCATTCTTCATTGTTGGCTTTTTATATTACATTCACTCTTCATTGTTGGCTTTTTATCTTACATTCACTCTTCATTGTTGGCTTTTTATATTATATTTACTCTTCATTGTTGGCTTTTTATCTTACATTCATTCTTCATTGTTGGCTTTTTATATTATATTTACTCTTCATTGTTGGCTTTTTATCTTACATTCATTCTTCATTGTTGGCTTTTTATATTACATTTACTATTCATTGTTGGCTTTTTATCTTACATTCACTCTTTATTGTTGGCTTTTTATCTTACATTCATTCTTCATTGTTGGCTTTTTATCTTACATTCACTCTTCATTGTTGGCTTTTTATCTTACATTCATTCTTCATTGTTGGCTTTTTATATTACATTCACTCTTCATTGTTGGCTTTTTATATCATATAGAAAATCATAGTTTTATCTAGTGAACATTTTTTCCCGTGTCACATTGCCGTGTCATCCTGAGATAACCTTACTTTTGATAAATAATATTTAAGATAACAAACTTAGTGATAAGAAAACTTGTTATCATCGTCACAATGGGGGCGCTGCTTGCGAGTTAAATCTACAAATCTGCAAATAACTCTAAGGATATTCCAGATATTCATGAAATTATTTTTCAAAAACCTTCCCGGTGATATACCTAATGATATCCCAAAATTTCACGGCGATTGGATGTATGGTTTTTGAATCTATTCTTGTATGGATGTACCCGGCTTCGCCCGGGTTTTACCCGAGTAAAGGTTTGTTTAACGAATCTCTCGATAAAGTGAACATTTTTTCCCGGTCCCTTGAAAAATACTCGATAAGTTGAATAAAATCAATATTAATTGGTTCCCTCGGTAATTGGAAGTTAAAGGAATAGTGCCTTTGAATTGTATCATTATTCTTGTCTCAAATAAATTGCCGTGTCATCCTGAATTTTGTCTTTCCTAATTTTCTACATTACAAAATCATCGTATCATCATGATAATATTTAGAGCAGATTGTTGAATTATAACAGATAAATTATAATATTTATCTTGATTATTTCTAGGCGAAAAGTTATTTCAAAAATTTTATTTGCTAGAAACCTTCCCAGTACTATACTAAATAACTTCCCAAAGTTTCATGGCGATCCAATGAGTGGTTTGGTCAGGCATAAAGGACAAACAAACAAACAAACAAACAAACAAACAGACACACATACATTCATTTTTATATATATAGACTAGCGGACCCGCCCGGCTTCGCCCGGGTTTTACCCGAGTGAATGTTTGTCTAACGAACATTTGTTAAAACAATTCTCTTTAAACTTATAAAACGTACTCGGCTTCGCCCGGGGTTTTACCCGAGTAAAGGTTTGTCGAGCGAACATTTGTTAAAACAATTATCTAATAACTTATTAAAAAATAAAAAAGATATATTTGATAATTTGAAACTCGTAAATTTGAATCTCTCGATAAAGTGAACATTTTTTCCCGGTCCCTGTGTGCCTTGTCATCCTGAATTTTGTCTTTCCTAATTTTCTACATTAGAAAATCATAGTTTTATCTAGTGAACATTTTTTCCCGGTCCCTTGAGAAATACTCGATAAGTTGAATAAAATCAATATTAATTGGTTCCCTCGGTAATTGGAAGTTAAAGGAATAGTATCTTCGCCTTGGAATTGTATCATTATTCTTGTCGCAAATAAATTGCCGTGTCATCCTGAGATAATCTTACTTTTGATAAATAATATTTAAGATAACAAACTTAGTGATAAGAAAACTTGTTATCATCGTCACAATGGGGGCGCTGCTTGCGAGTTAAATATACAAATCTGCAAATAACTCTAAGGATATTCAAGATATTCATGAAATTATTTTTCAAAAACCTTCCCGGTGATATACCTAATAATATTCCAAAATTTCACGGCGATTGGATGTATGGTTTTTGAATCTATAGAGTACAGACAGACAGACATTCAATTTTATATATATAGATTAGCAGTAATTAAACGTAACAGTAAGAAAATGTTGATTTTAATATATGTAAATAGAGTCTCTTAAGAAAGACCACCCAAAAACATGACTCAACTTGTTTCTCCTGTAGGTGGTCTCTCATTGGAGGTTCTAATTGATATTAAAGAATCTCTAATAGACCTTTAATAAGAGACTGCCTCTCGGAGAGACGGTTTAAGCTACGATTTTAGGCATCCTCTCAATGGAAGCTCTACTGTATCTACTTTTTCACACTGTTTGGCTTAATAAATGCCATTTTAACCATTTTAAATGTGTATCAATCGAGTTTTTTTTTTATATTTTATATCCAAAATCACTTCATTTCAATTCATAGGGAATTCTTAACATTTTTTTTTTTGTCTTTATTCAGCTCACTTTCTATTATACTTTAAGCCATTGTTCCATTATACATATTTAATACCGTTTACACTGTTTTACTTTCAAAAATGTCGATGAAATGAGTAGTTTGGTCCGGCATAAAGAAGAGGCATATAATCATTTTTTTCTATATGCATGATAATATTATTTCAATTTTATATATATAGATAGATAGAGATTGACTCTTCATTGTTGGCTTTTTATCTTACATTCATTCTTCATTGTTGGCTTTTTATATTACATTCACTCTTCATTGTTGGCTTTTTATCTTACATTCACTCTTCATTGTTGGCTTTTTATATTATATTTACTCTTCATTGTTGGCTTTTTATCTTACATTCATTCTTCATTGTTGGCTTTTTATATTATATTTACTCTTCATTGTTGGCTTTTTATCTTACATTCATTCTTCATTGTTGGCTTTTTATATTACATTTACTATTCATTGTTGGCTTTTTATCTTACATTCACTCTTTATTGTTGGCTTTTTATCTTACATTCATTCTTCATTGTTGGCTTTTTATCTTACATTCACTCTTCATTGTTGGCTTTTTATCTTACATTCATTCTTCATTGTTGGCTTTTTATATTACATTCACTCTTCATTGTTGGCTTTTTATATCATATAGAAAATCATAGTTTTATCTAGTGAACATTTTTTCCCGTGTCACATTGCCGTGTCATCCTGAGATAACCTTACTTTTGATAAATAATATTTAAGATAACAAACTTAGTGATAAGAAAACTTGTTATCATCGTCACAATGGGGGCGCTGCTTGCGAGTTAAATCTACAAATCTGCAAATAACTCTAAGGATATTCCAGATATTCATGAAATTATTTTTCAAAAACCTTCCCGGTGATATACCTAATGATATCCCAAAATTTCACGGCGATTGGATGTATGGTTTTTGAATCTATTCTTGTATGGATGTACCCGGCTTCGCCCGGGTTTTACCCGAGTAAAGGTTTGTTTAACGAATCTCTCGATAAAGTGAACATTTTTTCCCGGTCCCTTGAAAAATACTCGATAAGTTGAATAAAATCAATATTAATTGGTTCCCTCGGTAATTGGAAGTTAAAGGAATAGTGCCTTTGAATTGTATCATTATTCTTGTCTCAAATAAATTGCCGTGTCATCCTGAATTTTGTCTTTCCTAATTTTCTACATTACAAAATCATCGTATCATCATGATAATATTTAGAGCAGATTGTTGAATTATAACAGATAAATTATAATATTTATCTTGATTATTTCTAGGCGAAAAGTTATTTCAAAAATTTTATTTGCTAGAAACCTTCCCAGTACTATACTAAATAACTTCCCAAAGTTTCATGGCGATCCAATGAGTGGTTTGGTCAGGCATAAAGGACAAACAAACAAACAAACAGACACACATACATTCATTTTTATATATATAGATTACTGTAAATAAGCTCCCAAACTTGTGTATGCATGCAAATATCCAAGACGGATATCGCGTGCTTTGTAAATGATAATAAATAAATAAATAAATATATGTAAATAGCTAATTTCTTTACTCATTTCTTTTGCAGACTCCGTGATTATTCCGCGTATAAGACTATGTGTCTTATATATATATGATAAATATTTTGTGGGAATAGGAATTTGACAGCAAATATGGTAAATATGTAAGAATAGATAGATTTCAGGACACCGACACATTTTTAGGTTTAATTATTCTCCAAATTTTCTGTTGCATTTGCGCAACAAAAACTGATGTTCTAGCATTCGGTTAAATGCTGAGTTGCATGGGGGGGAAAGGGAAAGATTTGTATGGCACAAAATAAATAAATAAAATAAAAGTCTAACGAGTGTAGATATTCATATAAATTAGATTCTACTGTATACGGCGAAAGACTCTACTGTGTATTATAAAACTTTATAAAATTCTACTGTAAAATTCCATAGTATGAAAAGAGAAGGGATAGAATTCACAAGACCTCGTGTACTTTATCATCCCCACGTTGGAAAAGTACCTTTCAGTGTCTTCTGTAGAGGTCGTATCTTGACCCACTCAATTTTCCTATCTTAAACTTATTGATCTATTGTTGAGTGAGATTGTTTATAATGGAGGCCCATTTGACCTTAGCTTCTAACAATACTGTAATTGGGAAGATATCGACTCTCTCTGACAAGGAAGCACAATATTGTATCGTTATAGTGGGGTCGATACACGATAACGCCACAACATTTTACCTAACATTTACCTAAATTGTTATATCCAGCTTACTGAAAGTAAATGCCACTTAAATTCGAGTAGTATATGCCTTCAAACAAAACGAAAGCTCATCAATGGTGAACATTCCCAGCGAATATTCCAATATAATCCGCCAGATCACTACAACAATTACTCTCTTGGACAAAACTTAAGGAGGTTATACCTTTTAGCATGCACATCGGGATTAGGACAATAACTCTTAAAGATATTTGATACACAGTGACCTTTATTTGAGATAATCAAGTATAAACAAAATTACCTCTGTCTCCTTAAAAAAAAAAAGAAAAGAAAAGACGACCGGCAATATAAAAGACTTTCAAATTCCTTAAGTTTTGTTCATGCGTTTAAATGTACATATTTGCGTATACAGTCTGAACTGGAATCTGCACTTGGTGGTAATGTTTAACCAAAACTATGGAAAGATGCTTTTGTAATTGCAAAATTTCACAAATATTTTTCTTCGGCATTATGCTTTTTTGAGCACAGCTCTTTTACTTTAAAACAAGACAACAAACGCCAGTTTGCCAGTGAAATTAACGCAGCAAAACAAAACGTAAATAATCCAAGGCATGAGAACATTCCAAGTCTTAAACGACTTATTCGTAAAAAGTCTATAACATGATCTTTGAACGCCTTTTACGTATGAACAGGGGGTAATTCAGTGTTTATTTTTAAGGTATCCATTTTATTCTTCCGCTGATTGGCTCTCTCCTGCTTCCCAGTGTCATCTAGGTACACATGTATGTTCATTTTATTTCTGTCACAGCCACAGGACTTACAGCTCCACAGGCCAAGAGGTTGTTAAACAAGTCATGGAAGTAGACGTGGTGCAAATAAAGAGCGTAGTACAAAGTACACAAGGTGTATCCAATAAATAATGAGACTGGTCAAAAATAAAGAAAAAATAGAATGATTAAAAATATTTTTATTAGTATTGTTCAAAATAGTCCCCTCCCGCATCTATACATAATTTCTATCTCTTCTCCCATGATTTAAAACATTTAGAAAAGGCATCTTTCGGGATGTTCTTTAAGACTTTTTTCGAATCCACTATGATGTCAAATCTCCTTCCTTTTAGAGCCATTCTGAGTTTTGGAAAGAGAAAAAATCATTTAGAGCTAGATCTGGGGAATAGGGAGGTTGTTGAAGTATTTAGATGCCGTATTTAGCCAAATAAGTCAGTACAGATGTAGCGGCGTGTGGTGGTGCATTATCATGATGGATAATCCAATATTTGGAAGTCCACATTTCACTTCTTTTCAGACGAATTGATTCACGTACACGTCTCATAATGTTTAAATAAGACTCTTTATTGATTGTTTGACCTTCCTCTAGATATTCATAATGCACAATTCCCTTTATGTCAAAGAACGTGACCAATAAGACTTTGTTTTTTGACTTGCAAAGTCGGGATTTATTCGTTCTTGGTTCATCTTTTCCTTTCCACTCCATGGATTGGCGTTTTGTTTCCGGGTCATACCCTTAAACCCATGTCTCGTCTCCAGTTATTATTTTTTCCTTCCAATTAGGGTTTTCTTCCACCATTTCAAGCATTTTTTGGCAACTTCAACGCGATTCTCCTTTTGTTGGATTGTGAGCATTTTAGGGACAAATTTTGAAGGTGTCTTCTTTAACTGCAAGTCTTCTTTAATTATCGATCCAACTAATGATTTTGATATCCCTGTTTCTTCCTCAATGTCCCGTAACCCTATTCGTGGATTTTCTTTTATCAAATTTGAAATTTTGCTCACCTTTTCAGGGTTCCTGTGCAGAATTGGACGTCCAACACGCTTCTTATCTTTCACCGATTTCATTCCATTTTTAAATAGCGAAAACCATCTAAATGTGGTGGGCTTATTTACATTTTCATTTCCAAATGCCAATTTCAACAAATCTAAAGTTTCTGAAGCCGATTTCCCAATTTTGAAGCAAAATTTAATACAAATTCGTTGTTCGAATTTTCTATTCATTACAAATTAGAAGTTGTTATGCAAGGCGTTCTTTTTACAAGTTTACAATTTATCGACTGCGCGCGAAATCGCGTGATGTGATATACCGCAGTGTAGCTGAAGTTTTCTATTTTTTAAACAGACTTTTAAAAAAAATTATCATTTCATTTTTTTCTTTGTTTTTGACGGTCTCATTATTTATTGAACACACCTTGTAATCTTTACCACGTTTAACTCTTTTTAAACAAATATTTCATAGAATCTCAAGAGCAACTCGCACTGTTATCTATAAACAACAATAATAAAATATATTTGCAAAAGGTTTTCATTATTATTTGCAGCTCGGCTTGCCTAAGAGCGAGAGAATTTCCCTTTACCAACTCTAAATAAAATAAACTTATATTGCTAATATATTTTTATATTACATATATATGTGATACATTTTGAATGATATTCAACTTCTATCTATTTTGCATAATAGAAAAATTCTATCTGTTTTGCATAATGTTCTTTGTTTGTAAAATAATTAATTTTACTGCGTGCCAAGTATGTAAATTTTGTTGTTTGTTTTGAAAAGATTTTGAAAAATAAAGAGATTATTGAGGTGGAGACAGCCACACAAACGACTGCTATTTTTTTTTTCTTCCACACAGTAGAATTACATCATATGTATATGTCATAATTTGTATATAATTGTATGCACCCCCGACCCACTATGCATGTACAATGTATGATTTTCAAAGATTTAATAAAGAATAAGGTAACTGGAGGAAAGAAAGTAGCAACAAGACATAGGAAGCAGGCTAAAAGCGGGCACCAGTATAAATAACTTGTATAGTCAATACTTCCTGACAAGAGGCCGGACGTATCTGGTGACCGCAAAAGTTATAAAAGTAGAGAGACGCCCAATATTTCCGGACAGGACCGGACGTATTTGATAACCGCGGAAGTAAATAGAGTCGAACACACCCGATACTTCCTGACCAGGCCGGGCATATCTTCCACCAAAGAAAGCCGCCGGTCCAATTAGGAAGCAATAACTAAGTAGGTCAACCAATAGAAAAACGGACACGTTCCATCCTTCGACCAATGGGAAGGAAGACAACTCGTGGTGTTAAATCGAAAAGCAAGAATTGTCAGTTGTGCTTTGGCTACCATCGGAACAACACCTAGAGTTGCTCCTTCGCTCCCAACAAGGTAACATCTGCTCTGGACCTCTCTCCCTCCGCTCAGCCCATAGCTAAGTCAATCACCGCCATGTGATCAGATAATTAACAATCAAAATCGCTCCGCTCTTCTCAAGCTTTCTTTCCTCCAACCCAGTTGCCTTTTATTTTCAAACCCCATCACGTGTCCTGATTATTCCTAACTGTATGCTTCAACTTCCACTCAAACGACTGCGTTTCAACCAATCCTCACCATTCAAATCGAACAACAAGAAATTTCGCAACGATATTGTCACAGAACGGTTAAGCCGACAGGATAAAGATATTATGGAGCTTAATCAGGATCCCATAGGCGTAAAGTCGGACGGCCCGACGGAAACAACGGAAAGAAGGCAAGAAGTAAGAGAGACGGGCGAGACAACTGCGCCCCTAGCGGACGCCGTCACCCTGCTATCGGCGCTCCTGACCCGAGTAAAGATTTCTGATGGAGCTGAGGCGACAATCGCGCTTTTCGATGGAACATATAGCGCGACACAGTTTTTCCAAGCGTTCGACCGAAAAATGGAAGACGCATCCATGGGAGAACAAGAAAAATTACTCCGCCTACCAAACTACCTGGTGCGACAACCCCTGGAGCTCTTCAGGAAACTTCGGCTGGCCGACCGGAGCTATTTCCAGGTGAGGCAAATCCTCCTAGATCTCTATCCTGAATCAAGCGAAGCATCCTTTGCGAAATATTTCGCCATGAAGCTCACTGGACAAGCCAACTTAGAGACCTACTACCGGGAGAAAACCGCCATGGGATTGCAACTAGGACTTCCACAGGAGGTGATTCTCGAGACGCTGACAGAAGGACTGCCATTCAACGACCAGCGCCTAGTCCGCGTAGTGCCTCCCGAGAACCTAGGAGAGTGGTTCCGACTGGTACAGCGGATCCACGGGCCCAGTGTACCGACAACGCGACTCAGAGAAGATCAACCACCCACAATGTCGGGTCCGTATCACAACACACCCCGACGCCCAGGTGCATGGAATGCACCTCTTCCGCCGTCCAACTGCAAGTTCTGCGGCGCGAGGCACTGGCACAGCGAATGCCGACATCGACCAGTCCCGGCGACCCACGAAAAGGTTCGGACAGTGCAAACGGTCCCAAATTCACCAGTCCCGATTCCACAACAACCAAGTCAAGCCAGAGACACCCCAACCGAGCAGCCCTTTCGAGACTGAGGTAGGATCCCTAAACCAACTGACTATCAAACTTTTTCTAGCCCCTAATATACCATGCCCCTTTTTAATTGATACAGGCGCCAGCCTGAATATAGTGCCATATAATCTTTATCATATGTTAAAAACCCATCTGCCTAATTTAACCCTTGAGGGACATTCACTGAACCTCCAAACCCTAAACGGTTTTGCAAAAACCATGGGTAAACTGTCTATCCCACTGACAATAGGACAAATATCCCGAAGAGAGAATTTCCATGTAGTGAATGCACCGTTACCATTTGGAATTCTTAGTATCAATAGCCTCCATAAATTCAGATTAACCATAGATTTTAATAAATGCACTATATTCCAGCTGGGCGTCCCATTGTCTACCCCATCCTACCATTTTAACAATGTACCAAATGTATGCACGTACTGGCAGTGTCAGGCGATGTCACAAAGACCTCACCATACAACCAAATCTTCCGCCTATGACAACCATTGCGTGCATTCATTGAAAAACACCCCCTTACCTACATGCCCTTTCTTCACTAAGGCCAATTGCCCTTTTTACATGCCCTCAAATAACCAAGTCACAACGACTTCAACTTGTAAACATGCCCAAAACGCACCCACACAGCGGGACAACTCGCATACCAAGCACATAGGTGATCACACACCGTCGCACAACTACCACATGACCAACCCACACAACGAAATCGACACTCACACTAATACACAACAAAATCCTTTGCCACATGCATGCTACAACACAACATCTAACACTCACTATACACCGCAGTTCACAACACTTCTACAAAGATACACTCACATTTTCACCCAGAACAAATTCAACGTACCATGCTTACGGATTCCACCAGTAAAAATACCCACGAATTCCGATAAAATAATTACCATACGTCCATATCGTGTTCCGATATGTGACCAACAAGAAATCCGTCATCAAATCCAACAAATGCTGGAGAACGGCATCATAGAGCAATCTTTTTCACCTTTCTCGAGCCCTGTCACCCTCGTCACTAAGCGCGACAAGACCAAACGGTTTTGTATCGATTACAGAAAGGTGAACGAGCTAATCAGCTCTGATGTCCATCCCCTTCCGAGAATCGAGGATATCCTAGACCGCCTCGCACAGGCCAAATATTTCTCCACGGCAGACATATCCTCCGCGTATTGGCAAGTCCCGATACACCCCGATTCTCGACCACTGTTAGCATTTGCCACCCTCGAAGGGTTATACCAACCCACTCGATTACCTTTCGGATTAAAAACCAGCCCTCAGATTTACGAACGAGCCATAAGTCAGGTCCTACAGAGACACGGACTTGACTGTGTGGCACATTACTTTGATGATTTCATCATTTACTCCAACACATTGGAGGAGCATCAAAACCACCTGCGACAATTTTTCGCCTTTTGCGAAGCGGAGAAGCTACAACTTAACTTCGTGAAATGCGAATTTCTTAAGCAGTCCATAGATTTTCTAGGTTACACCATTACAGCTGGTACAATTACACCACTCACACGCAACACCGAAATTATCCACGCCATCAAACAGCCACACAACCGAAAAACACTACAATCCTTTTTAGGCGCTGTGAACGTCTATAACAAATTCATTCCGGAATACGCTCGCTTGCGAGCACCACTCAATAACCTCCTCAAAAAGGATGTCGTGTGGAACTGGAATGAAGTTTGTCAAAAGGCGTTCATTGACCTGAAAGGAAACCTCACACAACACCCCATCTTACACCTTTACAAAGAAGGTCTGCCATGCCAAGTGTATTGCGATGCATCCACCCTCGGTATAGTAGGCATTCTCAAACAAGTTCACCCTGACGGGAACGTATATCCAGTTCAATATTTCAGCCGAACATTGCGCCCACACGAGAAAAACTACTCCATCTCTGAACTTGAGTGCTTAGCAATCGTTGAGAGTGTGGAGAAGTTTCGCATCTACCTTATGGGCAGAAAATTCACTATATTTTCTGACCATCACGCATTACAGTGGTTGAAAACCATCAAAAACCCGTCCGGCAGACTGTTTCGATGGAGTTTACGACTATCGAGTTACGAATATGAGGTCCGCTACATAAAGGGAAAACTACAATATGAAGCAGATCTCTTATCCCGTAACCCGTTTTGTGGATTCTTGGACACCACCCTTATCAAGACACACCAACCTCCTCCATCGAAAGAGTCTAGTTTGACCATTGATCATAATGGATTACATACAGTTTCCCGAAAAGGTGTAACCGAGATTATAATTCCAAAACCACTCATACAACAACTCTTACAAACAGTAGACACACAATACAATCACCCCGGTATTTCACAAATGTCACGAATCATCTCCACACAATATTACTGGCAAGGTATGTCAAAAGATATTAAACAAAAGGTTAACAAAACGGCCATTGGGACCCACTTACGGGGAGTTAAGTCAACCTCCGGAAGCCAAAGAACCCTTTGACCTATTATCCCTTGACACCATAGCAGGATTTGCCAAATATGGCAACACCAAAATATACCTCCATGTGGTAGTCGATCATTTTTCGCGCTACGCGTGGACTTTTCCATCTAAATCCACCAGCACCATCACCTACCAACAGGTACTTAAGCGAGTATTACAGGATGGCTCTCCAAAACGCCTTCTTACGGATAGAGCCCCTGCTTTCACTTCGCCAAAATTTCGTAGTTTCCTCCTTAATAGAAATATTCACCCATTACTCACAACCAGCAACAATCCACAGGCCAACGGTCTATGTGAACGCCTGAACGCCACCCTCACGGGAAAACTTAGGCTATTGCATCTAGAAAATCCTAAGATCGCATGGACCAAGTTGGTCAAAAGAGTTACAATTATATATAACAAAACCCCACACTCTACCACAGGTTTTCCACCCATCTACTTAATGTTTGGTATCCTACCCCCCGAACTCTCTGACCATAGCACACCTTACCCAGATATCGACAAAGCTAGAAAAATTGCACACACACGCACACAAAACAAGCATTTACAAGACAAAAACATTTATGATCAACGACACAAACAACCACATTTTGAAGTAGGTGATCTAGTGTTAGTAAAATTATATCACCACCCAAATACAGGGAAACTTGCGCCATATTTCACAGGACCTCACACAATATTAGAAATTATTTCACCAAATGTGGTCCGCATAGATCGACCAAATCAACCACTTCAAAGAGACACTGACACGATTCACGTCAACAAGCTCAAACTCTATACAGAAACAGTCCGTTACATATCACCGCCCACCGTTAGAATATGTCATATAAAGCACAACCCCAATTACACGTTCCCTTTCAAACATTTAACACCCGAATTATTCCCAGCAGAGTCATTAAGGTTCAAACCCACCAGCAGCGAGCCTTTCAGACATTTAGACCCTGCCATTTTTGCAACAAGGCGATTTGCAGCACTCTTCCCCGATGTTAAAAACTGCAAACCTGACAACCATTTCAATCGTATCACACCACTCCCCAAAGATATCAAACAGTGCGAAATTAAACGACCAACAATGAATAAGGTTCGAACAAATATTTCAGAGTCCCCATTTACAATAATATGGAAGAACATGGGGCAATACCCTATCTTTCATCTGATTTTCATCCTTTGTTTGTTAGTTCTACCATACAAATGTATCCCAATTTTATTTCTTAGTTATTTGTCCATTTATATCATGGCCCCTCACAAAATTTTCGAACTACAAGAGGCAGTTTTTAATTTTGGACAAGCATTTATAAAACTTCTCATAATTTTAGGAAACATTTTTGCAGAAAATCTAAATAAACTCCGAAGAGATAGAAGTAACTGAAAGATGACCAACCAATGTCGGAGAAGTCACACTCCAAAAACAAGATCCGAGCCGCACCCAAAAATAAATAAGCGGAAGGAAGTGAGAATTTTGAGACGCCGCGACAGGAAGCGTAGTTCCGCGGCGATAAATTCGGCCTATGCAAACAGAAAGGAGCGCCTCGTTTCCGATCTCCAATTACCACCCCTCGTTTCTGCCAACACGTAAAATTAGGTCACCGCTTTTCCCCTCCACAGACTCCTCCCTATCGCCAGTCTTGGATCCCAATTCGAACTACATATCGATTTTTTACAATCCAATTCCACACACACAAAGACAAAAAATTACACATAAAGGTTATATAGATTTCCATGTCTCCTGTACACATAGCATAAACGCACTTGAGGGCTAGAATCACGTTTTCACCTAAGTGTCGCTGCAGATGAGACAAAAAAATTTATAGGGCATAATTGAGCAATTAATTAAAAAATTTATAGGGCATGTAGATACAAAAGGGTTCAAACCAATACACCTTATTTTTCATATTAATCATTTTCATTATTTTCTCTCAATTAAAAATGTAAATATTTAATCAATTTATCAATTTATTCAACTTATTATCACTTTTAATCATTAATTATCATTTTATTTACCAATTAGTTTATATTATCATAGTTTCAAATCAACGGAAACTCACTGGTTTTCTTTTAAAATTAGATATTATATTTTATTTTTATTTACAAAAAAACACTCTCTCTTTTCCTTTTTTTTTCCCACCATGCAACAAAACATTTTTTTTTCTCACCATGCAACAAAACATTTTTTTTCACCATGCAATCAAGCATTCACTTTGATTTCTTCCAACTTTTTATTTTTATTTTTGATTTCTCAAAAGACCTAATAAAAATCCCTCGATTTCCATTCCCAATTTCGAGTAAAATATAATTAGGCATTTCTTTTTTACCATGCAACAAGCACTTTTCTTTTTTCACCATGCAACAAAGCATTTTTTTCCTCACCATGCAACCAAGCATTTACTTTGATTTCGTCCAACTTTTTATTTTTATATTATTTTTGATTTCTCAAAAGCCCTAATAGGACTCCCTCGATTTTTTTCCAATTTCGAGTAGAAATTAGTTAGGCGCATTTTCTTTTCTTTTTAATCCACTGTGTACCATAGCATTCATTTTGATTTCTTACAATTAAAAAATTTTTTGATTTCTATTAATTATACTCAACCTATATCATCAACACCATTCTATTTTACTTCTTATATCGCCACCAATGCTTGTATATAGACTCTCAATACCCACAACTAATTTTCCCACAAAATTATTTTTTACTTTACAGAATTCTCTCAGGCTAACCCCTTCTTGAATTCTTCACATGTAGGGGGCGCATCTGTCATAATTTGTATATAATTGTATGCACCCCGACCCACTATGCATGTACAATGTATGATTTTCAAAGATTTAATAAAGAATAAGGTAACTGGAGGAAAGAAAGTAGCAACAAGACATAGGAAGCAGGCTAAAAGCGGGCACCAGTATAAATAACTTGTATAGTCAATACTTCCTGACAAGAGGCCGGACGTATCTGGTGACCGCAAAAGTTATAAAAGTAGAGAGACGCCCAATATTTCCGGACAGGACCGGACGTATTTGATAACCGCGGAAGTAAATAGAGTCGAACACACCCGATACTTCCTGACCAGGCCGGGCATATCTTCCACCAAAGAAAGCCGCCGGTCCAATTAGGAAGCAATAACTAAGTAGGTCAACCAATAGAAAAACGGACACGTTCCATCCTTCGACCAATGGGAAGGAAGACAACTCGTGGTGTTAAATCGAAAAGCAAGAATTGTCAGTTGTGCTTTGGCTACCATCGGAACAACACCTAGAGTTGCTCCTTCGCTCCCAACAAGGTAACATCTGCTCTGGACCTCTCTCCCTCCGCTCAGCCCATAGCTAAGTCAATCACCGCCATGTGATCAGATAATTAACAATCAAAATCGCTCCGCTCTTCTCAAGCTTTCTTTCCTCCAACCCAGTTGCCTTTTATTTTCAAACCCCATCACGTGTCCTGATTATTCCTAACTGTATGCTTCAACTTCCACTCAAACGACTGCGTTTCAACCAATCCTCACCATTCAAATCGAACAACAAGAAATTTCGCAACGATATTGTCACATATATATTATTCTCTTTACATATATAATCTGCACTCATGGCTAAAACTTAAAGAATTGTCGCCGGTCGTCATTTTTTTTTTTTAGGAAAAAGAAGCACTTTTATTTACGCTTGCTTATCTCATGTGTCTTCAATAAAGGTCACTGTGTATCAAATATCTTTCAGAGTTATTGTCTGAATCCCGACATATATGCTAAAAGGTACAACTTCCTTAAGTTTTGTCTATGAGTGCATATCCAAAAATCTGATAGAACTGGGGGGAAAAAAACGCAATAAAGTTATAAAACTTTATTTTTATTTGACACCATTCAACAAAGAGAGAAAATGATCAATTTTATAAAATATTTACTTAAATATTCATTAACTAATTATGACAATAGAATTCGAGATTTGAGCAGGAGGAGAATATTGGTCCAAATAAAAAAGCCACTTCCATCAAAATAGTCGCAAAAATAAGTGGTGCATAGTTTCGCATTTATTTTAATAGGAGAAACGATGTTCTCGTTTCGTTTTTAGATAACTGTAAGAAGAGTTAAATAAATTAAAATTAATAAATGCTAATGATTGGTTTTTTTTTTTCGAATTACCACGTCTTGAAAAAGATATATAACCGATTCTTTAAGAGTTTCTAGCTTTGGTGTGTTTTCAAGAAACATTAAAAGTAAATAAAATACAAAACGTCTTCCGAGGATGAGTTTCATGTTTTTTATCCCTGTAAGCCGTTTGGTTTATTATTTATTTATATGTTACAGAAGATTTTACATTTTGAATACATTAAAAGTCAATGCCAATTTTAGAGAGAGAGATAGATAGAAAATATGGTTTTACGGGTTATTAACCAAAGTTTATGATTTTCGAGCCCAGACAGATATTACATCGGCCGGGAATCAAACCCGGACCACTCACATAGGTATTATGCACCCGGTGTTCCCAGGTGGTCACCCTCCCAAGTACTGACCGGGCCTGACATTGCTTAACTTCGGTGATCGGACGAGAACCAACGAATTTTGGATGACGTTTGTACGAGAATCTTAGGTCATTCAGAATCAAATAAAATCTCATTCCACACAATTATAACAACAATGACTCCTGATACATTCCCTATAATGGGGTTCTTGCGAACTATTTGATTTGGTGTCTCAACATCGGAGCAAAGACGGAAATAATTGGTCGTTCAGAATTCACACAGATGTGCCATTTCGCGCGTAGTCCAATCAATCTTTTAAAATTGGTTGACATATGAGGACAGAAAGAAAGTGATTTCAGATGTGTCACGAGCAACCTTGATGCAATCTCTTTCCAAAGCCATCTCTATGCAAATTTGGGAAAGATCAATATAGCGTTATCGCTATTTCGATGTCACC
Source organism: Cordylochernes scorpioides (assembly GCA_030710605.1). Taxonomy (NCBI): domain Eukaryota; kingdom Metazoa; phylum Arthropoda; class Arachnida; order Pseudoscorpiones; family Chernetidae; genus Cordylochernes; species Cordylochernes scorpioides. Next base: position 26,492,747 of record CP092877.1, on the reverse strand, counting down.
GTTTGAAACAGGAAGGTGTCAATTAATTCAGACTACAAGAACACAGAACTTTTTTGAATATCCAAATAACTTGCTAAAATAAGATATCTATATCTTACAATCCTTATATAAAGAGTCGTCCGTAATTAAAGAACAGCTTGCACGGAATCTATAGACAGTCATTAATAAAGATTCTTCCCCGCTTTTACATTTTGACAAAATCAATAAGGAATCTAGGGTTTGGTTTCTTATACAATTCTTCTATTTATCGAGCTTTCGGGCTAAAATACCCTTCAACACGGATACCCAGAAGTGCTACTTCTTTAGTAGATCTAATAGCAAAGATTTCAGACGGTCACTCTCCTAGGAATTCCAAATAGAATCCTGGCATCGTTTGATAATTGAAGTATTTATGGATTGCTCAACCAGGAACCTCAGATTTGCGGTCATTCCAAGCCTTGGATCTCCATGTCACCAAACATGGGTTCCATTCAACAACCATCCTAACTGGCTATGGCTATGTACAAGCATACTACGTGAAAATTTTGAGGGGATCTGATTTGCCCCATTGCTAGAATGAAGACCAACAGTGGATCAACGCCTCAGCTTTCTAATAGCAAAGATTTCAGACGGTCACTCTCCTAGGAATTCTCGATAACAACCTGGCATCTCTTGATTATCTTCCTAGAAATGAATATGCTTGGAGCCATTTTATATATTGTACTTACACGGCCATTGTAAAAATATACAAAAAGACTTAAATATGAAGGACAACCTGGGCAGTTAGCGACATCTTTTGTACACCCTCTCTCTCCGCGCACACACAGTAACCTCTGAGTAAATTCATATATGATGTAAAATGTGTTTGTTTTTTCTTCTATTATCATAGTGTATGAATGTTTCACCTAATACATTAGGTTTAATATTGATGTTTTTATTTAAATATTTTGTTTAGATTTTGTATATATGTTTTATATATAACGCTTGATTCTAAAGTTTTGTAGAAATAGAAGTCATTTTGGCGATTATAAATTTGACATCATATCGCCACGCTGTAAGATTCAAAGGAAAAACAGGGTAACGTGGTAAGATTCTTTAATGGAACATGACGAGCTTTCAGGCAGCAACTGCCCTTCTTCAGGTCTTATCACCCTGTTTTTCCTTTGATTATAAATTTGTAAATTTAAATATTCACCCGACTAAATATATTTATAATAAAAAATCAATAAGTAATAAAGAACTTTTAAAATATTCAAATATTCGGGAAAATATGTTCACTAGATAAAACGATGATTTTGTAATGTAGAAAATTATGAAAGACAAAATTCAGGATGACACGGCACACAGGGACCGGGAAAAAATGTTCCCTTTATCGAGAGATTCAAATTTACGAGTTTCAAATTATCAAAATATATCTTTTTTTAAATAAGTTTATAGAGAATTGTTTTAACAAATGTTCGTTAGACAAACCTTTACTCGGGTAAAACCTCGGGCGAAGCCGGGTACATCCGCTAGTTTAATATGAAGCAACCGTTAGCTAGTTTTGTTTCAATAAATATTTTATTTCTTCACTCAATATATGATGATCATCCCCCACCGCTTTTATTTTGACTCATCTAAATCTATTTGTTCGAAGGCGGTAGATGAAATATTTATGTTTTGCCTTTTTTTAGTGCATTTTAAATAAAATATTTTAAAAAGGTATTTTACATTTGTTAATTAAAAAATTAGATTCCTATTTTCACGCATGACTGCCAACCTCTCGCAAACCTCCCTAGAAATCTTATACTAGAGAGAGCCTTGGGGCACATGGAACATTTCAAGAATAATTAAACCTCAACATGATGGGTAGATGTAATGAAATCGGACTATTCTTACACCGCTAAAACTTACCATTACAGAATAAGATCAAGGGTCAGACCCCTATAATACAATATTATTTTTAAATAACTTAGCATCAAAATGATTTCTGATCCAAAAACCCAAAATATACCAATGTCTCAAGATTCTTACATAAAAGGCTTCAGATGTTAAAGTAGATTGATAAAGCCTCAATAGTCTCATTCTGACAAGAGAGTCAATTGAAGAGCCAACTCGAGGTTGGTGACTGACCAGGCAATTTAAAGGTCAAATGGCCAGCTGATTGATTCCGGATGGCCTGGAGTGGATTGACACAGTGGCTTAGGATGCCTCATTCTGGCTGATCTGGGCAGAGGAGATCGCTCTTGTCTTGGAACAAGAATCCACCTTCTTGTTCGGCGGTACAACTACTAAAATAGTAAATATACAGAGAAGATGATCATGACCCCTGCGATACTTGTTCGGCGGTACGACTATAAAATAGGAACGACACAGAAAAAGATTAGCATGGCCCCTGCGATACTTGCTCGGCGGTACAACTGATACAATAGGAAATATACAGTGAAAGATTAGCATGGCCCCTGCGATACTTGCTCGGCGGTACAACTAATACAATAGGAAATATACAGTGAAAGATTAGCATGGCCCCTGCGATACTTGCTCGGCGGTACAACTAATACAATAGGAAATATACAGTGAAAGATTACCATGGCCCCTGCGATACTTGCTCGGCGGTACAACTAATACAATAGGAAATATACAGTGAAATATTAGCATGTCCCCTGCGATACTTGCTCGGCGGTACAACTAATACAATAGGAAATATACAGTGAAATATTAGCATGGCCCCTGCGATACTTGTTCGGCGGTACAACTGATACAATAGGAAATATACAGTGAAAGATTAGCATGGCCCCTGCGATACTTGTTCGGCGGTACAACTAATACAATAGGAAATATACAGTGAAAGATTAGCATGGCCCCTGCGATACTTGCTCGGCGGTACAACTAATACAATAGGAAATATACAGTGAAAGATTAGCATGGGCCCTGCGATACTTGCTCGGCGGTACAACTAATACAATAGGAAATATACAGTGAAAGATTAGCATGGCCCCTGCGATACTTGTTCGGCGGTACAACTAATACAATAGGAAATATACAGTGAAAGATTAGCATGGCCCCTGCGATACTTGCTCGGCGGTACAACTAATACAATAGGAAATATACAGTGAAAGATTAGCATGGGCCCTGCGATACTTGCTCGGCGGTACAACTAATACAATAGGAAATATACAGTGAAAGATTAGCATGGCCCCTGCGATACTTGCTCGGCGGTACAACTAATACAATAGGAAATATACAGTGAAAGATTACCATGGGCCCTGCGATACTTGCTCGGCGGTACAACTGATACAATAGGAAATATACAGTGAAAGATTAGCATGGCCCCTGCGATACTTGCTCGGCGGTACAACTAATACAATAGGAAATATACAGTGAAATATTAGCATGGCCCCTGCGATACTTGCTCGGCGGTACAACTAATACAATAGGAAATATACAGTGAAAGATTAGCATGGCCCCTGCGATACTTGCTCGGCGGTACAACTAATACAATAGGAAATATACAGTGAAATATTAGCATGGCCCCTGCGATACTTGCTCGGCGGTACAACTAATACAATAGGAAATATACAGTGAAAGATTAGCATGGCCCCTGCGATACTTGCTCGGCGGTACAACTAATACAATAGGAAATATACAGTGAAAGATTAGCATGGCCCCTGCGATACTTGCTCGGCGGTACAACTAATACAATAGGAAATATACAGTGAAAGATTAGCATGGGCCCTGCGATACTTGCTCGGCGGTACAACTAATACAATAGGAAATATACAGTGAAAGATTAGCATGGGCCCTGCGATACTTGCTCGGCGGTACAACTAATACAATAGGAAATATACAGTGAAAGATTAGCATGGCCCCTGCGATACTTGTTCGGCGGTACAACTAATACAATAGGAAATATACAGAGAAAGATTAGCATGGCCCCTGCGATACTTGCTCGGCGGTACAACTAATACAATAGGAAATATACAGTGAAAGATTAGCATGGCCCCTGCGATACTTGTTCGGCGGTACAACTAATACAATAGGAAATATACAGTGAAAGATTAGCATGGCCCCTGCGATACTTGTTCGGCGGTACAACTAATACAATAGTAAATATACAGAGAAAGATTAGCATGGCCCCTGCGATACTTGCTCGGCGGTACAACTAATACAATAGGAAATATACAGTGAAAGATTACCATGGCCCCTGCGATACTTGCTCGGCGGTACAACTAATACAATAGGAAATATACAGAGAAAGATTAGCATGGGCCCTGCGATACTTGTTCGGCGGTACAACTGCTACAATAGGAAATATACAGTGAAATATTAGCATGGCCCCTGCGCAAGGATGACACGCAAAATCGTGAAGCGTTCCATTGTAGTGGGGGATTACCATTCTCTTTAGAGATTCAGCCAACAATGGAATCCGTTGTTTGGATCTCGACCCTTTATACTTATCTTTGAAGATTAGGTGAATGTCCTCATCTGGAATCCTGATTAAATTAGACAGTCCCATCAATAAGTACCTAGCTTCCTTTAGGTCTTGATCTATATATCTAAATATATTTACTTAGAAATGGATATTTTATCCGATATAGTTTTTATATCAAATAAATAATTCAACAGCTTTCTGGCGATAATTTTCTTTTCATTTTATTATTACACTAGCCGAATGACCCGGGCAACGCCCGTGTTTTACCCGATTGAATGTTTTTATTCAAATACTATTTGTTACAATTATAAATTGGCGCCTTAAATAAATGCATATATTAGTTAATAACTATAGCCTATGTGCTTTATCTGTCTATGTACTGTTGGCTTCCGTAGGCGTCTCTTACTGGGAAAAAGAAAGAGAGTATTCCATTTAGTTATTAACTAATATATGCATTTATTTAAGGAGCGACCCGCTCCAACACAATAGTTACAAAAACGAAAAAGCGAGTGGGGGGGGGGGGCATGATGGGGGGGGGGGCAAAGGTGGCGTGATCGTAGCCAACCAATAGGAGGGCGCCATTCCAAAAAAAAAAAAAGCAAACGGTGACAGACATGAAAAATGAATGACGGATTAAGAACGCATGACGCTCGTAACTGTATATATATATTCTAAAGCCTCAGGGCCACCCTTGAACATTTGTTCATTTTGTACTCCTGTAGAAGAGTGGAAATGCCCGAAAGTTTGAGAATACAAGAATAAAATGAAAAGAAATTCACCTTCAGAAACATTTTGTATTATTTAATTCATATCCCGGAGATTCACATCTATTGTATTGCTAGGTTGTCTATATTTCTAAATATGACGATAATCTAGTAAAATGGTTGATTTAAGGAGTCATTGATGGCACCAGATCAAGAGGGAACCTCGTACTTTGAGTTTTGGGATTGATTCCCCTGAAAAAAAAGTCTAAATATGAAGTAATCCATTATTTATACATAAATCCATATAATAATATAGTTTAAGATAAAAGCTAATTTCAGCTTCGAAAAAAGTTGTATATCCAATATTTTGATGGGCTACATGCCCATCTTTATCTATAGATGTAAATTATACCGGAAGTAAAATTAATCTAAAAAGGCATAGGGCTCCTCTCCCGTCAAATTAAACGTCAAAATTAGACGTCATCTATTGACCGTTGCCGCAAACTAGTGGCCTCGGGTGTGACATATTTGGCCATATTTGGCCTAGCCACTTTGCCAGCTAAACACCTCATTGGCAGATTGTGAAGATTACATTGGATCCCGTGTGGATATCATGGAATAAAGCCCACCATAGGCTGACGAGGGCCATCAACCCAAAACCATGTTCTCTAGGTGAATACTTTTCAGTTTGCCAAAGCTGGTGTTGTGGCTTTGTCATCGACCCGAGGCCGCTAGTTTGCGGCGACGGTCAATAGATGGCGTCTAATTTTGACGTTTAATTTGACAGGAGAGGAGCCTTAGGCTTTTTTACATCTTTATCTAGATATTGTTTTGAAATTGTAGCAACTCCAGCCGCAATCATGTCAAATAAACATTTTGAGAGAAAAATAACATCTAATAAGATATAAAGGTATGCTAAGTAAAAAATAAATAAACATTGTACACTCATGGACAAAACTTAAGTTGTACCTTTTAGCATGTATATCGGGATTCAGATAATAACTCTGAAAGATATTTGATATACAGTGGCCTTTATTGAAGACATCCGCCATAACCAAGTGTGAACAGACTTGCCTCTGTCTCCTTAAAAAAAAAATAGACGATCAGGAAACCTCAAATACTTTTCACTTCTTTAAGTATTGTCCGTGAGTGTAAGTTAAAGAAAAATGAATAAATTACAGCAAATTTTGTGGGGGGGGGGGAAAGATTTATTCCAATCGTTAGGCGACCAATTTGCAAGGAAGAAAATAAATGAGTTTCTATGCAAAAAACATATTTCCTTTTTTGAAAAAAATGGTAACAGTCGGTCACCGAAACGTTAGAATGAATATATTAAAGATATTGAACAATAAATCACAATGTTTCTTTTAACACCAAATATACAAACTATCCACTGTCCTTACTGCGAAGAACAATATTGGAAGGGCTTGGATCATCATTAAGGAACCCTCCCAGCGGTTTCGCCAATTTAGTCCACCAGACCGATTTTAAAGCTCTAATACTGTATTGGACGATTCTGATTATATATGCTTCACTGAAGGGTGGAATCTTAACTATGGTATTCAAGAAACCTATGGGCATACATTTTAAGAACAGTAGATGTGCATATAAATGTTTGTATCGAGCAATGTTTTTCCGCAAACAATAAGGACAAGGTCATTTGGGCATAAATTAAACATAAGAACATTAAATTAAACATTTATGTAATTCTACAGTCCTAAAAGCCTATGTCCATAGGTTTTTTGAATAATTTAACTAAGATTCTACCCTTCAGTCATGCATATATAAGCAGAATCATCCGATACAGTATTAGAGCTCTTAAAAAGCTGTCTGGTGGATTAAATTAGCGAAACCGCTGAGAAGGTTCTCCACTGATGAGCCAAGCCTTCCCATTATTTTTCATCGCAGTGTAAGGACAGTAAATAATCAGTTTTATTTGGTGTTAAAAGAAATATTCGTGATACCGCGTGTGTGAATTTCTGGAAGTTTGAAACATCAATTTGATATAGATGGACGTGTTTCTGGTTCAAATAATTTCGAAATAAACAAAATAATTTAATGAATTACTAACCTATTTTTGGTATTATTAATATTTTATATGGATGTCGCGATATTAGGAAAATATTTACAATTTAATAATAACATCTAACAAAATACTTTTGAAGTCATGGATGGCATCTCCCTAGACTTCCGTGACCTCACCAGTTCGAGGAACTCTCCTAAAAATGACCCTACTTTAATAAGACAAATTTGCCTCCCATTTTTGTTTTTTTATCTTTTCCCAAATATATTTCCTCTTTTATATTCATAACCTTCCCATTTCATATATATAATAACATAAATAGCATGTATTTTGGCGATGCAACAATTCGAAGCTCGTTGAAAATTAAGGCTTGATTCTTGGTACAATTGTCTTTGAACTTAAAGAAGGAAGAGAAATTCAAATATTCAAGTTTCTTTCTCAAAGTTAAGGCTTACTTTTTAACAAGATAATGCTCGACCACATACGGCACGTGTTACTAATGGATTGTCTTCAATCTTGCCAACTTTTCCGTGGCCAGAAAGGTCGTCTGATCTCTCACCCATAGAGAACATCTGGGACGTAATGGGAAGGCGATTGCAACCATCTCGGAATGTTGACTATTTATCCCGATAGTTAGAGACAATTTGGCACGAAATATCCCGCAGCACACCATCCAGAATCTTTATCAGTCCATGACACGCCGGGTGGCAGCCTGCATCCAGGCCAGTGGGGGTCCAACGACATATTAACTTTTCCAATTTGTAACGATCAAACTCTGGAATAAAACAATTAATTGTTCTGAAATTTTAATCGTTTTTTTTTTTTCATATACATTTTCTTTACATACATCTATTTTTGTCTCAATCTGACAACTATTTCTTGGTGCGTCGTTTTATTATAGAGTGTATATTTATAGATAATAAAAAGGTATATATTGTGGAATATCAATATGTATTTGCCAATATTCTAGTTGGCTAAACGCCTTGATAATGCCTTGCCAAAGGTTGGCGTTCATCCAACCAGAATATTGGCAAATAAATCTTTTTATTTAATCTACTGTATGCCTTTTTATATATTATCTAGAGATTTAAATGTAGATTGATCTATTTTCAGAATGAGTGTATATTGTTCAATGTTTTAATAGCTAACTTACATTTTTCACGTTTTAAGGAGCATTTTATATCAATAAACTGTTAAATTATATATTACTTATAAATACACGTTTATACATTTCACATATATATAATTTTATGAGTTATATACATAATACACACAATATTTTACAATATAGGATAGACGTTATTTTCAT
>CP092877.1:26445632-26484221 GCA_030710605.1 Cordylochernes scorpioides | reverse complement strand
TTGACGGAGAGGCGACCCTTGTCTCTTTATATATATATATACTAGCCGAGTGACCCGGGCAACGCCCCGGGTTTACCTGAAAGGCCTGGGAAGACAAATTAAAAGTATAGATATTGGTTTAAAAAATTGCAATGTGTATATTCTGATTTCTTAGAAGCAGAATTTCAAGTTAGGTTAAAGAAGGGGTTAGAGAAGGGGTGCTATAGACAGGTTGCTTAATAATTTTGTGTGTTTAATGTTGTGTATAGCATTTATATCATTGTCATTGCTTAAATAAAGTATGTATACCTCATTAATTAACTTAAAACAATAAAGGAAAGTTGATAATTTAAAAAAAAACACAAACCATATTAAGATCTACAACAATCTTGGGGAGTTATAATTCGAAATTTTGTGGAAAACCTAAAAGTCAATAAATTTGTAGTTTTATGTGCAAATAGAGCAAAATAATAGTAAATACTCGAGTACTGAATAATATATACATTTATTTTTATTCACCTCAAAAGTATTGTTTCAAGCGAATTTACTTGAAAAAAAAACTTCTAATATCAGCTTGTCTTGCATCTTTCAAGGTTATTTTCCTGAATTTTTCTTCAAAGTTCATGGTAAAATTTAAAAGTTCAGCAGAATCCTTTTGGGCTGAAAATATTTTTAGTCCATCAATATATGCTCTAGCTTCTGAAAAAGACACTATTTTTGCAGACTGAGATTCCTCCTTTTCTTCATCTTCACTTTCGTTCTTATCCAAGGCCATAATCAATTCAAATGGATCCATTTCCCAATCTATTTGGTTGTCACTTTCAAAAATACCTTCTTCTTCAAATTCCATTAACTTTTTTTAAAGTACACCCGAACATCTCTTGGGCCATAGTTTCTAGAAGGTCTCTTTCTTCATTTCTCTTTCAAATTCATCAGGTTCATCTAAAAAATTGAAAACCGTTCTATAAAAGCATTTTTGAATAGTTTCAGGTGAAACTTCATTCCAAGAACTTTTTAACCGAAAAGTTGTGTCCAAAAGATAAAATAATTTGTAGATCTCAGGGCCAGTCATGTCAGGACGGCTCGTGGCTGTTTCAACAACGAAATGCCTCTGTCTAGTCCTAAATTTCAACTTGAATGATTCCTTGGTCTAGGGGTTGCAAAAGTTCAGTACAAACGGCAGAAAGAAAAAACAATTTGACATTATCTAGTTTAATTTTGACATAGGTGCGTGTATTATCCAAAAAAAAAAGAAGCACTTTCCTTTTGGCGATGCCCATTTTCGTATCAAAATCCTTTACTATTTTTGTAAAAATATCACTTTTGATCCAAGCACTATTGTTACTATCATAGGTAACTGGAAGATTGTGGGACTTTAGGTTTTGAAGCACCTGGGATTTTTAGCTTTTCCAATCACAATTTGTTTTTCTTTCTCTCCAAGCACTTTGGTCAAAAGGACTATACTCACTCTCTCTTTTCTATTTTTGACCCCTTTAGTCGTGTCACATTTCATTTCCAAAGACCTTTTTGATACTGCTTTGTAGAAAAGTCTAGTTTCATCAAGGTTGAAAATATCTTTAAGGGAATACCCATTACATATTTTTATCAAACTTGGCTTCCAATTTTCAATTGTGGCCTCTTTCACATCCCCAGTTTCTCGACTATGGGAAAAAAATTATTCCATACGTACTTCTAAAGCTTTCCAGCCAACCATTTGATGCACTAAACTTTGGAAGCTTCAAACCAGCGGCAAATTTGAGTGCTTGTTTTTGTAACATTGGACCAGAAACATAAATGTTGCGGGCCTTCATATCTGTGAAAACTTCCAAACAAGATATTTACCTCATCAAATTTTGTTGACTTCTTCATTCTTTTTAGAAGAAGATTTTGATTAAATTCTTCTTTAATTTCTCTTTTTTCTTAATCAAAGTTTTACCTTGTGTTTGGCTAATTCCATATTTATTGAGGTAAAGTTAGATGGGACATCGTTATATAAAGCAATAACTTGATATTTAAAACTATAATTTGAAAAATAAAAAAAAGAGAAATTGTAAATAAATTTAAAAAATTAAAATTCACGTGATCCAGTAAAAAATGCCTAATTATAATCGTTCTTTTTTTTGAAAGGGAGCTCCATTTTCTTTCATTTTTATTCAAAGAAGCATTTTTTTTTTCTTGTCCCAGGTCTGGACTTCAAGTCTAGACCAGATCCTGAAGGCCTCTTTATCGCCTCGATGACCACAGCTGGGTCGGTGTAGATGTCTGTTCGGCAATGCCCGATGCATTGCATGATGTGTTCTGGGCTCGCTGGAGAATCCTGACATTTGGTGCAATTCGGAAAGGTCTTGGATCCACTTGTGAAAATCATTGGACATAGATGGCCTGTTCTAAGACGGGAAAGCATGGTGAAGTCTGATCTGTTAAGTTGTGAGTTGGTTTTCAGGAGGGGAGTTTTTCCATCGAACCAGCGGTGTTTGGTGTTTTTTTTATTTTGCCAATCATGATTAAATTTGATTTTCAGTCTGTTAGAGTGATCATTTGTTGTTGGAAAGGTTGAGGATATTTTTGGGTTATTTTCTTTAGATGCTCCTGCTTTAGCCAGTGAGTCAGCCCTTTCATTGCCAGGTACTCCCACATGTGATGGGATCCATTGGAAGGTTATGGAGCTTTCAGGATTGAGGTCATTCATAGCTTTTGCTATATTTTTAAGCAGGGAGTCGTGGCTATTGTAACAGTTTTTAAAAGCATAAATGGCTGCTTTAGAGTCAATGTATATGCAAGCCTTGATTGGATTTTCTTTATGGATATTTAGTAGTGCTTCGTGCACTGCAGTAAGTTCTGCTCTGAATACTGATAGTCCTTTGGCGCTGGATATTTCAATGATCTTGTATTTTCTATTGTATAGACTCCACTACCAGAAGAACCATCATCCATAAAGGAGCCATCTGTATAGAGAGGAATATTTTGGTTTTCATTATTTCCAATAGTTTCTAATGCTAAACTTTTAAGGAATATGGGATTATCATATTTTTTGGAGCAATTTGTTATTAAGTCAGTGTTAAATGTTATTTTAGGCCTCTGTTTGTGGGGAGCAAAATGGGTTCTATTGGTTTTGTTTCTATTGATGTTGGTGAATTATTCTTGTAGTGCTATATGCATTGGTGATTGACGTTTAAGCCTGTGGGTGTTCTACCAGTTTCTGATATATTTGCCGGTTTTATGGTCATTAGGCGCATTTATTCTCTTGTGGATGAAGTTTGCGAGATTTTATCTTCGTCTGTATGAAAGGGCAAAAGATTTGATTCAAACTCAGATATTTCTTTGGCACAGGTATTCCTTAGTCCACAGATGATTCGTGATGCACTGTTTTGAATTCTATCTATTTTTTCAAGATTTTTCTTTTGCTAGCTGATATCCAAACAGGCTGGGCATATTCCAGAATTGGTCTGATAAATGCAAGATATGTGGTGCGGAGAGTTGTGGCATCGGCTCCTCAGTCCAAACCAGAGATTCTTTTGAGAATATTTAGGCGATGTTTTGCTTTGTTCACTATGTTGTTAATATGAGTGGTGTATGATAGTGAGGGGTCAAGGGTAACTCCAAGATATTTGGGGTTTTGATTTTGATTAAGTCTCTGGTAGTTATATTTTATTATGGGATTCCATTTGCGGAGGTGGTTATTTATTGTAAAGAAGCCTATTTCAGATTTGGTAGAGTTGACCTTTAAGTTTGAATTTTCTTGAGAATTTTTTTAGATTTGTTAGAGATTTATTTATATGTTTTTGGGCTATGGAGAGATCTTTATTTGTGCACCAGACGATGACGTCATCTGCATATAGTGCTATTTCGCAATAAGGACTAATGGTGTGAAAATCATTGAAGTAATTTGTAAATAGCAGTGGGCTGAGAATTGATTCCCTGCGGTAAACCCTGATGTAATCTATAGGTATTGGAAAGTCTATCTTGGTATTTCACCTGGAAAGTTCTTCGGGCTAGGAATTTTCCTATCCATCCCAGCATTTTACCTCTTATTCCTATCTTTTCGAGTTGAATTAGCAGTTTCTCTTTTTCCATATGCGGTCAAAGGCTTGGCTTAGGTCAATAAACGCTGCTAGAGTTGATTCTGTAGGTTTACTTTGGAAACCATCTTGAACTTTTGCGTGAAATGAAATATTTGGTCAGGGGTGTTATGGAATTTCTTATATGCTGCTTGATGCGTTGATAGTAATCTATTTTTATTGAGATAATAGGTTAACCTTTTAAGAACATGTGTTCCATTAGTTTGCATGAGATAGGGGTGAGTGAGATAGGTCTATATCCTTCAGCTAGGTTTGTGGCTTTACCCGGTTTATGGATAGGTATGGATATTGCGTGTTTCCACTCTTTTGGAAGGGTGCATGAGTTCCAGCTAAGATTAATGATAGCTAGAAATTCTTAGGTTGCTATTTTGTTAAGGTGCTTGATCATTTTGCCTGAGATAATATCAGCTCCTGGGGTTTCAGTTGTGTGTAAGTTTTCAATTGCCTCAGTGAGTTTATGAAGTTGAAATGGTTTGGAGAAGATATCATTATGGATATCAGGCTTTTCGGTTTTCCTCAAGATCCTTGAGTGTGCTGCTATTTTTTTTGTCTCTGTTTTTGAACTCAATTGTTGATATTTTCTTGTAGTGATCTGCAAAGAGGTTTGTAATTTGTGCATTGCTGGAGATAGTGGTTCCATTTGGGTTTCTGAAGTTATTGGATATGGTGTATGGTATATCTTTGTCAATGGATTTTAAGATTTTCAAAGCTTGGAATCTGTTGTGTATGGATATAGTGAGGAACAAACATTCATCCATTTTCTTTCTTCAGTTATCCTGATTTAATTTTGATTTGAGCCGTGGTTAGGTTGTGTTGGGTTTTTGTAGTTTGGTCTTTGTGTAGGATTAGGTTTTCCAAGAGAGTATTTCTTTGAGAGATATCTCCCTGTAGGTCTGCCACTACTTCATGGTAAACTGGGAAAATTGTTTTCTTATTCCTCTGGGAATGTTATTTTTTTCAGAAGTGAGGATGATGGTTTTCCAGTGTTTCCATTTTTCTTCTAATCTAAGGAGATTTGTAGTTTCCCTTTGTATTTTTTCCTGATCATTCATAAAATTCGGCCAGTTTGCTTTTTTATAATTCCAGTAGAATAGTTTGAGGACGAACCTTTGTGGGATTGTTGCTGAGATGGTGGTAAGGATTGGTAGATGATCACTGCCAACACTGCTGGAGATCCTGGTGGTTGTTGCCCTAGCCATGATGGGGGTTGTAATTACTAGATCTAGAGTGTCCGTGGTGCCATAAGAATTGGAGACGTAGGTTGGACCTGTTGAGATGGCTAATAGGTTATTGTCTTCTAAGAAGTTGCTGAGTGAGATTCCCCTGCATTAGTTTCTCTGCAGTCCCATGTGGGGTGTTTGCTATTGAAGTCACCCAGAAAAACTGTATTTGAAGTAAGAGAGTGAGCCAATAATTGGAGTTGTGGGCCAGGTTTGTCAGGGGGATGATAGATATTGAAAAATTGCAGGGGCTCTGGTGTAAGTCCTATAATATTGAAGGCTTGAAATTCTGTGTGACCTGTGGCAGGAGTTACTATTTCTTCAAATGAAAGGTTTCGGATTAGGGTTATTAAACCTCCTCCACCTCCTGAGAGTCTATCTTTTCTAAGAATATGGAAGCTTTTTATGTTTAGAGTTTTCGTTGGTTTCAATTTAGATTCCTGGATACATATAATATTTGCTTTGTATTTATCAGCCTGAACTAAGAGTTCATCTAGTTTAATTCTGCTATTTCTGGTTCCTATGCCGTTTATGTTGCACTGGAGGACATCTGTTTTAGGGACCGTTGGCTGGGAAGACTGTAGTACATTTTTCGGACTGGGCCCTCTGCCTAAGTCCAGAGCGCGGTTCAGTTTACTCTGCGCGACAACCGATGCAGCATCAAAACTTGAGAGGCGAACTTTCATTTAGGGTAGTATTGATAGATTGGGAGCACATCTCCTGTAGCAGTCCGACTTAGCTCCAAAGGGGTGACCGCCTCTAACATGAGGACAGACGTCACTGCAGCCGCTTCTAACATGAAGAACAGACGCTGCCAGAGACGCTGTAGAGTTTAATAAATTTAATATATGGTAACTTTTTAAAGGAATTTTTAAATAAAAATTTAGAATTAGGACTTTAAAAAAAGGGGGGGGTGGGGGGAGCGCTATTTTGAGGTTGCAGGGCGCTATATACAGGTATTTTTAAATAAAAAAAATAGTATTGGGACTGTCAAAAGGTGGTGCTATTCTGAAGTTGCAGGGCGCTATATACAAGTCACTTTTAATGTAAGTCGCATCGTACTGCGTATTTAAAAGTGGGCGCTATTTAGAGGGGGCGCTATAGACAGGTTTAATTGTACTTTCTAAGCAAAGTATATACATTCGGGCAGATAGCAGTTTTATCTTGTAAAAAAAAAATTTAATGAAACAAAATTATACTAACAATTATGATAAAGGTAATTATATAACAATTAAATTATATAAATATATATATATTGAAAATAGAGCAATCCATAGATAAATCTTTAATTTAAAAGGCATATATTGGATAAAAAAATATATATTTTACCAAGTAAAATAAATTATTTTTTGATCCAATATATGCCTTTTTAATTAAATATATATATGTGCTTGAAAATAGAGCAATCCATGAGGTCTGGTAGCCTCTTGTGGAATCCTGTCGACTAAATCTGTGATGAGGTATCCAGTCGACTTAAACTATGGTGTGAGTCCCTGTAACTCTCGCTATACTGTGTTGACCGAGAGGAACAGTCAGGATGGGGAGTTTTCCAGTACCTCTCTGCACCTTGGAAGACCTTTTACAGTTCCCACAAAGTACAGGCAGTCGTGGTCGAGGCAGAGTGGAAAGCTTGGGAATGTCCATACAAAAAAACGAAGACACATTTGCACAAAGAAAGTTCCGTAAACATATAAAAGTTTAGCTAGGAACGAAAGATGGAGATAGAAGAGTTCTTACTGACTACATGGTGGATGAGGAGGACCTGGGGTACAACCGACGAGGGCTCACGCAGATGGTGAAGTGACTATTTTTAGGTTAAACCGGGCACTTATGCGCCCGGTGCGTGGATCGTCTGGCGAAACTGTACACTGGCGCCGTCCTGACAGTTTCCATTTTTAGACCTTGTTGTGGGAATTCTAAATCTATCTCGATTTTAGACGTTATGACTTCTATCTCTTGCTTCAGCTCAACTCTTAATCTATTACAGAGTTTTATTTATTTATCCTCAGTTTGTACAAAGTACAATACATATGATGATGTAATGACACATTTCAATTATGCGTATAATCATTTACAGATGTGTTTCTATTATACAACATGAAAATCTTGTTATAAATTATATATAATATGGGGTTGTTGGTTTAAATTACCATATATATATTAAAAATAAAGAAGACATATCCTGATCACGAACAAATATGCTTTTTATATATGGTAACATATAGTAGCACGAAATATCTATCTTTAGAAATTAATATAATTCAATAATTCAAACGCACTTATTTTTAAAATAGAGCATTTTGGTGGTGAAAATAAAGTAAAATTTGAAAGCAAAAATCTAAGATTGGAAAATTGAATTGTTTGGAGAATAAAAATAAGTGTGAAACACAGAGTGAAAATTTTCCAACACATTGAATTTTTTTAGCGAAATATTTCGTTAGATCCGCGAGAAAGCGATGAAAAGTAAATCATAGAGTGTCATCAGCTTTAAATGGTTGTGATCTAATTGGTGAGGGCTCAGAGAGGTCAACATTTCACTGGAGAAAACACGGTGGAAGGATGGTCTAAACCGTTGGTTTTCGACCGCAAAGACCCAGGTTCGACTCCCGCATCGAGCACTTTTTTCTGAATTAAAAAAAAAAAAATGCTCCAATGGCCCCCGATTCTTGCAAAAGTCCAACCCCCACCAGCGAGTGCAAGTAAAACCAAACGGGGTTCTGGCATATTTGTAAGTGCAATGTCGAACTGCTTTTCACATGTGTAGACATGTGGTGCACTTACAGTAAAAGCAGTCGTCTATCTCTGTCCACCATGATTAACATGGCCTGTACCACGTGTACTAGGGATAAGCAAAAAAAAAACATTTCACTTTTTTCTTTCTCAGCCCTGTTACTGTCATCCATCATGTATTTGTTCTTGAATTGTCATTGTCAACACACACATTCTTACAAGTTTATATTCTCTCTTCTATAAGTATTAAATAATCTTCATCACACATTCTCTATTGAAATATCAGAGAATCTGGGGGTAAAATCCTCCCTCTTAAAGTAATTTTAAAGCGTCTGTGATATCCTCTTACAAGCTATGTAACATTATGAAGAACATCAATAATACAGACTGTTTTACTTGCTTTGGGATTGTCAACATAACTTATTTGTCGCAATACGATTCGTTTCCGTTATACGTTTGCTTAGTGAATTGTTCTTTGTTCAAATGTTGAATTCTACTTGTTGCATTCGATGGAGAACTCAAGTTGAATGTTGATCGATAACCCAACTTCTAGAATAATTTGAGTCAAAAGAGGCGATCCATTGAATAAGTTTATATAAAAAGGGTGTACCTGGATCTGTAAAGAAAAACAATTTTTTTCTCAAGAATTTTCTAGATATTGCACAGACTGTGCAATAAATTGATAAAGAGGGAGCAATCTCTCGAAATATTTTGAGAAAAAAAATTATTTTTTCTTTACAGATCCAGGTACGCACTTTTTTAAATATAAATCTAGGATGATTTTCAGGAAAATTGTTGATTAAGCAGAAGATGTTTGGATTTTTGCTTTTCCAATTCAAAGTCCAATTCTTTAAGTTACTCAAGAAACCCCTCTGCGTCATCTAAGCCTTTGACTGGGTATAATAGTTACAAGTAAATGAATATATGCTCATAACACATCTAGGGTTCTTTAATTTTCTTATTTAGAGAGATTTTCTGTTTCACCAGGATTTGCGCATGATAAAATTGCTAAGTGTTTTTTTTTTTTACTCTCAATTTTCCCGTAGAACACTTCTCTCACACTTATAATCTAATGATTTGTTATGCGACAGTTAAAAAAAACCCAACTCATCAGCATTAAAACATCTTTAGGAAAAGAAATTGTTTATTAACCCTGGTAGAACATCACTCGTCGACGTAAAAATAGCCACATCTTCAACCGACTCTATTTCTCCAAAGATTTCGCGATAAACAATTCCGCGATTGAATCGATCAAGTCATCCACTGAAATTGTCTATTTGTTTCCATTGTTACGGTTTCTTGGGCCACCAAATTGGTCCGTCCATTCATTGGGATAGTTTTCTCTCAAGCTTGAAGAAACCATTCCATCAGATCCCCCCCCCCCCCCCCCCCAATCATCTAATTATCTTGTTGTTGTTTTTTTTAACTATTTGACGTTTTAATCAGACTATGGCTTTCTATACTCTGTCCATTTCTAAGAATGTTACGAAGTATGGATGCAAGTAAAAAAAAAAAGGTTATATTTTATATGTCAAAGGTTTTATAAATCTCAAAACTAATTTTTTATTAAAATGATATCAAAAATGGAATTTTTTTAAATCTTGAATAGAGAAACATTAAATTACTTGAGAGAATAAATTCCATCAAGGTAAGAGTTTATTGTGGAATATATAATTTAATTAACTCGATATTTCGGGTCTTGGAGCCCTTCTACGGCAGTATGGCAACTACAAGGTTGCCCCAAAAGTTCGTAAACACTTGCATATGTATAAAGTAATTGAACTCCGCCTTTGCCGGTCCCAAGCCCGGATGAAAAAGGAGGAGTGGGAGCAGTAACAAGCTCGGTAAAAAACCTGGGTTCAGCTGGCCCGGCTGATAGTACCCTGTAAGGGCTCCTAATCCAGGGATAGAGGATGAGCAGCGTCTGTACTCCATGTTAGGAGCGGCTACACATGGCGTCTGTTCCTCATGTCAGAGGCGGCCATTTTTTTTTTTTTTTTTTTTGGAGCTAAGTCGGCCTGCCACTAAATAGTGCTCCCAGTCTTAATGACAAAGGCAGACGCATTTTACTTCACCCAGTGTGGAGATAAGAAAGAAGAAGAAGATAAAGTAATTGTATTAATCTCCAAGTAATAAGAAAAACGTTTTAAGAAAAACACGAACTTTTGAAACAACCTTATATAAGGCGTTATAATTAGCCTTACTCTGTAGAAGGTCTCCAAGGCCCGAAAGCTCGAGTCAATTAATTTATATTTTTACAAGAAAGTCTTCCTTGGATTGAATTTATTCCCTCAAGTGGTATTTTACAAGGTATTGTTATTTTTGGAATAGAAACATAAAATTGTGTGTGTCTGATGAAGTTGTATTACTGTTTTCCACACCTTGATGGGAAACACGACAAAGGAAATATATTCTTTCCTTTATAAACAGCGCGATTATGAGCCAAAGCCATTGCTGTAATAGAGAAAAAAAAGGAAAATCTGGTCGTGATGATATATGAGATGAGGATTAGAGATAAAATGACAACGTAGGGAGAACATAAGCAAACTAAAGTGATTTGTTGACTCCCTGACAGCTGGTCATTACCAGGAAATGCGAAATTTTTATCGAATCTGGGTGTTTTTTCCGCTTTTATCTGCTTTTTTATTTTTATTTTATTTCAATTCAAAGCGCTATGTCCCCCTAGGGACACTTGCGCTGTCATACATGTATGCCTTTACATTTGTATATACATATATATACAATAATTTTAGGCCGTGAATAGAATAGTCATATGATGTTAACAATGAGAAAGAGAAAAAAAGAGAAAAAAGAACTGTGCACAAAAGAAAGAAATGTCTGGCAATATGTACAATAAGCATAATATGAATCATCAGTTTCTTAAAAGATATTTTTTGCTATATAATTTGAAATATATCTACCAAATGTATTGAATTTAATTTGCTTATGTGAAATAAATACTGTTCCAATGGAAAGATCGTTATAAGCGGGATTGTAAAACATTATAAGCAGAATGTTTTATATCACAAAATGTTATCAGATCAGTGAAGGCCTGCTTTCCTGTCGAGCAGTGATAGGGCAAGAATACAATGCGAAGTTGCGGGAAGATAGTATTCATGTACCAGAAAGGGGCACCTCTCCCTTTAAAAGTATATTGAAACAATGAACCTGTTGTTTATGGCACAATAATTCATCGCTCTCTCTGTTTTCTGCCCTCAAGTGATCAACAGGGACATTGTTTTAATGCGCTTTTGAAGGGAGGAATGTTTTGTAAATTTAGGGAATATTTGGCAATGGTAAATTTGCAAGTTTAGAATTCATGACTCTTGAAAATTAACTAAACAAAAAAATATATTTCATCTCTACGGCCGTTGAACAATTAGATATACACTCAAGGACAAAACTTAAGGAAGTGGAAAGTCTTTGATGTAACCAGCTATCAGTTTGTTTGTTTGTTTTTTCACACGTGGTCATCTCATGTGTCTTCAATAAGGGCCACCATGTATCAAATAGCTATCAGAGTGATTATCTGAATCCCGATATACGTGCTAAAAGGTACAACTTTCATAAGTTTTGTCCATGGGTATATATGAGTCAAAATAAAAGCGTCTCTCTTATGGACAGCCATCATACAAGGTATGATTGAAAAGTTGCTGAGCACTGAGGCTATAACTTTATTTATACAAAAATACAAAAGTGTATTTTTGAATAGTGTCCAAAATAAGACTCCTGAATAAATGCACATTTGCAATATTTTCTTCTGACTTTGGAAACATTCGGAAATTCGTCTTTCTGTATGCCTCTTTTAAGTTCAGCAGATGGCACTTCAACATTTTGACACGATACAAGCCATTAAAGAGTAATTGCTAACGTTTATAGAGAAAATGGTTTTAAGGGCTACTAATTACGGGCAATTACTCTATAATGGCCTGTATCAAAATGTTGAACTTTAAGTGCCATATTTAATTTTGTATAAATAAAAAAAGTCATTCGGTGCTAAATCATGGAGGATGTGGAAGCACAGGGATGGTATTTTTGTCAAATAAGCGAGTACCGAATAAGTCATATGTGGTCTTGTGTTTTCAATGATGAAGCCACCGAGCTTTATTCTACCGTCATTCTGGGCGTTTCTTTCGTACAGCCTCCCGTAACCCCTTTTTTCAAAATAACAACATGAGATTCTTGGTTAATTGTCGTCCCAGTTGTATGAATACATTATTTACGAGTCCATTGCTTTAGAAGAAAGTGACGAGTATAGCCTCCATTTTTTACTTTTCCATCCTGGCCTTTTTGGATCTTGGTTCGTCATCTTCCAACAACTGATTTGATTGGCGTTTTGCTTCGGGACCGTGCCTTAGACCCATGTCTCGTCTCCTTTTATCACCTTATGTTGCCACATTTGGTATAACACCGAATTTATTTTGTATAACCAAATCATCAATTTATTGACGTGAGATAGGTGATCCTGATTTATTTATAGAAAATAAATACGTTGATGTACTTTGGCAAAGGTTGACGTTCAGCCAATCGAAATTTTGGTAATTATTTTAATATCTAATTGTTTTATTCTAATATTGATGTTGTTGTAATATGTATTTGCTCCTTTTTAATATATAACTTTTTTCTTAAAATTTATTCTTATGAATTAATTATTCTCTATGATAAGACGGCTTCTTTTACCAACTTATTAGTGGCTAACCTCCCCAGCGGTTTTGTTACGAGTAGTTTCATTCTACCAGGTCGTTCTGATATTTCACAAGTCTATTCTGTTTATATAACTGGTAAATTAGGGGAATTCTAGGCTTTGGTTTTATGCAATTTCTTTAAATGCCTCTCTTCCCCATTGAATTTCCAGCTAGGTACTCATCGTACGTCTCAAGACAATAGAACCACGCCATCTTCTCAACGACGAAACACGCTATCTACATTTTCTTCGTAGATCGCGAAATGCGTGATGTCGCTGGAGACCCGCTTGAGATCTTTCATCAAACTCTATAACGGTGGCTGAGGCGCCATGTACATATTCACTCTATATATAGTTGTATATTATTCTAAAATAATAGTGCAGACTGTGAACTTTTGTATGTATTGACAAGATATCAATAAAATGATGTTAAATGTCAAATTGTCAAGAGAATAGCATAACAGTTTGTGAGGGTAAACTGGCTGAACCGCCGGGAGGATTTGCCACTAAGGATTCAGTCATTCCAATGTTGGTGTCCTCCTTGTAGAGAGAGTTAATTATTTGTAAGTTATATAAATTAAACGATTAGGAACTCTTAATAATTGGTTTATACGAATAAAAATAAAACGATAAGAGGAGCTTCTTTTATAAATTTTAATGCGCAAGCTTTCGGACCTAACGTCCTTCTACAGGCATGGATAGTGGTAATACTAACCACTATACAGTATTACCACTATCCATGCCTGTAGAAGGACATTAGGTCCGAAAGCTTGCGCATTAAAATTTATAAAAGAAGCTCCTCTTATCGTTTTATTTTTATTAGTATAAGTAATATAAATGTTTAATTTATATATTACCTCCATAAACGAAGGATTTGGAAAAATCTTCGATAATATCCATATTAATCGCTATATATGTGAATATGTATATATGGTATCTGGCTTATTTTCGCGGTGATTGGTTCTTTATTGTCACATGACCTTAAACAGCCAAGTAATGTTGAGATTATTAAGCTTCACATCGTTATATCATCAGAATAACTAAGTACATTTCTGTGCATATATCATATGAATTATTATCAATATATGTAAATAGCTAATTTCTTTACTCATTTCTTTTGCAGACTCCGTGATTATTCCGCGTATAAGACTATGTGTCTTATATATATATGAAAAATATTTTGTGGGAATAGGAATTTGACATCAAATATGGTAAATATGTAAGAATAGATAGATTTCAGGACACCGACACATTTTTAGGTTTAATTATTCTCCAAATTTTCTGTTGCATTTGCGCAACAAAAACTGATGTTCTAGCATTCGGTTAAATGCTGAGTTGCATGGGGGGAAAAGGGAAAGATTTGTATGGCACAAAATAAATAAATAAAAAAAAGTCGAACGAGTGTAGATATTCATATACATTAGATTCTACTGTATACGGCGAAAGACTCTACTGTATTATAAAACTTTAAAATTCTACTGTAAAATTCCATAGTATGAAAAGAGAAGGGATAGAATTCACAAGACCTCGTGTACTTTATCATCCCCACGTTTGAAAAGTACCTTTTAGTGTCTTCTGTAGAGGTCGTATCTTGACCCACTCAAATTTCCTATCTTAAACTTATTGATCTATTGTTGAGTGATTGTTTATAATGGAGGCCCATTTGACCTTAGCTTCTAACAATACTATAATTGGGAAGATATCGACTCTCTCTCTCTGAGAAGGAAGCACAATATTGTATCGTTATAGTGGGGTCGATACACGATAACGCCACAACATTTTACCTAGCATTTACCTAAATTGTTATATCCAGCTTACTGAAAGTAAATGCCACTTAAACTCGAGTAGTATATGCGTTCAAACAAAACGAAAGCTCATCAATGGTGAACATTCCCAGCGAATATTCCAATATAATCCGCCAGATCACTACAACAATTACTCTCTTGGACAAAACTTAAGTAGGTTATACCTTTTAGCATGCACATCGGGATTAGGACAATAACTCTGAAAGATATTTGATACACAGTGACCTTTATTTGAGATAATCAAGTATAAACAAAATTGCTTCTGTCTCCTTAAAAAAAGAAAAAAAAAGAAAAAAGACAACCGGCAAGATAAAAGACTTTCAAATTCCTTAAGTTTTGTTCATGCGTTTAAATATACATACTTGCGTATACAGTCTGCACTGGAATCTGCACTTGGTGGTAATGTTTAACCAAAACTATGGAAAGATGCTTTTGTAATTGCAAAATTTCACAAATATTTTGCTTCGGCATTATGCTTTTTTGAGCACAGCTCTTTTACTTTAAAACAAGACAACAAACGCCAGTTTGCCAGTGAAATTAACGCAGCAAAACAAAACGTAAATAATCCAAGGCATGAGAACATTCCAAGTCTTAAACGACTTATTCGTAAAAAGTCTATAACATGATCTTTGAACTCCTTTTACGTATGAACAGGGGGTAATTCAGTGTTTATTTTTATGGTATCCATTTTATTCTTCCGCTGATTGGCTCTCTCCTGCTTCCCAGTGTCATCTAGGTACACATGTATGTTCATTTTATTTCTGTCACAGCCACAGGACTTACAGCTCCACAGGCCAAGAGGTTGTTGGACAAGTCATGGAAGCAGACGTGGCGCAAATAAAGAGCGTAGTACAAGGTGTATCCAATAAATAATGAGACTGGTCAAAAATAAAGAAAAAATAGAATGATTAAAAATATTTTTATCAGTATTGTTCAAAATAGTCCCCTCCCGCATCTATACATAATTTCTATCTCTTCTCCCGTGATTTAAAACATTTAGAAAAGGCATCTTTCGGGATGTTCTTTAAGACCTTTTTCGAATCCGCTATGATGGACTCTCTAGTGTCAAATCTCCTTACTTTTAGAGCCATTCTGAGTTTTGGAAAGAGAAAAAATCATTTGGAGCTAGATCTGGGGAATAGGGAGGTTGTTGAAGTATTTGGATGCCGTGTTTAGCCAATTAAGTCAGTACAGATGTAGCGGCGTGTGGTGGTGCATTATCATGATGGATAATCCAATATTTGGAACTCCACATTTCACTTATTTTCAGACGAATTGATTCACGTACATGTCTCATAATGTTTAAATAAGACTCCTTATTGATTGTTTGATCTTCCTCTAGATATTCATAATGCACAATTCCCTTTATGTCAAAGAACGTGACCAATAAGACTTTGTTTTTTGACTTGCAAAGTCGGGATTTCTTCGTTCTTGGTTCATCTTTTCCTTTCCCCTCCATGGATTGGCGTTTTGTTTCCGAGTCATACCCTTAAACCCATGTCTCGTCTCCAGTTATTACTTTGTCCTTCCAATTAGGGTTTTCTTCCACCATTTCAAGCATTTTTTGGCAACTTCAACGCGATTCTCCTTTTGTTGGATTGTGAGCATTTTAGGGACAAATTTTGAAGGTGTCCTCTTTAACTGCAAGTCTTCTTTAATTATCGATCCAACTAATGATTTTGATATCCCTGTTTCTTCCTCAATGTCCCGTAACCCTATTCGTAGATTTTCTTTTATCAAATTTGAAAATTTGCTCACCTTTTCAGGGTTCCTGTGCAGAATTGGACGTCCAACACGCTTCTCATCTTTCACCGATTCCATTCCATTTTTAAATAGTGAAAACCATCTAAATGTGGTGGGCTTATTTACATTTTCATTTCTAAATGCCAATTTCAACAAATCTAAAGTTTCTGAATCCGATTTCCCAATTTCGTAGCAAAATTTAATACAAATTCGTTGTTCGAATTTTCTATCCATTACAAATTAGAAGTTGTTATGCAAGGCGTTCTTTTTACAAGTTTACAATTTATCGACTGCGGGCGCTATCACGTGATGTGATATACCGTAGTGTAGCTGAAGTTTTCTATTTTTTAAATAGACTTTTTAAAAAATTATCATTTCATTTTTCTTTGTTTTTGACGGTCTCATTATTTATTGGACACACCTTGTATTCTTTACCACGTTTAACTCTTTTTAAACAAATATTTTATAGAATCTCAAGACCAACTCGCACTGTTATCTATAAACAACAATAATAAAATATATTTGCAAAAGGTTTCCATTATTATTTGCAGCTCGGCTTGCCTAAGAGCGAGAGAATTTCCCTTCACTAACTCTAAATTTAAAAAAACTTATATTGCTAATATATTTTTATATTACATATATATGCACTTGCTTATCTCGTGTGTCTTCAATAAAGGTCACTGTGCATCAAATATCTTTCAGAGTTATTGTCTGAATCCCGACATATATGCTAAAAGGTACAATTTCCTTAAGTTTGTCCATGAGTGCATATCCAAAAATCTGATAGAACTGGGGGAAAAAACCGCAATAAATTTATAAAACTTTATTTTTATTTGACACCATTCAACAAAGAGAGAAAATGACCAATTTTATAAAATATTTACTTAAATATTCATTAACTAATTATGACAATAGAATTCGAGATTTGAGCAGGAGGAGAATATTGGTCCAAATAAAAAAGCCACTTCCATCAAAATAGTCGCAAAAATAAGTGGTGCATAGTTTCGCATTTATTTTAATAGTAGAAACGATGTTCTCGTTTCGTTTTTTAGATAATTGTAAGAAGAGTTGAATAAATTAAAATTAATAAATGCTAATGATTGTTTGTTTTTTTTTTTTCGAATTACCACGTCTTGAAAAAAATATATAACCGATTCTTTAAGAGTTTATGATTTTCGAGCCCAGACAGATATTACATCGGCCGGGAATCAAACCCGGACCACTCACATAGGTATTATGCACCCGGTGTTCCCAGGTGGTCACCCTCCCAAGTACTGACCGGGCCTGACATTGCTTAACTTCGGTGATCGGACGAGAACCAACGAATTTTGGATGGCGTTTGTACGAGAATCTTAGGTCATTCAGAATCAAATAAAATCTCATTCCACACAATTATAACAACAATGACTCCTGATACATTCCCTATAATGGGGTTCTTGCGAACTATTTGATTTGGTGTCTCAACATCGGAGCAAAGACGGAAATAATTGGTCGTTCAGAATTCACACAGATGTGCCATTTCGCGCGTAGTCCAATCAATCTTTTAAAATTGGTTGACATATGAGGACAGAAAGAAAGTGATTTCAGATGTGTCACGAGCAACCTTGATGCAATCTCTTTCCAAAGCCATCTCTATGCAAATTTGGGAAAGATCAATATAGCGTTATCGCTATTTCGATGTCACCGTTTGAAACAGGAGGGTGTCAATTAATTCAGACTACAAGAACACAGAACATTTTTTGAATATCCAAATAACTTGCTAAAATAAGATATCTTACAATCCTTACATAAAGAGTCGTCTGTAATTAAAGAACAGCTTGCACGGAATCTATAGACAGTCATTAATAAAGATTCTTCCCTGCTTTTACAAAATCAATAAGGAATCTAGGGTTTGGTTTCTTATACAATTCTTTTATTTATCGAGCTTCCGGGCTAACATACTCTTCAAAACGGAGACCCAGAAGTGCTACTTCTTTAGTAGATCTAATAGCAAAGATTTCAGACGGTCACTCTCCTAGGAATTCCAAATAGAATCCTGGCATCGTTTGATAATTGAAGTATTTATGGATTGCTCAACCAGGAACCTCAGATTTGCGGTCATTCCAAGCCTTGGATCTCCATGTCACCAAACATGGGTTCCATTCAACAACCATCCTAACTGGCTATTGCTATGTACAAGCATACTACGTGAGAATTTTGAGGGGATCTGATTTGCCCCATTGCTAGGATGAAGACCAACAGTAGATCAACGCCTCAGCTTTCTAATAGCAAAGATTTCAGACGGTCACTCTCCTAGGAATTCTCGATAACAACCTGGCATCTCTTGATAATCTTCCTAGAAATGAATATGCTTGGAGCCATTTTATATATTGTACTTACACGGCCATTGTAAAAATATACAAAAAGACTTAAATATGAAGGACAATCTGGGTAGTTAGCGACATCTTTTGTACACCCTCTCTCTCCGCACAAACACTGTAACCTCTGAGTAAATTTATATACTATATGATGTAAAATGTGTTTGTTTTTTCTTCTATTATCATAGTGTGTGAATGTTTCACCTAATACATTAGGTTTAATATTGATGTTTTTATTCAAATATTTTGTTTAGATTTTGTAAATATGTTTTATATATAACACTTGATTCTAAAGTTTTGTAAATATAGAAGTCATTTTGGCGATTATGAATTTGTAAATTTAAATATTCACGCCACTAAATATATTTATAATAAAAAAAATCAATAAGTAATAAAGAACTTTTGAAATATTCAATTTAAAATTCATTGAAAAGGAAAAATGAATATATCAATTTTTTTTTTACATTGAACAATTCTATATACAGTTATCAGCGTCATGCGTTCTGTCACCGTTTGCTGCGCCACCACGTGGCGCGACGGTGACCTTGAGTGACTTAATGACAGGGTAGGAACAAGAAATCACTTGCTATCATTATCATATCATTTTATGTATATATCAGATTTAAAATATATTCATACAAAAAATCTAAATAATACAATTTTCAAATATCGTTGTGAAAATTTACATTTTTATTTTTGTATTTTAAAAACACACAAAGATTGAAGCGGGACGTTTCAAAAGAATGCCATCCACGACGCCAATTTATAATTGTAAAGAATAGTATTTTAATAAAACATTTAATCGGGTAAAACCCGGGCGTTGCCCGGGTCATTCGGCTAGTTATTTATATATCTGAAAATAATAGCGGCGGGGAGCAACCATCAAGAATTTCGAACTCAATTTGATTTGATATGAAGCAACCGTTGTTAGCTAGTTTTTGTTTCACTAAATATTTTACCTCTACACTCAATATACCATGATTCATCCCCCGCCGCTTTTATTTTGACTCATCTAAATCTAGTTGTTCGAAGGCGGTAGATGAAATATTTATGTTTTGCCTTTTTTTTAGTGCATTTTAAATAAAATATTTTAAAAAGGTATTTTCCATTTGTTAATTAAAAAATTAGATTCCTATTTTCACGCATGACTGCCAACCTCTCGCAAACCTCCCTAGAAATCTTATACTAGAAAGAGCCTTGGGGCACATGGGACATTTCAAGAATAATTAAACCTCAACATGGGTCGATGTAATGAAATCGGACTATTCTTACACCGCTAAAACTTACCGTTACAGAATAAGATCAAGGGTCAGACCCCTATAATACAATATTATTTTTAAATAACTTAGCATCAAAATGATTTCTGATCTTAAAACCCAAAATATACCAATGTCTCAAGATTCTTACATAAAAGGCTTCAGATGTTAAAGTAGATTGATAAAGCCTCAATAGTCTCCTTCTAACAAGAGAGTCAATTGAAGAGCCAACTCGAGGTTGGTGACTGACCAGGCAATTTAAAGGTCAAATGGCCAGCTGATTGATTCCGGATGGCCTGGAGTGGATTGACACAGTGGCTTAGGATGCCTCATTCTGGCGGACCTGGGCAAAGGAGATCACTCTTGTCTTGGAACAAGAATCCACCTTCTTGTTCGGCGGTACAACTACTAAAATAGTAAATATACAGAGAAGATTATCATGGCCCCTGCGATACTTGTTCGGCGGTACGAATATAAAATAGGAACGATACAGAGAAGATTAGAATGTCCCCTGCAATACTTGTGCGACGGTACAACTAATAAAATAAGAACGACACAGAGAAAGATTAGCATGGCCCCTGCGATACTTGTTCGGCGGTACAACTCCTACAATAGGAAATATACAGTGAAAGATTAGCATGGCCCCTGCGATACTTGCTCGGCGGTACAACTAATACAATAAGAAATATACAGTGAAAGATTAGCATGGCCCCTGCGATACTTGCTCGGCGGTACAACTAATACAATAAGAAATATACAGTGAAAGATTAGCATGGCCCCTGCGATACATGCTCGGCGGTACAACTACTGAAATAGGAAATATACAGTGAAAGAATAGCATGGGCCCTGCGATACTTGTTCGGCGGTACAACTGCTACAATAAGAAATATACAGTGAAAGATTAGCATGGCCCCTGCGATACTTGCTCGGCGGTACAACTAATACAATAAGAAATATACAGTGAAAGATTAGCATGGCCCCTGCGATACATGCTCGGCGGTACAACTACTGAAATAGGAAATATACAGTGAAAGAATAGCATGGGCCCTGCGATACTTGTTCGGCGGTACAACTGCTACAATAAGAAATATACAGTGAAAGATTAGCATGGCCCCTGCGATACTTGCTCGGCGGTACAACTAATACAATAAGAAATATACAGTGAAAGATTAGCATGGCCCCTGCGATACATGCTCGGCGGTACAACTACTGAAATAGGAAATATACAGTGAAAGAATAGCATGGGCCCTGCGATACTTGTTCGGCGGTACAACTGCTACAATAAGAAATATACAGTGAAAGATTAGCATGGCCCCTGCGATACTTGTTCGGCGGTACAACTACTGAAATAGGAAATATACAGCGAAAGAATAGCATGGGCCCTGCGATACTTGTTCAGCGGTACAACTGCTACAATAGGAAATATACAGTGAAAGATTAGCATGGCCCCTGCGCAAGGATGACACGCAAAATCGTGAAGCGTTCCATTGTAGTGGGGAATTACCATTCTCTTTAGAGATTCAACCAACAATGGAATCCGTTGTTTGGATCTCGACCCTTTATACTTATCTTTGAAGATTAGGTGAATGTCCTCATCTGGAATCCTGATTAAAGTAGACAGTCTCATCAATAAGTACCTAGCTTCCTTTAGGTCTTGATCTATATATATATAAATATATTTACTTAGAAATGGATATTTTATCCAATATAGTTTTTATATCAAATAAATAATTCAACAGGTTTCTGGTGATAATTTTCTTTTCATTTTATTATTACATTCTAAAGCCTCAGGGCCACCCTTGAACATTTGTTCATTTTGTACTCCAGTAGAAGAGCGGAAATGCCCGAAAGTTTGAGAATACAATAATAAAATGAAAGAAATTCACCTTCAGAAACATTTTGTATTATTTAATTCATATCCCGGATATTCATATCTATTGTATTGATAGGTTTTCTATATTTCTAAATATGACGATAATCTAGTAAAACGGTTGATTTAAGGAATCATTGATGGCACCAGTTCAAGAGGGAACCTCGTACTTTGAGTTTTGGGATTGATTCCCCTGAAAAAAGTCTGAATATGAAGTAATCCATTATTTACACATAAATCCATATAATAATATAGTTTAAGATAAAAGCTAATTTCAGCTTCGAAAAAAGTTGTATATCCAATATTTTGATGGGCTACATGCCCATCTTTATCTATAGATGTTAATTATACCGGGAGTAAATTAATCTAAAAAAGCATAGGGTTCCTCTCCCGTCAAATTAAACGTCAAAATTAGACGCCATCTATTGACCGTCGCCGCAAACTAGTGGCCTCGGGTCGGTGACATATTTGGCCTAGCCACTTTACCAGCTAAACACCTCATTGGCAGATTGTGTAGATTCCATTGGATCCCGTTTGGATATCATGGAATAAAGTCCACCCTAGGCTGACCAGGGCCATCAACCCAAAACCATGTTCTCTAGGTGAATACTTTTTCAGTTTGCCAAAGCTGGTGTTGTGGCTTTGTCATCGACCCGAGGCCACTAGTTTGCGGCGACGGTCAATAGATGGCGTCTAGCTTTGACGTTTAATTTGACAGGATTAGGCTTTTTTACATCTTTATCTAGATATTGTTTTGAAATTGTAGCAACTCTAGCCGCAATCGTGTCGAATAAACATTTTGAGAGAAAAATAACATCTAATAAGATATAATGGTATGCTAAGTAAAAAATAAATAAACATAGTACACTCACGGACAAAACTTAAGTTGTACCTTTTAGCATGTATATCGGGATTCAGATAATAACTCTGAAAGATATTTGATATACAGTGGCCTTTATTGAAGACATCCGCCATAACCAAGTGTGAACAGACTTGCCTCTGTCTCCTTAAAAAAAATAGACCATCAGGAAACCTCAAAGACTTTTCACTTCCCTACGTATTGTCCGTGAGTGTAAGTTAAAGAAAAATGAATGAATTACAACAAATTTTGTGGGGGGGGGGGGTAGATTTATTGCAATCGTTAGGCGACCAATTTGCAAGGAAGAAAATAAATGAGTTTCTATGCAAAAACATATTTCCTTTTTTGAAAAAAATGGTAACAGTCGGTCACCGAAACGTTAGAATGAATATATTAAAGATATTGAACAATAGAGCACAATGTTTCTTTAAACACCAAATATACAAACTATCGACTGTCCTTACTGCGAAGAACAATATTGGAAGGGCTTGGATCATCAGTAAGGAACCCTCCCAGCGGTTTCGCCAATTTAGTCCACCAGACCGATTTTAAAGCTCTAATACTGTATTGGACGATTCTGATTATATATGCTGCACTGAAGGGTGGAATCTTAACTATGATATTCAAGAAACCTATGGGCATACATTTTAAGAACAGTAGATGTGCATATAAATGTTGTATCGAGCAATGTTTTTCCGCAAACAATAAGGACTAGGTCATTTGGGCATAAATTAAACATAAGAACATTAAATTAAACATTTATGTAATTCTATAGTCGTAAAAGCCTATGTCCATAGGTTTCTTGAATAATTTAACTAAGATTCCACCCTTCAGTCATGCATATATAAGCAGAATCATCCGATACAGTATTAGAGCTCTTAAAAAGCTGTCTGGTGGATTAAATTAGCGAAACCGCTGAGAAGGTTCCCTACTGATGAGCCAAGCCTTCCCCATTATTTTTCATCGCAGTGTAAGGACAGTAAATAATTAGTTTTATTTGGAGAAACATTTGTGATACCGCGTGTGTGAATTTCTGGAAGTTTGAAACATCAATTTGATATAGATGGACGTGTATCCGGTTCAAATAATTTCGAAATAAACAAAATAATTTAATGAATTACTAACCTATTTTTGGTAATATTAATATTTTATATGGATGTCACTATATTAAGCAAATATTTACAATTTGATAATAACATCTAACAAAATACTTTTGAAGTCATGGATGGCATCTCCCTAGACTTCCGTGACCTCACAAATTCGAGGAACTCTCCTAAAAATGACCCTACTTTAATAAGACAAATTTGCCTCCCATTTTTGTTTTTTTATCTTTTCCCAAATATATTTCCTCTTTTATATTCATAACCTTCCCATTTCATATATATAATAACATAAATAGCATGTATTTTGGCGATGCAACAATTCGAAGCTCGTTGAAAATTAAGGCTTGATTCTTGGTACAATTGTCTTTGAACTCAAAGAAGGAAGAGAAATTCAAATATTCAAGTTTCTTTCTCAAAGTTAAGGCTTACTTTTTAACAAGATAATGCTCGGCCACATACGGCACGTGTTACTAATGGATTGTCTTCAATCTTGCCAACTTTTCCGTGGCCAGAAAGGTCGTCTGATCTCTCACCCATAGAGAACATCTGGGACGTGATGGGAAGGCGATTGCAACCATCTCGGAATGTTGACTATTTAGTCCGATAGTTAGAGACAATTTGGCACGAAATATCCCGCAGCACACCATCCGGAATATTTATCAGTCCATGATATGCCGGGTGGCAGCCTGCATCCAGGCCAGTGGGAGTCCAACGACATATTAACTTTTCCAATTTGTAACGATCAAACTCTGGAATAAAACAATTAATTGTTCTGAAATTTTAATCTTTTTTTTTTTTCATATACATTTTCTTTACATACATCTATTTTTGTCTCAATCTGACAATTATTTCTTGGTGCGTCGTTTTATTATAGAGTGTATATTTATAGATAATAAAAAGGCATATATTGTGGAATATCAATATGTATTTGCCAATATTCTAGTTAGCTAAACGACTTGATAATGCCTTGTCAAAGGTTGGCGTTCATCCAACCAGAATATTGGCAAATAAATCTTTTTATTTAATCTAATGTATGCCTTTTTATATATTATCTAGAGATTTAAATGTAGATTGATCTATTTTCAGAATGAGTGTATATTGTTCAATGTTTTAATAGCTAACTTACATTTTTCACGTTTTAAGGCGCATTTTATATCAATAAACTGTTAAATTACTTATAAATACACGTTTATACATTTCACATATATATATAATTTTATTAGTTATATACATAGTACACACAATATTTATAATATAGGATAGACGTTATTTTCATTCTCCTTCAATATTTACACATCCTTTATCAAAAATTTAATAAATATTTTAGTAAGTTTATAATAATAGTTTTCATGCTAAAATCGTTCACATCTTGTTTATTTTATAAAACTATTTTAATTGTAATCTCAAATTTATATTCACTTCTAATTTCACCTTTTAGATTCTAATATGTAAAACGACATTCGAAAATTATCCCGCATGTGTTTCTTTTCAACGAAAAATCAAAATTTATTTTTAAGGAGAAATAACGATTATTTCTAACCTTGGGGATGAGTAATGAAAGGATGAATTGTGAAGAATAATGATAAACGAAAAATAAAAGTGTCCAGGGATGGGAATCGAACCCACAGTGTTCCGCTTACCGGGAAAATGCCATGTCCACTAGGCTACCCTGGACATATTTTTCCGTTCGTAAATAATACATAAAGTAATTTATAATACAATTTAATATAATGCGGTTTGTGATTGTAAAACTACATTCGAAAATTATCCCGCATGTGTTTCTTTTCAACGAAAAATCAAAATGTATTTTTAAGGAGAAATAACGATTATTTCTAACCTTAGGGATGAGGTATGAAAGGATGTGTTAGGAAAACTTATGTAATATCTGAGTAGAGCCAGGTTAATTGTTCAGTTTTCATTTTGTTCAATTGTTTCAAGAGTACAGCAAAAAATATTTTTCTCTGGGTAAGTCTTTAGAGCCGAAGGTGTCGGACAGTAAGTGAATACCAAGCAGCGCTAATTTACAGCATAAAGTCAGGTTTGTAGTGGATATGAGATTACATGGCCGGTAGAACCATGATTTACTTCAACATCCAATTACAGTCAAACGGCTGAAGGTCAAATTTTTAATCAGTTGCCCGTGCAATGACGGTCATCTAAACTAAGCACTGAATAAAGAAAGTCTACACCGCGCTGACGAGGGCCAACAGCCCCAAACGCGTTCGTATTTGACTTTCTTGATTTATCAAAAATTTGGGTTGGCCAAATATCACGGAACAAGTTTAATAAACGTTTAGTTTATTTTTGTACCACTAGATGGAGTTCTGCCATCTAAAAATGTTCGTGTGAACGCAGTCAGGATAATCCTTTTTTGTTTTTAAAGTTAGGTCAAATTATTGTTATTACTGATGATTCGATAAATTTTCAGTTACCTCTAACATAAATGCTAATGGATCTCATTGTGTTTCTATAGAGAGCATATTCCATGACTACTAAGCAACATCACCTCATTGTGAATGTAGCCTACCAACGAGATATTACTAATCTTGTCGTTGGAAACGTTTTAAAACTAAAAATAACATATCGATTTGTGATCCTTGATAGACTGATGCGATTTCTTTATCCAAGATGTTTTAAATCACCTTCTAATGGCAGGAATTCATCCGAGTGAATAAACGCTAACTTGAAGATGGGGCAACAAGGCCATCGTATTGTATGCCCTTGGAATGGATAGCCATCATTGGCGCTTCGAGCTACTGGGAGACTGGATCTATCAAGTTTACATTTCTGTATCTTTCTATAAATACATCTTTTTAAACACAAAACGACCTTTATTTCGACTTCAAAATCTTTTTACAGCGTCTTTGCCTTGTCATCCTGGTTTCAGTCGAATGTTCTACACCGAGGTATAATATAAATCTGATGCATTAGAGCGCCTTATAAATGTAAACTATTTATAGCGTGGGGTATGTTTCTTTTTACAAGAAACGTTTTTAAATTGACGAAGTCTCTATGAAGGTTCACCACTGATGAAAGATTAAGATCTTCTAATATTTTTATCGTTGTAGTAAGGGCAGTAGAAAATTGCATAATTTTAAAAGAGACATACGAGTTAAATATTTCTAAACACCGATGTATAATAGAGAAGTGCTTGTTTTGTAATATTTCTAGTGTATTATATATCATCTTATTGTTGGCTATATAGCGGTTATACCAAGCGTAAAGCATCAGCATAATTGTCGTCACTGATACAGAGGTAGGCCGGCGGGAGACACCATTTCACACTATCCAACAAAGTAAGATAACTCTCCAGGGATACGGAGGAGCTGTGTCTGTACTCATGTTAGAGTCGACAGCAAAGGCGTCTGCTTCCATGTTAGGAACGCCATCAAAATACAGGCAAAGTCAGACTTTCACCAAAGTATGCCTTGATCATGGTGCCATGATCAACAAAAGCTGTACCTCTACACCCCATTCCATGAGATTATGTACTCATTGAATTCGTATAATTTTTACACAAAGGGATAAGAAACAACAACAACACAAGCAAGACAACTTCCCATTGATGTGATTATGAGGCTGATACTGTACAAGAACCCTTAGAACCAAATACAGGTTTGTGGCCGAAGTTGGCTCTTCTAACTGAGTTTCCTATCAAGGTTATGAAAGCCTCATATGCCCTTGGATTGAAACCAGATTTCCTTCCCTTAATTGAACTGTCAGTAGTGGCCGAGGAGCTCCATTTGCTCTGGCTTTTGGCATTAAGCAGCCTATCCCGTGTTGTTATCGGCTTATGGGTATAAAATACTCCAATATCCTAATTGAAACTAAACGTAAAATATAAAAAGGAGCACTCATCACCTCTATACATTCACGACATGTATCGTTAAAAATGATAAAATAAAAGGATGGTGATCATTAAAAAATATTATATATTTGTCTGATTTTCAATACAGGGGTATATGAGTTTTTCAATTCAAAAATTCGTGTATTGCCTTTAATTCCGGGAGTCAAAAGTCCAGACAGACACCATTCTGCAGTTCATCCTGTGAGTAATCAAGTGTCGTCTGGTGAAGTACATCAAGGGCCAATCCACCTGGGATGTCGATTCGACGTTGGATTGAGAAATGAAAATATTTTTAGAGCGATACTTAGATATGCAAGGCCCTTGCGAAAGGTTGACACTCAAGATCGTGAAATGTTCCTAATTTTGATTGTAGATGTATAGAAAATAATGTTGATGAATTCCAACATACAATTTCTTTATGAGGAGTGGCGAGGTCTACAAACTCCACCCTGCCCCAACACAATCATAACACAAATGTACAGCAAACACATTGTGGTCTATTTTTATGGCTATATAAACTCCCGAAGTTACTTCGAGTAAAATATTCGACACGAAGATATTTAGAGAGAATATCAGCGAAGTGACCTTCTCATATTATTTCAGTAGAGAGAGAGGCAAGAGAACTAACATTCTCTCGAAATAAACAAGTCAAGACAGATATCTGACATGCGAAGTAACAATACCAATGGAAAGAAAGACTCTTCAAAAGATCTCCATGCCAATTTACGAAAGAGGGAGAACAAGTACGGACTGTGATGATCATGGTGGATAAGACTGATTGTACTATAAGTGCACCACCTATTAATAATTTTGATAATTGCGGGGTTCGGTAAAAAAAAAAAGTTCTTAAATTTAGATGAAGAAGAGCAAGCTTGTATTTTGCTTAAATAAAAAAGTGAGGGAGAAACTTTTCCTTTTATTATGTCTGCTCATGTAGTATCATATTGACTTTGTATTACAAGGTACCAAGTTTGGCTACTTGCAATTAATGTTTGGGTTGAAGAATCGGGGGAAAGATGGATTTTGAAGGAATACATTTCTAACTGCACTAATGAAGATTCCTGGCTACACATAGCTCAGAACAGCAGCCACCTACTGGAACAACATAGGTGACGACGCCCCATTATAAAAATAGCCCCCCGTTCCTGTGTTGAAAGCCTAGCGCCGCGATGTCCAGCCAGGCGACACACACAGCTGTCGCAACGTCACCTTGACACGGACCGAGTGAACCCCGAGGATTATTCACATTGACGTTGTTACATCAATGGTCATCTCCCTGAACTTTCCACATCCTCCAGGGATGTTGAGTTATTTAGATTCAGGTCGGATGTGCATCTTTCACATATACGATAAATAGATACGTCAACTAATATACCGCGTACAATGCCTTATAAAACATACGTAATGGGAGGAATACAGAAGAAGATATAAAGAAAGAAGAGGATCGCAGCAAAAAAAACTAGTTACAAACATAGACGATAGAAGCAGAATAAATGCTACAATAATTGCCTGTTAGGTTGGTTGTTAAATTGGCGAACCGCTAGGAGAGTTCACTACTGATGAACCATACCTTCCCAATATTTTATCTTCTGTTTATCAAGTGGATATAAATTCGTTCTTGTACCATCATACAATGGGGGATAAATTAAGGCAAAATATTTTTCCTTCAACATACAGATAGCGTATGTGCTCAGGCTAACACGGTAAAACTTAAGCCTACTGGCCTACAAGGAAATAGGTACGTTTTTGAAACAGAGCTGTTTTAAATATAAAGTGAAAACCTTTTGTAAATTTATAGATATTCAAGACCGAGCACACCTTACGGGCAACATCAAGACATTCCCAACATGTATCAAATTCAAAACCGTTAGTGCCAGTCCCCAACATCTCCCTGATTGCATCAAAGGCACAAATATAGATATTTAGAACGTTTCAAAAGAATTCATATAGCTTCTAAGACATCGCAAACTTGTGGAGTTGATCTGATAGTACCATCATATTGTGGAAATAAACTATCTTTCTAAAACAGCTACTTAGAGGATCTTGGCAAAGAAACACTGAATAGCCTAGATTGTACAAGATACTACAGCATCTAAACACAAATACACGAATGACTAAGTTATATTTAACAGGTTTCGACTTAGGAAGGTCAATAGTACAGCTGCTGCTATATCCAGCTGGAATTGGCGATAGGTAGAATAGAAGGAAATTACTCTAGTGGAATTCATGTAAGTCTTAAATACAACATCGTTTGAACGACATAGTATTTTAGAGACTTAGAAATCGCACAACAAAGAAACATTAAATTCAATGTGAAAAATAGTACAAAAGTGAAATTGTACTGGGATCAGGTGGATGAATCAAGAAACATTTTAATTGTACGATCACCTCTTTTTATTGAGTTATATTCAATGTTTACGGGTTTCGATAGGTACTAAAAGGGTAATTTTACACGCTGCAACATTTTATTTAGTCAAAATATAAGGAATTCTCGGGTAAGTGCTTCATCAGCTCCATTGAATAGTCAGTTGCGGCGCGTGATCCTCTATTTTTAGTAAAACAACGTTAATATTCGTTGAACGTTGTTAGGAACTAATTCTTTCCTAGTCTACAATCGAGCAGAGTAAAACACAACACCTCTAAGAAAATCAACACTTTTAATTTCCTGTCATAACTAACTAATTTACATCATTTAAAACCAATTATATACATGTAAAGTCGTCCGGTCATCTGGTCAAAATATAAATAAATTAATCTATGAAAAAACAACTTATAAAAATCCTAACAAACGTAATCGTGTACATCAAGTTTGCACGAAACATACTCTCAATGCCTGACACATCAGGATAAACACGTCTACAATAACTACCACGGTAAGTGAAACACTTAAAATACACCGAAAGTCATGGATCGCCTAACTCCGATTTCTCGCAAAGTGATAATAAAACTGTACTTTTTTATCAAACATTAAAAAATAAGCTACAGATGTGATCGAGCATGTTGAATGCTAGGTCCCAGGTTTGTTGCATATTGAGGAAGAATGCCAAATGTGGACAAAATGTTTGCGACCTTGCTGCAAGGTCTTCCTCCAGAAAAACAAAGAACAGGAGGAAGTGTGGATAAATGGTTAGGTAAATGTCACCAGCGCCTTTCCTTAGGCAGATAATTGTTCCTTTCTTGGAACTTCCCCCTTTATTTGAATTTTTTATTTTACAGGTTTTTAAGATGAAAAAAAAAATTCTATCATGTGTGATTATTGACCAAGTTACTACTTTACTTCAATGCGCGATTTTTTAGTATTCATAATTCAGTCCTATACGGACGTCGGACATCTGAGAATGTCATGTCATCCTCAACTTTCAATATTGAGACTTGAGAACTGATATTCGGAATAACGACCTCTAGAACCAAATAGAAGATTGCGATCGAATTTAGGTGGATTTCTGACCAAAGATAAGAAGAGCTCAATACGGCAAAAATAAATTTTTATTTAAAATAAATATTATTATTAATATGATTTCCTTCTCTCTCTTATTATTTGAATAAAACACAGAGCTCCATACATCGATTAGAAATTATCATTACAATGAGGGCTGATATAAGGGGGATAGCTCATCATTGGTGAACCCTCCATGCGGTTTCGTCAATTTGAGCTTACAGACCTCCTCACTCAACGATTGTATAGCATTATTATACATAGGCATGGATGGCTGTGCTGGAGTAGACCTCCTTTTTGTGTCTGGATGCTATATTTATGGCGAACTAAATAACTTAGTCCCTATTTCTGCTACGCGCTTATGGAATTGAAGACTTGGGGCGATGGCGTCGACCTTTCATATTAAATCTTACTTTTCCTTATTACTAATAATTGTATATAGTTGCGGAACTACTGGTTTCCTGTGCTGCTCTTTTCCTGTTATTGCACCTTGTACGGAGAATCTGTATAAGACTAACGTCTTAATAAAGGCTTTGTGTGTGTGTGTGTATTATACATAGGCTGCAAATATTAAACTGCGAAACCGCTGGGAGGGTTCACCACTGATGAGCCAGGCTCTCTCATTAATCCATCATTGCAGTAAGGTCAGTAGAAAATTGTTCTAATTCAAAAATAACCATGAGCGTCATAAATAGTTTAAACTTCTTCTAACAGATGACTAAGCCACAACACCAGCTTTGGCAAATTGAGAAGCGTCCACCTAGAGACCATGGTTTCGGGATAATGGCCCTCGTCAGTCTAGGGCGGACTATAGATAGTGTAGATTAATTTGTGTGGCGAAATGCTAGACATCTTCACGCTGTGGAGCCAAGCCTTATCAAATCTTTTAACATTTTTCTTTCACTAATTGTGAAAATTCGTCCTTCATGACTGAAAACTAGCTTGCAACATACAGATGGCACTGTGCGTACTGTTTTTTAATATATAGAACACTCTCTTCTTATAACAGATGGCGCGCTAACGTATCATATAAATTATCGTGTTAGGGCGGAGAAGTATTGAAATCTCATGGTCCAGTTTTATCGGAATGAAGAAACAATAAATTCTCGTGTTTTATATTGTTGCACCAAGTTGAAGTTTTGCAGGGTCGTCGACCTTGGTTTCTTCTTTCTTGGTGTTATACACGTTTCCCGAGCGGGTTTCCATATTCAAAGCAAATAAATAAAAGTAAAAGTAAATAAATAAAAGTAAATAAAAATAAATTAATTTTTAAAGTTATTGTGTTTATTTATTCGTTGTCTTCCTTGTAGGCCGTGATCTGCCGTCTTCGTCTAGGTCCTCTCTCGCTCCAATAACCAATCAAGATATATGTACAATAAATATTAAAAAGGAATGAAACTGTAAAATGGAATGATGATAATCTAAATATTCTGTTTTAAATGAATATTAAATATCATAGAATATTTTGAATAAATGTAAGGCGCATAAAAATTGATGCAACACTTCCCCCTCTCCAGAGGTTGTCACGTCCTCGTGAATGACCTCATCCATTCTCTCATAATAAGGCTTGAGTCTTGAAACATGAACTATCAGAGGGTCTTGGCCCGGATTATCTTTCGGTTCTATTAGATAATTGACGCTAGTCATCTTTAATATTCTATATGGACCAAAATATTTTCTCAGAAGTTTCTCACACTTTCCTATTTTCCTAATTGGTGTCCAAACTGCTACTAATTCTACTGGTTCGTAGCTTCTTTCCATGTTTTTCTTGTCATAGTTCTTTTTCATTCTTTCTTGAGTCTTTATTGTGTTGTTAATAACTAAATTTCTTGTTCTGTCTATTTTGTCTAAGTGATGTTTTATGTATTCATCATAATCATCCTTGTCAATGTCCACCGAGATATTCCTGTCGTCCAAAAGGGACGTGGATTCTCTTCCAAACATCAGAAAAAAAGGGCGAATATCCTGTGGTTTCCTGAATTGTAGTATTGTAAGCGTGAGTGATGACTGGGAGTATTTCGTCCCAATTCTTCTGATCAGTGTTCACATACATACTGAGCATATTGATCAATGTTCTATTTAACCGCTCTGTCAATCCATTAGTCTGGGGATGATAGCTCGTTGTGAAGCAATGTTTAATCTTGCACATTTTCATCACCTCTTTCATTAAATTACTGGTAAATTGAGAGCCCCTGTCACTAATAAGATATTGTGCGGCTTTGTGCCGGAGAAAAATATCCTCTACCATTAATTTATAAACTTCTTTCACTGTTGCTTCCGAGACTGCACTTGTTTCTGCATATCTAGTGTAGTAGTCCGTCAGCACGATTATCCATTTTTCCCTGTTTTTCGTAGATGGCAATGGACCAACAAAGTCAATTCCAATTCTTTCGAAAGGAAAGTTGGCTGGGGAATGGGCTGTAGTAGTCCAGAAGGTAATTGGTTTGAGCCTTTTCTACTTTGGCAAAGGTGACACGTCTTAACGAATTCTGAGACATCCTTTAGCATGGATGGCCAAAAGTATTTACTCTTTATTCGGTACATGGTTCTGGCGACACCCAGATGGCCATTCGACATATGATTGTGATATTCTTTCATAATTTCTCTCTTTTTATTCTCTGGAACCACAAGCAACCACGCCCTGCCTTCAGGGTTCGGGTTTTTCTTAAAGAGGCATCCATCTTCTACTTTAAAGTTTTGCGCAATTGATCGCCTGCTTCCATTAAGGTTTTTCTTAACACTTTCGATAAACTTATCCTCTTCGTCTGTTATTGGATTTTAAAATAGCCTTTCAAAATCCTCATACCAATCAGTTTCTGGTAGGGTCTCCTAGATACGCCATCAGCGTTCAGATGCTTCTTTCCTGATTTATGTATTACTAGCGGATGTGTACCCGGCTTCGCCCGAGTGAAAGTTTGCCTAAGAATATTATTGATAATAATATTCCGAAACACACAGAATATTATGATAATTTCAACAACAACAAAAAAGCCTTTATTCAGGGTCACTGACCCTATACAGGATTCACCAGAGGTATGCATAAGAACAAAGCAGTGAGACAAAGGAAATAACGATATATACAGAAGAAAAGGAAAAAAAAACAAGAAAGAGAAAGAGGGAAGCAAGAAAAACAACACAAAAAGAGTAGCAGTAAGAAAGTGAGGAGTAAGTGTTACTTGGCCTTCTTCTGAGATATGGACTTGTGGAAACCATAAAACGCCGTAGCAATTTACTTATTCTGGGTCATATTGTCAATTATTGATGGAAGTGAAGCACAGAGTTGCCCAGTTTTGAGCATAAGGGTTCTTCTTTCTTCTTTCAGAGCATAGCAATCAAAAATATAGTGAGTGATTTCATTTTTAGTTTTGAATTACAGAAGGTACAAATCGGGTCCTCACCGCAGAGCATCTTGGTGTGGTTTTCTCTAAAAAATATTATGATAATAATATTCGTTACATTATATATTTATATAATGTATAAAATATATTTTCTAACAAACATATCCACTCTCTCTACTGAATAGATTTTTAAAAGATATATATAAATGAAAATATCTAGAGATATACTACATTATCTTAGCCAAAAGGCGAGAAACGATATTTTATATATAGAGATGGCCTGGCTTCGTGTGTCTTCTGCTCGAGTGAATGTTTCGCTGGTAGAATTTTGTTCCTGCCTACTAAAAATTATTATCTGGCTTCGCCCGTGGTCTGCTTTAGTGAATATTCCTCTAAAGAACTTTGTTTATGTCAATCAAGCATGATACAGAAATATTGTCATCATTTCTGAAGAAAAATATATTGTTGCTCAGTACTTGGTTAATTATATTTTTTCTTGGTTAAAAGAGCGACAAAAACCTTTCCAGATTTAACTCTCTGTCCTGTTCAAATTTCAGCGAGATTAGTTACATATTGAGGATGTGCATAGCCGACAAACATTTATATATATATATATATATATGTTTTCCATCTATATATATAAGAAAAAATAGCAAGCTATTGGAAGGATGGAAGCAGGCCAATCACAGGCAGAAGTAGCAAGATGGCTTGGAGTGACAATAAACGTTCTCTCAAGGCTTTGGAAAAAATTTCAAACGACAGCTAATGTT
This sequence comes from Cordylochernes scorpioides, assembly GCA_030710605.1. NCBI lineage: Eukaryota > Metazoa > Arthropoda > Arachnida > Pseudoscorpiones > Chernetidae > Cordylochernes > Cordylochernes scorpioides. The sequence goes on along the minus strand of CP092877.1, from coordinate 26,449,145 downwards.
GCCAGAACACCCGGACAAGGATGGCCAAGGGTCACAACGTTGAATCAAGACCGTTATTTGAGTCTCCTTGTGCGTCGCAATCGAAGAATGACAGCATCGCAACTACGAAGTGATCTCAATGCAGCTACAGGAGTCTTAGTATCAACTGATACAATACGCAGAAGGCTTCACAAGAAGGGCCTCTATGCTCGACGACCCATAATTTGTGTGCCATTGACACCACCTCAAAAGAGAGCAAGGAAACTTTGGTGCAGACAACATGTCGCCTGAAATCCAGATGAATGGAGGCGTGTAATGTTCACGGATGAGTCCAGATTCTCTCTAAACAGCGATTCTCGTCGTGTCTTTGTCTGGAGAGAGGTAGGAACCAGAAATAATCCCCGGAATATGGTTGAAAGGGATCCCTACAGAAGCCAAGGTTTTATGGTCTGGGCTGGAATCTTCTTGGGCGGTCGCACAGCACTCCATATTTTTCGGCAAGGAACCCTGACTGGACAGAGGTATCGGGACGAGATCTTGGCAGCATATGTGATGCCTCAAGCATTGGAAATGGGAGAAAACTTTCTTCTAATGAATGATAATGCCCGTCCACATAGGGCTGGTGTGGTCGACACTTTTCTCCAAAACCATGCAATTGCTCGGTTGAATTTGCCAGCTCGATCCCCAGACCTAAATCCCATTGAGCATGTATGGGACAACCTAGGACGGCGGATCTCATCCCTCCAACCCCCTCCTAGAAACACTCATGAGCTAGAAACAGCCTTAACACAAGAGTGGGCGTTGATTCCACAGGAGCTGATAAACTCCCTAATTCTTAGTATGGGTCACCGATGTAGAGCCAGTCTATCAGTTAAAGGCGATCACACCCCATATTAACAACAATATCCAAGATATTTATGCACTGACTGCAAGAAGATCATTGCTTGACCGGCTAATTTGCATAAAATACGTGTTAGAATTCTTTGATTTCGGGTATTCTAATCAATAATTGAATAATAAATTTGTGTATAAAAAAAATCATTGATAAATGTTCAATAAAATTTGAGATAAATGAAAAAAAAATGTTGTTCCTTTAATTTTGCGAACCAGTGTATATGTATATTATTTTTTAAATGATTATAAATAATTTAAATTTTGAAGGAATAATGGATTATTTGATTAGAGGTACTCGTATGTATTGTACTGATAACACAGGTCTACAAAAAAAACTTTTTTTTTTGCACAAGAGAACCTGATGGTGTTTCTAGTGTAACTTTTCATGCTGAACTCAAAAATCTAATCAGAAATTTCCCATCACCCATGGTTTTTGCCTGACGGTCTTTTTTTAGTATTGGGATAAATACATGCATCCAACATGAAAGAGACTTACGAAAACATGAAACTGCTTTTGAAAAAGATAGAATATGAAAGATACGGTTGCAAAATATGCAGCGATTTGAAAGTCGTTGCTCTCTTGCGTGGATTACAGCTTGGATATACAAAATTTTGTTGTTTTCTGTGTGAGTGGGATAGCAGAGATAGGGAAAGGCATTACATTAAAAAAATCTGGCAAAACCGTAAAATCTTTACTCCAGGATATAAAAATATTGCAAATCTACCCCTGATCGATTCAGAAAATATTTACTTACCACCATTACATATTAAACTGGGATTAATGGAGAACTTTGACAAGGCAATGGATCGAAATATGCCAGTGGATTTGCCTACCTAAAACAAAAATTTCTAGTATAAGTGAAGCGAAGATATTAAAGAAGGCATTTTCGTTGGACCTCAGATTCGAGAATTGCAGCAGGATGGAAATTTTCAAAATAGTTTGAATGAAGTTGAAGCAGCAGCATGGAATTCCTTTAGAAACGTTTGCAAAAACTTCTTAGGAAGTGTCAAGGTTGAAAATTACCGAGACATAGTTAATGATCTGTTGCTTTCCTACAAGGCACTGGGATGTAACATGTCTCTCAAGATCCATTTCCTGCATTCACATCTAGATTTCTTTCCAGACAATCTTGGCGCAGTTAGCGATGAGCATGGTGAGAGGTTTCATCAAGCTATATCAAGCATGGAGAAGCGGTACCAAGGTAAATGGAGTCCCGCTATGCTTGCCGACGACTGCTGGGCACTCAAGAGGGATCTACCACAAGCAAAGTATAGAATAAAATCCACTGTCACTGCGTTTCAATAATAAATATGTTTCGTTCATATATGCCTATATATTAACAATATTTCCAAATTCAAGTAGGTGTATCTCAGAAATATTGTGTAATAGAAAAAAACTTATGGTATATTTGGATTCAGGACATGTAGATAAGATGCTATTTCTTTGTGGACAAAGAAAAATATTTTTTGATAAACCAGTTACGTGACATTTTTTGCAATTTTTAGTGTATTTATCTCAATACTAAAAAAAGACCGTCACGCAAAAACCATACGTGATGGGAAATTTCTGATTAGATTTTTGAGTTCAGCATGAAAAGCTACACTAGAAACATAATCAGGTTCTCTTGTGCAAAAATCTTGTTGACCAGTGTAATTGAAGGCTTTGGTTTATCTAGTTAGGATTTTAACTGTTTCTATTGCTTCAGAAATTTAGGATTTAGAAACCCACCTTCCAATAGTTTATTCTGGTATGATTGGCATAGGTGTAGATATAAGGTTGTTTTCACCTACCTGCTATTTCGTCCTACTTCTCCAATTATCCAAAGTACGAATTCTTATGCAAGGATTAGGAGCTGAATACCGGTAATATCAAAATTCCTCACTGATTATCAGGTTCATAGGAGGCAATAACTAACCTTTCACATTGCGAGGTTTGGCAAAAAAGAAAGTATATATATACTATGGCAGAGTGTTTTGATCCCATTGTGGCAAATAATGCCTTGAATATATTCTACGTAGATGGCTAGAGACCGTCATCTTTAGGCTTATATATAGGTCCAGAGAGATTATCTGACTTAGTTAGGTAATAGATCTTCGAACATTTTGTGAAAAATGACAATCAGAAAGATCTATTCCGAATTGATCCTTAGTTCTAAGAGATTACTCATTACTTTCAGTAATTCACATGATAATGAAAAGAAACAAGGGCTTTATATTTTCCTCATGAGACGATACATTTCAGAATGTATGTTTTTCAGCAAGCATCATAGAGAATATTTGCAGTATTCAAGAGTATATGGCATATATTCCGGAAAACCCATCCAATAAGAGAGACATCCAAAAATCGTTGCAATTTTGATGGTGATGCATAAAGCTCAGCCACTTGTGCTTGGAGAAATGATAGGTGCCGAAGGATAGATGGCCATCCACACGGCGCATAATCCATTTGATTCTGGGCTGCGTGTTCTTCCCTCGTAAAAAATTTCAATGTTGACCATTCCAACAGATCATCTTAGTAGAGAGGAGGTGCACATGTCTTGCAGAGATTCCAGGAGGTATGAGCTATTTGATCATTACAACGGTTTTCGGCAACACATCTAATTGAATTTTACAAGAATCGCGCCAACTCGCTTGACTTTC
>CP092877.1:26416830-26445532 GCA_030710605.1 Cordylochernes scorpioides | reverse complement strand
ATTTTAAAACATCTTTAGGAAAAAATTTGTTTATTAACCCTGGCAGAACATCACTCGTCGACGTAAAAATAGCCACATCTTCAACCGACTCTATTTCTCCAAAGATTTCGCGATAAACAATTCCGCGATTGAATCGATCAAGTCATCCACTGGAATTGTCTATTTGTTACCATTATTACGGTTTATTGGGCCACCAAATCGGTCCGTCCATTCATTGGGATAGTTTGCTCTCAGGCTTGAAAAAACCATTCCATCAGATCCCCCCCCCCCCTCCCCCCAAATCATCTAATTATATTGTTGTTTTTTTTTTTTTTACTATTTGACGTTTTAATCAGACTATGGCTTTCTATACTCTGTCCATTTCTAAGAATGTTACGAAGTATGGATGCAAGTAAAAAAAAGAGGTTTATATTTATATGTCAAAGGTTTTATAAATCTCAAAACTATTTTTTTTTTATTAAAATGATATCAAAAATGGAATTTTTTTAAATCTTGAAAAGAGAAACATAAAATTACTTGAGAGAATAAATTCCATCAAGGGAAGAGTTTATTGTGAAAAATATAATTTAATTAACTCGATATTTCTGGTCTTGGAGCCCGTCTAACGGGAATATGGGAACTACAAGGTTGTCCCAAAAGTTCGTAAACACTTGCAAAAAAATTATTCGCCGTTATGTATAATCTATTTGTATTATATATAAAGTAATTGAACTCCGCCTTTGCCGGTCCCAAGCCCGGATGAAAAAGGAGGAGGGGGAGCAGTAATAAGCTCGGTAAAAAACCTGAGTTCAGCTGGCCCGGCTGATAGTACCCTGTAAGGGCTCTTAATCCAAGGATACAGGATAGGCAGCGTCTGTACTCCATGTTAGGAGCGTCTACACATGGCGTCTGTTCCTCATGTCAGAGGCGGCCATTTTTTTTTTTTTTGAGCTAAGTCGGCCTGCCACTGAGTAGTGCTCCCAGTCTTTAATGACAAAGGCAGACGCATTTTACTTCACCCAGTGTGGAGATAAGAAAGAAGAAGAAGATAAAGTAATTGTATTAATCTCCAAGTAATAAGAAACACGTTTTAAGAAAAACACGAACTTTTGAAACAATCTTATATAAGGCGTTATAATTAGTCTTACTCCTGTAAAAGGTCTCCAAGCCCCGAAAGCTCGAGTCAATTAAATAATATTTTTACAAGAAAGTCTTCCTTGGATTGAATTTATTCTCTCAAGTGGTATTTTACAAGATATTGTTATTTTTGGAATAGAAACATAAAATTGTGTGTGTCTGATGAAGTTGTATTACTGTTTTCCACACCTTGATGGGAAACACGACAAAGGAAATATATTCTCTCCTTTATATACAGCGCGATCAAGAGCCAAAGTCATTGTTGTGATAGAGAGAGAAAAAAGGAAAATCTGGTCGTGATGAAATATGAGATGAGGATTAGAAATAAAATGACAACGTAGGGAGAACATAAGCAAACTAAAGTGATTTGTTGACTCCCTGACAGCTGGCCATTACCAGGAAATGTGAAATTGTATCGAATCTGGGTGTTTTTTCCGCTTTTATCTGCTTTTTTATTTTTATTTTATTTCAATTTAAAGCGCCATGTCCCCCTAGGGACACTTGCGCTGTCATACATGTATGCCTTTACATTTGTCTCTATATATATGTATACAATACCTTTAGGCCGTGAATAGAATAGTCATACGATGTTAGCAATTGGAAAGAGAAAAAACGAGAAAAAAGAACTGTGTACAAAAGAAAGAAATGTCTGGCAATATGTACAATAAGCATAATATGAATCATCAGTTTCTTAAAAGATATATTTTGCTATATAATGTAAAATATATCTACCAAATGTATTAAATTTAATTTGCTTATGTGAAATAAATACTGTTCCAATGGAAAGATCGTTATAAGCGGGATTGTAAAACATTATAAGCAGAATGTTTATATCACAAAATGTTATCAGGTCAGTGAAGGCCTGCTTTCCTGTCAAGCAGTGATAGGGCAAGAATACAATGCGAAGTTGTGGGAGGATAGTATTCATGTACCAGAAAGGGGCACCTCTCCCTTTAAAAGTTTATTGAAACAATGAACTTGTTGTTTATGGCACAATAATACATCGCTCTCTCTGTTTTCTGCCCTCAGGTGATCAGCATGGGCATTGTTTTAATGCGCTTTTGAAGGAGGAATGTTTTGTAAATTTAGGGAATATTTGGCAATGGTAAATTCGCAAGTTTAGAATTCATGACTCTTGAAAATTAACTAAACAAAAATATATATTTCATCTCTATCGCCGTTGAACAATTAGATATACACTCAAGGACAAAACTTAAGGAAGTGGAAAGTCTTTGTGTAACCAGCTATCAGTTTAACACAAAGCAATAACGCGCTATCTATATATATAAAATAAAAGGATTTAAAAGCGCGAATGTTTCTTTTATACATAAAACGAACTTCTACTGTCCTTACTGCGATTAAAAAATATATTGGGAGGGCTTGGCTCATCAGTGGTGAACCCTCCCAGCGGTTTCGCCAATTTAATCCACCAGACTGCTTCTCAGAGCTCTAATACTGTATTGAATCATTCTGCTTTTACTGCTGCTACACTGAAGGATAGAATCTTAGAAATGGTTTTCAAGTAAACTATGGACATAAGCTTATAGGACAGTAGAATTACATTCAAATATTTGCTTCGAGCAATGCTCTTCAGCAAACTATAAAGACAAGGCCAGTTAGGCATAAATTAACACAAAGCAATAACGCGCCATCTATATATATAAAATAAAAGGATTTAAAAGCGCGAATGTTTCTTTTATACAATAAGGGCTACCATGTATCAAATAGCTATCAGAGTGATTATCTGAATCCCGATATACGTGCTAAAAGGTACAACTTTCATAAGTTTTGTCCATGGGTATATATGAGTCAAAATAAAAGCGTCTCTCTTATGGACAGCCATCATACAAGGTATGATTGAAAAGTTGCTGAGCACTGAGGCTATAACTTTATTTATACAAAAATACAAAAGTGTATTTTTAAATAGTGTCCAAAATAAGACTCCTGAATAAATGCACATTTGCAATATTTTCTTCTGACTTTGGAAACATTCGGAAATTCGTCTTTCTGTATGCCTCTTTTAAGTTCAGCAGATGGCACTTCAACATTTTGACACGATACAAGCCATTAAAGAGTAATTGATGAACGTTTATAGAGAAAATGGTTTTTACGGGCTACTAATTACGGGCAATTACTCTATAATGGCCTGTATCAAAATGTTGAACTTTAAGTGCCATATTTAATTTTGTATGAATAAAAAAATTCATTCGGTGCTAAATCATGGAGGATGTGGAAGCACAGGATGTTATTTTTGTCAAATAAGCGAGTACCGAATAAGTCCTATGTGGTCTTGTGTTTTCAATGATGAAGCCACCAAGCTTTATTCTACCGTCATTCTGGGCGTTTCTTTCGTACAGCCCTCCCGTAACCCCTTTTCAAAATAACAACATAAGATTCTTGGTTAATTGTTGTCCCAGTTGTATGAATACATTATTTACGAGTCCATTGCTTTAGAAGAAAGTGACGAGTATAGCCTCCATTTTTTACTTTTCCATCCTGGCCTTTTTGGATCTCGATTTGTCATCTTCCAACAACTGATTTGATTGGCGTTTTGCTTCGGGATCGTGCCTTAGACCCATGTCTTGTCTCCTGTTATCACCTTATGTTGCCACATTTGGTATAACACCGAATTTATTTTGTATAACCAAATCGTCAATTTATTGACGAGAGATAGGTGACCCTGATTTATTTATAGAAAATAAATACGTTGTTGTACTTTGGCAAAGGTTGACGTTCAGCCAATCGAAATTTTGGTAATTATTTAATTATCTAATTGTTTTATTCTAATATTGATGTTGTTGTAATATTTATTTGCTCCTTTTTAATATATAATTTTTTTCTTAAAAATTATTCTTATGAATTAATTATTCTCTATGATAAGACGGGGCTTCTTTTACTAACTTATTAGTGGCTAACCTCCCCAGCGGTTTTGTTACGAGTAGTTTCATTCTACCAGGTCGTTCTGATATTTCACAAGTCTATTCTGTTTATATAACTGGTAAATTAGGGGAATTCTAGGCTTTGATTTTATGCAATTTCTTTAAATGCCTCTCTTCCCCATTGAATTTCCAGCTAGGTACTCATCGTACGTCTCAAGACAATAGAACCACGCCACCTCCTCAACGACGAAACACGCGATCTACATTTTCTTCGTAGATCGCGAAATGCGTGATGTCGCTGGAGACCCGCTGGAGATCTTTCATCAAACTCTATAGCGGTGGGTGAGGCGCCATGTATATATTCACTCTATATATAGTTGTATATTATTCTAAAATAATAGTGCAGACTGTGAACTTTTGTATGTATTGACAAGATATCAATAAAATGATGTTAAATGATGTTAAATCTTGGAGGATGTGGAAGCACAGGGATGTTATTTTTGTCAAATAAGCGAGCACCAAATAAGTCATATGTGGTCTTGTGTTTTCAATGATGAAGCCACCGAGCTTTATTCTACCGTCATTCTGGGCGTTTCTTTCGTACAGCCTCCCGTAACCCCTTTTTTCAAAATAACAACATAAGATTCTTGGTTAATTGTCGTCCCAGTTGTATAAATACATTATTTACGAGTCCATTGCTTTAGAAGAAAGTGACGAGCATAGCCTCGTACGAGCATTCCCCAAATTGTCAAGACAATAGCAGAATAGTTTGTGAGGGTAAACTGGCTCAACCGCCGGGAGAATTTGCCACTAAGGATTCAGTCATTCCAATGTTGGTGTCCTCCCTGTAGAGAGAGTAGATTATTTGTAAGTTATATAAATGTTTAATTTATATATTACCTCCATAAACGAAGGATTTGGAAAAATCTTCGATAATATCCATATTAATCGCTATATATGTGAATATGTATATATGGCGTCTGGCTTATTTTCGCGGTGATTGGTTCTTTACTATCACATGACCTTAAACAGCCAAGTACTGTTGAGATTATTAAGCTTCACATCGTTATATCATTATATCGTCGGAATAACTAAGTACATTTCTGTGCATACATCATCTGAATTATTATCAATATATGTAAATAGCACATTACTCATTTCTTTTGCAGACTCCGTGATTATTCTGCGTATAAGACTATGTGTCTTTTATATATATGATAAATAATTTGTGGGAATAGGAATTTGACAGCAAATATGGTAAATATGTAAGAATAGATAGATTTCAGAACACCGACACATTTTTAGGTTTAATTATTCTCCAAATTTTCTGTTGCATTTGCGCATGTCGGTTAAATGCTGAGTAGCATGGGGAAAAGGGAAAGATTTGTATGGCACAAAATAAATGAATAAAATAAAAATCGAACGAGTGTAGATATTCATATAAATTAGATTCTACTGTATACGGCGAAAGACTCTACTGTATTATAAAGCTTTAAAAATTCTACTGTAAAATTCCATAGTATGAAAAGAAGAGATAGAATTCACAAGACCTCGTGTACTTTATCATCCCCACGTTGGAAAAGTACCTTTCAGTGTCTTCTGTAGAGGTCGTATCTTGACCCACTCAATTTTCCTATCTTAAACTTATTGATCTATTGTTGAGTGATTGTTTATAATGGAGGCCCATTTGACCTTAGCTTCTAACAATACTGTAATTGGGAAGATATCGACTCTCTCTGACAAGGAAGCACAATATTGTATCGTTATAGTGGGGTCGATACACGATAACGCCACAACATTTTACCTAACATTTACCTAAATTGTTACCAGCTTACTGAAAGTAAATGCCACTTAAACTCGAGTAGTATATGCGTTCAAACAAAACGAAATCTCATCAATAGTGAACATTTCCAGCGAATATTCCAATATAATCCGCCAGATCACTACAACAATTACTCTCTTGGACAAAACTTAAGGAGGTTATACCTTTTAGCATGCACATCGGGATTAGGACAATAACTCTGTAAGATATTTGATACACAGTGACCTTTATTTGAGATAATCAGGTATAAACAAAATGCCTCTGTCTCCTTAAAAAAAAAAGAAAAAAGACAACCGGCAAGATAAAATACTTTCAAATTCCTTAAGTTTTGTTCATGGGTTTAAATGTACATATTTGCGTATACAGTCTGCACTGGAATCTGCACTTGGTGGTAATGTTTAACCAAAACTATGGAAAGATGCTTTTGTAATTGCAAAATTTCACAAATATTTTTCTTCGGCATTATGCTTTTTTGAGCACAGCTCTTTTACTTTAAAACAAGACAACAAACGCCAGTTTGCCAGTGAAATTAGCGCAGCAAAACAAAACGTAAATAATCCAAGGCATGAGAACATTCCAAGTCTTAAACGACTTATTCGTAAAAAGTCTATAACATGATCTTTGAACTCCTTTTACGTATGAACGGGGGGGTAATTCAGTGTTTATTTTTAAGGTATCCATTTTATTCTTCCGCTGATTGGCTCTCTCATGCTTCCCAGTGTCATCTAGGTACACATGTATGTTCATTTTATTTCTGTCATAGCCACAGGACTTACAGCTCCACAGGCCAAGAGGTTGTTAAACAAGTCATGGAAGTAGACGTGGCGCAAATAAAGAGCGTAGTACAAAGTACAAGGTGTGTCCAATAAATAATGAGACTGGTCAAAAATAAAGAAAAAATAGAATGATTAAAAATATTTCTATTAGTATTGTTCAAAATAGTCCCCTCCCGCATCTATACATAATTTCTATCTCTTCTCCCATGATTTAAAACATTTATAAAAGGCAACTTTCGGGATGTTCTTCAAGACCTTTTTCGAATCCGCTATGATGGACTCTCTATTGTCAAATCTCCTTCCTTTTAGAGCCATTCTGAGTTTTGGAAAGAGAAAAAATCATTTAGAGCTAGATCTGGGGAATAGGGAGGTTGTTGAAGTATTTGGATGCCGTGATTAGCCAATTAAGTCAATACAGATGTAGCGGCGTGTGGTGGTGCATTTATCATGATGGATAATCCAATATTTGGAACTCCACATTTCACTTCTTTTCAGACGAATTGATTCACGTACACGTCTCATAATGTTTAAATAAGACTCCTTATTGATTGTTTGACCTTCCTCTAGATATTCATGATGCACAATTCCCTTTATGTCAAAGAACGTGACCAATAAGACTTTGTTTTTTGACTTGCAAAGTCGGGATTTCTTCGTTCTTGGTTCATCTTTTCCTTTCCACTCCATGGATTGGCGTTTTGTTTCCGGGTCATACCCTTAAACCCATGTCTCGTCTCCAGTTATTACTTTTTCCTTCCAATTAGGGTTTTCTTCCACCATTTCAAGCATTTTTTGGCAACTTCAACGCGATTCTCCTTTTGTTGGATTGTGAGCATTTTAGGGACAAATTTTGAAGGTGTCTTCTTTAACTGCAAGTCTTCTTTAATTATCGATCCAACTAATGATTTTGATATCCCCATTTCTTCCTCAATGTCCCGTAACCCTATTCGTGGATTTTTTTAAAATCAAATTTGAAATTTTGCTCACCTTTTCAGGGTTCCTGTGCAGAATTGGACGTCCAACACGCTTCTCATCTTTCACCGATTCCATTCCATTTTTAAATAGTGAAAACCATCTAAATGTGGTGGGCTTATTTACATTTTCATTTCCAAATGCCAATTTCAATAAATCTAAAGTTTCTGAAGCCGATTTCCCAATTTTGTAGCAAAATTTAATACAAATTCGTTGTTCGAATTTTCTATCCATTACAAATTAGAAGTTGTTATGCAAGGCGTTCTTTTTACAAGTTTACAATTTATCGACTGCGCGCGAAATCACGTGATGTGATATACCGCAGTGTAGCTGAAGTTTTCTATTTTTTTAATAGACTTCAAAAAAAAATTATCATTTCATTTTTTTCTTTGTTTTTGACGGTCTCATTATTTATTGGACACACCTTGTATTCTTCACCACGTTTAACTCTTTTTAAACAAATATTTCATAGAATCTCAAGAACAACTCGCACTGCTATCTATAAACAACAATAATTCTATATAAAGTTACGAGCGTCATTCTTCATCTCCTAATCAAATCTGTCACCATTTGCTTTTTTTTTGGAATGGCGCCCTCCTATTGGTTGGCTACGATCACGCCACCTTTGCCTCCCCCCCATCATGCCTCCCCCACTCGCTTCTTCGTTTTTGTAACTATTGTGTTGGAGCGGGTCGCTCCTTAAATAAATGCATATATTAGTTAATAACTAAATGGAATCCTCTCTTTCTTTTTCCCAGTATGAGACGCCTACGGAAGCCAACAGTACATAGACAGATAAAGCACATAGGCTATAGTTATTAACCAATATATGCATTTATTTAAGGCGCCAATTTATAATTGTAACAAATAGTATTTGAATCAAAACATTCAATCGGGTAAAACACGGGCGTTGCCCGGTCATTCGGCTAGTAAAATATATTTGCAAAAGGTTTTCATTATTATTTGCAGCTCGGCTTGCCTAAGAGCGAGAGAATTTCCCTTTACTAACTCTAAATTTAAAAAAACTTATATTGCTAATATATTTTTATATTACATATATATGTATGTGATATCTTGGGACCTCTGGGACCAGTGTTACCTGATGCTAGACGAACCTCGATGTCAACTCTACCGTGCAGTCGTGGTGGAAGGCGACACAGCTGGGCCAAAGGTGAAATAAACAAACAGAGATTCCACTAAGAAGCGTCTGACGTCAAGAAGGAATGGGATGAGGAGAGAGAGAGAGATCTTAAGAGCAAGTGTTACCGTTGGAATCCAAGCGAAGACTGGCAATTCTAGGGCCTCGATTTAACACCACGACCTTGCTGCTTTCTAATTGGCTGACCTATTTAGGTGATTCTTTCCTAATTGGTGGGACTTTTTCACGTGGTAGTGGGCTATTGGTTGACCTACTTAGGTATTGTCTTCTGATTGGGCCGGGCTTATCTCTTTGACGGAAGAAATACGTCCGGTCTTGTTCCGGAAATTGGGCGTCTCTCAAACTTTTATAACTTCTGGTCACAAGATACGTCCTGTCTTGTCCGGAAATATTGGTTTAAACTTAGCTCGCAGGGTGTCCGGGGTCAGAAGGTTAACTGTGGCGTTATTAATAATTATGTTCTCTTCTAGGCCTACCTCTTAGGTTTGACTTCTACGATCCTCTAAGCCTGATTTGTTTTAACCTTAACTTTCTCCTGTCTCTCTCCATTCCTTCTATCTGTACAGTTGCAATACTTTATTAGATTCTTACGCGGTACAGATTGATGTTAGCTGAGGCTTTCTATGTGCAGTACATAAGAAGTTATATACAGTCATGGGGTGGAACATGTGGTAGTGGATATTTAGACTATTTACAACAATTCCATGGTCTTAAATCATCACAGATGGCCCCGGATGTGAGAGGGTTCATATGGAGGGATTTAAGAGAGCGGAATAGGAAGACTGTTATTAAGGAAGTAATTTTAAAAAAATTAATTAAAGTGAGTTGTTATATAACATGGGGTTAATTTCTGTATATCCATAAGAGATAATAAAGCATAAACAACTAATATTAAACATACAAGTAAAAATAAAAATATGAATAAAATATTTAATAGAGAACATATAATGATGATAGGTAAAAATAAAAACGATTGGATGGGAAAATCATGATCTCTTCGTGATGGGCGTTAGAAAGGGTTGAGTGGTTAGTTATTACTTGGTTGAGGCAATGTCACTTTGACTCAAGTCCCAAACCATTTAATGTGCACGGCGCGGAAAACCTAGGCCATGTTTCACATGTAAATTTAAGGACCTAATAAAGTTACAGTACCACAATCGAAAAGTAAGATAAGGGGATTGTTATGGGTTTTAGTAATTAGTCGTTAAGACGTACGCATGCAGGATAAAGAGGGCGAAGATCAGTGACCAGAAATCAAAGTTTTAATTAGAGTCGTCAGGGGCTTAGCGAGAAAAAGAGAAAAATAAAAAAAAAATGTGCCAGCGTGTGGCATGAGAGTGCCCTGGAATAAAAAAAAATACAATTTGCACGTATCCAAGCCAGAAGTTGGGAGAAGGTAAATCTGGGGGACGATGTGTCAAGATTGTTAATTACGAAATCAAAGGAGGTCAAGTCTAGCCTGCGAAGGAGTTAAAAGTTCCTGCGGAAAAGGAATGTTAGTAATTCTTAAGAAGTGACCTTTAAAGTGGTTGTTTAAGAGGTTATTGAAGATTGCCCTGTTTTTAGATCATGATTTTTAGTTTGATTATAAAAGAATATATCATTGAGATATGAAATTGCGAAATTAAGGCTTTGCATATAGCGTTAAAGGATTTGAAAAATCGAAAATAGAATTGCGAAGTTAAATGCAAAGTAATCTTAAAAAAAAAAAAAAAATAGTGATGATATGATACAAAGATTTACACACTACAGCAGTATATAAGGGGTAATAGAAAGTGAAAATATTAAATGAAAAAAAAAAAATAATGAGCAATAATATACTCGATAGCATTGACATGGTAGCGGAAGGTGAAACAATGTAAATAATATCTAATTTATAAAGTGAGAAAAAATATAAAATGATAAATGCAAATTAGTGATATAAACATGAAATATAAACTTGAGATTATTAGATACGAAAGATTAAATATAAAGTTGATTATAGAATAGAGTCATAAAGCAAAAGTAAATAAGTTTTGGTAAAGAAAAATAAAATAAAATGACACTAATCTAAACTGATTGGTGAGGTAAATAAAAATATAAGAGCTATATAATGATTATATACAAGATATTAAAATGAAAAAAAAATGTTCATCGAGAAAGAAGAGCAAGTAAGATTATAAATAGAAATTATATATTGGGACAGAATGTAAAGTTGTAGGCCAAATGAATGTTCCTGTTTTTTTTAGGATGGGTAGAAAGAGCTTTAAATTGTCCTCGATTGATATCTTTGGTCTTGTTGGCCTAAGTTTTTCTAACTTATCGAATTTGTTTTAAGTTTGGTGCGACTCGTGGATCACATTGTTTCTAACTGTGAAACTCACTGAGTCCTAATGTTGTCGTTTTTTTTAAACTTATGTGGGTGTGTGTGATTTTTGTAGGTAAAGTGTTGTCTTTGGCACGCACTAATATTTAATTTAATAGGTGGCGAAAGTTCATTAGATAACACGGGGTGGCGACGGATGTAACAAGATGTCGGCTGTTTGTTTGCTCGGGGGGGGGCGAGGGGGAGCGAAGCTATTTTTAATACGATTCCGGATGTAGGTCAGGGAGGCCTTTTGCGAGGCTGCTTGCTTTCTTTCAACTTATTGGAAGTTAATTCGAACTACGTTCGGAGATATTATTTCTAAAATTGTAAACACAAAAGCGTTTTGATTTGTCACGTTTGGTGACAAGCGTTATGGGATTGATATAGGGAGATACAGAGGTTGTAATTATTCCGTGTGTTCAATCATTTGTTAGATTTGTGTTTGTATTTCGAGAATTCGGATATTGTATCTGTTGATATTAAATCGATTGGTTGTTGTGTTTCGATATTTTGCGGACTTAGTAAAAATGTTATTCATGGATATCGGGTTAGAATTGAATGAAATTGCGACTATCTACGTGGACAATGTGTGATTAAAGGTGTCACAGGCGTGATGAAGGCGTCTTTGGCCTGAAAATTGAAAGAGTTTAGTGGTGTGGCGCTGTGACACGAAGCGAAAAAATTGTAAATGAAAAGGTGTCGCGTGAAGTCTCTGTTTTGTACAAAATCTAACCTGTTACACTAAGAATAACAAATTTACTAAAGTCATGGTTGTTGGTTGTACGAACATATCGATAATTTTTATATTGTTAGTGGATATGACACGTTTAATGTGATTTTTTTTTTTTGTGTGTGTTTAGTAGGGCGACGTAATAAAGCTTGTGTGGCTCGAAATTAGATTTGGGTGTGAAGTCGCGCATTAAAATTTTGTTAATTAGAAAAAGTTATGTGAGAGGGTGTTGTATATTTTGTTGAGAGAGATTTGTCGATATTTAACTATGCGTGTAAAAGGAAGGTACGAGGGAGTGTAGTTATGTGGGAATTTAACGATTGGAATAGTTTTGGAAGGCTGTGATTTAAGTTACTTCTGTCCAAAGATATGAAAGAAAAGGACATAGGGGCGTTGAAAATGGGATTAGGAACATTATAATGAGATTAAATAAGAGTGTTGGAGTTCACCACGTGTGAGCAACCTGTTACAGGAGGGGAAAATTTAGTAAATGAGACAGTTGTATTAACCTGTCCATGGGACACGCGTTGCTTGCACGAGGTGAATTTGTACAAGGTAGTTGGTAGGGATACATTATCTTGATACAGGAGTAGCTGAGGACAGTTTATAATTAGTAGAAATCGTTTTATGGAATTAAGGAATAATATGATAAAAGGCAAGGGGGTATCTATAATATGGAATTTTAGATTCTGCGTTATGTTAACTATTTTTACGTTTAAAAAGATATAACCTATGGTGAAAACATTGTTAGATATGGCGTTAATAGTTAAGTTAAATGGATGGACAGGTATTTTTCTTTTACAAACTGATTTCTATTATTGTAAAGTATTCTGCCTAATTATAGCGATAGATGCTTCTGTATCAAGTAGTAGAGTAGGTTTACATTATTGGACAGTGTGTTCAGCTCGAACGAGCAATAGTTCAACAAAAGTTATGTATGGAGGAACCTACTGTTGTGCTGTCTTGTATGTCGGGACAGTCCTGGTCTTGTGCCATAGTTGGAGGATCTTTGGGACAGTCAGAGTTCATTGTTTGCGCTGGGCTCGTGGTTTAGAGATGGTCGGGGGAGCAGGTAACATACGCTCGCGTGTTGGTAACTCGGAAGGGTGCGGGAGAGGACAACACAGTTCTGTCGTGCTGCGGATAAGTTGTGGCTCGGTACACAGGTCTTGGACGTCTCTGTGCAGGCCGTTTGGGGCACTGGGCGTGCCAGTGCATGGCGCCACAATACCTGCAGGATGAAGGGGGTGGATTGGCAGAGTAGTTGGGTCGCGCTGACCATGGTCGCGGAGCACTGTACCTCGGTGACGGTGCGAAGGAAGGGTTGGGCGTTGTTCTGGTCGTCTGTTGGCACACTTGCGACGCACTGTGGGTTCCTCTTACGCGCGATACTACACTATACCACGCTTGGAGGGTGTTCGGTTGCACGGCAGCGACAATGCGCTGATCAGCGACGGGTAACCCATCAGTCAGGGATTCTAAAAGGATTTTGTGGGGAAGGTTCAGCTGTAGGCCACACACCGTCTTTTTTTGATAATATTCCTCTAACGAGGAGCGATCTGTCAACTTAATGGCCAAGAATTGGGCAAATGACGCGTTTGTGGTTTCAGGAAAGAGGTCTATCAGGGCTTGCCTTGCGTCAACGTAATATAATTTGTCTAATTTTAGGCTGCGGAAGTAGTGCAGGGCCTTACCTTGTAGGAGGTTGGGAAGCCTTCTCAGTCGGTCGGTGTAGTGTAGTTGGGCCAGATCAGCTTGGGCGTCGTAGTTGTCGAAGAAGCTCTGCGCCTCGTACGAACCATCGTAACGCGATAGCTCCACATCTCGCGAGAGTCCTGTCGCCGAGGAGAGCTGATATATCGTCCTGGCTAAACTCCCCAGGACATCTGACACCGGCGGCGGGGGTGTGACGTCTTCCTGGCCGGGGGGAACTTCCTGCGTCCTACCGAGAGTGTTTTCTTTCTTCGGAAAAGTGGGGCTTCCGCCACTTTCGGAGTCGGGATCGGACTCCATTGGTTCCTTTGGATTCTCCTCTCTTCCCTGTTCCATCTTTCTGTACAGACAGTGGTCTATTTGCTTACTTGTACCTTGGCGTCCACTATCCTGTCGACTCTTCGTTACGGGGGAGTCTGTGATATCTTGGGACCTCTGGGACCAGTGTTACCTGATGCTAGACGAACCTCGATGTCAACTCTACCGTGCAGTCGTGGTGGAAGGCGACACAGCTGGGCCAAAGGTGAAATAAACAAACAGAGATTCCACTAAGAAGCGTCTGACGTCAAGAAGGAATGGGATGAGGAGAGAGAGAGAGATCTTAAGAGCAAGTGTTACCGTTGGAATCCAAGCGAAGACTGGCAATTCTAGGGCCTCGATTTAACACCACGACCTTGCTGCTTTCTAATTGGCTGACCTATTTAGGTGATTCTTTCCTAATTGATGGGACTTTTTCACGTGGTAGTGGGCTATTGGTTGACCTACTTAGGTATTGTCTTCTGATTGGGCCGGGCTTATCTCTTTGACGGAAGAAATACGTCCGGTCTTGTTCCGGAAATTGGGCGTCTCTCAAACTTTTATAACTTCTGGTCACAAGATACGTCCTGTCTTGTCCGGAAATATTGGTTTAAACTTAGCTCGCAGGGTGTCCGGGGTCAGAAGGTTAACTGTGGCGTTATTAATAATTATGTTCTCTTCTAGGCCTACCTCTTAGGTTTGACTTCTACGATCCTCTAAGCCTGATTTGTTTTAACCTTAACTTTCTCCTGTCTCTCTCCATTCCTTCTATCTGTACAGTTGCAATACTTTATTAGATTCTTACGCGGTACAGATTGATGTTAGCTGAGGCTTTCTATGTGCAGTACATAAGAAGTTATATACAGTCATGGGGTGGAACATGTGGTAGTGGATATTTAGACTATTTACAACAATTCCATGGTCTTAAATCATCACATGTATATATTATTCTCTTTACATATATAATCTGCACTCACACATGGCTAAAACTTAAAGAATTGTCGCCGGTCGTCCTTTTTTTTTTTTAGGAAAAAGATGCACTTTTATTTACACTTGCTTATCTCTTGTGTCTTCAATAAAGGTCACTGTGTATCAAATATCTTTCAGAGTTATTGTCTGAATCCCGACATATATGCTAAAAGGTACAACTTCCTTAAGTTTTGTCCATGAGTGCATATCCAAAAATCTGATAGAACTGGGGGGGAAAAACGCAATAAAGTTATAAAACTTTATTTTTATTTGACACCATTCAACAAAGAGAGAAAATTACCAATTTTATAAAATATTTACTTAAATATTCATTAACTAATTATGATAATAGATTTCGAGATTTGAGCAGGAGGAGAATATTGGTCCAAATAAAAAAAGCCACTTCCATCAAAATAGTCGCAAAAATAAGTGGTGCATAGTTTCGCATTTATTTTAATAGGAGAAACGATGTTCTCGTTTCGTTTTTAGATAATTGTAAGAAGAGTTAAATAAATTAAAATTAATAAATGCTAATGATTGTTTTTTTTCGAATTACCACGTCTTGAAAAAATATATAACCGATTCTTTAAGAGTTTCTAGCTTTGGTGTGTTTTCAAGAAACATTAAAGTAAATAATATACAAAAACGTCTTCCGAGAATGAGATTCTTGTTTTTTATCTCTGGAAGCCGTTTGGTTTATTATTTATTTATATGTTACAGAAGATTTTTACATTTTGAATACATTAAAAGTCAATGCCAATTTTAGAGAGAGAGATAGATAGAAAATATGGTTTTACGGGTTATTAACCAAAGTTTATGATTTTCGAGCCCAGACAGATATTACATCGGCCGGGAATCGAACCCGGACCACTCACATAGGTATTATGCCTACAGCACCCGGTGTTCCCAGGTGGTCACCCTCCCAAGTACTGACCGGGGCCCGACATTGCTTAACTTCGGTGATCGAACGAGAACCAACGAATTTTGGATGACGTTTTTGTACGAGAATCTTAGGTCATTCAGAATCAAATAAAATCTCATTCCACACAATTCTAACAACAAAGTCTCCTGATACATTCCCTATAATGGGGTCTCAACATCGGAGCAAAGACGGAAATAATTGGTCGTTAAGAATCCACACAGATGTGCCATTTCGCGCGTAGTCCAATCAATCTTTTAAAATTGGTTGACATATGAGGACAGAAAGAAAGTGATTTCAGATGTGTCACGAGCAACCTTGATGCAATCTCTTTCCAAAGCCATCTCTATGCAAATTTGGGAAAGATCAATATAGCGTTATCGCTATTTCGATGTCACCGTTTGAAACAGGAAGGTGTCAATTAATTCAGACTACAAGAACACAGAACTTTTTTTGAATATCCAAATAACTTGCTAAAATAAGATATCTATATCTTATAATCCTTATATAAAGAGTCGTCTGTAATTAAAGAACAGCTTGCACGGAATCTATAGACAGACTTATTAATTAATAAAGATTCTTCCCTGCTTTTACACTTTGACAAAATCAATAAGGAATCTAGGGTTTGGTTTCTTTCTCATTTCTTTTATTCATCGAGCTTTCGGGCTAAAATACCCTTCAACACGGATACCCAGAAGTGCTACTTCTTTAGTAGATCTAATAGCAAAGATTTCAGACAGTCACTCTCCTAGGAATTCCAAATAGAATCCTGGCATCGTTTGATAATTGAAGTATTTATGGATTGCTCAACCAGGAACCTCAGATTTGCGGTCATTCCAAGCCTTGGATCTCCATGTCACCAAACATGGGTTCCATTCAACAACCATCCTAACTGGCTATGACTATGTACAAGCATACTACGTGAAAATTTTGAGGGGATCTGATTTGCCCTATTGTTAGGATGAAGACCAACAGTAGATCAACGCCTCAGCTTTCTAATAGCAAAGATTTCAGACGGTCACTCTCCTAGGAATTCTCGATAACAACTTGGCATCTCTTGATAATCTTCCTAGAAATGAATATGCTTGGAGCCATTTTATATACTGTACTTACACGGCCATTGTAAAAATATACAAAAAGACTTAAATATGAAGGACAACCTGGGTAGTTAGCGACATCTTTTGTACACCCTCTCTCTCCGCGCACACACAGTAACCTCTGAGTAAATTTATATATGATGTAAAATATGTTTTTTTTATATATTATCATAGTGTGTGAATGTTTCACCTAATACATTAGGTTTATTATTGATGTTTTTATTCAAATATTTTGTTTAGATTTTGTATATATGTTTATATATAACGCTTGATTCTAAAGTTTTGTAAATATAGAAGTCATTTTGGTGATTATAAATTTGTAAACTCAAAAATTCATGCGACTAAATATATTTATAATAAAAAAATGAATATATCAGTTTTTTTTTTTTTTTACATTGAACAATTCTATATACAGTTATCAGCGTCATGCGTTCTGTCACCGTTTGCTGCGCCACCACGTGGCGCGACGGTGACCTTGAGTGACGTAATGACAGGGTAGGAACAAGAAATAACTTGCTATCATTATCATATCATTTTATGTATATATCAGATTTAAAATATATTCATACAAAAAATCTAAATAATACAATTTTCAAATATCGTTGTGAAAATTTACATTTTTATTTTTGTATTTTAAAAACACACAAAGATTGAAGCGGGATGTTTCAAAAGAGTGCCATCCACGACGCCAATTTATAATTGTAAAGAATAGTATTTTAATAAAACATTTAATCGGGTAAAACCCGGGCGTTGCCCGGGTCATTCGGCTAGTTATATATATATCTGAAAATAATAGCGGCGGGGAGCAACCATCAAGAATTTCGAACTCAATTTGATTTAATATGAAGCAACCGTTAGCTAGTTTTTGTTTCAACCAATATTTTACATTTTCACTCAATATATGATGATCATCCCCCACCGCTTTTATTTTGACTCATCTAAATCTATTTGTTCGAAGGCGGTAGATGAAATATTTATGTTTGCCTTTTTTCAGTGCATTTTAAATAAAACTAGCAAATTTAGCGCGCCTTACGTCGCTCTAATAAAAGAAATTAAAGCACATACAATCCTGCCTATAAGTCAAAAACAATTGAGCTATATATTAATTAATATTAATTAATATAATAAAGAGAAACGGTCATTCTTTTTTCTTTATATATATAGGTTTTGCAACTTTAAGACATTTATAAGAGACAACAATAAAAAAAACAATAATATAAGACAGCACAATTTAATTTTTTACTTTAACAACATTTTCATTTTTAGATTTTCTTTGAAACTCTAACATCAATATGTTTTCGTTATTGAAAAACCTTAATTGGAAATAACATTATTTTAGAGTACTGTTTTAGTTTTGTTAAGGTCCTTTTAATTTAATTTAAAAAGCACCTTTTTGATAACATTCTAATATTTTAATATATTGCATTTATAATTATATTATATAATTATATTATTCTTACTATTTTATTTAGTGTGTACTCTCAGTTGTACTCTCACGG
Organism: Cordylochernes scorpioides; assembly: GCA_030710605.1. Lineage (NCBI taxonomy): Eukaryota > Metazoa > Arthropoda > Arachnida > Pseudoscorpiones > Chernetidae > Cordylochernes > Cordylochernes scorpioides. The sequence goes on along the minus strand of CP092877.1, from coordinate 26,427,240 downwards.
CATAATATCAACATTTTATAGTATAGTGTAAAAATGTATAGTGTAAAAATGCAAAAAAAAACGTTACACTATAATATAACACTATATACACTATAATATAACAATGTGACATAGATCAATTTTCGATATATATTGAAATTTTATTCTATTTTATTTTGAGCGTCTATTTTGAATATTCACTAAATATCAAAATGAATATTAACTAAATATCGAATAAAGAAGTTTGTAAAAATTAATATTTAATACGCATAGGCATATTTAATATAAGCAATATTAAAATAGACAATTTCTGGCGTAATTAAATAATTAATTAAATAATGGCGTAATTAAATTAAATAAAATAGAATATGAAGAGAGTAGTTAGGGAACAAACATACATACAGACAAACAGACATTTTTTGTGCATTGATAATTAGATTATAGATATGATAATTAGATAATCTTAAAATATAAAAAATATGAAAAATGACCTTAACAAAATAAAAACGGTGCTAAAATGAACAAATTTATTTGTAAATAAAAGTGTTGCAAAAGTGTTGAAAGTGTTGAAAAAGAAAAAAAAGTTAAAAATGAAAAATGTTAAAAATGTTAAAAGTGTAAAATGATTTACTAAAATGTCGTCGTTAAAAGTACGCATTTAAATATTTAGACTATAAAAATTAGAAAAGAGAAGGCAAGTATGAAAAGTATTTAAAGTGTAAATTATGAATATTATCAAATATGTGGCTGATGTGGCTATTTATATATATAAAAAAAAACATACATACAGACAAAAATAAATTTTTTGATTATTAGATATTATAGATATGAAAAATGACCTTAACAAAATAAAAACGGTGCTAAAATGAACAAATTTATTTGTAAATAAAAGTGTTGCAAAAGTGTTGAAAGTGTTGAAAAAGAAAAAAAAGTTAAAAATGAAAAATGTTAAAATGATTTACTAAAATGAAAAAATGTCGTCGTTAAATATTTAGACTATAAATGAATATTATCAATATTATCAAATATTATATTTTAAATATTTTATTTAAATTACGAATATTTATATATCAAATTATTTCGTTTTATTTCAATCAATGGCCGAGCGTGTCGCTAACGTCGAGCTTAACGTCGAGCTAAATGCGTATTTTTGCTAACTGCGTTATTTTTAAAAGTTTAAATATAATTTTGAAGTTACCTGAATAATTCCGGGACTAAATGTAATATGTATACGAAATATTGTCGTATAAAATAAAATATTAAGAGAGGAGTTAGGGAACAAACAAACAAACATCCAGTTTTTGCGCTTTAATAATAAGATATTTTAAAAGGGTATTTTACATTTGTTAATTAAAAAATTAGATTCCTTTTTTTCACGCATGACTGCCAACCTCTCGCAAACCTCCCTAGAAATCTTATACTAGAGAGAGCCTTGGGGCACATGGAACATTTCAAGAATAATTAAACCTCAACATGGGTCGATGTAATGAAATCGGACTATTCTTACACCGCTAAAACTTACCATTACAGAATAAGATCAAGAGTCAGACCCCTATAATACAATATTATTTTTAAATAACTTAGCATCAAAATGATTTCTGATCTTAAAACACAAAATATACCAATGTCTCAAGATTCTTACATAAAAGGCTTCAGATGTTAAAGTAGATTGATAAAGCCTCAATAGTCTCATTCTGACAAGAGAGTCAATTGAAGAGCCAACTCGAGGTTGGTGACTGACCAGGCAATTTAAAGGTCAAATGGCCAGCTGATTGATTCCGGATGGCCTGGAGTGGATTGACACAGTGGCTTAGGATGCCTCATTCTGGCTGACCTGGGCAGAGGAGATCGCTCTTGTCTTGGAACAAGAATCCCACCTTCTTGTTCGGCGGTACAACTACTAAAATAGTAAATATACAGAGAAGATTAGCAGGGCCCCTGCAATACTTGTTCGGCGGTACGAATATAAAATAGGAACGACACAGAGAAGATTAGAATGTCCCCTGCAATACTTGTTCGGCGGTACAACTATTAAAATAAGAACGACACAGAGAAAGATTAGCATGGCCCCTGCGATATTTGTTCGGCGGTACGAATATAAAATAGGAACGACACAGAGAAGATTAGAATGTCCCCTGCAATACTTGTTCGGCGGTACAACTATTAAAATAAGAACGACACAGAGAAAGATTAGCATGGCCCCTGCGATATTTGTTCGGCGGTACAACTCCTACAATAGGAAATATACAGTGAAAGATTAGCATGGCCCCTGCGATACTTGTTCGGCGGTACAACTACTGAAATAGGAAATATACAGCGAAAGAATAGCATGGGCCCTGCGATACTTGTTCGGCGGTACAACTACTGAAATAGGAAATATACAGCGAAAGAATAGCATGGGCCCTGCGATACTTGTTCGGCGGTACAACTACTGAAATAGGAAATATACAGCGAAAGAATAGCATGGGCCCTGCGATACTTGTTCGGCGGTACAACTGCTGAAATAGGAAATATACAGCGAAAGAATAGCATAGGCCCTGCGATACTTGTTTGGCGGTACAACTGCTACAATAGGAAATATACAGTGAAATATTAGCATGGCCCCTGCGCAAGGATGACACGCAAAATCGTGAAGCCGTTCCTTTGTAGTGGGGGATTACCATTCTCTTTAGAGATTCAACCAAAAATGGAATCCGTTGTTTGGATCTCGACCCTTTATACTTATCTTTGAAGATTAGGTGAATGTCCTCATCTGGAATCCTGATTAAAGTAGACAGTCCCATCAATAAGTACCTAGCTTCCTTTAGGTCTTGATCTATATATCTAAATATACACTGGTGTCCAAAAAATAAGAAACTTAACCAATATTGAAATTTCTCAAAAGCTAATTTATTAACAAATATAAAATTTAGTATACAAATAGTTTAAACTATGGAGAATTTGACTAGCTATATGAAAATAAAAAATATTTGAAATTATGAAATATGCAAATTATTACCAACACACCCAAAGCTAAGGTTCCAGATTTTAAAGAAATAAGATATCAATAGGGAGTATGATCACCTCTAACAGCTATCAAGGTCTCACAGCGAGCCCTCATACTGTTTACCAGGCTTTGAGGAAGGTCCAGGGGTAGTAAACCCCACTCCTGCAATAGAGCAGTTCTTAGCTCAACGAGGGTTCTGGGAGAGGGGTGACGAGCTCCAATACGCCTCCCTAGAGCATCCCACACATGCTCTATTGGATTCAGGTCCGGAGATCTGGCTGGCCAATCCATCCTTCGAATATTCTCACTCTGGAGATATTCATTGACTACCCTAGCCCTATGCGGACGAGCATTAACGTCCATAAAAATTAAATTGTGACCAATTTGATCTCTATAAGGTCTTAGATAGGGCTCAAGGATCTCGTCCCTGCACCTTTGGGCAGTTAAAGTGCCCCCAGAAAAAATGTGGAGGGGTGTGCGTCTGCTAGAACTGATGCCAGCCCAGACTAAGAGACTGCCCCCTCTAAAACTGTCTATTTCTCTGATGTTTCTGGGATGATAGCGGGTTCCAGGCTCCCTCCAGATGAAAACTCGTCGAGAATCTGTGTTTAAACTAAATCTTGACTCGTCACTGAAGAGAACATTGGCCCACTGATCATGAGTCCAGGCGTGATGTTCCAAGCACCAATTCAAGCGGGCTCTCCTGTGAGCAGAGGTTAAAGGGATACAGACCATTGGTCGTCTTGCATAAAGAGCACCTTCGTGAAGCCTTCGGTAAACAGTTTGTCTTGAAATTCTCGTTCCAGTATCACTTGAGAGTTCATTAGAGAGTTGAATAGCTGTCATCTCCCTATGGCGCTTGGCAGTTACGACCAGATAACGGTCTTCAGAGGTAGCTGTTTTTCTTTTTCTACCAGAACCTTCTTTTCTTTTGATGGTTCCTGTCTCAATGAACTGTTTCCATATTTTGATGACCACAGATTTATTCACATTTAGCCATTTTGCTACTTCAACTTGTGATTGCCCTGTCTCCATTCTTCCAACAGCTCTCCATTTTAAATCATCTGCTAAAATTTTTCGTAAACTCATAATTAACTAAGGATTAAATAAAATTATAATTGGACAATTCTTAGATGGGGTAAACGACACGTCAAATAGCACACTTATAAAGACAAGCAAAAATTTGCATTTTTTCAATTTTACCGAATCGAATGGTTGCGATAAATAAATTCTACGACTTAAACTACCTAATTAAATTACTTTTTAGCTTTTAGCGTTGTATATTTTAAAACATATCATTAAAAAACAAAAGTTTCTTATTTTTTGGACACCAGTGTATTTACTTAGAAATGGATATTTTATCCAATATAGTTTTTATATCAAATAAATAATTCAACGGGTTTCTGGAGATAATTTTCTTTTCATTTTATTATTACATTCTAAAGCCTCAGGGCCACCCTTTACATTTGGTCATTTTGTACTCCTGTAGAAGAGCGGAAATGCCCGAAAGTTTGAGGATACAAGAATAAAATGAAAAGAAATTCACCTTCAGAAACATTTTGTATTATTTAATTCATATCCCGGAGATTCACATAAATTGTATTGATAGGTTTTCTATATTTCTAAATATGACGATAATCTAGTAAAACGGTTGATTTAAGGAGTCATTGATGGCACCAGATCAAGAGGGAACCTCGTTCTTTGAGTTTTGGGATTGATTCCCCTGAAAAAAGTCTAAATATGAAGTAATCCATTATTTACACATAAATCCATAAATAATATAGTTTAAGATAAAAGCTAATTTCAGCTTCGAAAAAAGTTGTATATCCAATATTTTGATGGGCTACATGCCCATCTTTATCTATAGATGTAAATTATACCGGGAGTAAATTAATCTAAAAAGGCATAGGGCTCCTCTCCCGTCAAATTAAACGTCAAAATTAGATGTCATCTATTGACCGTCGCCGCAAACTAGTGGCCTCGGGTCGGTGACATTTTTGGCCTAGCCACTTTACCAGCTAAACACCTCATTGGCAGATTGTGAAGATTCCATTGAATCCTGTGTGGATATCATGGAATAAAGTCCACCCTAGGCTGACGAGGGCCATCAACCATGTTCTCTAGGTGAATACTTTTCAGTTTGCCAAAGCTTGTGTTGTGGCTTTGTCATCGACCCGAGGCCACTAGTTTGCGGCGACGGTAAATAATGTCAGAAAGTCTGCACCACGCTGACGAGGGCCAACATCCCCAAACGCGTTCGTAGTTGACTTTCTTGATTTATCAAAATTTGGGTTGGCCAAATATCACGGAACAAGTTTAATAAACGTTTAGTTTATTTTTGTACCACTAGATGGAGTTCTGCCATCTAAAAATGTTCGTGTGAACGCAGTCAGGATATGCCATTTTGTTTTTAAAGTTAGGTCAAATTATTGTTATTACTGAAGATTCGATAAATTTTCAGTTACCTCTAACATAAATGCTAATGGATCTCATTGTGTTTCTATAGAGAGCATATTCCATGACTACTAAGGATCATCACCTCATTATAAATGTAGCCTACCAACGAGATATCACTAATCTTGTCGTTGGAAACGTTTTAAAACTAAAAATAACATTTCGATTTGTGGTCCTTGATAGACTGATGCGATTTCTTTATCCAAGATGTTTTAAATCACCTTCTAATGGCAGGAATTCATCCGAGTGAAGAAACGCTAACTTGAAGATGGGGCAACAAGGCCATCGTATTGTATGCCCTTGGAATGGATAGCCATCATTGGCGCTTCGAACTACTGGGAGACTGGATCTGTCAAGTTTACATTTCTGTATCTTTCTATAAATACATCTTTTTAAACACAAAACGACCTTTATTTCGACTTCAAAATCTTTTTACAGCGTCTTTGCCTTGTCATCCTGGTTTCAGTAGAATGTTCTACACCGAGGTATAATATAAATCTGATGCATTAGAGCGCCATTCGTCCTTAGAAATGTAAACTATTTATAGCGTGGGGTATGTTTCTTTTTACAAGAAACATTTTCAAATTGACGAAGTCTCTATGAAGGTTCACCACTGATGAAAGATTAAGATCTTCTAATATTTTTATCGTTGTAGTAAGGGCAGTAGAAAATTGTATAATTTTAAAAGAGACATACGAGTTAAATATTTCTAAACACCGATGTATAATAGATAAGTGTTTGTTTTGTAATATTTCTAGTATATTATATATATTATATTTATTTAAGTAACCCAGGTTCCTGGAGCGTACAGAAGTCGCCAACTACCCGGGATGTCCTTCTGACCTAAGTCTTCTTGGATTTATATACAATGCCAGTGGAAGTCCAATTAATGAGGTGTCGCCAGGCAGATTTCTTTCTTGGGAGATTTTCTAGGGATGCTGGACATATGTTGGTGATACCTAGGAGAGTGGCTGTCTGGAATCTTTGGTATTGGAAGGTTGGGCAAGTGAAGAGGAGGTGGTCTACGGTTTGGTCTTCATCTTGGCAGTGGGGGCAAGTTGGGTCTTCTTTCGATACCGTTGCAAGGTCTGCCTGAATGTAACCATGGCCGGTCAAGGCGCCTTAGATAAACTACTACATTGCGGAGTTTTGCTAAGTCTTTATTCAACCAGGGTTTTGATGGTCTGTTGTCTTTCTTTTTCCTTTTCATGGATATTTTGCAGGCCTCTTGAAGGATTTGTATATTATATATCATCATATTGTTGGCTATATAGCGGTTATACCAAGCGTGAAGCATCAGCATAATTGTCGTCACTGATACAGAGGTAGGCCGGCGGGAGACACCATTTCACACTATCCAACAAAGTAAGATAACTCTCCAGGGATACGGAGGAGCTGTGTCTGTACTCATGTTAGAGTCGACAGCAAAGGCGTCTGCTTCCGCGTTAGGAACGGCATCAAAATACAGGCAAAGTCAGACTTTCACCAAAGTATGCCTTGATCATGGTGCCATGATCAACAAAAGCTGTACCCCTACACCCCATTCCATGAGATTATGTACTCATTGAATTCGTATAATTTTTACACAAAGGGATAAGAAAAAACAACAACACAAGCAAGACAATTTCCCATTGACGTGATTATGAGGCTGATACTGTACAAGAACCCCTAGAACCAAATACAGGTTTGTGGCCGAAGTTGACTCTTCTGAGTTTCCTATCAAGGTTATGAAAGCCTCATATGCCCTTGGATTGAAACCAGATTTCCTTCCCTTAATTGAACTGTCAGTGGTGACCGAGGAGCTCCATTTGCTCTGGCTTTTGGCATTAAGCAGCCTATCCCGTGTTGTCATCGGCTTATGGGTATAAATACTCTAATATCCTAATTGAAACTAAACGTAAAATATAAAAAGGAGCACTCATCACCTCTATACATTTACGACATGTATCGTTAAAAATGATAAAATAAAAGGAGGATGATCATTTAAAAATTATTATATATTTGTCTGATTTTCAATACAGGGGTATATGAGTTTTTCAATTCAAAATTTCGTGTATTGCCTTTAATTCCGGGAGTCAAAAGTCAAGACAGACACCATTCTGCAGTTCATCCTGTGAGTAATCAAGTGTCGTCTGGTGAAGTACATCAAGGGCCAATCCACCTGGGATGTCGATTCGACGTTGGATTGAGAAATGAAAATATTTTTAGAGCGATACTTAGATACGCAAGGCCCTTGCGAAAGGTTGACACTCAAGATCGTGAAATGTTCCTAATTTTGATTGTAAATGTATAGAACATAATGTTGATGAATTCCAACATACAATTTCTTTATGAGGAGTGGCGAGGTCTACAAACTCCACCCTGCCCCAACACAATCATAACACAAATGTACAGCAAACACATTGTGGTCTATTTTTATGGCTTTATAAACTCCCGAAGTTACTTCGAGTAAAATATTCGACACGAAGATATTTAGAGAGAATATCAGTGAAGTGACCTTCTCATATTATTTCAGTGGAGAGAGAGGCAAGAGAACTAACATTCTCTCGAAGTAAACAAGTCAAGACAGATATCTGACATGCGAAGTAACAATACCAATGGAAAGAAGGACTCTTCAAAAGATCTCCATGCCAATTTACGAAAGAGGGAGAACAAGTACGGACTGTGATGATCATGGTGGATAAGACTGATTGCACTATAAGTGCACCACCTATTAATAATTTTGATAATTGCGGGGTTCGGTAAAAAAAAGTTCTTAAATTTAGATGAAGAAGAGCAAGCTTGTATTTTGCTTAAATAAAAAAGTGGGGGGAGAAACTTTTACTTTCATTATGTCTGCTCATGTAGTATCATATTGACTTTGTATTACAAGGTACCAAGTTTGGCTACTTGCAATTAATGTTTGGGTTGAAGAATCGGGGGAAGGATAGATTTTGAAGGAATACATTTCTAACTGCACTAATGAAGATTCCTGGCTACACATAGCTCAGAACAGCAGCCACCTACTGGAACAACAGAGAATGTCTATAGGTGACGACGCCCCATTATAAAAATAGCCCCACGTCCCTGTGTTGAAAGCCCAGCGCCGCGATGTCCAGCCAGGCGACACACACAGCTGTCGCAACGTCACCTTGACACGGACCGAGTGAACCCCGAGGATTATTCACATTGACGTTGTTACATCAATGGTCATCTCCCTGAACTTTCCACATCCTCCAGGGATGTTGAGTTATTTAGATTCAGGTCGGATGTGCATCTTTCACATATACGATAAATAGATACGTCAACTAATAAACCGCGTACAATGCCTTATAAAACATACGTAATGGGAGGAATACAGAAGAAGATATAAAGAAAGAAGAGGATCGCAGCAAAAAACTAATTACAGACATAGATGATAGAAGCAGAATAAATGCTACAATAATTGCATGTTAGGTTGGTTGTTAAATTGGCGAACCGCTAGGAGAGTTCACTACTGATGAACCATACCTTCCCAATATTTCATCTTCTGTTTATCAAGTGGGTATAAATTCGTTCTTGTACCATCATACAATGGGGGATAAATTAGGGCAAAATATTTTTTCCTTCAACATACAGATGGAGTATGTGTTCAGGCTAACACGGTAAAACTTATCTTAAGCCTACTGGCCTACAAGGAAATATGTACGTTTTTGAAACAGAGCTGTTTTAAATATATATATAAAGTGAAAACCTTTTATAAATTTATAGATTCAAGACCGAGCACACCTTACGGGCAACATCAAGACATTCCCAACATGTATCAAATTCAAAACCGTTAGTGCCAGTCCCCAACATCTCCCTGATTGCATCCAAGGCACAAATATAGATATTTAGAACGTTTCAAAAGAATTCATACAGCTTCTAAGACATCGCCAACTTGTGGAGTTGATCTGATAGTCCCATCATATTGTGGAAATAAACTATCTTTCTAAAACAGCTATTTAGAGGATCTTGGCAAAGAAACACTGAATAGCCTAGATTGTACAAGATACTACAGCATGTAAACACAAATACACGAATGACTAAGTTATATTTAACAGGTTTCGACTTAGGAAGGTCAATAGTACAGCTGCTGCTATATCCAGCTGGAATTGGCGATAGGTAGAATGGAAGGAAATTACTCTAGTGGAATTCATGTAAGTCTTAAATACAACATCGTTTTAACGACATAGTATTTTAGAGACTTAGAAATCGCACAACAAAGAAACATTAAATTCAATAAAACAATACTTAAAGTTTCACCGCATAAGTTTCTTTTCTATGAAAAATCAATATTTATTTCAAAGAGACATTTTTCCGTTCGCCATTACTCTTCATATTTTCACCCTTTCATACTTCATCCAAAAAAGTTAGAAATAGTAAATATTTCTCTTTGAAATAAATATTGATTTTTCATAGAAAAGAAACTTATGCGGTGAAACTTTAAGTATTGTTTTATAATCACACGCCGCAGTCCTTTATAATGTATTAAATTCAATGTGAAAAAATAGTACAAAAGTGAAATTGTAATGGGATCAGGTGGATGAATCAAGAAAAGGGCACATTTTAATTGTACGATCACCTTTTTCTTGAGTTATATTCAATGTTTACGAGTTTCGATAGGTATTAAAAGGGTAATTTTACACGCTGCTGCAACATTTTATTTAGTCAAAATATAAGGAATTCTCGGGTAAGTGCTTCATCAGCTCCATTGAATAGTCAGTTGCGGCGCGTGATCCTCTATTTTTAGTAAAACAACGTTAATATTCGTTGAACGTAATCGTGTACATCAAGTTTGCACGAAATATACTCTCAATGCCTGACACATCAGGATAAACACGTCTACAATAACTACCACGGTAAGTGAAACACTTAAAATACACCGAAAGTCATGGATCGCCTAACTCCTATTTCTCTCAAAGTGATAATAAAACTGTACTTTTTTTATCAAACATTAAAAATAAGCTACAGATGTGATCGAGCATGTTGAA
>CP092877.1:26390265-26416730 GCA_030710605.1 Cordylochernes scorpioides | reverse complement strand
CAAAAAATTGTCCTGCATGGGGTAAAAGATGCTCCAAATGTAAAAAGATGAATCATTTTTCAGCTTTCTATAAAAGTTCAGCTATCAGAGGTCTGAATGATGAAACAGAAGAAACTGTATGGTCAATACATGAAAAGCAAAAGTAGTCCATACTTTGGAATGGAAAAGAAATATGTTTCAAGTTGGACTCGGGAGCAGAAGTAAATGTTTTGCATACACATTCACCAAACAAATGAAAGGTTTGGAAATATTTCAGACTAACCGAAAGCTAACATCATAAACAGGACATGAAATCAAGATAAAAGGAATTGCCACACTAAATTGCAAAACTAAAAATAAGACAGAAAGTCTAGAATTTTTCATTGCTGATGGATACTATCAACCAATTTTAGGAATAGAAGCTATTGAAAAGCTTTCACTAATTAAGAAATGTGATGCTGTCCAAATACAGCAGAACAATTCAGCAAAATAAATTTTGAACAGGCACAAAAAATATATTTGAAGGCATAGGAAGACTGCCAATTGAACACAAGATTAGACTAAATGAAAATACAACTCTAGTTATTGCTCCAAGCAGAAAAATTCCCTTTTCCATTAGAGAAAACGTTAAAGCAGAATTGGAACGGATGGAAAAACTTGACATTATTCAAAAAGTTGAAGAACCAAGCGAATGGACACACCCTATTGTAGTGGTACAAAAACCTTCTGGAGATGTCAGAATTTGGATGGACCCCAGGGAACTGAACAAGTATGTTCAGAGAGAGCGCTATATTCTGCCAACAGCTGAAACAATATTTTCTGAACTGGAAGGTGCTACAGTTTTCTCTGTATTTGATGCATCATCAGCTTTCTGGCAAGTCCCATTAGACAAAGAAAGCACCAACCTGTGCACCATTGCGACTCCCTTTGGAAGATTCCGGTTCAAGCGACTTCTCTATGAATTGAACAGTGCATCGGAGGTATTCCAGCGATGCATAAACAATATTCTTTCAGGTCTCCAGGGAACTGCTTGCTATATGGATGACATCTTGATCTATGGAAGCACAATGGAAGAGCACAACCGAAACCTTGAAACAGTTCTTCGAAGGTTGGAAGAAAATAATGTAAAGCTCAATGCTAAGAAGCAGCAGATAGCTGTCGACAAAGTAAATTTCTTAGGTCATATAATCAGTCGAGATGGAATAGCCATTCAAGCTTCAAAGGCAGAGGCAATATAAAAGTTGAAAAGACCTGAGAACAATACTGAAGTCCAAAGATTCTTAGGTATGGTAACGTACCTTGGCAAATTCATTCCTAATCTTTCTGACAAGACTGCACTTCTAAGGAAATTGATAAGCAACAAGAGTGAATGGAAATTTGGAGGCGAAGAAAAGGATTGTTTTGAAAAACTCAAGGATATGGTTTCGAATGCTCCAATATAGACATTTTCTGACCCAACCAAGCCAATCACCATTTCATCTGATGCAAGCCAATATGGTATTGGTACAGTGCTCATGCAAGGGGGACACGCAATTGAGTATGCGTCCTTCAGCCTGAATGCAACTCAAAGAAAATACGCACAGATAGAGAAATAACTTTTGGCTATAGTCTTTGGATGTGAACGCTTCCAGTACTATATTTGGGGAAATTATGTTATTGTGGAAACTGACCACAAACCTCTCCTGAGTATTGTTAAGAAACCTTTAGAAAAGCTTTCCCCAAGACTGCAAAGAATGGTCTTACGTCTCATGAGATTTCAAATATCTTTGAAGTTTACACCAGGGAAAAACATGTTTGTAGTTGACCATTTGTTTAGAGATCCATTAAAAGATGAGGTGGACACAAGCTATTTAGAAGGTCAAACTGAATCAGTGCACATGTTGCTGGTTACAACAGATGAAAAAATAAAGAGACTACAAAAAAGGAAACTCATGGGGACCACACCTTGATACAACTAATAGAGTATGCGAAGAATGGATGGCCGAAATATAAAACTAAGGTCTGTGATGAAGCAAAACCCTACTGGTAATTTCAGGATGAAATTCATGTAAGTGACGGAATTGTTTACAAAGGAAATTGCATCATGGTGCCATCGACTCTTCGAAAAGAAATCCTGCAGGTTGTTCATTCATCACACCAGGGCACAGCAGCTTCCAAAGAAAAAACAAGATCAGCATTTTACTGGCCCGGCATGATAACACAAGTAGAAAATGAAGTGGAAAAGTACAGAACATGTCAGGAATATTCAAGAAAGAATCCTGAGGAGTCAAGAATAGCTCATGAAATCCTTGAATTTCCATGGGAAAAAATTGCTGTAGATTTCATGGAGGTGAGTGGAACCAGTTCCATCTTGGTTGGCAATTACCACTCAAAGTTTGTTGAAATCCAGAAATTATCAAGCAAAAGAGAAACCGAAACCATCATGCAGTTGAAGACCATTTTCAGGACTCATGGAATTCCAATAACTCTAGTTTCGGATAATGGACCCCCTTTTAACTCTACTGGATTCAAAAATTTTGCCCAGAAATATGAATTCAAACACCAAACCTCCAGTCCCAAATATCCAAGATCTAATGGACAAGTTGAGAGGACAATTCAAACCATCAAATGACTGATAATTAAAGCTGTGAAGTCAAGAAGAGATCCCAATCTAGCTTTGATGGAATTCAACAACACACCTAAGTATGATTTGCCATCTCCGACCCAAATGCTTATGGGAAGATCTGTGAGAACTCTTTCGACATACACCCGACAACAGTTAAAACCACTGTTTGACACAACAAAGAATTACCAAAAATTGAGAGACCACCAACAAAAGTATGCAGGAAGTCCAAAGAGAATTTTGAGACCTTTGGAAGTAGGAGACAACATCATGTTGCAGGAAAGGCATAGAAAATGGGTTCCGGCAACAGTGACCGCAAAGCATGAAACTCCTCGCTCATTTATGGTGAAAACACCAAGTGGGTCTGAATACCGCAAGAACAGGTCTCACCTTAGACCGAGAAAGTTCAGTGCAGAAGATTCTGCCCCAACAATTCAAAGTCTAAGCATTCCTGGATTTCAAGCAGGGACAGCCATGGATGACAACATACAAGATCATGGAAGACCCACTTCCGAAAGCAGAAGAGCATGTAATCCAAGGGAGGACGTTGCCAAGAAAAGTGAAGAATCATCCACTTCTCCTAGTGTGCGAACCCGCAGTGGTAGAACAGTAAGAAAACCTTTGCGTTATAGAGACTAGGAGAACTGCAATCCTTTTTTATTTTTTGTTTAAAGGAATCATGTTATGATTGAACTGACAAGTTGATCCTGCAACAGGGCAGACTCGATTAGAAAACATTCTATATACAGTTACGAGCGTCATTCTTCATCAGTCATCTCTGTCACCGTTTGCTTTTTTTTTTTGGAATGGCGCCCTCCTATTAGTCGGCTACGATCACGCCACCTTTGCCCCCCCCACTCGCTTTTTCGTTTTTGTAACCATTGTGTTGGAGCGGGTCGCTCCTTAAATAAATGCATATATTAGTTAATAACCAAATGGAATCCTCTCTTTCTTTTTCCCAGTAAGAGACGCCTACGGAAGCCAACAGTACATAGACAGATAAAGCACATAGGCTATAGTTATTAACTAACATATGCATTTATATAAGGCGCCAATTTATAATTGTAACAAATAGTATTTGAATCAAAACATTCAATCGGGTAAAACACGGGCGTTGCCCGGGTCATTCGGCTAGTTCTTATATATATAGAACAAGGATATAAAAACATAAGTTAATAAATAAAGAACTTAGTTCAGTTGCATTCTGCGTGATCAAAGAGGCACAAAAAAACAACATAAACAACATGAACAACCCCTTCACTCAATTCATGATCGTCCCTGCCGCTTTTACTTTTATTTTTACTTATATAAATCTAATTGATTTATAGTATAAGTAAAATATGATCCCCTTTTAGTGCATTTTAATAAAAGCGTTTTTAAAAGGTGTATATATATTTTTTTATTTCTTCCAATTACTTATTTATTTTTTATTCATGAATTCGAAATTTACAAATTTATCCTATATATATAGTCAAATGATTTATAAATTTACAAACATCAGATTCAAAAGTTAAAATATACAGATTGTTTAAGAAATCTATATTTAAAAAATCTAAACAAAAATATTCAAATCTACACATCAATATTAAACCCAGTATTATTAGGTAAAAACATTAACACATTATTTATAAATGGATATATATATATGGATAAGGTTACCTCTCTCATCAAAGCTGTTGGCACTTTGCGCTCCAGGAACCTGAGTTATAAATAACTTTCTCTATGTCATTAAAACAGACATTAACACTAAGCGCCATTTATTGACCGTCTCGGCATACTAGCTGCCTCTGGGCGGTAACAAAGCATATATACATATGGTAATTTAAACCAACAACCCCATATTGTATATAACTTATAACAAGATTTTCATGTTGTATAATAGAAACACATCTGTAAATGATTATACGCATGATTGACATGTGTCATTACATCACCATATGTAATGTACTTTGTACAAACTGAGGATAAATAAATAAAACTCTGTAATAGATTAAGAGTTGAGCTGAAGCAAGAGATAGAAGTCAAAAACGTCTATATTCGAGATAGATGGAAGTCACAAACAACATCTAAAGATAGATTGGAAGCTGTCAGGACGGCGCCAGTTTAGAATGTCACCAGACGATCCACACTCTTCACATCTGGTGAAATGCAAAACTCCCTTTCTCGGAAAATATATAAAAGGCCCCCGTCTTTAGCCAAAAATACAGTTACTTGACCATCTGCGTGAGCCTGCGTCGGTTTTACCCCAGGTCCACCTCATCCACCATGTAGTCAGTAAGAACTCTTCAATCTCCATCTTTCGCTCCTAGCTCAACTTTTATCTGTTCACGGAACTTTCTTAGTGCAACTGTGTCTTCGTTTTTTGTGTATGGACATTCCCAAGCTTTCCACTCTGCCTCGACCACGACTGCCTGTACTCTGTGAGAACTTTTAAAGGTCTTACAAGGTGCAGAGAGGTACTGGAAAACTCCCCGTCCTGACTGTTCCTCTCGGTTAACACAGTATAGCGAGAGTCGACAGGGAACACACCACAGTTTAAGTCGACTGGATACCTCATCACATAGTTAGTTGACAGGATTCTACACAAGGCTACCAGACCTTACCACATACATGTATATATGTATGTATGATATACGATATAATAAACAACTGTATGGTCTGATTAATATTTATTAGTTGGATTGAGCAATTGAACAAAATTTCAGTCCTAAATGTGTTCTGGAATTATATTTAAAATTGGACATAAAATTTTAAAGGAAGTATGGAAATGTTTCCATCCCCAGCTTTTTTTTTTAAGAAAGCCTATTCGAAAATGTCTGACCTTGCTATCGATGAACTGGCTGTTATTAACGCTTGCATCCTGCTGTCAGATGACAATGTTCCCATCACAGGAGAAAAAATCCATGCCATCCTGAAGGCTGCCAATATCAATGTTAAGCTCTATTGGCCTACCCTGTTTGCTAAGGCTCTTGAAGGCATCAACATACATGAATGTGTTAGGACACCTCGTGACCACAGTATGCCAAAATCACCCAGAACCCCACCTAACCTAACCATGTCCCACCTTTGTCCATCTAAGCTGCAAACCTCAGTGATTTTGAGGTGCAGAGATGGAGCCTGAGGCCACCTTCAGCCTTGACAGCAACAAGCCAGAGTCCAGACGCTCCTTCCCTGTGGTCAAGCCACCTGACCTGTGGTGGATGACCTGACGCCACCAACACCAAGCTGGTCTGAAATGGACTCAGACACCCCTTCCTGGTGATCGAGCCACATGTCACATGGTGGCTGACTTGAACCCAAGCAAGAGTCCAAGATAGATTCAGACGCTCCTTCCCTGTGGTCAAGCCATCTGACCTGTGGTGGATGACTTGACCCCACCACAACCAAGCCAGTCTCCAGCATGCCTATCACTATGGGCAAGCCACAGACTCATGGTGGCTGACATCACCATCTTAAGGCAGAACACCAGCTCCACCACGAGCTCCAAATATTCCCCAGGCCGACTCCAAGTTCCCGCCATGTTCATTGTATTTTTTAAATTATTGTTTTTAAATACATTATTTTTTTTTCAAAAATTTTCTTTAATATTTTTCAATTTTTATTTTATGGGGGGATGAGTTCAGCAACACTGGGGGCAAGGAAGCGGGATATGGACGGTAGTTTGATTTTTTTCCTTGGAAGCTGAGGACAGGGAGTTGCTGAAAAGCCAGGCCGCTGGCCTGGCTGCGGCCTTGGCCGCTTTTTTTCGAATCATGGACTTGGGTTACTGGATCCAGAGGTAGGTGGGGGTATACTGGTGAATTGGGCATGATAGGCCTTTTTAGTTTACATTTATATATTTTTTAAATGTCCTCCCTTATAACCTTTTATGTATATATATTGTGTTTTAAATTTAAAGCTGTCTTTTTTTTTAGTCTTATATGTTAATTTTAAAATTGTTGTGTATGTTGAAACTGTTCTATTAGTCTCTAAATAAAGAATGTTTAGTAGAAAGGATTGGTTAATTCCCCCCCTAACATGTATTGCTAGCCTGTACAGCTTTAGGTCTCTACATGTGCCATAGATGAATAAATTTGTGGTCTGCTTTTCTGCAGCCGCTGGCGCCCTAATTATGAGCTCATGGAGATCTGGAAATAGTTTATTAAAATATAACAGCAACGTAAAAGCGTATAAAATCACATCACAATATTAACAAATGGATACCCAGCTTCTCCACCAATTGTTGCACCAGGTTACTGTTTGGCAGACTCTTCAACCTTGATTCTCTCCCCAGACGTGTCTTGCATCTTTCCAGAGCGTGTTTCAACCATGCTACCAGTTTATATAAGTGAATATTGAGATAACTATTTTAAGTAGCTTCCAGAATCCTTTATTAGTAACATAAATGTAACCCAGGCTCCTGGAGCGTATCCCATCCTTTGTTTACTTCTCACATTAAAGTATAAAGATATGTATTGTTAGGTTTATTATTATTATTATTATTATTGTATTTCGATAGCCTTCTCACTGTCACCATCTGACCAGAGATGACATTCTGGGACATCTAGGTGGGAAACGTGGCATGATACATACCACATGATGAAATAAAGAAATGGAAGCCATGGATAGATTGTTGGAACGATGTAGGGAGCTGGCATGTGATGACGAGGAAGGTGGAACACCGGACATGGAGTACAGGGATACGACGACCATAGAAGAGATCCAGGAGAACGACCTAGAGCAGATGACAGGAGACCTGACAGACAAGAATGGATCAAGGCCAGGGGACCATCTTATCGAGGAGCCACTAGGAGAGGCCATAGAAAGACTGCTGGAGAGCTGCAGGACATCAGGGGATCATAACGGCAAGGGCCACAGCACTGACCAGGAGTCAAGATAGCAAATGTAAATATCTTTGTTTACTTTTACTGTTGTCATTTATTGAAGTTGTAAATAAAAATATGTAAATAGACTGACCATTCGCTACACTTTTTAGAGAAAAACTTGTAACCTTTTTGAAAAATAAATTTTATTATTGTATTTTATTAATTAACTAGCGGACGTACCCGGCTTCGCCCGAGGTTTTACCCGAGTAAAGGTTTGTCTAACGAACATTTGCCCGTGTTTTACCCGAGTAAAGGTTTGTCTAACGAATCTCTCGATAAAGTGAACATTTTTCCCGGTCCCTTGAAAAATACTCGATAAGTTGAATAAATTCAATATTAATCGGTACCCGAGTAAAGGTCTGTCTAACGAACATTTGTTAAAACAATTCTCTATAGACTTATAAAAAGAAATAGATATATTTTGATAATTTGAAACTGATAAAGTGATCATTTTTTCCCGGTCCCTGTGTGCCGTGTCATTCTGAATTTTGTCTTTCCTAATTTTCTACATTACAAAATCATCGTTTTATCTAGTGAACATTTTTTCCCGGTCCCTTGAAAAATACTCGATAAGGTTGAATAAATTCATGGTCGTTTATGGAAGATGGACGAAGTTCCCGGAGGTCATCTTGGGCAAGCTCCCGCAAGGCTTTTTTTCTTGTCTACTTGGCATAGCTGTGTCACCAACTCTGCCCTGATTGGTCGGTGGGTACTTTGACTGTCGGCCGGCGGCCGGGCGAATCCATTCTCGCACGGGGTCTGCCCCACTCCAAACTTTTGGCAAAGCACTTTCTAATTAAAGATTATTGTCTTAAATAATCTTTAAGAACAAAAAGTATAATAATCGAACGATAGGAAATTATAGTGAATAATTATACTAAACTAAATGATGTAAAAATAATTATACATGAAATTTGAAATAAGTTTTAGAAAAGTTATCGCTAAGTCCACGGGAAAAGATGTAGCCAAAACAAATAGGTTTTTAACAGTGACACGTGAGCACCCGCCTCGAGACGCGCTCCTCTCTCCTAACATTACTCCCCCTCTTGAAAAAGCCTATCTCCGTCTCAATGGTGGCGCTGCTTGCGAGTTAAAGCTACAAATCTGCAAAAACTCTAAGGATGTTAAAGATATTCAAGATATTATTTTTCGTAAACCTTTCCGGAGATACACCTAATAATATCCCAATATTTCACGGCGATTGGATGTATGGTTTTCGAATCCATAGAGGACACACAGACACACACAGACACACCTGGGCCTCAACCACCGGGCGCTCCCCACGGCTCAGCTGCTGGACCTCCCCATCATCGGCGGCTGCCGGTTCCTCCGCCCTCCCGACCTCCTGGCCCCCGCCCGCTGGAGCGGAGCCCGAGTCCGGGACCTCATCGAGGAGGAACACCTCATCGCCCGCCCTACGCGCTCGGCCCTGACTGACGCCGCGGCCCTGGGCGCCTTCTGTCGGAGGCTGACCTCCGAGAACGCCGTGGGCTTCGGGGCGGAGTCTGCACCCTCATCTAGCTCTTTAGCTGCGGCCGTGGTGCTGCGAGGGACGGCTACGCCGTTCCTCAACGGCCTCACGACCCGCTCGGCCCGACGGGCCCTGGATCGTCCGCGCCTCGCCGCCACGCCCATCTCCAGATTCCTGGCGAGATGGACGCCCACCATCAATCCACCATCCAGGATCGACTGGGCCTCGCTGCGGCGCTGCGCCTATTCGGGTCACGAGGCCGACGCAGCTCTCAAGCTAGCCCTCCACGCCCTGCCCCATCCGGCCCATCCTGCCTCGGTCGGCCCCTCCTGTCCTGCCTGCGGGTCCATCGACCGCTCCCTCGGCCACCGTTACTGGTGCTGCCGTTCCATCAGGCCTCTCATCAGAGAGGCCTTCAACATCATAGGGCGGCCCCCTGACCTGCAGGCTTGGATCTTCGGCGGGTCCGGCCTTGAGGACGACGCCCTTTCCATCCTGGCGTCGGCAAAGTTGCGAATCTATCGCTACTTTGTCCAGGTTGGGCTCGGAGAAGCGGTGGAGGACCCGCTCATCGCCTGGTCCAGGACCCTCCAGCGCCGAGGTCTCCTACCTTTATCCCCCTTGTAAATTTGTATATTATATATGTATATATTTAATTCTTTTTGTATATATTTTCTTCTCTCTCTCTCTCTCTTTGATATGTAACATTGTCTAGAAGACAATAAATATTGTTTAATTGTCAATTGTCACACACAGACACACACACATACATTCAATTTTATATATATATAGATTATAATTCATATTCATAGAATTTTATTGTTACTTATCATCATTTTTTGTTGTTGTTTTTTTTTTCTTCTTTTTTTTTCTTTTGTGTTATAAATACAACTAAATCGCATTAAATCGTAGTGTAATTCTCTTTTGTTGTTTGAAATAAATCGAATTGAGTCAGCTCGTTCTTTCTAGAAGAAACTTCAAAGAAAACGTGCTAACATTTTTTGGTGCCGAAACCCGGGAAAGAAGTAGAAGAAATAGAAAGTTCTTAGAAGCCATAGAAATAAAGAAAGGTAAGGTTTTGAATACTAATCTTCAAAATTTGGAAACAGAAATATTGAATTTTGAATCGCTGATTAAAAGTTTAGAATTGATAAAAGCAGATGTAGAATATAATTTAGAAGGCAATGATAAATACGCACTTATGCAAAATAAAGAAGACTTGTTAAATTTAAAAGCTAGCTTCGATAATCAATATGTGAAATTAGTAAAATATAAAGGCATTAATGCTGAAGAAAAATTTAAGGTATCCTTTGAGGCAAAGTCTATAATCAATTCTTTTTTGATAAAAATAAATAGATCGCTGGGAAATTTAAATAAAAATACATTTTCTAGTGAAACGCATTTAGAACTTCCCTAATTTCAATTGCCCACCTTTAGTGGTGATATTTCAGATTGGCTGAGTTTTAAAGGAATTTTTATTAGATCTATTAATCAAACTCCAACACTGGGAAATTATCAAAAACTTCAATATTTAAATTCTGCACTAAAAGGAAATGCCGCTTGACTTATTAGGGCGTTCAATATTTCTAATGAAAATTATCCTATTGCCTGGAAAACCTTAGTCAATAGATTCGACAAAAAAAAAGCGAATTGGCTTTTAAACAAATTCAAAATTTGTATGATCTAAAAAATGTAAAACAAGAATCGACTAAAGATTTACTTGATCTCCTGGACACTTGTAACGAAAGCATTCAGAATCTCTCTATCCTCGGATTGGAACGTAATAATTTATCGGATATGATTTTAATTCATATAATTCAATCAAAACTTGATCGTTCAATAAGAAAGGAATGGGAGATGAGTTTGCTTGAGAAAGAATATCCATCGTATGAAAAGATGATTTCTCTCCTGGAAAGATTTTCTGTAAGTATCGGGAGTTTTCAGAATAAAGAAAATTCAAAACAATTCTACAAAATGAATAAATCCACTCATTCTCATTCAGCAACATTTGTCTCTGACTCTAGTATAGATAGCAGAGTCAAGTCGTGCGTCTTATGTAAAGGTGAACATTTTTTGTTAAAATGTCCTAAGTTTAATGGTATGATGTTACCTGAAAGATGGACATTTGTAAAAGATAATCGTCTATGTTACAAATGTCTAAGATCTAACCATAGAGTATCGTCATGCGTCTTCACGCAAAATTGCAAATCATGTAATAAGAGACATCATACTCTTTTGCATCAGTTCAAACCGGAAATGTTAAGTCCTGTTGCGGACATATCTCAATTGACCCATGCCAGTGTCTCATGTTTTGCAGACAACAAAAGTCATGATCGGATATTACTCTCTACGGCTTTAATAAAGGTCAAATCGGAAAACGGGGTTCTTCAAACATGTAGAGCCCTCATTAGTAAGGCTCTCAAAGGTGTCTTATAACAAATAGTTGTCGAAAGAAATTAAATCTTCCTCTTGCTGAATATAAAACTACAGTTTTTGGTTTGGGAAACAAACTTGTAGAACAATCAATGGGTGAGGTCTCTCTCCAATTTAGCCCACATTTCTCAAACCTAATATTCAACGCCAATCCTATAGTCATTGATAAGATCACATCAGAATTGCCCAATTTCTTTATAGAAAAGGATTATTGGCCTTATTTGAAAAATCTTCTGTTGGCTGACCCCAATTTTGACAAATCTAGCCAGATTGATTTAGTGATAGGAGCAGAGCTTGCTCCATGCTTATTTAACGGGAAGGTTAGATTCCAAAATTTATCTAGACCCACTGCGTGCGGATCCAAATTGGGATGGTTACTTACAGGTAAATCAAGATATAACTATGTTCGCGTCGGAGGAACAAGATGATTTTCTAAAAAAATTCTGGGAGCTGGAGTCAGTACCCTCTGGAAATCTTTAACCAGAGAAGAAATTTCGTGTGAAGAAATATATATTAATAACCTCAAAATTCTGGAAGATGGAAGGTACTCTGTTGGGCTGCCATTTAGAACATTGCCAACTCTTGGCGAATCTAGGATCAATGCTCTGAAACGATTTCTATCACTTGAAAGAAAATTACAAAATCTCCAAGTATCCTAAAACAATATTGTGATATCATGGACGAATATCTTTTAATCAATCATATGGAGCTTATTCCCAGTGATGAGCTGGATACACCTTCAGGACAATGTTATTATATACCTCATCATTGTGTTTTTAAGGAGCAAAGCACTACCACTAAATTGAGAGTTGTTTTTGATGAATCTTGCAAAACTAGCAACGGCAAATCTCGAAATGACTTTCTTCATGTAGGACCAAAACTACAACAGGATATCTTCAACATTCTGATAAGAAATCGAACACGCCCAATAGCTTTTTCGGGAGATATAGAGAAAATGTATCGCCAAGTAAGAATCGATTCTAGGGATTGTGATTTCCAGAGAATTTTATAGAGAAAAAACACATCAGAACCTTTATTGGATTATAGACTGCCATCTGTGACATATGGATTGTCTTGTGCGCCATATCTCGCCATGCGTACCCTACATCAACTTGCAAGGGACAAGGTGTCAACTTTCCCAGTGGCCTCAAAAATAGTACACACCGATTTTTATGTTGATGACTTGCTTTCTGGTGCAGACACAATTGAAGAAGCTACATGTCATATTCGTGAAGTCAATAATCTTCTTTCTTCAGCGGGATTTTCTCTTAAGAAATGGAAATCAAACGTCCCGGAGGTCCTTTCTGGATTTTCAGAACAGGTTGAAGATAGGCATAATCTTCGGGATTTTGAGAGTGATTCATATGTCAAAATACTTGGTATTTGTTGGAATCCTTCCTTGGACATTTTTCAGATTCTTGTTAATGACATTCCAGAACAAACGAATTCTAAAAGACATTTGTTGTCCACATCTCCAGAATCTTTGATCCTATAGGCTGGCTGTCCCCGGTTATTATTCTTCTTAAAATTTTGCTTCAATCACTTTGGAAACAGAAGTTGAATTTGGATGATCCCTTGCCTGATACATTGTGCTCTCAATGGAAGAAAATTGAAAAGGAATTATCCTTATTAAATAAAATTCAAATTCCTAGTTACTTCTCGTGCAGGGGAGCTTTATTTTCTGTTGAACTTCATGGTTTTTGTGACTCTTCAGAAGTTGAATATGCGGCAGAGTATTTTATATAAGATCACATTTTAAATCGGACCAAGTGAAAGTTTCTTTGATTGCTTCTAAGACGAGGGTAGCTCCTCTGAAAATGATTTCCATACCACGGCTGGAGCTGTGCGCTGCTCTTCTTCTCGCAACTTTATATGATACTATTCGCAACTCTTTATGCTTACAAATTGATAGAGTATTTTTATGGACTGATTCCAAAATTGTTCTCAGCTGGATTAAATCTGAATCTAGACATTGGAAACCATTTGTCGGAAATAGGATTGCTGAAGTTCAAAGATTGACTTTACATTCTTCCTGGCATTATGTTATTTCGAAAGATAATCCTGCAGACTGCGCTTCCAGAGGTATAACTCCTTCAGAGCTGGTGGATCACTCTCTTTGGTGGCGAGGACCAACTTGGCTCTCGGATGTGAACTTTGAAGATCCAATTCAAACTCAATATCATTTTCCGAAAGAAATTTCAGGTGAAAGACGAAAAACTTTCTCTGTTTTTCATTCCACTAATCTTCTTTTCCCAGACTTCATTTTCAAATACTCAAATATCAACGAACTTGTTGAATTACAGCATGGATTTATAGATTTGTATTTAATGTCCAATGTTCTTTCAATGAAAGAAAGAAAGGACATCTATCATCAAGCGAATTAACAAGTTCAATTCACAATATCATTCGTTTCATCCAAAGTTCTGAATTTCAATCAGAAATTACCTGTTGCAAACAAAAGAAATCTTTACCAACTAACTCAAGGCTTTTATCTTTGAATCCTTTCATTGATGAATCTGGACTATTACGGGTTAAAGAAAGATTACGTCATTCAAATCTGCAATTTGATGAAAAGCATCCAATAATATTGCCAAGAGATCATTTTATCACGGAATTAATAGTGCGACCGTGTCATCTGGATCATTTACATTCTGGTCTTCAACTGACCATGTCAGCACTACGATTACGAAATTGGATTCCTGCAGGCAGAAGTTTGGTCAAGAAAATAATCCACCAATTCATGGTGTGTTTCAGGGCTAAACGCCAAGTTACCAAGCAATCATGGGAGATCTGCCTATGCACCAAATTGTGAAATCAAATCTGTTCACTAAAATTGGAATCGACTTTGCAGGACCGTTTTTGATGAAACCAAACATCAAAAGATCCAAAGTAAAATTAAAATCATATGTTGCTATATTTGTATGTTTCTGCACAAAAGCAATTCATATAGAAATTGTATCAGACCTATCTTCAGCGGCTTTCCTCGCAGCTCTCAAGCGGTTTATTTCTCGTCAAGGAAAACCTTCTGATATATTTAGTGATAACGGGACCAACTTTAGGGGAGCTAACAACATTCTCCGAGAGCAGTTTGGTATATTGAAAGCTTCAACAATTCAAAAATTCATATCTAATGAACGAATCAACTGGCATTTTATACCTCCTTCCGCCCCAAATTTCGGAGGTATCTGGGAGGCTGGAATAAAATCCTTCAAATTTTATCTTCTCAGATGCTTAAAGTCTCAGATACTCACATTTGAAGAGCTGAGTACTCTGACAACTCAAATAGAAGCTTGTTTAAATTCGCGACCTATTTGTCCTCTAAGTTCAGATTCAGACGATTTTAATCCTCTTACACCAGGACACTTCTTAATCGGGAGACCCTTAACTGCCCCTCCAGAATCTAATGATGATGATGATGTTCCGATAAACTACCTCGATCGCTGGCGCCTAAATAAAAAAAATAAAAATGTATTTTGGAAACGTTGGAATCGAGAATACCTCAACAATTTGCAACAACGCCTAAAATGGCAAAAATCCTCACCCAACATTAAGGAAGGTGACCTCATCTTGCTCAAGGATACCATATCACCACCAGCAATGTATTGGAGCCTTGGTCGCATCACCAAAGTCTTTCCGGGAGCGGACGGAAAAGTTCGAGTCGTCGAGGTGAAGACCAAGCACCAAGAACGCCTTACTAGAACTGTCTCTAAAATAGTACCATTACCTTTTGCTGAGGACTAAGTTAGTCCACCGGGGTGGAGTATTTTAGTTTTTTTTAATTATTATTATTGTATTTTATTAATTAATTATAATTCATATTCATAGAATTTTATTGTTACTTATCATCATTCTTTTTGTTTTTTTCTTCTTCTTCTTTTTTTTCTTTTGTGTTATAAATACAACTAAATCGCATTAAATCGTAGTGTAATTCTCTTTTGTTGTTTGAATTAAATCAATTGAATCGAATTGAGTCAGCTCGTTCTTTCTAAAAGAAACTTCAAAGAAAACGTGCTAACATGTATAGTCACACAGTGTACCAAAATACAAATGGTGATTTTGTAGGGTTCAGAGTTTCTTGGCCAAAGTTTTTATAAACTCAACATATGAGGATCTTAAACTTTGTATAAAGGATTTTGAGGCTAACTCAACTGTCACATTTACAGGCTTCCCCACACTTTGAGGCTTCTATTATAAAGTTTGCCACTCATTAAAATAGAAACATCAAGATATACATGTATAAATATATATGTATTTACTTATATTAGTAGTTTACATCCTGATTCAGATGAAAAAATAATCAGTATAAAGAAATGGGTTACTCAAAATTTTTAACCATATTTAATTTTTTTTACATAAATATATATCTTGATGTTTATTTACATATATTTAAAAAGAAACCAAAGGACAACAAATAAAAAAAGGAAGAAATACTATAATTCTTCATATGTAAACTATAGGATGAATCAGTCACTGGACACTCTTTCAGGCCACATGATAAATCAGCGCATGATGTGCCAGTGGTCTGCAGAATCCGGTCAAAGGGTATCCTGCACATCCAACATCCAGCTGAGTACCTTGTTTCCTCAAATTCACACTTATAATGTTTTCATTGTTGGGTCTGAGTCCAAAATGGACCCAGCAATTTTTATTATACATAATCTATTTATAATACATATTCTGTGTGTGTTTATTAAAATAAATAAATATAAAATATAAATTTGAATTTAAAATATATGAAAAATCACATTATAAATTAAAATAAAATAGGTGCATTAGCCTTGATGCAACAATTATGGGTTCTACTAGGGTGATGGCCATTATTGGTTTCTACTATGGTGATGGCCATTATTGGGTTCCATTATGGTGATGACCATTATCGGTTTCTATTATGGTGATGGCCATTATTGGGTTCTATTATGGTGATGGCCATTATTAGGTTCTACTATGCTGATGGCCATTATTGGGTTTTACTAGGGTGATATGGCCATATATTGGGTCCTAATATGGTGATGGCCATTATTGGTTTCTACTATGGTGATGGCCATTATTGGGTTCTATTATGGTGATGGCCATTATTAGGTTCTACTATGCTGATGGCCATTATTGGGTTATATTATGGTGATGGCCATTATTGGGTTCTACTATGCTGATGGCCATTATTGGATTCTACTAAGGAAATGGCCATTATTGGGTTTTACTAGGGTGATGGCCATATATTGGGTTCTACTATGGTGGTAGCCATTATTGTAGTTTACTATTGTTAAGGCCATTATTAGGATCTACTATGGTGATGGCCATATTTTCATATGGTTCTATTTTCATATAGATGGTTTTCTATTTAGAAATGCACGCAGTGTAATCATTCCTGACATTTGGGTGTGGCAGATACAAAGGCAGATGTAAGTTCTTCTCCAAATTCTTGCTTGGCTCCGCCTACTTTTCAAGTTGCTCCTCCTGCTACCTGCTTGACTCCACCTCCTCAAAAGTTGCTCCCTATATTTCTAACTTGGCTCCACCCACTTTTCAAATTGTTCCTCTTGCTACTTGATTGACTCCACTCTTCATCAAATTACTCATCCTTCTACATATTTGGCTCCACTCACTTTTCAAGTTACTCCTTCTGCTACTTGTTTGGCTCCACCCTTCTTAAAGTTGCTCTTTCGGCTATTTGCTTGGCTTTTGCCACTTTTCAGATTGCTCCTTCTGCTACTTGCCTGGCACCTCCCTCTTCACAAGTTACTCCTCCTATTGCCTTATTTTTCCCCCTCTGCCAAGATGTCACTTTTTTTTTTCATTTCGATCAAAACGGAAAAATAAAGCATTATCACACTCTAAAATATCAGAAAACTGATTAGTAAAGGTTAAACTTTTTATAAACAGTATAAAATGTAAAATAAAAGTATTTAAAAGCGCGAGAATGTTTCTTTTATACATAAAACGAACTTCTACTGTCCTTACTGCGATGAAAAAATATATTGAGAGGGCTTGGCTCATCAGTGGTGAACCCTCCCAGCGGTTTCGCCAATTTAATCCACCAGACCGCTTCTCAGAGCTCTAATACTGTATTGGATCATTCTGCTTTTATATGCTACACAGAAGGATGGAATCTTAGAAATGGTTTTCAAGTAAACTATGGACATAAGCTTATAGGACAGCATAATTACATTCAAATATTTGCTTCGAGCAATGCTCTTCAGCAAACTATAAAGACAAGGCCAGTTAGGAATAAATTTTCACAAAGCAATAACGCGCCATCTATACATATAAAATAAAAGTATTTAAAAGCGCGAATGTTTCTTTTATACATAAAACGAACTTCTACTGTCCTTACTGCGATGAAAAAATATATTGGGAGGGCTTGGCTCATCAGTGGTGAACCCTCCCAGTAATGAGCCAAGCCCTCCCAATATATTTTTTCATCGCAGTAAGGACAGTAGAAGTTCGTTTTATGTATAAAAGAAACATTCACGCTTTTAAATACTTTTATTTTATATGTATAGGTGGCGCGTTATTGCTTTGTGAAAGTATAAAAGGCGCTTGTCATACCAATCACTATGCGAGGCTATAAACCATGTTTTAAAAGACCTAAAAGACAATGTCCTTCATATCTCCCCAGAACCAACCACAGAACTTGCCACAGAGCTACATGTTCTTTTGTACATAGCCTGGATTCACGCCTCATTCCCTGGTGAAATATTGTGCGCAGAACATTCTATTTAAAAATTATAATAGATTAAAATATTATATAGGGAAATATATGCAATTATATAGGTACAAATTTCTTCAGCGAGGAAGGCTTCCCCATCTAGAGAGAGAGAAAGTTCTCCTCCAGACAGAGAGGGGGTCTTCTTGAACCCTTCTCAGTTCCATGCCGAAAAAGTACTAAAAGTACTACCCCACCCCCCCCCCCCCCCCCAAGATCCAGCCTTGCAGTTTCTGGGGGGGGGGGGCGCTGAATGATGGTGCATGCCTCTTGGAAGAGAGTTTTAATGCAGCGGCGGTCCAGCGTGAGGATGTCAGCCGCCTAAGAGGCCGGAGACGCCGCGGCGGGAGCCAAGACCCTATGGATACGCACTGCTCTCGACCAGCGAGGGGTAGGCATCTATTTAAATTTAGATATGATAGTCAATTCTCCATTTAAGACAAAGCAACAAAATAAAAATTTTACGATCTTAAATTCGATTTGGAATTACACTCAATATTAAATTATTATTAGGTGCATGAATTGTGTGTGAAGGTAGGAAAATCAGTGGACAATTTCACTTCTCTTCAACTTGGACTTATACATTTCAATTTACCACCACCCCTACCGCCAACCATCACCCACCACCAATCTGTAAACGTAATATAATGAACTACAGAGCTCTGCAAGTCTGTGAAAAAAAAATCTCAAGGGTAAATAGTTGCTACTTTGGTAAGAAGTATCTTATGTAGGGCAATGGGTCCCAATAAAGGCTTGGTTGTTGTACAGCCAACATTGAAATTCTATATTATGATAAAAATATAAGCGTATTTATTTCTAGTCGAGAGCATACTCCGAATAATAACAATATTCAATTTTGTTGTGAAATATCTTTATTACTCTGTTAGAACATCACTAAATTTCATAACTTTTGTTTAGAAATATTTTGTTTAAAAATGGCGACTGAGGTATCTCATGCTGTCGTTTGTCGACCTCCTACGACATATCGTTATAATAATCATGCATTTTATTCAGAAAAGTTAGAGGAGGCGCGGACAAAACATGACGAATACTGTTATATTCTCAAAAAGCTAGGCATAAATATAATTGAATTACCCTCAGACGACTTCTCTCCAGAGTGCGTTTATGTTGAGAGCAATGCTATTATATGCAACGGAATTGCCCTGCTCTGTAACCCAGTTAAAAGAAGAAGAAATAAGGAGGTAATTATTTTATATATTTAAAGTTAATTATATGTACTAATAACGTAGATAGCGTTTTTAAGAATATCTTTCTTGATGACGATCTTTCTCTCTCTCTTTCGATTCAATTAAATATCACTATATTTGTAGAATTAATAAGTTGAAAAAAACATTATTATAATTATAGCTAAAATAATTATAAATATAATGAAATTTAAAGCTCTTTCTTAATTTGAACCAGGTAAAAAAAAAAAAAACGTCATAATGAACACATCTAGATAATGATATTTTCGTGAGATACTCATTTCTGCGGATCGTAAAAACATATTGGCAATTACAGTCGAACCTCTTTAATTCAACACCCCAAGGGATCAGAGCTTTCGGTTGAATTAAAGGAAGTGTTGAATTAAGGTTAGATGATTAGCTATTAATGATATTAATTGAAACCATTGTGTGTGTACTTTTTTATATTTATTTTTTATTTTCATGAATAACTTTTAGTATCTGGGACAAAATGGCAATAATACATATTTTTGAAACAAATAATATTTTATTCCAATTGTGTGTGTGTGTGTGTGTGTGTGTGAATAATAGTTTAAAGAAAATAAATATGGAAAATAAAAAGAAAATTAAAAAATATTATTTGAAAAGAATCAAGATAAAAAAAAAAAAATCTTTTATAGATGTCTGTTTTTTCTCTGAAATCCTATTCAGGATGTATTCCAGATAGTCTATTTTTAAAAGACAT
This sequence comes from Cordylochernes scorpioides, assembly GCA_030710605.1. Lineage (NCBI taxonomy): Eukaryota > Metazoa > Arthropoda > Arachnida > Pseudoscorpiones > Chernetidae > Cordylochernes > Cordylochernes scorpioides. The sequence goes on along the minus strand of CP092877.1, from coordinate 26,396,748 downwards.
GCATGCCTTTCTTCCTCAGAAATGTCTTTTAAATAGCAAATAGTTTTTATTGTATTAAAGGCATCCACTGCTGCTGCAGGTATTATTGATGTTTTGTTTAAATCTTTTTCTGTTGGCTCTACCTCTTCATCTTCTTTACCCATTACCTCCTTTACAATTTCTTCAATGGACTGTTCCCCAGCAACTTGCACATCTTTATCAACTTCCAAGAAGTCAATATAGTTGACATCAATGGCTTGATGTTTTTTTAATGCCTCAAAACATCTGTTCATTTCTTCTTCAACAACTTCTTCCATTGCTTCATCCCTCACAAATCCTGAATGAGAAAAACAATTTTTTATTGTGGAAGAACTAACCCCAACCCATGCAGCCTCTAGCCAGCTAATTGCAAAGAGTAAATGCACTTGAGCATTTTTTTTTCTTCCATGCAAGTGAGAAGATACGTTATCATTCGTTTCCTATATTCGTCTTTTAGGGCTTTAATGATACCCATATCACAGGGTTGCAATGCACTTGTAGTTAGGGCGGGCAAAAATCTTATTTCAATGTTCTGTAACCCTTCAGGTATTTGGTGGGCTGGGCAATTATCTAAAATTAATAAAATTTTTCTTTCTCTTCTTTTGAATATTTGGTCCAATTTTTTCAGCCAATCCGTAAAAATTGCCCCAGTCATCCAGGCTTTTTTATTAAAATGATAATTTGAGGGAATATTCATGCCATGGAAGCATCGTGGTCTTCTATATTTCCCAATATAAAGTAAAGGCAGTTTTTCACTTCCATCCATATTACAGCATACCAACACTGTAATTCTCTCTTTAGACTTCTTACCCCCTTCACATTTCTCACCTCTGATAGTCATTGTTTGATTAGGCAAAAGTTTATAAAATAACCCTGTTTCATCAGCATTGAAAATGTCCTGTGGGCTGTATTTAGCTAAAAGTGAAGGAATAATCCCACCTTTCCAAGTGGCTACACTATTGGCATCCACACTTCCAGCTTCTCCATGAAGTCGTTTAAAAGCAATATTCCTTCTGGCCTTAAACTTTTCTAGCCAGCCATTGCTAGCTTCAAAATTATCTTGACCCATTTTCAAGGCCAAGAGTATAGCCTTTTCTTTCAAGATATTGCCATTTATGGCAAGTTTCATGGCATTTGCCTGCCTTATCCACCTAAACAGGGCTTCTTCAATCTCTGGGAATTCCCCGTCACAATCACGTTTCAAGGTAGAGCTAAAATTAGATTTTAAAAAGGCAGATTTTATGGCGAATTTATTTTTAAAAATTGTGCTAATGGTGGACCGTGGAATATTTCTCTCTCTGGAAACTTGACTATGTGATTTTCCTTGTTCTATTTCTTCTATAATTTTCATATTTTCCACATAAGTGAGCTGGTGATACTGACTACGTTTCCAATTTTTTTTGGCAGAACCTGACATTCATTTATTCAAATTAACACAGAATATTGAATTAAAATGTTATCATAATCATTGTTGGATCATTTTATAAAGATTTATTTATTTAAAAAGAAATTATTTATAAATTTAAAAATAGCTAAAATATTTCAATGTTAAAAATAAAAAAAATAAAAATTATTATTAGTTAGCGCATGATGCTGAAATTCCCACATAAAAAAAACAACAATAACATCCGCAAAATTGCGCAACGGCACTGCAAAGTGAAACTTAAACTAACCAGAAACCAAAAGTGCGCAGGCGCGATCGTATCGGCGCCCGCCGATGCCGATCGTCGCCGCCGTAATACTGTTTAGCGGTAAAGTTGCATGTAAAATAACATTCAACTGTCGAAATTCAAATTTTAAAATGGTTGAACTATCGGAACTGTCGTATTATCGATACTGTCAAATTACGGTTTGTTATTTGATAGGCCGGAGGTCGGGACATCGGAACATGGTCGAATTATCGCCGAGTGTCAAATTGGGGTGTGTCGAATTAACGAGGTTATACTGTATATTATTTCATGCTAAGCCTACCTGCAGTAAACAAAAATAGTATTTTTTAACAACCAAATGTAACCTTATATTCATAATATAACCACATATTGATATACTCTGTGCTAACAATGATCCACCAAAATGAATATTTCACTAATATTTTTATTAAAACAAAATTATATTTTAATAAACATCAAAATCAATTTTTTGTGTGTGAAATACTATTCAGATATTATATCTAAACTTACATATAAGCAAAACCACAAAAAAGTAGCTACCTGGAAATTGGACTGGAAAAATCTGCTGGATGTTTTAGCCACAAATGAACTTCAATTTTTTAAATTCACAGCACAGGTATGAAGACAACTTTGATGTATAAATAGAGAAGTTTTAATGGTTAAACTTGGCAGCTTGGCCTTGTCACTGCATCTTGATTCAGATGTTTTTGGTGGACTGGAGATGTTAGCTGCTGATTCCCAATGATCAGTGCCTAGGTTCAAACCTCCCTCACACATAAAGCACTTTTTTTTTTCTAAAAATGTCAGCGGACTTTCACAAGTCCAATTCCACAAGTAAATGCAAATAACCAAACAAAAATCTGCTACCTTGAAAATTGAAATTTGAACTGCTTTTAAGATACAGTAGAACCTCCCTGTAAAGGACACCTAATTGCAGAGCCAAAGTGTCCTTTAGGGAGAGGTGTCCTCTTACCGGAGAGTTACTAAATTGTAAAAATGGTAATTTTGCAAATGAAAACTATCCTTTATGGAGAGATGACCGCTAGTGGGGTGTCCACTAAAGGGTGGTTCTACTATATATAAATATGTGGTGTAGTTACTGTGGCACTCGCCAACTACCTCCCATGTTTATCCTGACCTGTACCAGATATACATGGGGGAAAATAATGTTACTACAAGAAAAATATTGGAGCCTGGCTCATCATTAGTAAGCCCTCCCAACATTTAATTCCACCATACCACTCTAATATTGTACAGTATAAACTCTTTAATTCAACGGCCCAAGGGATCATAGCTTTCAGTAGAATTAAAGTCAGTTAGATGATATCATTCACTGTGCTAGTGCCATGAGCAACCAACCTGTCTGTCCAGATGGAAATGCTCAAGTCCATCTTCACCAAGGAGTTAGAGCTGCCAGTCATCCAGATAGTCGAGTCTAATGCCTACCTGGATGGCAGTGACGTCCTGTTCACTGGTAACTTATTCCATTTATTTATAAGTGAACCCACACAAGACACCTGAAAGTCCACCAGAGGAACTCTCATAAAAGGGATATCAGACATTGGCCTAAGTTTACAAAAGTAGAACTACAAAAACTGGAAACTCTAGATCTTAGGATGTTAACAAACCTTCTTGTAAGGTATGCCATGGCAAGAAATCTCATTTCAAACACAGTAAAAAAGTTTGTTTTATTATTTTATGATAATAATGTTCACCTATAGAAGGGAAGCTAGAGATAATAAATATAATCTCCAAAGAAACTATTTATAAATATAGATAGAGAATTCTTCCTGATTTGAAATTAGACGAAAAACATGGTGAAGGAAGACTAGTTTCTTTTATTGATGCATAGGTGCAAGCTTTTGGGTAAAAACCCTTCAACAGGCGAACAATGAAGCGCGACTTATAAGTACTATGGTACAAATGGTATATATATATAAAAAATAAAGTTTTTAACATATATAAAAAGTTTAAAAACTTTCTTTTTTATATATATATACCATTTGTACCATAGTACTTATAAGTCGTGCTTCATTGTTCACCTGTTGAAGGGTTTTTACCCGAAAGCTTGCACCTATGCATCAATAAAAGAAACTCAGTCTTCCTTCACCATGTTTTTCGTCTAAAGAAACTATTGTTTATTTTCAACTTTTTTCTTAAAGGGAGGAGTTAGAATGGTCACACTGTTGACAACTATTGAGCCTGCTTCAATGTCTCAATTCTTGCACATGTTCAACCCCATTAGTGGGTGTGAGTACAGGACTCTGGCACACTTGACAAGCTTTATACATCTGTAGACATGTTGGGTGACACTCTCTTACGGTAAAAAGTTGCTAAATACCCACCATCATGACCTCTACCACACATACTTGGGATAAGTAAAAAAAGTTTTTGTGAAGAGCATTTAGCCAAGTTCACAGATTATAAAAAAATAAGCCATCTAGGAATAGAGGACAATCCCTTTAAAATTCTCCCAAGTTATGGATCCTCAAGTAAATATAATAATATTTTTTTTGTAATTTTTATATTTTAAATTTGCCTATTATTATATACATTATCCCTAAAGTATTTAAAAGATATATAAAGGGAGAAAATGTTTGCTAGGGATCTTTTCCAAACCTGGATGAAGACTGGGTGAATCCAAACCTATTTGTTTAGTAATAAATATATACAGCTAAACTCTTGTTAAATTAAAAATCCAAAGGGATCAGAATTTTCGGTTGAATTAAAGCTAGTGTTGAATTATAGTCGGCTAAATTAAAGTAAATATCCTTATTGGGATCTGAAAATATTGTTGAATTAGAAAAAGGTTATACTGTATCACACACACACACAGTTTTTTTTTTCAAATCCCCCTAATAGTGAATTCTCAACAATATTCAACACATTTTTAAACATTTCTGCTATTAAATTTCAGAACTTTCATTTTTTTTTTACATATAAGGTTACCAAGATCTGTTTTTAGGGCTGGTAAAAAACCCTGAAAAAAATCTCAGGAAAAAGACTGCCACCTGCCATCAAAATCTCCACTTCTAAAAATACTACATATGTTCTGTGGAAGGGAATACATTACTACTGCTGCAGCCAACTTTCCCAGTGACCTACTTTGTAACATCCACAGCCTCCACAGGGGAGACCATGTTTTATAATTAACATACATATTCACTCACATTTATCGAATCTTAAATTTTTTTGCCTTTCTAAGGATATGCTTAAAGTGTTTGTTGTCAAATATTTCATAAAGTATGTGCATATCAACTTGGGGGGGTCGGTGGAAGGCTGGTTAAACCGTTTGGTTTCGACCACTACGACCCGGGTTCGATTCCCGCATTGGACACTTTTTATGTTTAAAAAAAAAAAAAAAAAAAAATGCTCCAATGGCCCCCCGATTCTTGCAAAAGTCCAACCCCACCAGCGAGTGCAAGTAACCAAACGGGGCTCTGGCACATTTGTAAGTGCAAAGTCGAACTGCTTTCACATGTGTAGACATGTGGTGCGCTTACAGTAAAAAGCAGTCGCTAACTACCCACCATGATTATCATGGCCTGTACCACGTGTACTAGGGATAAGCAAAAAAAAAAAACTTATCTGAAGTCCTTTAAAGAATTGTCACAAAATGGTGACAAAAGATCAATGTATGAGATGAGGTGGTAGATATAAGAAAGGCATCTTCTTCCTGATGGGATAACATGGCTATATCTCAGTATGTCTCGGTGTTGATTTCTCCTAAATTTTGTTCAATAACATTTTATTGATCACTCAAGAACTGCCACAAGCTAGCTGTTGTAATTTTCCAGGGTTGAATGGCTGCAGTTAGGAAAGTAACCTAATGGAGAAAAATATAGAACATTGTTAAATAGAATAATTAAGAAAAATAATAAAAAGTAATAAGACCAAATCTTAATAAATAAATAGTGTGCGATGTTTCGATGAATGTGTGACCTTTTATTTTGAATCTATAATCCAAATTGTACCTTATTATAATAAAAATTATTAAGAAAAAGGCATCTCCTTATCGTGCAACTGAAAGTTGCTGATGGCTGGCGCCATCTATCGGAATAAATATCAACTATTCTCGTTGATTTTTAATTATTCCAGAATTGGCCAAATACCCATTCTTGATTAATCAAGAAAAGCTAACCACGGACGCGTTTCGGGCTGTTGGCCCTCATCAGCGTGGTGCAAGCTGTACCTCAACAACGTCGCCAGCCATCAGCAACTTTCAGTTGCACGATAAGGAGATGCCTTTTTCTTAATTTATGCACCTTATCCCAGTACAATGTTACATTTGTACTATTTTTTCACATTGTGTAGCGTCCTCACGCAATTCTGGCCTTAACTACCCGTTTCATGATTTTTCAGAATGCCTTAATGACCAATTTTTTGGTCGTTGAGGTACAGCTTGCACCACGCTGATGAGGGCCAACAGCCCGAAACGCGTCCGTGGTTAGCTTTCCTTGATTAATCAAGAATGGGTATTTGGCCAATTCTGGAATAATTAAAAATCAACGAGAATAGTTGATATTTATTCCGATAGATGGCGCCAGCCATCAGCAACTTTCAGTTGCACGATAAGGAGATGCCTTTTTCTTAATTTATGCACCTTATCCCAGTACAATGTTACATTTGTACTATTTTTTCAAATAAAAATTATAAGAATGTAAAAACTCCGCCTTTGCCGGTCCCAAGCCCGGATGAAAAAGGAGGAGGGGGAGCAGTAACAAGCTCACTAAAAAACCTGGGCTCTGCTGGCCCAGCTGATAGTACCCTGTAAGGGCTCCTAATCCAGGGATAC
>CP092877.1:26277315-26390165 GCA_030710605.1 Cordylochernes scorpioides | reverse complement strand
TCTCCTTCAATATTTACACATCCTTCATCAAAAATGTAATAAATATTTTACTAAGTTTATAATAATAGTTTTCATGCTAAAATCGTTCACATCTTGTATATTTTATAAAACTATTTTAATTGTAATCAAATTTATATTCACCTTTTAGATTCTAATATGTAAAACAATATTCGAAAATTATCCCGCATGTGTTTCTTTTCAACGAAAAATCAAAATTTATTTTTAAGGAGAAATAACGATTATTTCTAACCTTGGGGATGAGGAATGAAAGGATGAATTGTGAAGAATAATGATAAACGAAAAAATAAAAGTGTCCAGGGATGGGAATCGAACCCACAGTGTTCCGCTTACCGGGCAAATGCCATGTCCACTAGGCTACCCTGGACATATTTTTTTCCGTTCGTAAATAATACATAAAGTAATTTATAATACAATATAATATAATGCGGTTTGTGATTGTAAAACTACATTCGAAAATTATCCCGCATGTGTTTCTTTTCAACGAAAAATCAAAATTTATTTTTAAGGAGAAATAACGATTATTTCTAACCTTAGGGATGAGGTATGAAAGGATGTGTTAGGAAAACTTAAGTAGTATCTGAGTAGAGTCAGGGTAATTGTTCAGTTTTTACTTTGTTCAATTGTTTCAAGAGTACAGCAAAAAAAATATTTTTCTCTGGGTAAGTCTTTAGAGCCGAAGGTCGGACAATAAGTGGATACCAGGCAGCGCTAATTTACAGCATAAAGTTAGGTTTGTAGTGGATATGAGATTACATGGCCGGTAGAACCATGATTTACTTCAACATCCAATTACAGTCAAACGGCTGAAGGTCAAAATTTTAATCAGTTGCCCGTGCAATGACGGTCATCTAAACTAAGCACTGAATAAAGAAAGTCTACACCGCGCTGACGAGGGCCAACAGCCCCAAACGCGTTCGTAGTTGACTTTCTTGATTTATCAAAAATTTGGGATGGCCAAATATCACGGAAAAAGTTTAATAAACGTTTAGTTTATTTTTGTACCACTAGATGGCGTTCTGCCATCTAAAAATGTTCGTGTGAACGCAGTCAGGATAATCCTTTTTTGTTTTTAAAGTTAGGTCAAATTATTGTTATTACTGAAGATTCGATAAATTTTCAGTTACCTCTAACATAAATGCTAATAGATCTCATTGTGTTTCTATAGAGAGCATATTCCATGACTACTAAGCATCATCACCTCATTGTGAATGTAGCCTACCAACGAGATATTACTAATCTTGTCGTTGGAAACGTTTTAAAACTAAAAATAACATTTCGATTTGAGGTCCTTGATAGACTGATGCGATTTCTTTATCCAAGATGTTTTAAATCACCTTCTAATGGCAGGAATTCATCCGAGTGAAGAAACGCTAACTTGAAGATGGGCAACAAGGCCATCGTATTGTATGCCCTTGGAATGGATATGGTTAGAACTAGGGCGGTATCTGATCGCCTTCGAACCTCTAACTTTCGTTAGAATTCCAATTCCTTGGAATGGATAGCCATCATTGGCGCTTCGAGCTACTGGGAGACTGGATCTGTCAAGTTTACATTTCTATAAATACATCTTTTTGAACACAAAACTACCTTTATTTCGACTTCAAAATCTTTTTACAGCGTCTTTGCCTTGTCATCCTAGTTTCAGTAGAATGTTCTACACCGAGGTATAATTTAAATCTGATGCATTAGAGCGCCATTTGTACTTAGAAATGTAAACTATTTATAGCGTGGGGTATGTTTCTTTTTACAAGAAACATTTTTAAATTGACGAAGTCTCTATGAAGGTTCACCACTGATGAAATATTAAGATCTTCTAATATTTTTATCGTTGTAGTAAGGGCAGTATAGAAAATTGTATAATTTTAAAAGAGACTTACGAGTTAAAATAGTACTAAACACCGATGTATAATAGAGAAGTGCTTGTTTTGTAATATTTCTAGTATATTATATATCATCCTATTGTTATAGCGGTTATACCAAGCGTGAAGCATCAGCATAATTGTCGTCACTGATACAGAGGTAGGCCGGCGGGAGACACCATTTCACACTATCCAACAAAGTAAGATAACTCTCCAGGGATACGGAGGAGCTGTGTCTGTACTCATTGTTAGAGTCGACAGCAAAGGCGTCTGCTTCCATGTTAGGAACGCCATCAAAATACAGGCAAAGTCAGACTTTCACCAAAGTATGCCTTGATCATGGTGCCATGATCAACAAAAGCTGTACCCCTACACCCCATTCCATGAGATTATGTACTCGTTGAATTCGTATAATTTTTACACAAAGGGATAAGAAACAACAACAACACAAGCAAGACAACTTCCCATTGACGTGATTATGAGGCTGATACTGTACAAGAACCCCTAGAACCAAATACAGGTTTGTGGCCGAAGTTGGCTCTTCTAACTGAGTTTCCTCTCAAGGTTATGAAAGCCTCATATGCCCTTGGATTGAAACCAGATTTCCTTCCCTTAATTGAACTGTCATTAGTGGCCGAGGAGCTTCATTTGCTCTGGCTTTTGGCATTAAGCAGCCTATCCCGTGTGGTCATCGGCTTATGGGTATAAAATACTCCAATATCCTAATTGAAACTAAACGTAAAATATAAAAAGGAGCACTCATCACCTCTATACATTCACGACATGTATCGTTAAAAATGATAAAATAAAAGGAGGATGATCATTAAAATATTATATATTTGTCTGATTTTCAATACAGGGGTATATGAGTTTTTCAATTCAAAAATTCGTGTATTGCCTCTAATTCCGGGAGTCAAAAGTCCAGACAGACACCATTCTGCAGTTCATCCTGTGAGTAATCAAGTGTCGTCTGGTGAAGTACATCAAGGGCCAATCCACCTGGGATGTCGATTCGACGTTGGATTGAGAAATGAAAATATTTTTAGAGCGATACTTAGATACGCAAGGCCCTTGCGAAAGGTTGACACTCAAGATCGTGAAATGTTCCTAATTTTGATTGTAGATGTATAGAACATAATGTTGATGAATTCGAACATACAATTTCTTTATGAGGAGTGGCGAGGTCTACAAACTCCACCCTGCCCCAACACAATCATAACACAAATGTACAGCAAACACATTGTGGTCTATTTTTCTGGCTATATAAACTCCCGAAGTTACTTCGAGTAAAATATTCGACACGAAGATATTTAGAGAGAATATCAGTGAAGTGACCTTCTCATATTATTTCAGTGGAGAGAGAGGCAAGAGAACTAACATTCTCTCGAAGTAAACAAGTCAAGACAGATATCTGACATGCGAAGTAACAATACCAATGGAAAGAAGGACTCTTCAAAAGATCTCCATGCCAATTTACGAAAGAGGGAGAACAAGTACGGACTGTGATGATCATGGTGGATAAAGACTGATTGTACTATAAGTGCACCACCTATTAATAATTTTGATAATTGCGGGGTTCGGTAAAAAAAGTTCTTAAATTTAGATGAAGAAGAGCAAGCTTGTATTTTGCTTAAATAAAAAAGTGGGGGAGAAACTTTTCCTTTTATTATGTCTGCTCATGTAGTATCATATTGACTTTGTATTACAAGGTACCAAGTTTGGCTACTTGCAATTAATGTTTGGGTTGAAGAATCGGGGGAAGGATGGATTTTGAAGGAATACATTTCTAACTGCACTAATGAAGATTCCTGGCTACACAGAACAGCAGCCACCTACTGGAACAACAGAGAATGCCCATAGGTGACGACGCCCCATTATAAAAATAGCCCCCCGTCCCTGTGATGAAAGCCTAGCGCCGCGATGTCCAGCCAGGCGACACACACAGCTGTCGCAACGTCACCTTGACACGGACCGAGTGAACCCCGAGGATTATTCACATTGACGTTGTTACATCAATGGTCATCTCCCTGAACTTTCCACATCCTCCAGGGATGTTGAGTTATTTAGATTCAGGTCGGATGTGCATCTTTCACATATACGATAAATAGATACGTCAACTAATATACCGTGTACAATGCCTTATAAAACATACGTAATGGGAGGAATACAGAAGAAGATATAAAGAAAGAAGAGGATCGCAGCAAAAAAAATAGTTACAAACATAGACGATAGAAGCAGAATAAATGATACAATAATTGCCTGTTAGGTTGGTTGTTAAATTGGCGAACCGCTAGGAGAGTTCACTACTGATGAACCATACCTTCCCAATATTTTATCTTCTGTTTATCAAGTGGGTATAAATTCGTTCTTGTACCATCATACAATGGAGGATAAATTAGGGCAAAATATTTTTTCCATCAACATACAGATGGCGTATGTGTTCAGCTTAACACGGTAAAACTTATCTTAAGCCTACTGGCCTACAAGGAAATAGGTACGTTTTTGAAACAGAGCTGTTTTAAATAAAGTGAAAACCTTTTATAAATTTATAGATTCAAGACCGAGCACACCTTACGGGAAACATCAAGACATTCCCAACATGTATCAAATTCAAAACCGTTAGTGCCAGTCCCCAACATCTCCCTGATTGCATCCAAGGCACAAATATAGATATTTAGAACGTTTCAAAAGAATTCATAGAGCTTCTAAGACATCACCAACTTGTGGAGTTGATCTGATAGTCCCATCATATTGTGGAAATAAACTATCTTTCTAAAACAGCTACTTAGAGGATCTTGGCAAAGAGACACTGAATAGCCAAGATTGTACAAGATACTACAGCATCTAAACACAAATACACGAATGACTAAGTTATATTTAACAGGTTTCGACTTAGGAAGGTCAATAGTACAGCTGCTGCTATATCCAGCTGGAATTGGAGATAGGTAGAATAGAAGGAAATTACTCTAGTGGAATTCATGTAAGTCTTAAATACAACATCGTTTGAACGACATAGTATTTTAGAGACTTAGAAATCGCACAACAAAGAAACATTAAATTCAATGTGAAAAAATAGTACAAAAGTGAAATTGTACTGAGATCAGGTGGATGAATCAAGAAAAGGGCACATTTTAATTGTACGATCACCTCTTTTTATTGAGTTATATTCAATGTTTACGGGTTTCGATAGGTACTAAAAGGGCAATTTTACACGCTGCAACATTTTATTTAGTCAAAATATAAGGAATTCTCGGGTAAGTGCTTCATCAGCTCCATTGAATAGTCAGTTGCGAAGCGTGATCCTCTATTTTTAGTAAAACAACGTTAATCTTCGTTGAACGTAATCGTGTACATCAAGTTTGCACGAAACATACTCTCAATGCTTGACACATCAGGATAAACACGTCTACAATAACTACCACGGTAAGTGAAACACTCAAAATACACCGAAAGTCATGGATCGCCTAACTCCGATTTCTCGCAAAGTGATAATAAAACTGTACTTTTTTTTATCAAACATTGAAAATAAGCTATAGATGTGATCGAGCATGTTGAATGCTAGGTCCCAGGTTTGTTGCATATTGAGGAAGAATGCCAAATGTGGACAAAATGTTTGCGACCTTGCTGCAAGGTCTTCCTCCAGAAAAACAAAGAACAGGAGGAAGTGTGGATAAATGGTTAGGTAAATGTCACCAGCGCCTTTCCTTAGGCAGATAATTGTTCCTTTCTTGGAACTTCCCCCTTTATTTGAAATTTTTTTTTTTACAGGTTTTTAAGATGCAAAAAAAAATTCTATCATATGATTATTGACCAAGTTACTACTTTACTTCAATGCGCGATTTTTTAGTATTCATAATTCAGTCCTATACGGACGTCGGACATCTGAGAATGTCATGTCATCCTCAACTCTCAATATTGAGACTTGAGAACTGATATTCGGAATAACGACCCCTAGAACCAAATACAAGATTGCGATCGAATTTAGGTGGATTTCTGACCAAAGATAAGAAGAGCCCAATACGGCAAAAATATGATTTCCTTCTCTCTCTTATTATTTGAATAAAATACAGAGCTCCATACATCGAATAGAAATTATCATTACTATGAGGGCTGATATAAAGGGATAGCTCATCATTGGTGAACCCTCCCTGCGGTTTCGTCAATTTGAGCTTACAGACCTCCTCTCTCAACTATTGTATAGCATTATTATAAATAGGCATGAATGGCTGTGCTGGAGTAGACCTCCTTTTTGTGTCTGGATGCTATATTTATGGCGAACTAAATAACTTAGTCCCTATTTCTGCTCCGCGCTTATGGAATTGAAGACTTGGGGCGATGGCGTCGACCTTTCATATTAAATCTTACTTTTCCTTATTACTAATAATTGTATATAGTTGCGGAACTACTGGTTTCCTGTGCTGCTCTTTTCCTGTTATTTCACCTTGTACGGAGAATCTGTATAAGACTAACGTCTTAATAAAGGCTTTGTGAAACGAAAATTGCAATTATACCGCGAATGTTTCTTTTAAACAAAAATCGAAATTTATTTTAAAGAGAAATAACGACTATTTCTAACTTTAAGGATGAAGTATGAAAGGGTGAAAATATGAAGAGTAATGGCGAACGGAAAAATAAAAGTGTCCAGGGGCGGGAAACGAACCCACGATCTTCCGCTTACCGGGCAGATGCCATGTCCACTAGGCTACCCTGGACATATTTTTCCGTTCGTAAATATTATATAAAGTAATTTAAAATACAATATAACGCGGCTGATGATTGTAAAACGAAAATTGCAATTATACCGCGAATGTTTCTTTTAAACAAAATTCGAAATTTATTTTAAAGAGAAATAACGACTATTTCTAACTTTAAGGATGAAGTATGAAAGGGTGAAAATATGAAGAGTAATGGCGAACGGAAAAATAAAAGTGTTCCCGCCCCTGGACACTTTTATTTTTCCGTTCGCCATTACTCTTCATATTTTCACCCTTTCATACTTCATCCTTAAAGTTAGAAATAGTCGTTATTTCTCTTTAAAATAAATTTCGATTTTTGTTTAAAAGAAACATTCGCGGTATAATTGCAATTTTCGTTTTACAATCATCAGCCGCGTTATATTGTATTTTAAAGGCTTTGTGTGTGTGTGTATTATACATAGGCTGCAAATATTAAACTGCGAAACCGCTGGGAGAGTTCACCACTGATGAGCCAGGCTCTCCCATTAATCCATCATTGCAGTAAGGTCAGTAGAAAATTGTTCTAATTCAAAAATAACCATAAACGTCATAAATAGTTTCAACTTCCTATTACAGATGGCGCGCGCTAACATATAAATTATCGTGTTAGGGCGGAGAAGTATTGAAATCTCATGGTCCAGTTTTATCGGAATGAAAAAACAATAAATTCTCGTGTTTTATATTGTTGCACCAAGTTGCAGCTTTTCAGGGCCGTCGACCTTGGTTTCTTCCTTCTTGGTGTTATACACGTTTCCCGAGCGGGTTTCCATATTCAAAGCAAATAAATAAAAGTAAAAGTAAATAAAAATAAATTAAATTTTAAAGTTATTGTGTTTATTTATTCGTTGTCTTCCTTGTAAGCCGTGATCTGCCGTCTTTGTCTAGGTCCTCACTCGCTCCAATAACCAATCAAGATATATGTACAATAAATATTAAAAAAGGAATGAAACTGTAAAAAGGAATGATGGTAATCTAAATATTCTGTTTTAAATAAATATTAAATATCATAGAATACTTTGAATAAATGTAAGGCGCATTAAAATTGATGCAACACTTCCCCCTCTCCAGAGGTTGTCACGTCCTCGTGAATGACCTCATCCATTCTCTCATAATAAGGCTTGAGTCTTGAAACATGAACTATCAGAGGGTCTTGGCCCGGATTATCTTTTGGTTCTATTAGATAATTGACGCTAGACATCTTTAATATTCTACATGGACCAAAATATTTTCTCAGAAGTTTCTCACACTTTCCTATTTTCCTAATTGGTGTCCAAACTACTACAAATTCTCCTGGTTCGTAGCTTCTTTCCATGTTTTTCTTGTCATATTTCTTTTTCATTCTTTCTTGAGTCTTTATTGTGTTGTTAATAACTAAATTTCTTGTTCTGTCTATTTTGTCTAAGTGATGTTTTATGTATTCATCATAATCATCCTTGTCAATGTCCACCGAGATATTCCTGTCGTCCAAAAGGGACGTGGATTCTCTTCCAAACATCAGAAAAAAGGGAGAATATCCTGTGGTTTCCTGAATTGTAGTATTGTAAGCGTGAGTGATGAATGGGAGTATTTCGTCCCAATTCTTCTGATCAGTGTTCACATACATACTGAGCATATTGATCAATGTTCTATTTAACCGTTCTGTCAATCCATTAGTCTGGGGATGATAGCTCGTTGTGAAACAATGTTTAATCTTGCACATTTTCATCACCTCTTTCATTAAATTACTGGTAAATTGAGAGGCCCTGTCACTAATAAGATATTGTGCGGCTCTGTGCCGGAGAAAAATACTCTACCATTAATTTAGAAACTTCTTTCACTGTTGCTTCCGAGACTGCACTTGTTTCTGCATATCTAGTGTAGTAGTCCGTCAGCACGATTATCCAGTTTTTCCTGTTTTTCGTAGATGGCAATGGACCAACAAAGTCAATTCCAATTCTTTCGAAAAGAAAGTTGGCTGGGGGGATGGGCTGTAGTAGTCCAGAAGGTGATTGGTTTGAGCCTTTTCCATTTTAGCAAAGATAACACGTCTTAACGAATTTTGAGACATCCTCTAGCATGGATGGCCAAAAGTATTTACTCTTTATTCGGTACATGGTTCTGGCGACGCCCAGATGGCCATTCGACATATGATTGTGATATTCTCTCATAATTTCTCTCTTTTTCTTCTCTGGAACCACAAGCAACCACGCCCTGCCTTCAGGGTTCGGGTTTTTCTTAAAGAGGCATCCATCTTCTTCTTTAAAGTTTTGCGCAATTGATCGCCTGCTTCCATTAAGGTTTTTCTTAACACTTTCGATAAACTTATCCTCTTCGTCGGTTATTTGATTTTAAAATAGCCTTTCAAAATCCTCATACCAATCAGTTTCTGGTAAGGGTTTCCTAGATACGCCATCAGCGTTCAGATGCTTCTTTCCTGATTTATGTATTACTAGCGGATGTGTACCCGGCTTCGCCCGAGTGAAAGTTTGCCTAAGAATAATATTGATAATAATATTCCGGAACACACAGAATATTATGATAATAATGATAATAATATTCGTTACATTATATATTTATATAATGTATAAAATATATTTTTCTAACAAACATATCCACTCTCTCTACTGAATAGATTTTTAAAAAGATATATATAAATGAAAATATCTAGAGATATATTACATTCCTAATTCTATAAAATAATCCCTTGCATAAATATTGAGTAAAATCAATCATTCCTGGAGGAATGATTGATTTTAATCAACAGATATACTACATGTTCTTAGCCAAAAGGCCGAGAAACGATATTTTATATATAGAGATGGCCTGGCTTCGTTTGTCTTCTGCTCGAGTGAATGTTTAGCTGGTAGAATTTTGTTCCTGCCTACTAAAAATTATTATCTGGCTTCGCCCGTGGTCTGCTTTAGTGAATATTCCTCTAAAGAATTTTGTTCATGTCAATCAAGCATGATACAGAAATATTGTCATCATCATTTCTGAAGAAAAATATATTGTTGCTCAGTACTTGGTTAATTATAATTTTTCTTGGTTAAAAGAGCGACAAAAAAACTTTCCAGATTTAACTCTCTGTCCTGTTCAAATTTCAGCGTGATTAGTTATATATTGACGACGTGCATAGCCGACAAACATATATATATTTTTTTTTTCCATCTATATATATAAGAAAAAAATGGCAAGCTATTGGAAGGATGGAAGCAGGCCAATCACAGGCAGAAGTAGCAAGATGGCTTGGAGTGACAAGAAACGTTGTCTCAAGTCTCAAGGACAAGGACGGCCAAGGTCACAACGTTAAATCAAGACCGTTATTTAAGTCTCCTTGTGCGTCGCAATAGAAGAATGACAGTATCGCAACTACGAAGTGATCTCAATGCAGCTACAGGAGTCTTAGTATCAACTGATACAATACGCAGAAGGCTTCACAAGAAGGGCCTCTATGCTCGACGACCCATAATTTGTGTGCCATTGACACCACCTCAAAAGAGAGCAAGGAAACTTTGGTGCAGACATGTCGCCTGGAATCCAGATGAATGGAGGCGTGTAATGTTCACTGATGAGTCCAGATTCTCTCTAAACAGCGATTCTCGTCGTGTCTTTGTCTGGAGAGAGGTAGGAACCAGAAATAATCCCCGGAATATGGTTGAAGGGGATCCCTAAGAAGCCAAGGTTTTAAGGTCTGGGCTGGAATCTTCTTGGGCGGTCGCACAGCACTCCATATTTTTCGGCAAGGAACCCTGACTGGACAGAGGTATCGGGACGAGATCTTGGCAGCATATGTGATGCCTCAAGCATTTGAAATGGGAGAAAACTTTCTTCTAATGAATGATAATGCCCGTCCACATAGGGCTGGTGTGGTCGACACTTTTTCCCAAAAACCATGCAATTGCTCGGATGAATTTGCCAGCTCGATCCCCAGACCTAAATCCCATTGAGCATGTATGGGACAACCTAGGACGGCGGATCTCATCCCTCCAACCCCCTCCTAGAAACACTTATGAGCTAGAAACAGCCTTAACACAAGAGTGGGCGTTGATTCCACAGAAGCTGATAAACTCCCTAATTCTTAGTATGGGTCACCGATGTAGAGCCTGTCTATCAGTTAAAGGCGATCACACCCCATATTAACAACAATATCCAAGATATTTATGCACTGACTGCAAGAAGATCATTGCTTGACCGGCTAATTTGCATAAAATGCGTGTTAGAATTCTTTGATTTCGGGTATTCTAATCAATAATGGAATAATAAATTTGTGTATAAAATTTCATTGATAAATGTTCAATAAAATTTGAGATAAATGAAAAAAAATGTTGTTCCTTTAATTTTGCGGACCAGTGTATATGTATATTATTTTTTAAATGATTATAAATATTTGAAATTTTGAAGAAATAATGGATTATTTGATTAGAGGTATGTACTGTACTAATAATTGAAGGCTTTGGTTTATCTAGTTAGGATTTTCACTGTTTCTATTGCTTCAGAAATTTAGGATTTAGAAACCCACCTTCCAATAGTTTATTCTGGTATGATTGGCATAGGTGTAGATATAAGGTTATTTTCACCTACCTGCTATTTCGTCCTACTTCTCCAATTATCCAAAGTACGAATTCTTATGCAAGGATTAGGAGCTGAATACCGGTAATATCAAAATTCCTCACTGATTATCAGGTTCATAGGAGGCAATAACTAACCTTTCACATTGCGAGGTTTGGCAAAAAAGAAAGTATATATATACTATGGCAGAGTGTTTTGATCCCATTGTGGCAAATAATTCCTCGAATATATTCTACGAAGATGGCTCGAGACCGTCATCTTTAGGCTTATATAGGTCCAGAGAGATTATCTGACTTAGTTAGGTAATAGATCTTCGAACATTTTGTGAAACATGACAATCAGAAAGATCTATTCCGAATTGATCCTTAGTTCTAAGAGATTACTCATTACTTTCAGTAATTCACATGATGATGAAAAGAAACAAGGGCTTTAAATTTTCCTCATGAGACGATACATTTCAGAATGTATATTTTTCAGCAAGCATCATAGAGAATATTTGCAGTATTCAAGAGTATATGGCGTATATTCCGGAAAAAACATCCAATAAGAGAGACATCCAAAAATCGTTGCAATTTTGATGGTGATGCATAAAGCTCAGCCACTTGTGCTTGGAGAAATGATAGGTGCAGATGGATAGATGGCCATCCACACGTCGCATAATCCATCTGATTCTGGGCTGCGTGTTCTTCCCTTGTAAAAAATTCAATGTTGACCATTCCAACAGAACATCTTAGTAGAGAGGAGGTGCACATGTCTTGCAGAGATTCCAGGAGGTATGAGCTATTTGATCATCACAACGGTTTTCGGCAACACATCTAATTGAATTTACAAGAATCGCGCCAACTCGCTTGACTTTTCCAGAAGTCCAGAATTGATCCAGGAATGGTCCCGGTGTCCGCGTAGATGCCGAAAGGACGAGTTAAATGAGCATACTTAATCTGAAGCTACTTTTTGCACAAAATACGTTATCAAAAACTAATTACAAGGTGCTTATTTTTATCGTGAAAGCTCTTGTCTTTCAAAGGTTAGATCTTGATTAGGCTTCTCTATCCTCAGGCCTTGATAAGAACATATTGAAGTAATGATATCCAATATGACACTGAGTTTCTTGAAGGAACTAATTCTACTCATGGAGGTTGTATAACCCCTGGTTTTCCCCGGTTCTCTTTACCGTATTCTATAGACAACAATACTAATGGTAGAATGGTTGTCAAGAACCATTTGATTGTTGATAACTTTCCTTTGTCATGACCTGTCAGCAGCATAATTCCATTACAAGAGGAATTATGGATATAAATCTCTTTTGTGTGTGATGTGTATGACAAAGATTTTCTAGTTACGGGGGGAAATACAGATACTATAATTTCGGGTAAATTTGCACCTTTCTAACGCCTTTTCAATGTGTAATAACGTAATTTATCAGCTGACATAATACTGAAGTAAGTTGGAATAAAGTACACACATTCCATGTCGCAAAAAAAGGTGATGGTGACAATGTTTGCTGGCGAGAGTTAGCGCGATAATCTATGTGACGAAATATTTTTTTTTTCATAGAACTTCACTATAGTTTCACAACTCTACTATAGTTTCTAGGTAAACTTTCACCTACATTTTACCTTTTAAACAAGCAATATATCTACAAAATCTCCCAGCAAGTCATCAATATACAGTCTACTCTCGTTATAACGCCACCATCCGGATTTTGTAAAAAAGCGGCGTAAGGCGAGGGTGGCGTTGTATCGAACACACGTTTAAAATGTGAAATTTAAAGATACAATAAATTATTTATAACAATTCTTAATAACAATTTATACTCTAAGTCAATATATAGAATGCCGGCATAATTAATTAATATGATAAATAGAAAGCATTAATTTATAATTTATTCATAAAAAAGTAATTACATTTTCTCAAAAGAAGTCTGTGTTCCCAACTTGTCTTTTCTCTCCCTCACTTATGGCATAGACACGGCGTAACAAACCCGCAGATAGATTGACATCGTCAGATGTTGCTCTCTTGGAGTGCTCAAGAAACAACAAAACTGTCTCAGCAGCTGTTCTGGCTTCCCTTAACGATGGTAGGCGCGGAGTCACTGTTGCATCATCATCCTCGCCTAGTTCTTCTTTCGCTGTAACAGTGGACACCAAAAAATTGTCATCTGTTAGCTTCATTTCCGCCTCCTGGGAATCATCAACCAGTTGAAACTCCCTTTCAGTCATCAAATTCTCTGGTGTAATAGCGAAGATGTCGCGAATGCGATCGAGCAGATTTCCATAATTAAGAGGCTCAACTGCAGCAGTAGAAGTGAAACTAATGCCTGTATGATTCCAGCAGTTGCCCAACAGAATCCCAAGCCATTTTACAATAGCGCACAGCGTAATCCAGACGTAATTCTGTGGGTAGATGGGCATCCGCCAATTCCACCATTTTCTGGAGTTGAAGCTTGCGATATTGAGCCTTGAAACTTTTGATGATGCACTATCCAGTGACTGGCAGTCATATTTGGTGGAAGGAAGTGTATGTTGCTGAGACCATCATTAGGGACGCAGTAAGACGTAGCGTTATCTAACAACAGTAGGATACGACGTCCTTCAGAGACAAGCTGCTTGTTGAACTGCAGTAGCCATTCTAGAAAGATGCTAGAGGTCATTCATGCTTTGCTGTTAGATGTGTAAGTGCAGTAGAAGTGTGGACTAAAGTTTCTGAAGCATCGAGGCTTTGCCGATTTTCCAATAATCAGCAATCGCCGCTTGTCTGTTCCAGTAGAGTTGCAGCACAGTAGAACAGTGATTCGTTGCTTCATCCTTTTGACACCACGGCAGTATTCATCTTCGTGAGCAAGTGTTCGGTCAGGAATGAGCTGAAAAAATAATCCTGTTTCGTCTGCCTTGTATATGTTGGCTGGGTCATATCCGGAGTTCGCCAGCATACTGTTCAAATTTGTAAGGTGTTCATCAATGATAGCTGGAGAAATCGATGCGCCTTCCCCACAGAGCCATCGTTACGAAATATCGTCCCTACAACTGCAAACTATCG
Organism: Cordylochernes scorpioides; assembly: GCA_030710605.1. NCBI lineage: Eukaryota > Metazoa > Arthropoda > Arachnida > Pseudoscorpiones > Chernetidae > Cordylochernes > Cordylochernes scorpioides. The sequence continues at coordinate 26,375,965 of CP092877.1, read as the reverse complement.
AATATGAAAAATTCAATTTTGAAAGAGAGGGAAATGAAGAGACCATGTGGCCTACCCTCAGTAGAGGAAGGCATTGAAGGAGGGAGAAATAAAGAGACCATGTCATGGTCTCTTCATTTCTCTCTCCTTCAAAATTGAATTTTTCACATTCGATAGTTTGCAGTTGTAGGGACGATATGGAATCTCTCTTTAAATCGCTGCAGCCACCCACTGCTGTACGTGAAATTTTCTGTTACGTCCAACTGCCCGCCAAGTTTTTTGCCTTTTCTCTTAGGAGGTCATCAGTAATAATAATATTATTGGCACGCTTTTGGGTGAACCAATTGAAGAGAGCGTCTTCCAAGTCACTAAATTTTCCGACACTTTGAAGAACAAACAATATAATTTTTCCACTTCTCAGCCTGAGTGAGAATATCACGGACAGTTGTTCGTGGAAGTGAGAAACGCTCTCCAATCTCATTCTTCGACATCGTAGGGTTATTTCTTGTCAACTGGCATATCTCCTTCTTCTTTTCAATGGTGATCGACTCACGTTTACACTTTTGGGAACTCATGATACGACAATATGGTTGTTGTGTTGACGTTAGCAAAGGATGAAGCGACTGTGTATGTCCCAGGCACAAGCAGGAAAAGGGTCTGCTGGCTGTTCACACAATCTGTTGTGTCAATAGCAGGCAAAGTCCGGTGCCGCTGGCGGGAAAAATGCAGACAGGAAAAGGGGAGCGGGGGGTGAGGGACGTTGTGAGCGGCGCTATAACGAATGGTTTTTGCTACTTGGGATACGAAAAATCAGCGGCGGAAGGCGAACAGCGAGGGAGTGGCGTTATATCGAGAAAAATACATTGATGTCGATTGGGACAAAACGAAAAAGCGGCGTAAGGCGAGGGTGGCGTTATATCGAGTGGCGTTATAACGAGAGTAGACTGTACTAGGAAAGCATGGTCTACGCGAGTTGGGTTAAGCATTCAGCTGATGGATTAGAAAAAAAAAGCCTTTTAAAATCCTACTACGCTAAGGTAATAAAATTTTACATATTAAATCGAGGCACTCAATCGCTTATAATGCGCCTTAAATTTTTCAATAATATATATTTTTTTTCTTGGAGGAATCACTAGTCTAGTAAAAAGAGAGACCGGTGAAATCGTTTAAATTCTCTGAGAGATACTTTTGAATCTTCCCCACGATATGGCAGGGATCTGTTTGAATCTTGCTGGCACACAGTCTTCCCGAAGTCATGTTCACCAACCGGGGCTTGGCTAAGATGTTCAGCAACTCTGTCGTCGACAAAGACTCGTTCAAAGATGTGAGGTGCATCATCCTACACACTGGAGACGCATTCAAAACCCATCACGTTTTGAGGAAACCTATTCTTCATGACGCAGAGAATTTCAATTAGATTGTAGACTTGTCATCAGTTATTCTGTTGGGTACGTATCTGGTCCTGAGATAATTTTTATTTCGTTAGAAAATAACTGCATTGTCCTTGGTAGGTGTTTTACCTGGTTCTAGAGCTTCTTTGCCTTTGTCAGGCGCCTTTCTCGAGCCTTTCTTTCTGCCAGGAGCTGCTCTCTTCACGCTTCCTATATGAAAGATAGCGAAGATCCTCACACATTCAAATCTGAAATATAGATCAAAATTTGAAAACACTATACAAACGTTTCTTTATTATCATTAGGAAAAATGACGCCTTACAAGTGGATGACAATACCCAGTGGAGAAAGAAAACCATATCTTAGAAGCATTAAACAGTTGCCATGAAAGCATATATTTATCATGAGAAAGACGATCAATTTTCTTTTTAATATGCTAATCATCAGAACTAAAGAAAATGTCTCGAAACAGTATACTATAAACAACCTTCCAGCTTCCAATACTTCCAAATCATATGGTCGCACAACTCTCTCGAAAAGTACTCACTACTAATTACTATATATGAAGAAAATGATGTGAAATATCATCAATGTTTTTTTTAAAGCGTGAATATCCCATTTCCTCTCTTCATAAGCATTTGGCACCAAAATTCGTTTTCAGAGTGAAAAAAGATAATCAAATGTTTCATTCCGTATTTTCTCCACAGAATCAGAATTTATCTTTAATATCAAATAAGTTTGGCATCCATATATTCTAAATTATATCATCCTGCGTCAATAGCGAACATTATCAGGGACCAAGAAAGCCGTAGAAAACAGTTTTGAACAAGTAAGAAAGGTAATTTACTCCATATACCATGCAACAACTGTAATGACACTTACATAGGAGAGGAGAGACCGGAAGAGATATTATTGCTATACTCATAAAAAATATCCAAATGTTAGAAATACAGACCTATATGGTCCGTATCTCAACACTCATTGAAAACAGGTCACCGTTTTAATTTCGACCATACCGAGCGATTTTAAAAGAAGTATTCCTTCTAAAGAGGAAATAATTTTCTTAGAATCCCCGGTATCTCCCCATCCTAAAGAGAAATATGTACATATTCTCAAACTACATGTCTCGAACCTCTGGTCATAACATTACAACAATGGCATATGCAAATCCGAAATGGTTTTAAATTTATAATCGAAAAATATTTTTGAATATTGTGACGGTGTTTTGACCCACCGCCAATTTTGAACGGCCTTTCAACCACCACCACCTCTGCCGGCGGTGACGCCAAGTCGGCGCGCATGCGCGGCGGCGGTGACGTGGTAAGCACGGGCGAGGGTACGTTCGTAATTGACGGCCACCACGAGCAGACATTCTTTCTCATCCATCCATTTGAATCAAACATTTTTCAACTCTTTTTTACTAGATATTTAATTTGTAACATTTTATTTATATTTATATTTTATCCTTAATAAATTAAAATACCACGAAAATGAATAATTGAATCATTTCTTCAAAACCAGACGAACCACCTCAATATAAACAATATTTCTAGAAACCCAAGATCTCCCTTTTCTAAACAATTGCTCACGAAGTAGGTATGCGTCTCCGTGGTCCTGCCAAGTTGATGAGTTTTCTGGAAGAAGATTGTATGATTTATAAGTAGACACGGGGGGGGGGGGGGTATTTCTATTTTTCTCTTTATGCTATTCTAGCAATTATTGAGGAGAAACTTTCTTAGAATAATCTTTCTTGTTGGGCGTGGATGTTATGATATATTTTTATTGTGCCCTCCAGTCTGGGATATGGTTATGTATGAAGGCATACATAACTAGTAAGGATAACGGTCTATTGTTTGCAGTCCAGATTTATGCTGTTTCACTCGTTCTTCGAATCACTTACTTCCCTGTTTCACCTCTGTTGGCAAGTCCAGGATCTGTGATTAGATAGATGGAAGGACAAAGAAGGGGAGGGAGGTTTACAAATGGGTGAACCTGCTCACGTACCTCTGTAAGGTAATTTTCCACAAACTCATAGAATTGTATTGGGACATGGACCCTTCCCCAGGAGTCTCCACAGATTCAAAATCAAAGGCAATCCTGATTGCGTCTGTGGATAAAGGGATGTGGGAGCTCGCCACTACGTTTTAGATTGTCTAAGAGGGGTGGGTGCAGAGGAAGAGAGAAGGAGGGCGAAATCGAGAGTGAGTTGCTGAGAAATCACAGCAAGCTTCTAAAGAAAGCCCATGACGTGGCAACTGAGTTGTTTCTCAGATGTAAATGAACAGGGTCCCTGCTGGGCACAGTAGATAGGTAACACTATTTTGCTCTGGCTGAAGGCCACCGGTATACAAATCCTTCCTGACGACTAGAACTCAATGCTATAGAAATCTGGGAGGTGGTAGTCTCATCAACCTCTCTGGTGAGTGCCCTCACCAACTTCCCAGGGTCCTCATCGATGGCAGCTTGGACACGGCTTATAAAGTCTTGGCGTCCTAATACTGTCAGAACGTTGACAATGTCGTTTCCTTCAGGTAACTTCTGTCACATCACCTTTTGCAGCTCCCAATTCTCTCCAAACTTTGAAAACAAATGATTGGGCGACTTTCAAGAATGTTTTATGAATCGGTGTATCCTGCAGCCAAGGAGACAATAAATCCAGACATCAGTTTGGATACCGTTACTTGGCTTATGAGCAAGATGGCAGCGAAGGGTATGCTTGCATGTCGGCTTATGGACCGAAAGGTCTGAGAGGTCATATGCTACTAGGATGTTTCACCTATGTATGTAGCTGGGTAGAAACTGCAAGGGATTTTGTGAACAAATCGGGATGACGATAGGTTTGGTGATAGGATGGCGGAGTTGTGTTCTTTGTTGTCTGCTGTTACCGTATCGGGTCAATATACCTTGTCATGTGGGGACCTTGCGATTTTCTCCACACCATGGCTGTAGAGCGAGAACCAGATGTTTTAAGCTGGAGTCGGATAGTTTAATTTAGCGCTTAGTTTGTAGTAATGTTTTTTTTTAATAAAGTTGATCGGGTTGCCGTTGTTAAAGTCTTGAATCGTTTGGATTTTTGTATTTTTCGATCCCATTTTTTTACTGCAATGAGTATGAATTCCTTTTGTGAGTGTTTTGATTTGTGTTTAATAGGGCTGATTGATTAGAAGTTTAGAAAGGTTCCTGCATTTATGGTAAATGATAGAGTAGATTTGGTCGCAGTATGTGTTTAACATCAAGGAATGATAAGGGGGACAGTGAGCTAGTTTATTCCGTTTCGGCTTTGAACTTTATAAAAATCTTTATGTTGTTTATATTAATACATTTATACACTGAAAGATGATTTGAATATTGGAACTGACAGATATGCTAAATATATCGTCGATATATCCATATGTAAATGTTTGCTAGAATTGATGGGAAGTCCTGTTTGAAAATTTTGAGAACCCACAATATAGGGCCACACCTTCCTGTGTGTTATAGAAACATAGTTTTTGTTGTTGTTGTTGTTGTTGCAGGAGTAGGCATGGCAGGACCGATTATACTCTTACACAGGAAATGAAGTAGCATGTAGTTATTGTCTCCTTGGCTGCAGGACACCCCGATTCAGAAACTGCTGCATTCTTTAAAGTCACCCGATCATTTGTTTTCAAAGTTCGGAGAGAATTGGGAGCTGTGCAAAGGGTGATGTGGCAGAAGTTTCCTAAAGGAAACGACATTGTCGACGTTGTGACAGTATCAGGACGCCAGACTCTATAAGTCGTGTCGAAGCTGCCATCGATCAGGACCCTGGGAAGTCGATGAGGGCACTCACCAGAGAGCTGCAGGTTGATGAGGCTACCATCTGACATGAGAACCTCCGTAACAAATCATAGGTGATACGGAGAGGACAATTCATGTCCGAAAGATGAGCCAAGGTGAGCCGCTTGACTAAAGCCAGGCGCCTTCTGAACAAGCTCAAACATCCCGAGGAGCAAGAATGATCTGTTTTTACTCAGACAAGATCATCAATGTCACACCTAACGTTTGGCTCCCCAGCTCACCAGATGTCAATCCGCTGGACTATTACATGTGGGCCGTAGTTGAGAGGGACTCCAATAGTCATCTACAACACTTTTGCAGCTCTCAAAGCTGCTATAGCTTATACAATGGCAAACATTCCCAAGACCCATCTCATTACTGCCTACAGTCGGTTTCGATAGCGCATAGAAGCTGTTATTGCCGCTGATGGCGGGTTCATTGAATGATGTCGTCCTTTAATTATATTATCTTCTATTAAAAAACAATAGAAAAAATAAGTGGGTCAGGTGTTGATATTAAAAACAAAGTAGGCATATCCAGACCAGGAGCACATGTGCTTTTTAGAAGGCAGAGCGCCATCTGGTGGAACAGAAATCAACTATTCATTGATTTAACCTGTTCCCTGATATTTAGCCAACCCAATTTCGTGATAAATCAAGAAAAGCCATCCACGAATGCGTTTCGCGCTGTTGCTCGTCAGCGTGGAGTAGGCTACAGTGGTACAGCCTATTCCACGCTGACGAGCGCCAACAGCGCGAAACGCATTCGTGGATGGCTTTTCTTGATTTATCAAGAAATTGGGTTGGCTAAATATCAGGGAACAGGTTAAATCAATGAATAGTTGATTTCTGTTCCACCAGATGGCGCTCTGCCTTCTAAAAAGCCACATGTGCTCCTGGTCAGGATATGCCTACTTTGTTTTTATTATCTTCTATATAAAATTTTAGTGTGTAATAAAGGCTTTTTTTCCTTTGTCCATTCATTTTTCCCATGGATATCTTTTTTCCTCAAATAGCTACTGCGCCCTGTAGGTATGTATTAGAGGGAAATAGTCTAAATCGCTTAAATTCTAAGAAAATCGAGTAAAATGTCAAAAACAGTGTGTACCGTGCGATCTGGATTCAACCAACCTGTCTATAATGGTTAGTTAGTGTTGAACACTCTCCATATGAGGAACTAATATTAACCATCCTTCTGGAGTGAGGACAAAAGGGGATATTCACCTGTGTCTAAAAATGCTTAAGTGTTCTTGCATACATTGTGTTAATCCTGAAGAATGTTAAGTTCTCTCCATTAGGGATACCACCAACCCGGAACTAAGGGAGGTTGTAAATCATAGGACAAAGGATCGTAAAACTTGTCGCGGGGAACATGGCTCTTTGAAGGGACTTTCGTTGGACTGACGAGAGCTCTAATCCGAAATTATGGTCTTCAGGTGGAATTTCTGAATTGTCCTAGGCTGGTGTTGGGCAAATTTTCACAGAGTTGAATCTGATTGAAACGGCTTACAAACTGTACCAAGCATAGTTATCCATATTCAAGGTACTGTTGTTTGATATAAATATTTATAAAACGACACTTGAAGTTACACCGCATGAGTTTCTTTTCAACGAAAAATCAAAATTTATTTCAAGGTGAAATATCGACTATTTCTAACCTTTTTGGATGAGGTATGAAAGGGTGAATTATGAAGAGTAATGATGAACGGAAAAATAAAAGTGTCCAAGGATGGGAATCGAACCCACAATGTTCCGCTTACCGGGCAGATGCCATGTCCACTAGGCTACCCTGGACGTATTTTTCCGTTCGTAAATAATACATAAAGTAACTTATAATACAATATAATGCACTTCGGCCTGTGATTGTAAAACGACACTTGAAGTTACACCGCATGAGTTTCTTTTCAACGAAAAATCAAAATTTATTTCAAGGTGAAATATTGACTATTTCTAACCTTTTTGGATGAGGTATGAAAGGGTGAATTATGAAGAGTAATGATGAACGGGAAAAAAAAGTGTCCAGGGATGGGAATCGAACCCACAATGTTCCGCTTACCGGGCAGATGCCATGTCCACTAGGCTACCCTGGACGTATTTTTCCGTTCGTAAATAATACATAAAGTAACTTATAATACAATATAATGCACTGCGGCCTGTGATTGTAAAACGACACTTGAGGTTACACCGCATGAGTTTCTTTTCAACGAAAAATCAAAATTTATTTCAAGGTGAAATATTGACTATTTCTAACCTTTTTGGATGAGGTATGAAAGGGTGAATTATAGATGATATTTTATAAATGGAAAATTTTCCGGAAAGATAATGATCTATTATAATTAAAGTTCTCTCCCTCCAAAATAAATGTTAAAACTGAGCGCCTTCTATTGATCGTCTGCGCAAATTAGCGGACTTAGGTCGGTGACAAAGTTAGAACACATCTTTGGCAAAGTGACGCGCCCACATGGAGACCATGCTTTTGGGCTAATGGTCTTTGTCAGTCCAGGGCGGACTTTATTCCATAAGATCGACAAGGGACCTAATGAAATCTTCACAATCTGCCAAAGAGGTGTTTAGCTAGAAAAATGGCTAGACCAATTCTATGAAAAATATATATATTAGATGAAAAAATTTCCGGTAGGATATTGATCTATATTTTAAAAAGGACACTTCTCCCGTCAAAATTAACACTTAAAAATTTGGCGAAACCTCTAGGAGTGTCCACCACTGATGAGCCAAGCTCTCACAATATTTTTAGCGCAGTAAGGACAGTAGAGAAGTTTGTTTTGTTTTCAAATGGAAACCTGTGCTTTTATTTCTTATATATAGATGGCGGGTTAATGTCTTATAATTTTAATACAAATATTTTCAATGAGTTTCATTTATTAGGTATCTAAATGGCAAGCTTTCGAACCGATGCTCTTCAACAATAGTGATGCATTTAGTGAGGAATGTGAGCCAGTAATGGACATTATATATATATATATATATATATAGTGTAGAAACTATATAACAAAATTATAACAGTGATTCTACTTTTAAAACTTAAGGAGCAAACTGATAATAATGATAACTTATATCAATTAGATTTGATTAGATTAGCAAGCTAAATCTAAATTAATTATAATAATAAATAGTTATTTAATTTTATAGTCCAGTTTTGTATTAAGATTATCTTCACTATTATGATCATTTAAATTCAAATTATAAAATTTGTAAAATGTTATCTATCTACAAATTAATAACATTTTACAAATTTTATAATTTGAATTTAAATGATCATAATAGTGAAGATAATCTTAATACAAAACTGGACTATAAAATTAAATAACTATTTATTATTATATATATATATATATGTTATATAAAGGTATTATTTAAAATGTTATATTAAAATATTTTATTTAGAATTATATTAAAGTATTATTTTATTTAAACTTATATTTCTTCGATTCAAATACTCTGTTAAATCGACAGCCAGAGGTCACGCTGCTTTCCCTATAAATACTCATTGTTGTTTTTTCCCCGTTGGTCGGCTCAAAACATTTGTACATTATGTAAATAAGCTTTTCATTTTTTATTCTTACGCCTTAAGCCAGGCAGTACTTCAATCAAATTATGTTCTTATATATTACTTTAGCTCAAATAAATCAATATCTGATCAAAACCATTTTTATTATTATTCTTTCAATATTTTAACCACGACTGCATCACCAATATCATTTAGTAGCAAAAAGAACCAGCAAATAACTCCATACCATAATCCTCAAGATGATCAAAAATTCAAGCATCTAATCTCTTTTCTTTATTATATAAGATATATACAGTCGACTCTCGATAATTTGAAACTCAAGGGACCAGAGAAAATTTTCAATTTATCAAGAGTTCAAAATAAAAAGAGTTTAACATAACCAAGAGACATGTCCTCAAAACTTATGTCCATAGTTCATCTAAAATACCCATCCCAAGAGTCTAGCATCAGTATCACTATAAAAGGAAGATCGAAAAATGCAATATAACAGCCGTATGGTAGGTTAAACCGGGAAACTGCTGGGGGGGTTCACCACTGATGAGCCAGGCCCTCCCATTAATTTTTACATTGCAGTAATGACAGTAGAAATTGTTTATTTTTAAAAAGAATCATACACGTCTATAATAGTTTCGAATTTTGATAATAGATGGCGCGCTTATTCATCATAATATACATATTATGTGGAGACAATATGTGAATTACCGCAAGTTTTTTAAGTAATAAATTTATTGGGAGCTTTCGGGTCTTGCCTTTTCTCAAACAAGAATTCGCACAAAATTCGTGATTTATTATTTTAAACATTTGTACAGTTATTCACAAATGTTCAAATCTGGTAAGATACTATTCCTTCAACTTCAAATTACTGAGGGGACCAATTAATATTGATTTTATTCAAATTATCAAGTGTTTTTAAAGGGACCGGGAAAATATTTCAAATTATCGAGAGGTTCAAATTAAGGAGTTTCAAATTATCAAGAGTCGACTGTATATATAAATGGACTGTAATAGACTATCGGAAATAGATGTTGGTTTTAACTGTAGAAATTATAAAACACTTAAAGTTGCACCGCATAAGTTTCTTTTCTGTGAAAAATCAATATTTATTTCAAAGAGAAATATTTACTATTTCTAACTTTTTTGGATGAAGTATGAAAGGGTGAAAATATGAAGAGTAATGGCGAACAGAAAAATAAAAGTGTCCAGGGGCGGGAAGAAAAGAAACTTATGCGGTGCAACTTTAAGTGTTTTATAATCATACGCCGCAGTCCTTTATAATGTAGAAATTATGTTAATGATCTCTTTGCGATGAATGCGCTAAAGCCGCAAGAATCTTCATTAGAAGTTCTACCTCCGCTCCCAATTCATTAGTTGTACAGGTCTCTTATTTTACTTGAAACTTCTCACTAAATACTTCGCGAAGAACACGTGCTCGAAGGCTTGCTCTTTAGATGCCAAATTAAAAAAAAAAATTACTATAGTGTATTCAATAAAAGAATTCCCTGTTTATCAATAGTAAGGTAAAATTATCAGGTTTCCAGGAATAAATTAAGAAAAAGGCATCTCCTGATTGTGCAACTAGAAGTTGCTGATGGCTTGCACCATCTATTGGAATAAATATATAACAACAACAACAAAAAGCCTTTATTCAGGGTCACTGACCCTATACAGGATTCACCAGAGGTATGCATAAGAACAAAGCAGTGAGACAAAGGAAATAACGATATATACAGAAGAAAATGAAAAAAAAAACAAGAAATAGAAAGAGGGAAGCAAGAAAAACAACACAAAAAGAGTAGTAGTAAGAAAGTGAGGAGTGAGTGTCACTTGGCCTTCTTCTGAGATATGGACTTGTGGAAACCATAAAACGCCGTAGCAATATACTTATTCTGGGTCATATTGTCAATTATTGATGGAAGTGAAGCACAGAGTTGCCCTATTGGAATAAATATAAACAAATCGTTGATTTTTTTAATTATGCCAGAAATGGCCAAATTATTTGGTCAATTCTGGAATAATTAAAAATCAAGGAATAGTTGATATTTATTCCAATAGATGCCGCAAGCCATCAGTAACTTCTAGTTCGACAATCAGGAGATGCCTTAATTTATCCATCTGATCCCAGTACAATTTCATTTTTTTTATTATTTTCCAGGGATAAGTTTTTCTATATAATATACTGTGGCCTGTGATTGTAAAACAATATAGTAACAATAAGTTACTATCATTTACGAACGGAAAAATACGTCCAGGGTAGCCTAGTGGACAATGGCATCTGCCCGGTAAGCGGAACATTGTGGGTTCGATTCCCATCCCTGGACACTTTTATTTTTCCGTTCGTCATTACTCTTCATAATTCACTTTTTTATACCTCATCCAAAAAAAGGTTAAAAATAGTCGATATTTTACCTTGAAATAAAAATTTGATTTTTCGTTTAAAAGAAACTCATGCGGTGTAACTTCAAGTGTCGTTTTATAAGTTTTTTCTTTTAAAATTTTGAAATCTCTAGCTTTCATGACCGAAAGCTCGAGATTAGAATTTTAATTTTTTTAAATAAACTTATTCCTGGAAGCTTGTTTAACTATAGTATTTACCATATTGTGGCACCGTATATATTACCGTATTGTGGGTTCTGGTAGACTTGATGCTGTGTTACCAGGAGGGACACTCTCTCTCTAAAATTCCTGAGTTCAACTGACTGGGTACTTCAGGAATACGGAGGAGCTTTGTCTGTACTTATGTTAGAGTCGGCAGCAAAGGCTTCCTAGGAATGGCCTCAAACTATAGGCAAAGTCAGACTTTCACCAAAGTGTGCCTGGATCATGGTGCCATGATCAACGAAAGCTGCACCCCTATACCCCCATTCCATGAGATCATGGAATTCGTGTAATCTTTACACAAGGGGATAAGAAACAACACCATATTGTGGAAAATATTTGGTATGAATCTATAATTTGCTCATGAAAGACAGAAAATGCATTATTCTGATGCATTTTCAAATGGATTGGTGCCATTTCCGCAAAAATGTTCAATTTCTTATAACAGATTATGCACTAATGTATGTTGTTGTGCCCAATGAAGAGCGCCTCAGATGTCTCCATGCATCTCTATCACAGCTGTTGCTCTTCATTGGAAAATAGGTGCCGTTGCCATGTTAGTCACCTTGGACCAGAATTTGGTCGAATATTCCAAAAGTCCAGGGGGGACTGGTGTAGTCGGACTTCTCCCCCCCCCTGCACTAATTAGAATATAGTCCAAGTTATTTATTAAACTCTCACTAGAGAGCCATGGGATGACTGACCAGTAGGTAAAACCAAAAAAGAACTGATGCAACCTCAAATGGAGGACAACCTCCAGGAGTAGCCATTTAATGTTCCTCTGTAGCTTCTCCTTGATGGCAGGAACTCTGCTATAAAATTGAGATCACATCGGGGAGCTCTTGGCACCCTGTGACCAGAGAATCAACTTCCCTACTCAGCTTAAAAGCCACCCTGAGGCCATAAAGTCTACCACCAAACTAGAGACCTCCTCTGTACTCTCAAGAACCAATGCCTGCAAGAATGGAAATCTGCTGCTGCACATGACTGGTACAGATAAGGAGGGACAAGCACCAATTCTGTCCTCTCAAGAAAACAGCAATCCTTAATTTAAGTCTGACTCAAGTCTGGTCATCTAGGATAATAACTTTCCAGAATGGTTGCAATGTTTTTTCACTATGTACTAAATGCAATTCCCAACCTGCATCACCAGACCACATTATTGACTGTAATGACTCATCCATTGATGAGCTCTACTCATCCCCAGCAGACACCATCTCAAGTTCTACAGGCTTGATACCCTAATATGATTGAATGGAAATAAGAAAGAAGAAGATATGTCATCATCTTTGTTCAACAAATAGAGTAACTGGCCTGTGGTGCAGTGGGCATTGTTGGGAGGTACAGTAAACCCTCTACACGATCGTATCAAATCTTGTTCTGGTAGACTTGATGCTGTAACCAGGAGGGACACTCCCTCTTTAAAAATCCCGAGTTCAACTGACCCAGTTGATGGACCCCTCAGCAATGGTCCCACTCCAGGGATATGAAAGAGCTGCGTCTGTACTCATGTTAGAGTCGGCAGCAAAGGCTTCCATGTTAGGAACAGCCTCAAATTACAGGCAAAGTCAGACTTTCACCAAAGTGTGCCTGGATCATATGCCATGATCAAAGAAAGCTGCACCCCTATACCCCATTCCATGAGATCATGAACTCATGGAATTCGTGTAATCTTTACACAAAGGGATAAGAAACAACATACAACAAATAGAGTGGAAGGTTAAAATAATGAAATCGTTTTTGTTAGAATATATTTATTTATTCAAAACAATCAAATAGAGTGTAAATAATCATATAAAACACAACAAATTCATTATTTGAAATGTGTATATTTAAAAAATGACTTAGAAGCAACAAAGAGAATTGTATAAATAATCACAAATAATTTTACAAAAATATAGATATGTTTCACACTTGCTTGAATAATTTGACAAAATAAACAAACTTGTGAGATTTCATCTCTCGGGCATTTCTAACTACATTTAAAGGGAGTCATTCAACAAGGCCAAGGGAATAAACTATGTAGTGAGGTTTCAGTAACAACATTGGTATCATCAGGTGAAGTTTGTTTGTTTTTAATCCCCAGTACACATGGTACACACCATGATAATCATGGTGGATAGTAGTTGGCTTTTACTGTAAAGTACACTACATGGCCACACATGTGGAAAACAGTTGACTTTTGTACTTGAAAGTATGCCAGAAGCCTCTTGGGTTACTTGTACTGGGATTGGAGTTTTGTGGGATGTACTTAGTGAATTTAGTCAGTAGAATAAACAGACCCTCCAACTAAACAGAAGGGAATCGACACAGTTGGCCAGATGGAAATCTGGTCACCTGCGCCCTCTAGTCTATAAAGAGGGAGCCAAAAGCTTCCCCATGTGCACTAGGTGCAAAACCGAAGAGGCCACTCCCCAACATTTACTAAATTGCATTGGAAAGGACAAAAGATCCCTGTACAGAGAACCAAGAAGAGTTCTTGAGCTTCTTTACGAGCACGACCTCCAAGATCTTGTCTAATTTAGACCAAAAGGATAAGTAAAAAAAAAGTCAGTAGAATGCTATTATAGAATGAAGGTCCAAATAACCAGGTTCAAAGCTGCACTGGAGCATTTAAAATAATAATAATAAATGGCTTTGTTGAATCAAAAATGTAATTTGTGTTAGTATAGCCACACAACTAACACACAAATATATATTTAAAATATTCTTATAAATTTTCATCAAAACAAACTTTTATTAATTGAAACTGGAGATAATTGGGACACTAAATTTTGTATTTCCAAGCAAGGTCCAATTACCTATCACAATTGCCTAATAAAAGAAATAAGGATTCTCAAAGAGAATGGCATTTTACCCTCTCATTAAAGATACCCCCCAAATGCAGGCCATAATGGTTAGAGAACCAATTTTAAGCAATAGTTGTGTCTTTTCAGAGAACCTTCAGGGCTAACAAAGAGTTTCATTCTTTGGTGTTTATTTTTCCAATTCGAGGTAAGTTTCTTTATCTTAACTTTGATGCATGTAAATTTCTTTGGATTATCATCTTTACTAAAAATCCCTGAAAATGAACCACAATAAAATGAGAGTTAATTTATATCAGCATGTATTCTTCAGTGCTTCGGCCTTTAAACACAATAAATTTTGGAGATCTGAAGAAATGAACACAGTATTCAGAAATACTGTAAATATTTTAGAGAGAAAGGTTGATATGTCAGAGTATATATATATGTAGTTAGTGATAATTGGAAATTTTCCAGAAAAAAGAGGCTTTTACTACATAGATTTAGTTTGATAGAGGAGGGAAATTTTGAACTCTGAAAGTCTAGAAAGGAAAAAAGCTAAATGTTTGGATAGAGGACCAATTATTTTTAGGAAGAAAACTATATACATAGGATAGGCTCCTTTCAAGAACTTCCAGTGACAAAGGCAGGGGGAAGTTTGCAGTGAACATTTGAGAAAAGTTTAATTTTTTAATTTAATTGTTTCAAATATCTTGTTACTGCCAACAGAGTTGACAGCAGGTTTTGTTACATCTTAACAATGCCAAGACCCCTTAAATGGCTGAGCAAAAATTTGAAGAACTGAGTTGAAAAAAAAAAAAAAGTTGAAATCCTACTTCATCTTTCTTACAGTCCTAACACTGCTCTCCTGCTGTTTCAATCAACGAAGTACTTTATTCACGGGTGAAACTGTTTAGTAAGGTTGAGAAGGATTTTATATCAGGTTCTTTCATTCAAAACCCAAAGAATGAAAAGTTCTTCAGGCAGATCTGAGTGCTAGAAAATTGTTGAAAATAATGTGTTTTATTTTGAAGAATAAGTTTTCATGCTTTCAGCTGAATATCAATAGAATTTTTTTTAAAGATGACTCCAAAATTTCTCCAATGCAACTTAACTAGAGAAGTAAAAAAAACTACCTATATTAAAGTTCAATATCCTTCCCAAGTTAATATATAACATATGTAAATATGTACATAAGATTAAGCTGCCCAAGGCAAGGGAAAAATATAGAACTTGACTAGAAGTTATAGAGAAGTCTTTTCCAAGAATCTGATCAAAGCAAAGAAGATTTGACTAGAAGAGAGAAAAATGTTGCACATTGAAGGTCAATTTCATCAGTGAGGTATCAGTGTATGTACATAAGATTCTTAAGTATCCAT
Source organism: Cordylochernes scorpioides (assembly GCA_030710605.1). Classification (NCBI taxonomy): domain Eukaryota; kingdom Metazoa; phylum Arthropoda; class Arachnida; order Pseudoscorpiones; family Chernetidae; genus Cordylochernes; species Cordylochernes scorpioides. Next base: position 26,360,512 of record CP092877.1, on the reverse strand, counting down.
ACAAGACAAGATGAAAATTAGAACTTGGATAGAGGAGTTAGGAAAATCTCCTTTCAACAATCTGTGTGGTCAAGAGACAAAAGAACTTGACTAGAAAATAAAATATAAATTTTGAAGTTTGTCCATAGAAATAACAAACACAGAGCTTATGTAAATATGTACCTAAGAGTATAAGGTAAAACAAGTGCAGGGAGATACCCAACCATGAGCTCTGAAAGACTAGAAGAGAAAAATACTGCACATTGAAGACAAACCTCTAGCAAGAATATATGCTAAAATGTTCAGAGGCTTCTTCTAAGAAGCTGCCAAAGCAAAGAAGTGCAAAGAGCTGATATCAGCACGAGCCTTAATAAGAAGAGAAGGCTGATCTCTTTAGCAAGCTAACCTATACAGAAGAAAGGTGTTCCACGGCAGAGAGTGCAGAGCAATGATGGTAGCTGTGCTACCATCCAAAGGCAGGGCCACCGGTGTTGAAGAGAATGAAGCACCGAGAGATGCCGCCCCCATTCTTGGTCAGCTCAGGTACAGCTAGGTGTGGGAAATCCACCTTGGATTCAAACACCTGCAGCACACTCTGTAATAAGGGGTTTGAAACCATATTGAAAAACTTTAATTTTTAAATAAAGTACTGGCAAGAGAGCCATATTCCCATGTAGCCATCGTACACTGGTTGGTTTTTGTTCAAATTTGTCTAGGTACTGTGCTAATTCAAAAATCTGAATTTATGCCCCCTCTGCACATAGGTGATCAAATAACTTGTTGAGCATTTACTACATTTATTTGTAATCATGTATTAAAAGGGAGAGGTCCCTTCCTGTTCATTAATACTATCCTCCAGCACTTTTACTCTATATATATGATGTAATTCTACTATAGATGTGTGAAAAAAAATTAGCAGTCGTTTGTGGCTGTCTCCACCTCAATCATATCTCTCTTTATTTTCCAAATCTTTTATACAAAAACAAAATTTACATACATGTTAACTGCTTTAAAATTTACATATTAAAAGATTTATATTGTACAATTGAATTTAGAGATTTTGGTTTTATTTGCATACATAAAATTGAATTTAAGGAAATGAGAGGGAGATAGAAACTATGAACAAAGCTAAACTGGAAATTTACTTTCTATCATTCAAAATGTATCACTAAAATTTACATACTCCATTTAGTTAAACAAAAACAAAAAATTTACATTCCATCATTCAAAATGTATCATATATATATACAGTAGAACCTCTCTGTAAAGAACACCTAATTGTAGAGCTAAAGTGTCCTTTAGGGAGAGGTGTCCTCTTACCAGATAGTTGCTAAATAGAAAAATGATATTTTTGCAAATGAAATCTGTCAATTGTAGAGGGGTGTCTGCTAGAGAAACGTCCGCTAAAAGGAGGTTCTACTGTATATATCAATAGAGATGAATTTATGTTTTCATTCTTTTTCATTGATTTTTTATGCACATTATTTCAAAAGAATGATCAATCATTATAATAAAATACTTCGTTTTATTGTTATTTTTATTACGGATATGTGGATTTTTTTCTGGTCCCTTGAAATCTGTATTAATGAGGTATTTACTGTATACATATAAAAATGTTAAAATATTTAAAATGTCAATGACCTAGGCAACGCAATAAATAGTTCCATTCAAAGAAAGCAAGTTGACGATATGTTCTAAATACAGAGCAGTATAGAGCTTGGTAGAGGTCACCAGAGTAGAACCATGGCTAAGTGGACAATATTCACAAAATTTTGGAGAAGTAATAACCCCAAGAAGAAGAATATTATAGTGCCTTTGAATCCACACAAGCATACGACCTTTCAGCTAAGTTTCGGAGAGTTTGTGCTCTTTCAGAGAATCATCGGTCCTGCCTATCCAGTAAGACATGTACCGGGCGGTAAAGACAAATGAAGAAGCCATCAAACGCCTTCCGAAACCTTTTTTGAAGACAGAATTCTTTGAAGCAGGAAGCAGCATGGCTTTGGAGAATATTACGAGTTCCATCTTCCAAATCCAGAGCCAAAGAAAAGACAAGTTCCCTAAGAATAAAAGACCATCCAACAATAGCATCACACAAGTCTTTGGCTTCAAAAAGGCAGAAAAGTTGAAGTTCGAGAAATTGAATTCTATTGCAAATCATCTGAAATTCAAAGATCTTCAAGTATTTTTTTCCTTCGAGTCTTCCATGACTTGATCTTTATGTGACTTGACAACCAAATAAATAGTGTGTGACGTTTCGGTAACAGTATTGTTACCATCAGACAAAAGACTGAATCTTTGGATTTGATCTTATTACCTTGTGTTTCTAATCTATATTCCAAATTGAACCTTATAAATTGTGACTTGATAAATAAAAATGCTGTTCTGAAATGGAGGATGATGCTTTAAATGATTTGATGTGAGTCTCAATTTTTTTTATTTTTGGTGATGTGACACCTCCAATAGAGTTTTGGAAACTAGATGGTGCTGAGAATGCAACTATGTGATAGATGTGTTTGTAGAAGTTGACCAATTTGTGGAAGAACAGTGTATTGATTTATACACTATATTTTCTAAAGTTCCTGAAAAGCTAATTCACAAGGGTTCCCTGAATGTTTTGTCTACAAATTTCACCAAAATGCTTGTTACATAAGCCTGGTTTATTGAACTGGAAGGGCTACCTGAAATATAGAACAGTTGTAGTGGTGTGGTATTGGAGTAACTACTATAATGGGTCTTTTTTAAGGTTTATCTGTAGATGGATGAGATTCACTCCATTTTCAAGATATTGGCTTAGAACAAGGAGAGACTTTAGTTTCTCTGCTCTTGAGCAGGTCCTGTGTATGTTATCTCCTCTTCTTAGAGCTTCTCCTTCCCATCCAATTCTTCTTGCTCTTCTTTTTCCCCATTCAGTTTACCACCCCTAGAACTTTCTTCTCAAGCCTCTTACATATTTGAGGGGATAAGAAACAACAACAACAACAACATATTTGATGTCTTTCTACAGACCATTACTGAATATGGTGATTCAAAAATTGATACTGTGTATTGAAGAGAAAGTGAAATATTTTCACGGATAAAAGCATAAAGTTTTATATCAATCCCTCCTATCTTCTTTCCATTCTCCTCCAGATCCACATTTCAGATGCTTCCAATTTCCTTTCCTCTGCCTTTCCCATTCACCACATATTTGAAATAAACAACACTACACTCTAAATCAGAGTCTATTGACTAAGACTTTCTTCTGAGAGTGTTCTTTCCCAATGAAATTCTTATTCAATGATTGAGCTCAATAGCTGAAGAATCTATTTGCTCTATTTTGAACATTCTGCAATCAACTCCAGGGCATACCTTATTAACATCATTCAAATCTTGGAGCAAAACTAACCAGAAATTGCACTTTGTGTATAATTAAGCCTGTCTTTGGCATTCCTTTTTTTTTTTTCTAGGAAAAAAAAATGCATTTTCAAGACAGATTCTTTTCTAATAAGAGAAACGTATTTGACACGATTTTTTTTCTTTTCCTCCAAAAAAAAAAAATTTTTTTTTAGCCTTTTGGAATTTTATGATAAAAGACATGAATGCATTTTGCTGACATATTTGATAGAAAGACAATTAGCTCCTATTCAAATTCAATGCCTAAGATAGGTGCAAGGCTTAAATCAACATGATCAAAGCCAACCTTGAAAATGAATAAGTCCAGGAGATAAGAGTGGGACCAACCTCTCTGCTACGAGGGTATTCCTCCGAGTAGAGCAGGGTGCCGTTGATGTTGACACAGTTGGCTGCAGCATCGTCCGGGACAGTCAAGGTGAAGTAGTTGTACGAGGCATTCCTCTCCAGCTTCTAACAACCCACCATTCCACACTGTATGTATGATGACAACTTCAATAAAAGGTCTGAGATATGAAATATTCAGGAAGCTAAGATGTATCTCTTCTCTTCTTTCTTATCTTCACTCCATCATATAAGGATATCAAGCCTGTAGAGCTTGAGATTTTTATAGTGTCTGCTGGGGATGAGTAGAGCTCATCAATGGATGTGTCAATACAGTCAATGATGTGGTTTGGGGTTGGAGGTTGAGAATTGCACTTAGTACCTAGTAGGAAAACCTTGCAACCATTCTGGAAAAGAGAGGTGTCAATATAGGATAGTTGATGGGCTGGACACATAGCCAGAATGAGGGATATTGTGGGATATGTGGCACATAGAGATAAGACCAGGGAGACAATCAGTGAGGTGGGACAATCCAATGACCATGACTTGTGGTGGTTGCTGGGGAAGGTGAGTGAGGACATTGCAGAAGTGGAGAACCCATTCTGAAATCAAGGCTCCATCAAGGTACAGATGAGCAGCCATTTCATTAAACTTTTGAAAATCAAAAAAATGCTGGAATCCCAACCTTCAACCTACAGTATCTATATATTTTTAGGGGGTCGGTGGAAGGATGGTCTAAACCGTTGGCTTTCGAACACTACGACCCGGGTTCGATTCCAGCATTGAGCACTTTTATTCTGATTTAAAAAAATGCTCCAATGGCCCCCATTGATTCTAGCAAAAGTCCAACCCCACCAGCGAGTGCAAGGGTACCATGCGTACAAAGGAAAATTATATTTTTTAAAAAAAGAATAAAATGGTTGAACATCTAATTGAAATATCTATTTTTTAAATCAGTGATAGAATATTGTGACGAAGAAATAATTTATTAATTAAATTATTCAATGAAACTATTCAACAGATTATATAAATATATATTAATCTTTTATGTAAAATAATTATCAAAATATCTCTTTGCTTGCTTGCTCAAGATTCTCTAGCTGTAAATAGTTTTTTGCTGACTTGTTAATAATTGCCGACTTGTCGCCGTGACGTCATCAATAAATACTTTTACATCTTAGGATATTTCAAGGCTTGATTTCTACGCTACAACTGGTGAAGAAGCTGGATCGATACCCATTCAGAAAAAAACGTAAAATTGATTCGGTTGAGCAAGAAGAAACAACCATGACCATCAAGAAAGAAGCAACAAATCAGGTAGGTTCATTTTTTATACAACATCTACCTAGAAACCCCTCAATGTTCTCTGGTGAGGGTGCTGAAGATCCCCATAACTGGTTGAAAAAGTATGAACGTGTGGCGAAGCATAACCAATGGGATGAAACACTTTGTCTCGCCAACGTTTACTTTTATTTGACCGGCACTGCTCTCAAATGGTTTGAGAACAATGAGGAGAGCATCCTGACATGGACGGAGTTCATGTCCCAGTTAAAATCAGTTTTCGGAAAAAACGAAAACTTGAGGTTACGAGCAGAGAAAACCTTAAAAACTCGCGCACAATTAAAAGGTGAAAGCACCGAATTTTATATTCAAGACGTCCTGCGCCTCTGCAAAGAGGTAGACCCTCATATGAATGAGCAAGATAAAATATCCCATTTGATGAAAGGGATAGCAGAGGAGCTCTACCAGGCACTTCTCCCAAGAGATGCACATACCACTCAACAATTCGTCACCGAGTGTCGCCGCATTGAAGCGCTACATTGTAAGCGAGTGACCCCAACCAGGTACGAGCGACTACCAAATGTGGCGTCTCTCAGTGATCATGATGACAGGGCAGATCTGTCATCTATGATTAGGCAAATAGTTCGCGAGGAGGTACAGCGAGCATTAGCCTCTCCTAGAGAAGAACCAGAAATTTCTGCAATCCTTTATATCTATAAAAATGAAATGCGAAATCGATGTTTGTTATCGCATCACGCAAAATCTACTGACTCAATCATTATGGAATTTCGCATGTAGGTAGCTGAAGATTTCGTTTAACATATAGGCTATTCAAAAAACTAAAAAGGTTAATGTGCTTTTTTTTTTAAATAAAAAACCAAAAAGCGTTAATTCAGGCCTTTTACCGCTTGGGCGCAGCACTGGTCGCGACGATAAATGAATTTGATTGGTTAATAATTTACACGTGGTTTGTAAACACGATGAATCTTATTTGTTCACACGATGATTGTTTTTAAAAGGTAAGATTATCCAATCGCCGTGAAACTTTAGGAAGTTATTTACTATACTACTGGGAAGGTTTCTGGTATGAATTTGATTTGAAATAAATATTCTTTGTAATTTTATTTGCAAATTTTCTACTTTCACTCGCAAGCAGCGCCTCTAGCGGCATCTGGTGAAATTTTCTTTATAAATTGTAACAATGCTTAAAATGTGTTAAAAGTATAATAAATTTAATTTGAGAATTTATTAATATAATATTCCAATGACGTAAAAAAAACTTGGCGTTTTAATATTAATATATATTTAAAGAAAATATTGTAACATTTTTGTGTTAAATGTTAAAATGTAATGTTAAAATATATTTTTTACATTGTTAATTTAATTTGTTGTTGTTTTATAATAATAAAGATGCAAATTACATTGTTGTTGTTGTTTATTATCGTTTGTTTATATAAAAAAATTACATTGTATGTGATGATGATAACAAAAATGAATTTTTAAATTAATATATATATTTCATTGAGAAAAAAAAAAAAATTATAAAATTCATAAAAGTGACAATATTTTATTTAAAATATAATAAATGTTTTAAAAGAATTATGTGTTTCAAAAATATATTTAAACGCATATAACAATATTTATATTTATATACGTTTATAAATCAATATATACGAGTAGGTGGATTGGATGTTTTCTAGAATCGTTTTAACAAATGTTCGTTAGGCAAACTTTTACTCGGATTAAAAACCGGGCGAAGCCGGGTACATTCGCTAAATACAGTTATTTACAAATCTTCGTTTGTAGCAAGATACTATTCCTTCAACTTTAAATTACCGAGTGGACCAATTAATACTGATTTTTTTCAACTTATCGAGTATTTTTCAAGGGAACCGGAAAATTTTCAAATTATTGAGAGTATAGACAAGTATAGATTCAGAAGGGATTGGATGTTTGCTAGAATCGTTTTAACAAATGTTTGTTAGGCAAACTTTTACTCGGGTAAAAATCGGGCGAAGCCGGGAACTAATCTCGCTAAAATTTGAGCAGGACAGAGAATTATATCTGGAAGAACTTTTTGTCTCACTTTTAACCAAGAAAAATTATAATTAGCCAAGTACTCAGCAACAATTATTTTTTAGTCAGAAATGATTATGACAATATTGCTGTATCATGCTTGATTGACATAAACAAAATTCTTTAGGGGAATATTCACTAAAGCAGTCCACGAGCGAAGCCAGATAATAATTATTAGTAAGCAGGAACAAAATTCTACCAGCGAAACATTCACTCGAGCAGAAGACACACGAAGCCAGGTCGTCTCTATATATAAAATATCGTTTCTCGGCCTTTTGGCTAAGATCATTTAGTATATCTCTAGATATTTTTATTTATATATATCTTTTTTTTTTAATCTATTCAGTAGAGAGAGAGAGCATATGTTTGATCGGAAAATATATTATATGAATATATAATGTAATGAATATTATTAACATCATTATCAATAATATTCGTTAGGCAAACTTTCACTCGGATAAAACCCGGGCGAAGCCGGGTACACATCCGCTAGTTGAACATATGGTGCAGCAAGAAATTGAAAAAACAATTGCGCCAATTTCTAGAAGTGTCCCTCAAAATAGAGCGCCAAGGCCATTACCAAGCCCTAGGTACGAGTTCCAACCCAGAAATTTCCAACCTAGACCGCAGCAGCCAAAACAATTAAACGGAAGACGCGATACCAACGAATGGCGAACCACGGAAGGTAAGCCAATCTGTTTCCACTGCGGACGCCCTGGCCACGTCGTGCGCTACTGCCGTGACAGGAGGAGAGAATATGAAGGAGAACAAACTTGGAATTACAAACAGAGAGATAGGCTAGAGCCTAGAACATTCTATAATTCTCGGAGCAGCCAAGAGCCCAACGACGACCTGCCAAGAGAAAATAGACGCCGCTACCGAAGCCCCTCTCCTCACACTGGCCGAAAAGGACAATATTCGTCTCCTGATAGAAGAGCCAGCCAGTCGCCTCGCCGTTCCCGTCAGGAAAACTAGAAGATGCGTCCTATTTTGGAGGTAAGGCCGCAAAATTTATAAATCCTCCCTTATCGACTACATTAGAATTAAAAGAAAATTACATAGACATTAAAATAGAAGGAAAAATGACGCGCGCCCTCGTCGACTCAGGAGCCTCATATTCTGTCATGTCTGAGAGGTTCAGACTCAAACTAAAAAAAATAATGTTTGCCGAAACTGACGTCACATTACGAGTAGCCAACGGTAAAATTGTAAGACCAAAAGGACGCTGCACACTGAAACTGGACTTGAATGGACTACAGGAAAGCTTTGAATTTGTCGTTATGGAAGACTGTAGTCACGAAGTTATTCTTGGTTGGGACTTTTTGAAGTTATCTAGGGCGATAATTGATTCAGCTGACGACACACTCTTCTTAGAAAAATGTCTTTTTGAGGATACCCCTAAGAACAGCTCACCTCTCTACTCGGAATTGGAATATAGAATCGAACCCGCCTCTATTCAGTTAATAGAAGTAGCAAGTCGTGACATTCCTAATGACGCAATTGTGGTGGCAGAATGTCGAAAAGAGCTATTGCTGGAAAGAGAACTAACGGCTCCCTCCTCTGTCATTTCACTTACCAATAACCGAGGTAAACTTTGGGTGGTGAATTGGAGTCCATATCCGAAACTAATCCCACAGGGGATGCATGTAGCCGATAGTGCTGTCATCGAAGATAGTCAATTATGTACTCTAGCCAATTGTAACCAAGTTGAAACAGAGGCGGAACATTCTGAAGACCCAAAAACCTCGGAATTTTTTATAGATGATTCGCTTGATGAATCTCAAAAAGAAAAATTAAGAAATTTGTTAAAAAACTATACAGATATTTTCGAATTTAATAAAAGAAAACAATTCAAGGACGTCAATGTTAAACACCGAATTAACACTGGAGACCACCTACCGACCAAACAAAGACCTTACCGAGTTGCACCAAGAGAACGCCAAATTATTCAGGATGAGGTAAACAAGATGGAAAAACTTGACATCATTCAGCCCTCTGAAAGTCCGTGGGCCTCGCCTGTAGTATTGATAAGAAAAAAGGATGGAAGCTGGAGATTCTACGTCGATTACCGCCGCCTTAACAAAATAACAAAAAAGGATGTCTACCCTCTCCCAAGGATCGACGACACTTTAGACTGCTTACGGGGAGCTAGATTTTATTCTTCCATGGACCTCCAATCAGGGTACTGGCAAATCGACGTAGAAGAATCGGACCGTGAGAAGACAGCATTTATAACTCCAGATGGACTGTACGAGTTCAAAGTAATGCCATTTGGGTTATGTAATGCTCCAGCTACCTTCGAACGAATGATCGATAATCTTCTGAAGGGTCTTAAGTGGACTATTTGCTTGTGTTACCTCGATGACATCATCGTTTTTTCAGATGGCTTTGAAGAACATCTAAGACGCCTTCAACTTGTATTAAATTGCCTTAAGAAAGCCGGATTATGTCTCAATTCCAAGAAATGCAAGTTTGGTGCAAAAACTATCACGGTTCTTGGACATGAGGTGAGTGAAAATGGAATTCGTCCCGACCAAGAAAAGATTCGAGCAGTCCGCGACTTCGCTACGCCAAGGTCATTGAAGGAAGTTAGAAGTTTTCTTGGCCTTTCATCCTACTACCGCCGCTTCATACCCAATTATGCCCACGTAGCCCAACCCTTGAATGACCTTTTGAAGAAAGACTCAGCATTTAATTGGAACCAGGAAGAGCAAAATGCATTTGAAGCTCTCAAGTCAGCGTTAATTTCCGAACCCGCTCTTGGACATTTTGATTACTCATCCCCAACCGAAATACACACTGACGCAAGCAACTACGGAATAGGAGCAGTATTAGTGCAGATACAAAAGGGAAAGGAAAGAGCCATTGCTTATGCATCCAGAACCTTAAATAAGGCAGAAAAAAATTATTCAAACACAGAAAGGGAATGCCTTGCCATCATTTGGGCTATCAATAAATTCCGACCATATGTCTTTGGACAGCCGTTCACTATTGTTACAGACCACCACTCTTTGTGCTGGCTGACCAACCTCAAAGACCCATGTGGGAGGTTAGCAAGATGGGCACTTCGGCTGCAAGAGTTTGACGTCACTGTCGTGCATAAGAGCGGAAGGAAACATCAGGACGCAGACTGCTTATCAAGAAGTCCATTAGAATACAGTGAAGATATGGAGGAAGATATTCCAAGCATAGTGACTTTGCAGAACTTTAGCGAAGAGCAGATGAATGATCAAGCTCTTAGAAAAATTGCTGACCAATTACAAAGTACTCCTAATAATACCTTTGTAAAAATCGATAACACGCTCTACAGAAAAAATTATGATCCAATGGGGAAACCATGGCTTTTGGTGGTTCCACGCCATTTAAGGCAGGAATTACTGAAAAATTTCCATGATTCACCCACTGCTGGTCACCTCGGATTTACTAAAACCTATGACCGAATAAGAAAAAAGTATTACTGGCCCGGAATGTATAGAACGGTTAGAAAGTATGTGGCACACTGTTCAGATTGTCAGAGGCGTAAACATCAGCCCCAACTCCCCTCAAGGCACTTACAGCCAATACCTGTTCCTGAAGTTGCTTTTGAAAAGGTAGGAATGGATCTCCTGGGGAGATTTCCAACATCAGAAGGTGGCAACCGTTGGATTATTGTATGTACGGACTACCTAACGAAATATGCGATAACTAAAGCCCTACCCACAAGTGAATCCATGGAAGTTGCCAAATTCTTCATTGAAGATGTCATCTTAAAGCACGGCGCGCCGAGGGAATTAATCACGGATAGAGGAAGGAACTTCACATCTTCAATGATAAGTGATCTGAACAACCAGTGCAGAATAACCCATCGGAAGACGACCGCCTATCACCCCCAGACAAACGGCCTCACGGAGAGGTTGAATAAGACCATAGCAGACATGCTGTCCATGTATGTAGATGTCAACCAGAAAGATTGGGACAGGATTCTTCCATTCGTTACATTTGCATACAACACAGCAAACAAGAGTCAACTGGGTTCACCCCATTTTTCCTTGTACACGGGCGTGAAGCCGAGACTCCACTGGACGTGTTATTCCCCAAGTTATTGCCAGAAGACGACGATTTCATCCAAACTCTAGGGGCAAGAGCCGAAGAAGCACGAAAACTGGCACGTATCCACTCCATGAGATCTCAAGATAGCAATAAACAACGCTATGACGCCCATCACAGAAATATAATTTATCAGCCTGGAGATCTTGTATGGATCTTTATCCCTGTGCATAAAGTGGGATATTCGGAGAAACTAATGAGACGTTACTTCGGCCCATACAAAGTAACCCGAAAAATATCTGTGTGACCTATGAAGTTGAAACATTCGGAAACTAGCAAGGTCGTCGTAAAACAAAAGATTTAGTTCACATTTGTAGGATGAAACCATATTTAAACCCAGAGGACCAGGAGGACCACCTAGAAGAGGACCCAGAAGATGACTCGACAAACTTCCAGGAAGAAGACATCCCCACTGAACGAACACAACAACCACAGACCCGCGTAGAGATCTCAGGCCCTATCACCCGTTCTCGAGCCTTGAGACTGAGGATGTAAGTCTCCTTCTGAGCATCGGGTCGATGCTCTTTATAGGAGGAGGCTATGTGACGAAGAAATAATTTATTAATTAAAATATTCAATGAAACTATTCAACAGATTATATAAATATATATTAATCTTTTATGTAAAATAATTATCAAAATATCTCTTTGCTTGCTTGCTCAAGATTCTCTAGCTGTAAATAGTTTTTTGCTGACTTGTTAATAATTGCCGACTTGTCGCCGTGACGTCATCAATAAATACTTTTACATCTTAGGATATTTCAAGGCTTGATTTCTACGCTACACACACACACACACAATATATCTAGTCTGACAATGTCCACTTTCTGAAGAGGTGGCCATTCTCTAACAACTTTTTGAATCTAAATTAGGTTTTCTTTGAAAATGACCTCCCATAAGTGGCTCATCCCAATTGTATAAAGCAATTTTTCATGTCTTAAAATAAAATTGTCGAAGTGATGAGGTACAATCTGGATTATAGATGACACAAGTGACAGAACCACATAAATCTAAACAATTATATGTTAATATAGTTCTCTTTTGTGGATTTTGTCTTGTCACCTTGTGTAAAATTAATCAAAGAAATTAACCTCCCTAAAAAAAACTTTCAATCTGTTTAGATGTCTCAATTTGTTGTTGTTGTTGCTTATTCCTCAATTTGTTCAAACCATCTCCATTAGGGTCATTGTCTCAGCTTTTCTATTATAGTCCTGGGGTTTTCCCAGAGGTATTTTTTGGAGGATTAATCTCAATTAATCTCTTGCTCAGATCTCTCAATTTAAATTGGCAATTAACAATGCTCTTACACACAAAGCCTATATTAAGACACCAGTCTTATACAGATTCTCCTCTCTCATTGCCGGCTTGCATAGATATCCCCACAACAATGATCAATCTCTAAGTTATTCTCCTGCTTACTGCTTTGTAAAAGTTGTACATGGACAGAGCAACCATTCAACTGAATGCTCTTCCCAAAAAAAATAATATTTTAGGTAGTAGAATTATCAGTAATTTGTTTTCTATTGACACTGTTAATATCATTCCGAACTTTTGCATACTTTTTTTATTATTAAGTCAATTTAAACAAGTCAATAAGTGTCTACATAGATGAGTTTCTTATTTCTTTTTATTGCCAACTCTAGCTTTCGTAGCCCTTCTACAGGAGTACAAATATATAATAATATCACACCGTTAGATAACTATTATACTCCACGCTGACGAGCGCCAACAGCGCAAAACACGTTCGTGGATGGCTTTTCTTGATTTGTCAAGAAATTGGGTTGGCCAAATATCACGGAGCAAGCTAAATGTTCTGCCATCTAAAAAGCACATGTGCTCGTGGTCAGGAGATGCCTTCTTTATTTTTAATATATATATATATATATATACTAGGCGAATGACCCGGCTTCGCCCGAGAAATCCCTTGGGTGCAATTTCCTTCATACTAAAAGTATATCAATAATAAATATTAGAAGTGCCATAGAATAGCAATACAGAAGTAACACATAAACTACAGGAAAAAAGTGTGTGTGATGGCAAATATTGTATTATATTAGTGTTTAGGTATTTGATTTAATTAATATAGTTGATATAATAATATATATTTATATTATATATAATATAAATTAGTTTTAAAAATTGTAAAAAAAAAAAATGCATCGGCCGGGAATCGAACCCGGGCCGCCCGCGTGGCAGGTGAGCATTCTACCACTGAACCACCGATGCTTTAAAAATAATGGCCATATTTAGGTATTCATTCCATTCCGGATTAGTCCACGTAAAAAAAAGTTCTTCAAATGAAAAAAGAAATAGCCAATAATACTAATCAAAATGCAGCCGAAAATTTTCCTCAGGTTTATAAAAAGTGACATGCAAAATTTGGTACCAATTGGTTCAGTAGTTTTTGAGTTTATCGTGAAACAGACAGACAGACATTGGCTTTATATATATATAGAGATATTGTATATGTATATATATACATATGTTTTGGCTGAAATTTTGCATATTGGCATTATTTTATTGAGCTGATTATTATTTGCATATTACTCTTGTTTATTATATCTTGAGTGTTCGATTATTGGTTGAATTTGACTTATTATTTTGTAGTTATATTCTCTATTACAAATTTGAGTTCTATATTATTAAACACTAGCGGGCGTACCCGGCTTCGCCCGGGTTTTACCCGAGTAAAGGTTTGTCTAACGAATCTCTCGATAAAGTGAACATTTTTTCCCGGTCCCTTGAAAAATACTCGATAAGTTGAATAAAATCAATATTAATTGGTTCCCTCGGTAATTGGAAGTTAAAGGAATAGTATCTTGCCTTGGAATTGTATCATAATTCTTGTCTCAAATAAATTGCCGTGTCATCCTGAATTTTGTCTTTCCTAATTTTCTACATTACAAAATCATCATATCATCATGATAATATTTAGAGCAGATTGTTGAATTATAACAGATAAATTAGAATATTTATCTTGATTATTTTAAAGCGAAAAGTTATTTCAAAAATTTTATTTGCTAGAAACCTTCCCAGTACTATACTAAATAACTTCCCAAAGTTTCATGGCGTTCCAATGAGTGGTTTGGTCAGGCATAAAGGACAAACAGACCACACACACACACACACACACATACATTCATTTATATATATATAGATTATTGGGGTATAATAGGTCTTATTAAAGCAATTTGCATAATTATTTTCCAGCACAATTTTAGTTAATAAATTTTATCTCACAACTTTTATTTGTCCTAGTTAAATTATTACTAAATATTTGTATAAGTTTCAAAATGTCACCTAAATATATATTCTAGAAAGACAATTCTCCATACATTCTTCTTAAATGTAAAAAAAAAAATAATGTTTTGAAGTTACACAAGGTAATAAGACCAAAATCCAAATCTTGTTTATTTAGATTTGGTCTTATTACCTTGTGTTTCTAATCTATAATCCGAATTGTGTACCTTATTGAAGTTATCAAAGTAGTAAAAACAACAAAGACATCAATTAAAACCCTATAACTTATTGTCCTATGGCAGAGTTGTACCTTGAGAATGGCCTGAGACTGGCGGCCCTTCCCCACAGCCAGGATGTCAGGGCCGGCCATGCTGATGTAGGACTTGAGGAAAGGACCACCCGGACCCCCGCAGCCCGGCACTACAATGGGGGTGACTGGAAACTCCGGGAATGCTGAGGCCAGAGCATGGGCTCCCAGGAAGTTGGTGTGGTCCGACAAGCCAACAAAGAACTCCTTGCCTGTGCACATCCCCTAGCCTTAGTTTACACACATTAGGTAGGTACTATTCTGTTACTAGGCACATTTTACCTTGTACCTCTTGTCTTTAATAAGGTATGATTCCTTGCCATCCTTATGTCTGTCTTCCCTTATTTTTAAGAACTTTTATTTAACTTGCTTCCATGTCTGCCTATCCACAAATCTTGTGATCAATTTTTAACATACATATTGAGCACCTAGAAGACTGAAATTTGGTATACTTGTTCAAACCTGGTGTCAATGCGAGTTGAAAAAATTTAAGACTTCTGAGAGTAGTCGGAAATGGTCTATTTTCTACATTTCCTTTCAAATTTGTGATCGAGTTCAATATATACAACAACAACAACAACAAAAAACCTTTATTTAAGGTTACTGACCCTATACAGGATTCACCAGAGGTATGCATATGAACAAAGCAGTGAGACAAAGGAAACAACGATATAGATGAGTTCAATATACTTCCAGGCAGTATTGGACTACTACAAGAGAGTGTGTGATTACCTGAGGACAACCTGTTTACATTCTCAATCTCTCAATGAACCCCCACCCCTCGCACTAATACAAAAATGATGCTAGCCTGGCAGCATTTGATTTAGAGAACTCATGACTAAAAATAAGAAAAATAATTAATTAATAAAAATAAGATTTTATTAAAATATACTACAGTAGAACCTCCTTGTAAAGGACACCTAATTACAGAGCCACCAAAGTGTCCTTTAGGGAGAGGTGTCCTCTTACTGGAGAGTTGCTAAATTGCAAAAATGGTAATTTTGCAAATGAAAACTGTCCTTTGTGGAGAGGTGTCTGCTAAAAGGAGATTCTACTGTATATATAAAAAGGAGAAGTATTTCAGCCATTGAACAAATAGATGAGTCAAAATAAAAGCGGCTGGGGATGAATCATGGTATATTGAGTGAAAAGGTAAAATATTGGTTGAAACATAAAAATCAGTTGTTTCACATTAAATCACATTAAGTCATGATGATCATTTTATTTTGTTTCATATCAATCAAATTATTCAATGGCGTTAACTGAAATATTTATTTTCTCCTTTTTATTACATTCTTATCTTCTTCTTTCTTATCTCCACTCAATCATATTAGGGTATTAAGCTTGTAAAGCTTGAAACCAATGACTGGGTGAAGTAGAATGCGTCTGCCTTTGTCATTAAGACTGGGAGCACTACTAAGTGGCAGGTCGACTTCGCTCCAAAAGAAATGGCCGCCTCTGATATGAGGAACAGACGCCATATGCAGCCGCTCCTAACATGGAGTACAAACGCTGCTCATCCTGTATCCCTGGATTAGGAGCCCTTACAGGGTACTATCAGCCGGGCCAGCTGAGCCCAGGTTTTTTAGTGAGCTTGTTACTGCTCCCCCTCCTCCTTTTTCATCCGGGCTTGGGACCGGCAAAGGCGGAGTTTTTACTTTCTTATAATTTTTATTATAATAAGGTACACAATTTGGATTATAGATTAAAAATAAAAGGTCACACATTCATCGAAACATCGCACACTATTTATTTATTAAGATTTGGTCTTATTACTTTTTATTATTTTTCTTAATTATTCTATTTAACAATGTTCTATATTTTTCTCTATTAGGTTACTTTCCTAACTGCAGCCATTCAACCCAGAAAATTACAACAGCTAGCTTGTGGCAGTTCTTGAGTGATCAATAAAATGTTATTGAACAAAATTTAGGAGAAATCAACACCGAGACATACTGAGATATAGTACAAGCCATCAGTTATCCCATCAGGAAGCCTTTCTTATATCTACCACCTCATCTCATACATTGATCTTTTGTCACCATTTTGTGACAATTCTTTAAAGGACTTCAGATAAGTTGATATGCACATACTTTATGAAATATTTGACAACCAACACTTTAAGCATATCCTTAGAAAAGCAAAACAATTTAAGATTCGATAAATGTGAGTGAATATGTATGTTAATTATAAAACATGGTCTCCCCTGGAGGCTGTGGGTGTTACAAAGTAGGTCACTGGGAAAGTTGGCTGCAGCAGTAGTAATGTATTCCCTTCCACAGAACATATGTAGTATTTTTAGAAGTGGAGATTTTGATGGCAGGTGGCAGTCTTTTTCCTGAGATTTTTTTCAGGGTTTTTTACCAGCCCTAAAAACAGATCTTGGTAACCTTATATGTAAAAAAAAATAAAGTTCTGAAATTTAATAGCAGAAATGTTTTTAAAAAAATGTGTTGAATATTGTTGAGAATTCACTATTAGGGGGATTTGAAAAAAAAAAAAAACTGATACAGAATAACCTTTTTCTAATTCAACAATATTTTCAGATCCCAATAAGGATATTTACTTTAATTTAGCCGACTATAATTCAACACTAGCTTTAATTCAACCGAAAATTCTGATCCCTTTGGATTTTTAATTTAACAAGAGTTTAGCTGTATATATTTATTACTAAACAAATAGGTCTGGATTCACCCAGTCTTCATCCAGGTTTGGAAAAGATCCCTAGCAAACATTTTCTCTCTTTATATATCTTTTAAATACTTTAGGGATAATGTATATAATAATAGGCAAATTTAAAATATAAAAATTACAAAAAAATATATTATTATATTTACTTGAGGATCCATAACTTGGGAGAATTTTAAAGGGATTGTCCTCTATTCCTAGATGGCATATTATCTGCGAACTTGGCTAAATGCTCTTCACAAAATACTTTTTTTTTACTTATCCCAAGTATGTGTGGTAGAGGTCATGATGGTGGGTATTTAGCAACTTTTTACCGTAAGAGAGTGCCACCCAACATGCCTAGAGATGTATAAAGCTTGTCAAGTGTGCCAGAGTCCTGTACTCACACCCACTAATGGGGTTGGACATGTGCAAGAATTGAGCCATTGAAGCAGGCTCAATAGTTGTCAACAGTGTGACCATTCTAACTCCTCCCTTTAAGAAAAAAAGTGAAAATAAACAATAGTTTCTTTAGACGAAAACATGGTGAAGGAAGACGAGTTTCTTTTATTGATGCATAGGTGCAAGCTTTCAGGTAAAAACCCTTCAACAGGCGAACAATGAAGAGCGACTTATAAGTACTATGGTACAAATGGTATATATACCAGGTCTATTAGTATGAAATGCGAAAATTTTCAGTGAATTCAAAAGTTCACCAATTCCATACATCAAAAGATATTTTATTCAAAGTAACTGCCCTGATTAACTATACACTCGGACCACCTTTCAGGCAATTTTCGAATTCCTTGTCTGAAAATTTCTATTCCTTTTGAGTCGAACCAGTCAACAAGTCATTTTCGGAGTATGTCTGAGTTCGAAAATTCCTGGTTTTTTAGGGCGTGTCTTAAAGATGTGAAAAGGTGGTAGTCCGACGGCGCTAAGTCTGGTGAGTACGGCGGGTGGCGTTAGAGTTCCCAGCCCAAGTCTTTTATGGTGTTTTTGACCATCGTGGCGTTGTGAGCTGGAGCGTTGTCATGCTGCAGTATCAGGTTGTTGTGCTTTTCACGCCATTCCGGTCTTTTTTCATTCAACGCCTCTCTCAAACTGTGCATTTGTTGTTCGTAGCGACTAGTATTGACCATTTTGCCAGGTTTCAGGAGCTCGAAATATACTACGCCGGTCTGGTCCCACCATATGCAAAGCATTGCCTTTTTTCCGAAGCGATTGGGCCTAGGCGTCTGTTTTGGAAATTGGCCGGGCAGGCTCCACGACTTTTGGCGCATAGGATTGCTGAAGTGGATCCATTTCTCATCAGAAGTTACGATTCGGTGCAAAAATTACTTCTTTTCATTCCTGGCGAGCAGCCCTTCGCAGGTTACCAGACGCCGTTATTGCAGCCTTTCGCTCAACTCGTGGGGGACCCATCTGGAAAGCTTTTGGGTCATTCCGAGGCTGTTTAAACGTAGAGAAACAGCACCTTGAGACACCTGGAGCTGTTTTGCGAGTTTCTCCTGCATTTGGGTACTGTCCTCATCCAACAAAGCTTGCAGTTCAGCGTCCTCGAACTTTTTGGGCGGTTTTCCATGTGGTTCATTATCAAGTTCAAAATCGCCACTTTGGAATTTTTTAAACCACCTGTAACACTGCGATTTGCTCAGAGCGTGGTCGCTGTAAACTTCCTCGAGCATTCGGTGGGCTTCAGTGGCACTTTTCTTTCAGTTGAAGGCGAACAACAAAACTTCCCGCAAAAGGGCACTTTTTGGCTCGGAAATCGCCATTTTCCACAGGCTCCAGAAATTTTTCACGATTTGAATTTTTCTAAAACTGCACGCATGCTGATGCCACGTGAGTCAAAGAACAAAACGCCTACAACAGCGCCACCGTTGGCTCAAATAAAGTTGCACAGCGGCCTCTGGCGCCCATTTTCGCGTTTCATACTAATAGACCTGGTATATATAAAAAAGAAAGTTTTTTAAACTATTTATATATGTTAAAAACTTTCTTTTTTATATATATATACCATTTGTACCATAGTACTTATAAGTCGCGCTTCATTGTTCGCCTGTTGAAGGGTTTTTACCTGAAAGCTTGCACCTATGCATCAATAAAAGAAACTCGTCTTCCTTCACCATGTTTTTCGTCTAATTTCAAATCAGGAAGAATTCTCTATCTATATTTATAAATAGTTTCTTTGGAGATTATATTTATTATCTCTAGCTTCCCTTCTATAGGTGAACATTATCATAAAATAATAAAACAAACTTTTTTACTGTGTTTGAAATGAGATTTCTTGCCATGGCATACCTTGCAAGAAGGTTTGTTAACATCCTAAGATCTAGAGTTTCCAGTTTTTGTAGTTCTACTTTTGTAAACTTAGGCCAATGTCTGATATCCCTTTTATGAGAGTTCCTCTGGTAGACTTTCAGGTGTCTTGTGTGGGTTCACTTATAAATAAGTGGAATAAGTTACCAGTGAACAGGACGTCACTGCCATCCAGGTAGGCATTAGACTCGACTATCTGGATGACTGGCAGCTCTAGCTCTTTGGTGAAGATGGACTTGAGCATTTCCATCTGGACAGACAGGTGGGTTGGCAGGTCCACTAGCACAGTGAATGATATCATCTAACTGACTTTAATTCTACTGAAAACTCTGATCCCTTGGGCCGTTGAATTAAAGAGTTTATACTGTACAATATTAGAGTGGTATGGTGGAATTAAATGTTGGGAGGGCTTACTTGAGCATTTCCATCTGGACAGACAGGTGGGTTGCTCATGGCAGGTCCACTAGCACAGTGAATGTTGTAATCTAACTGACTTTAATTCTATTGAAAACTCTGATCCCTTGGGCTGTTGAATTAAAGAGTTTATACTGTACAATATTAGAGTGGTATGGTGGAATTAAATGTTGGGAGGGCTTACTTGAGCATTTCCAACTGGACAGACAGGTGGGTTGCTCATGGCAGGTCCACTAGCACAGTGAATGATATCATCTAACTGACTTTAATTCTACTCAAAGCTCTGATCCCTTGGGCCGTTGAATTAAAGAGTTTATACTGTACAATATTAGAGTGGTATGGTGGAATTAAATGTTGGGAGGGCTTTTACTAATGATGAGCCAGGCTCCAATATTTTTCTTGTAGTAACATTATTTTCCCCCAAGTATATCTGGTACAGGTCAGGATAAACATGGGAGGTAGTTGGCGAGTGCCACAGTAACTACACCACATATTTATATACAGTAGAACCACCCTTTAGTGGACACCCCACTAGCGGTCATCTCTCCATAAAGGATAGTTTTCATTTGCAAAATTACCATTTTTACAATTTAGTAACTCTCCGGTAAGACGACACCTCTCCCTAAAGGACACTTTGGCTCTGCAATTAGGTGTCCTTTACAGGGAGGTTCTACTGTATCTTAAAAGCAGTTCAAATTTCAATTTTCAAGGTAGCAGATTTTCGTTTGGTTATTTGCATTTACTTGTGGAATTGGACTTGTGAAAGTCCGCTGACAATTTTAGAAAAAAAAAAGTGCTTTATGTGTGAGGGAGGTTTGAACCTAGGCACTGATCATTGGGAATCAGCAGCTAACATCTCCAGTCCACCAAAAACATCTGAATCAAGATGCAGTGACAAGGCCAAGCTGCCAAGTTTAACCATTAAAACTTCTCTATTTATACATCAAAGTTGTCTTCATACCTGTGCTGTGAATTTAAAAAAATTGAAGTTCATTTGTGGCTAAAACATCCAGCAGATTTTTCCAGTCCAATTTCCAGGTAGCTTACTTTTTTGTGGTTTTGCTTATATGTAAGTTTAGATATAATGTCTGAATAGTATTTCACACAAAAAAAAAATTGATTTTGATGTTTATTAAAATATATAATTTTGTTTTAATAAAAATATTAGTGAAATATTCATTTTGGTGGATCATTGTTGTCACAGAGTATATCAATATGTGGTTATATTATCAATATAAAGTTGCATTTGGTTGTTAATAAACAAACAATTTTTGTTTACTGCAGGTAGGCTTAGCATGAAATAATATAATTGCCAATATGTTTTTACGATCCGCAGAAATGAGTATCTCACGAAAATATCATTATCTAGATGTGTTCATTATGACGTTTTTTTTTTTTTTTTTACCTGGTTCAAATTAAGAAAGAGCTTTAAATTTCATTATATTTATAATTATTTTAGCTAATTAAATAATGTTCTATTCAACTTATTAATTCTACAAATATAGTGATATTTAATTGAATCGAAAGAGAGAGAGAAAGATCGTCATTAAGAAAGTAATTCTTAAAAACGCTATCTACGTTATTAGTACATATAATTAACTTTAAATATATAAAATAATTACCTCCTTATTTCTTCTTCTTTTAACTGGGTTACAGAGCAGGGCAATTCCGTTGCATATGATAGCATTGCTCTCAACATAAACGCACTCTGGAGAGAAGTCGTCTGAGGGTAATTCAATTATATTTATGCCTAGCTTTTTTAGAATATAACAGTATTCGTCATGTTTTGTCCGCGCCTCCTCTAACTTTTCTGAATAAAATGCATGATTATTATAACGATATGTCGTAGGAGGTCGACAAACGACAGCATGAGATACCTCAGTCGCCATTTTTAAACAAAATATTTCTAAACAAAAGTTATGAAATTTAGTGATGTTTTAACAGAGTAATAAAGATATTTCACAACAAAATTTAATATTGTTATTATTCGGAGTATGCTCGACTAGAAATAAATACGCTTATATTTTTATCATAATATAGAATTCCAATGTTGGCTGTACAACAACAAAGCCTTTATTGGGACCCATTGCCCTACATAAGATACTTCTGACCAAAGTAGCAACTATTGAGATTTTTGACGTGACAACGTCTTAAATTAGGTTGCGGCTGGGAGTCACTTATGAAAAAGTGTAACGCCCGGTAACGTTACGATGAGTCACCGAACGAGAGTGCTGCGCGCGCAGCGCTAGAGATTTAGGCGCATTGAATCGGCGCATGCTTGTCTCTGTCTTTGTCTTTCTCGAACGTTCTTGGCGTTGGAAAAACAAGAAAGCGTCATAATACAAGTTCACACGTGTGGTTAAAGTATCGTCAGCTGTGTCTGTAGTGAAAATGTGGAGTGCTTAGATTCGTCATTTACAACAACTACAACAATAAAGGTAAATAATTGTACACTGATATTTCATTATCGTAAACTATGATTGATTGATTAATTGTTAGATTGACACAAAAGTTGAGAAACTGAGTTTATAGGTTATGTCATACTATTGATAAATGTTGATAGTGTTAAGTAAATTATTAGTGTAAAATTAATTAATTAATTAATTATTATTTTACAAATTTTAAATAGTTTCAAATTTATTTAGCAAAAATTTGAACCTTCGATCTGAATAAATGTTTTGATTTTCGAATTGATTCTTTAAAATTACAAATATTAAGAAAAAGTGGCAGATATAAGAAAACTTTATTTAAACTGTGTTGAGCAAGAATTTTAACATCTAATTTAAGTAAATGTTTTAATTTTCAACTTCATCATTTACAATTACAAATTTTATTTAATTTCAAATTTATTTAGCAAAAATTTGAACCTTCGATCTGAATAAGTGTTTTGATTTTCAAATACCAACGCGGCTGGTGGAGTGGCGATCTATCGTAAATTATCATCGACATCTACGGCGGAAGTGTTCCAAGTTGCGATTACAGACGTAACTCGTGTCATTAAAACCAAGGGTGACATGTGCATGACTGAAGTTACTTGCTTCGCCGCTAATACTAGCTTCAAGTTTATACTCGGTGCTGTATATATTCATCCAGGAGCTAGTATGCAGGATATTGGAATGTTACTATGGCAAGGTTGAAGCAAGTGAAAATGGAAAATATTTTATTACTCTAAATGTGGACAACAAAAATATACAGTTTGAATTCGACACAGGTAGTTGTCACACGTTAATGCCAATAAATTTGTATAAGAAATTGTGGAATAAGAAAATATCTCCTATAAATTTACATCTTAAATCTTATTCAAATACGAAGATTGATGTTATTGGCAAAAGAGAAGTGTTCGGCAAATAAAACTCTTCCTTTGATTATAACTGAAGCAAATAGGTCTGTATTGCTTGGCACTACGTGGATTAAGTGCTTGCCTGCTAAATTTTTAAAATTCTCGGACATAAATTTAGTCCAGGAAACAACATGTTCCTTTTTGGTAAATAAATTTGCAGAAGTTTTTGACACTACAAATGTAGGTGTAATTAAGGATCATAAGGCGCATATAATTCTTAGAAAAGATGCTAATCCTAGATTTTTCAGGGCGAGAAATGTTCCTTATGTAATGAGAAACGCCATTGAAAAAGAATTGGGAAATCTTGAAGCCCAAGGAGTAATTACAAAAATAGAAAGAAGCGATTGGGCTACGCCTATAGTGCCTATAATGAAAAAGAATGGCCATGTCCGTATTTGCGGAGATTTTAAAATAACACTAAATCCTGTCCTTAAAATTGATCAATATCCACTACCTAAAATAGAGGACATTTTTGCCATTCTCGGAAGAGGAATAAATTTTAGTAAAATAGATTTGTCCCAGGCATATTTGCAATTAGAATTGGACGAAAAATCAAAAGAAATGGCTGTAATAAATACCCATAAAGGACTCTATAGATATAATAGACTTCCTTTTGGCATTGCTTCTGCACCAGCAATATGGCAGCGAATAATTGAACAAATATTGTCCGGCATACCAGGAACTCTTGTCTATCTAGATGATATACTAATTACCGGAGAGTCAGAGGCTGATCATCTTAGAAATTTGGAGGCAGTCTTAAATAGATTAAATAAATGTCTGATCCTTAAATTTTAAATACACCACACGTACATTCACAACAGCCAGTACGTGCCACCGTTCGTGCAAGTTGATTCTAGTATACCGATTCTTCTGTGTGGTGATTTTAACAAAAACGTAAAGCCTGACAACTCGTTTCTTAAATTCATGAAAAATACGTATAATCTTGATTGCGTATCAAACGTTTCTAAGTCAACTACGTTAAAAGGAACAACTATCGACTTGACTTTCGCAAGACACATTACAGCAGAAACACTTCCTTTCATTTCATATTTCTCCTATCATCGTCCTATCCTCAACAAAATCACTCAAATAGGAATTAGTTAAGTTTAAGTTTACATGTACAATGTTTTAGTAAACAAAATATATTTCTATAGTTAAAATTTGTGCAATTCTTATTTTCATTCAATTCCTTGTTCCTGTTGTGCAATTTAATTATATTCATATCAATAAATATTCTACCGTTGTCACGTAAAATCTTCGCCCGTAAAACCGACTTTACAGGCAACCATTGTTTTTTTCACAGACTTGCAGAGCTCTGTAGTTCATTATATTACGTTTACAGATTGGTGGTGGGTGATGGTTGGCGGTAGGGGTGGTGGTAAATTGAAATGTATAAGACCAAGTTGAAGAGAAGTGAAATTGTCCACTGATTTTCCTACCTTCACACACAATTCATTCACCTAATAATAATTTAATATTGAGTGTAATTCCAAATCGAATTTAAGATCGTAAAATTTTTATTTTGTTGCTTTGTCTTAAATGTAGAATTGACTATCATATCTAAATTTAAATAGATTCCTACCCCTCGCTGGTCGAGAGCAGTACGTATCCATAGGGTCTTGGCTCCCGCCGCGGCGTCTCCGGCCTCTTAGGCGGCTGACATCCTCACGCTGGACCGCCGCTGCATTAAAACTCTCTTCCAAGAGGCATACACCATCATTCAGCGCCCCCCAGAAACTGCAAGGCTGGATCTTGGGGGGGGGGGGGGGGTTGTCCTGGCATCTGCCAGGATGTGCATAAGTACTTCCTCGGCATGGAACTGAGAAGGGTTCAAGAAGACCCCCTCTCTGTCTGGAGGAGAACTCTCTCTCTCTCTAGATGGGGAAGCCTTTCTCGCTGAAGAAATTTGTACCTATATAATTGCATATATTTCCCTATATAATATTTTGTTTAATCTATTATAATTTTTAATCTATATATTCTGCACACAATATTTCACCAGGGAATGAGGCGTGACTCCAGGCTATGTACAAAAGAACATGTAGCTCTGTGGCAAGTTCTGTGGTTGGTTCTGGGGAGATATGAAGGACATTGTCTTTTAGGTCTTTTAAAACATGGTTTATAGCCTCGCATAGTGATTGGTATGACAAGCACATTTTATACTGTTTATAAAGAAGTTTAACCTTTACTAATCAGTTTTCTGATATTTTAGAGTGTGGTAATGCTTTATTTTTCCGTTTTGATCGAAATGAAAAAAAAGTGACATCTTGGCAGAGGGGGGAAAATAAGGCAATAGGAGGAGTAACTTGTGAAGAGGGAGGTGCCAGGCAAGTAGTAGAAGGAGCAATCTGAAAAGTGGCAAAAGCCAAGCAAATAGCCGAAAGAGCAACTTTAAGAAGGGTGGAGCCAAACAAGTAGCAGAAGGAGTAACTTGAAAAGTGAGTGGAGCCAAATATGTAGAAGGATGAGTAATTTGATGAAGAGTGGAGTCAATCAAGTAGCAAGAGGAACAATTTGAAAAGTGGGTGGAGCCAAGTTAGAAATATAGGGAGCAACTTTTGAGGAGGTGGAGTCAAGCAGGTAGCAGGAGGAGCAACTTGAAAAGTAGGCGGAGCCAAGCAAGAATTTGGAGAAGAACTTTCATCTGCCTTTGTATCTGCCACACCCAAATGTCAGGAATGATTACACTACGTGCATTTCTAAATAGAAAGCCATCTATATGAAAATAGAACCATATGAAAATATGGCCATCACCATAGTAGATCCTAATAATGGCCATTTCCTTAGTAGAATCCCATAATGGCCATCAGCATAGTAGAACCCAATAATGGCCATCACCATAATAGAACCCAATAATGTCCATCAGCATAGTAGAACCCAATAATGGCCATCACCATAATAGAACCCAATAATGTCCATCAGCATAGTAGAACCTAATAATGGCCATCACCATAATAGAACCCAATAATGCCATCACCATAGTAGAAACCGATAATGGTCATCACCATAATGGAACCCAATAATGGCCATCACCATAGTAGAACTCAATATATGGCCATCACCCTAGTAAAACCCAATAATGGCCATTTCCTTAGTAGAATCCAATAATGGCCATCACCATATTAGGACCCAATATATGGCCATATAACCCTAGTAAAACCCAATAATGGCCATCAGCATAGTAGAACCCAATAATGGCCATCACCATAATAGAACCCAATAATGTCCATCAGCATAGTAGAACCTAATAATAGCCATCACCATAATAGAACCCAATAATGCCATCACCATAGTAGAAACCGATAATGGTCATCACCATAAGGGAACCCAATAATGGCCATCACCATAGTAGAACCCAATATATGGCCATCACCCTAGTAAAACCCAATAATGGCCATTTCCTTAGTAGAATCCAATAATGGCCATCACCATATTAGGACCCAATATATGGCCATATAACTCTAGTAAAACCCAATAATGGCCATCAGCATAGTAGAACCCAATAATGGCCATCACCATAATATAACCCAATAATGGCCATCAGCATAGTAGAACCCAATAATGGCCATCACCATAATATAACCCAATAATGTCCATCAGCATAGTAGAACCTAATAGTGGCCATCACCATAATAGAACCCAATAATGCCATCACCATAGTAGAAACCGATAATGGTCATCACCATAATGGAACCCAATAATGGCCATCACCATAGTAGAAACCAATAATGGCCATCACCCTAGTAGAACCCATAATTGTTGCATCAAGGCTAATGCACCTATTTTATTTTAATTTATAATGTGATTTTTCATATATTTTAAATTCAAATTTATATTTTATATTTATTTATTTTAATAAACACACACAGAATATGTATTAAAAATACAAGGGGGGATCAATAAATAAGGTGAATTATCTTATTTCTTAAAAATTAAAAAAGCAAAAATAATTTAAACCACAGAATATTAAAATATAACATCGAGAGACTATTTAAGGTGTTCTGTTCTTTTTTCCCACGCGCGGCGCGAAATTTATAAATAAACGAAAATGGAAGCTCCCTTGAAGGATTGCATCACGCTTGAACAACGTGCAGTTATTCGTTTCTTGAGTGCAGAAGGTATTCAAACATCTCAAATATGCCAAAGAATGAAAAATATCTATGGTGAGTCTTGTTTGTCTCAAAAAACATTTATAAATGGGTTAACGTGTTCAAAAATGGACGAATTACATGTACCGATATTGAGCGACCTGGACGACCAAGTGTTACATCGACGCCAAGCACGATAAATGCGGTTGAAAACTTAATTTTGGAGGATAGAAAAATATCAATTTTTACCATAGCCGACAATTTGAATATAAGCTATGGAACTGTGCACGCCATTATTGAAAAACAATTGCAATTTAGAAAAATATGCTGCAGATGGATTCCACATTTCCTTAATTTGGACCAAAAACTTAACCGTGGGTTTCAAAGGCTCTGTTAAAGCGGCATGAAGAGGAAGGTGATCATTTCCTTGACCAAATTGTAACTGTAGATGAGAGTTGGTGTTATCATTATGATCCTTCGACAAAACGTGCATCTATGGAATGGAAACGAGGCGACTCTCCAAGACCAAAAAAAAAATCAGGTCTCAACGTTCAGCTGGTAAAGTTTTGTTAACAATTTTTTGGGATGTTGATGGACCAATCTGTCTTGATTTTTTATCCTCAAGGCAACGTATGAACAGCGACCTTTATTGTGACATTCTTGTAAATAAGCTAAAGCCCGGTATAAGAAACAAAAGAAGAGGGAAGCTTAGTAAAGGTGTTCTCTTCCTTCATGGTAATGCAAGGCCGTATACATCATGTAAATCTGTATCTACAATCATTAATTTGGTTTTTAAGTTTTAGAACATCCTGCATATAGTCCAGACCTAGCCCCCTATGACTATTTCCTTTTAGAACTACTAAAGAAGGAGTTAAAGGGAAAGCGATTTGACTCAGATGAAGATGTCCAGAAAGTGGTGCAAGATTTTTTTCACACGCTTCCTAAGAGTGCCTATAAAGAGGTATTTACAAGTTGCCAGAACGATGGAGACGATGTATAGAAAGCCAAGGTGATTATTTTGAATAAATTAAGTCCTAATTTTTAATATCGTTCTTATTTTTTAAAATAAATTATAATTCACCTTATTTATTGATCCCACCTTGTAGATTATGTATAATAAAAATTGTTGGGTCCATTTTGGACTCTGACCCAAAAATGAAAACATTATAAGTGTGAATTTGAGGAAACAAGGTACTCGGCTGGATGTTGGATGTGCAGGATACCCTTTGACCGGATTCTGCAGACCACTGGCACATCATGCGCTGATTTATCATGTGGCCTGAAATAGTGTCCAGTGACTGATTCATCCTATAGTTTACATATTAAGAATTATAGTATTTCTTCTACTTTTTTTATTTGTTGTCCTTTGGTTTCTTTTTAAATATATGTAAATAAACATCAAGATATATATGTATATTTATGTAAAAAAAATTAAATATGGTTAAAAATTTTGAGTAACCCATTTCTTTATACTAAATATTTTTTTCATCTGAATCAGGATGTAAACTACTAATATAAGTAAATACATATATATTTATACATGTATATCTTGATGTTTCTATTTTAATGAGTGGTAAACTTTATAATAGAAGCCTCAAAGTGTAGGGAAGACTGTAAATGTGACAGTTGAGTTAGCCTCAAAATCCTTTATATAAAGTTTAAGATTCTCATATGTTGAGTTTATAAAAACTTTGGCCAAGAAACTCTGAACCCTACAAAATCACCATTTGTATTTTGGTACACTGTGTGACTATACATGTTAGCACGTTTTCTTTGAAGTTTCTTCTAGAAAGAACGAGCTGACTCAATTGGATTCAATTCGATTTATTTCAAACAACAAAATATAATTACACTACGATTTGATGCGATTTAGTTGTATTTATAACACAAAAGAAAAAAAAAGAAGAAGAAGAAAAAAACAAAAAGAATGATGATAAGTAACAATAAAATTCTATGAATATGAATTATAATTAATTAATAAAATACAATAATAATAATAAAAAAAAAAAACTAAAATACTCCACCCCGGTGGACTAACTTAGTCCTCAGCAAAAGGTAATGGTACTATTTTAGAGACAGTTCTAGTAAGGCGTTCTTGGTGCTTGGTCTTCACCTCGACGACTCGAACTTTTCCGTCCGCTCCCGGAAAGACTTTGGTGATGCGACCAAGGCTCCAATACATTGCTGGTGGTGATATGGTATCCTTGAGCAAGATGAGGTCACCTTCCTTAATGTTGGGTGAGGATTTTTGCCATTTTAGGCGTTGTTGCAAATTGTTGAGGTATTCTCGATTCCAACGTTTCCAAAATACATTTTTTTTTAATTATTATTTAGGCTCCAGCGATCGAGGTAGTTTATCGGAACATCATCATCATCATTAGATTCTGGAGGGGCAGTTAAGGGTCTCCCGATTAAGAAGTGTCCTGGTGTAAGAGGATTAAAATCGTCTGAATCTGAACTTAGAGGACAAATAGGTCGCGAATTTAAACAAGCTTCTATTTGAGTTGTCAGAGTACTCAGCTCTTCAAATGTGAGTATCTGAGACTTTAAGCATCTGAGAAGATAAAATTTGAAGGATTTTATTCCAGCCTCCCAGATACCTCCGAAATTTGGGGCGTAAGGAGGTATAAAATTCCAGTTGATTCGTTTATTAGATAAGAAATTTTGAATTGTTGAAGCTTTCAATATACCAAACTGCTCTCGGAGAATGTTGTTAGCTCCCCTAAAGTTGGTCCCGTTATCACTAAATATATCAGAAGGTTTTCCTCGACGAGAAATAAACCGCTTGAGAGCTGCGAGGAAAGCCGCTGAAGATAGGTCTGATACAATTTCTATATGAATTGCTTTTGTGCAGAAACATACAAATAAAGCAACATATGATTTTAATTTTAATTTGGATCTTTTGATGTTTGGTTTCATCAAAAACGGTCCTGCAAAGTCGATTCCAGTTTTAGTGAACGGATTTGATTTCACAATTCGGTGCATAGGCAGATCTCCCATGATTTGCTTGGTAACTTGGCGTTTAGCCCTGAAACACACCATTCAATGGTGGATTAGTTTCTTGACCAAACTTCTGCCTGCAGAAATCCAATATCGTAATCGTAGTGCTGACATGGTCAGTTGAAGACCAGAATGTAAATGATCCAGATGACACTGTCGCACTATTAATTCCGTGATAAAATGATCTCTTGGCAATATTATTGGATGCTTTTCATCAAATTGCAGATTTGAATGACGTAATCTTCCTCCAACCCGTAATAGCCCAGATTCATCAATGAAAGGATTCAAAGATAAAAGCCTTGAGTTAGTTGGTAAAGATTTCTTTTGTTTGCAACAGGTAATTTCTGATTGAAATTCAGAACTTTGGATGAAACGAATGATATTGTGAATTGAACTTGTTAATTCGCTTGAAGATAGATGTCCTTTCTTTCTTTCATTGAAAGAACATTGGACATTGAATACAAATCTATAAATCCATGCTGTAATTCTAACAAGTTCGTTGATATTTGAGTATTTGAAAATGAAGTCTGGGAAAAGAAGATTAATGGAATGAAAAACAGTGAAAGTTTTTCGTCTTTCACCTGAAATTTCTTTCGGAAAATGATATTGAGTTTGAATTGGATCTTCAAAGTTCACATCCGAGAGCCAAGTTGGTCCTCGCCACCAAAGAGAGTGATCCACCAGCTCTGAAGGAGTTATACCTCTGGAAGCGCAGTCTGCAGGATTATCTTTCGAAGTGACATAATGCCAGGAAGAATGTAAAGTCAATCTTTGAACTTCAGCAATCCTATTTCCGACAAATGGTTTCCAATGTCTAGATTCAGATTTAATCCAGCTGAGAACAATTTTGGAATCAGTCCATAAAAATACTCTATCAATTTGTAAGCATAAAGAGTTGCGAATAGTATCATATAAAGTTGCGAGAAGAAGAGCAGCGCACAGCTCCAGCCGTGGTATGGAAATCATTTTCAGAGGAGCTACCCTCGTCTTAGAAGCAATCAGAGAAACTTTCACTTGGTCCGATTTGAAATGTGATCTTATATAAAATACTCTGCCGCATATTCAACTTCTGAAGAGTCACAAAAACCATGAAGTTCAACAGAAAATAATGCAGGGGAGCTTTATTAATTATAATTCCTTTTCAATTTTCTTCCATTGAGAGCACAATGTATCAGGCAAGGGATCATCCAAATTCAACTTCTGTTTCCAAAGTGATTGAAGCAAAATTTTAAGAAGAACAATAACCGGGGACAGCCAGCCTATAGCAGGGGTCTCCAAACTACGGCCCGAGGGCCACATCCGGCCCGCAGACAGATTTTGTCCGGCCGCGGAGACATACTTGAAAACTCCTTTTAGAGAACAAATATTTTTTATAGCAAATAAAATGTTTGTGATAAGTTGGATAAAGAAACACAGAATGGTAATGAGTAAAGACATGTATAATTTATGCAGTAAATTTAACTTCAGCATATAATAACTAACAAATTATTGAAATGAATCCAACTTACATTTTATACATTGTAAGTAATGAACAACACATACCTTATAACATGACATATGAAATGCTAATGAGATGTATGTAATTGAGATTTTCCACCGACAATAGTTTGTAGTTGTGGACTAATTTTACTTGTACCAATTATTAAAAGAGATTTAAGATGCTCGTCAGTTAATTTAGATCTGTATACATTTTTTGTGTACTTCATTTTGGAGAAGGTTTTCTCACACAAATAAGTAGTACCAAAAACGGAAAACAGCCCACGAGCAAATTTATGCAAATTATCAAATTGTGTCAGTGGAAGACTCTTATAAAATTCCAACAAAGATGAGTTTTCATATTTGTTCTTAATTATATCACTGCACTGAAGATCAATCATTTCCATTTGAAGTTCCGGGGCTAGGGTTTCAATGTCAGCATCAAAAGGATTCTGAAAAATCTAAATTTTATTCGCAATGGCATCAAAGTCCGAGAAATGAGTATCAAAATTTATCTTCAAAGCACTCAAAGTTTCGATTGCAAAATCGATAGGAAACTCAGTCTCAGTAGTGTGGCTGAATATTTCACATGTTTTAAAATGTGAAAAACATTTACTTCGTAGTTGTGATTGAAACAGTATCAATTTCATCCGGAATGACTTGATATTAGTGTATAAATCAGGAAGATGCTGGTTTTCTCCTTGCAATCTCAAATTCAGTTCGTTCACATGTTTTGTCAAATCAACATAGAATGCTAACTTCCATAGCCATGCGTTGTTTTGTAATTCAGTAAGAGGGCGGTGCTTTTCATTCAAAAAAATTTCGATCACTGCTCGAAGTTCAAAAAAGCGCTGAAGGACTTTCCCACAACTAAGCCAGCGTACGGCAGTATGATAAGGTAAGTCTGTTTCTCCAATCTCTGCAATAAATTGTCGGAATTGTCGGTGATTCAGCCCAAAAGATCTGATGAAATTAACAGTTGATATGACTGGTTTCAGAACGTCAGACATATCCAAACATTTTCCGCACAAAGACTGTTGATGAATGATACAATGTAAGACTAATGGTTTTGTGAGCCGCCGTCATTTTCTACAGCCTTTGACACAAGAGCGACCACTCCTTTATCTTTCCCACTCATGTTTTTGCCTCCATCAGTTGTAATACATTTCAAGTTTTTCCATCGAAGGTTCTTTTTATTAATGGCCATTTCAACTCCTTTAAAAATATCGGTACCAGTAGTTGTGCCATGAATACTATACATATCAAGAAGTTCTTCGTGCACTTCATAGCTTTTATCTACTCCTCTAATATAAATCAACACCTGAGCAGTATCTGACACATCCGTTGACTCATCCAAGGCCAAAGAAAACCACTCAACATGTCCATTTTTGTCGAACAGTTGAGAGGATATATTTTCAGCGATGTTTTCTACCCTTCGAGCCACAGTGTTTGCTGACATACTGACAGTTTTTAATAAATTTACCTTTTCAGGGCACATTTCTTCGACTACTGCAATTATGCATTCCTTGATCATTTCTCCATCGGTGAATGGTTTTCCACGTTTTGCAATTTCAAGAGCCACACGAAAGCTGGCACGAGTTGCCGCCTCTTGTTCAGTTTTGACTTTTGTAAATAAAGATTGCTGCGATTTCAATCCGCGCTCCAAAGCTTCGAATTTTTCTGTCCGCACAATTCCTGTATATTTTGAGTAATTTTGAGAATGTTTTGTTTCATAATGACGTTTCATGTTATATTCTTTGAGAACGGCTATGCTTTCATTGCAAATCAAACATAGCGCCTTGTTACTGGACTCAATTACGAAATACTGAATGTTCCACTGATCTTTGAATTTTCTGCATTCACTATCAATTTTTCGCTTCTTTTCCATTCTGCTAAATCACACACAAAAGCAACAATTAATAATAACATTTAATAACAAATAAACATAACAATTAATACAGGAAAATTAATAATATGCAGTGTTGCCATCTTGGCCCTCGGAACTTACTGGAGTAATCAGTATGGCCCTAAGGCTGGAAAGACCCCATCAGTATGGCCCTAAGGCTGGAAAGTTTGGAGACCCCTGGCCTATAGGATCAAAGATTCTGGAGATGTGGGACAACAAATGTCTTTTAGAATTCGTTTGTTCTGGAATGTCATTAACAATAATCTGAAAAATGTCCAAGGAAGGATTCCAACAAATACCAAGTATTTTGACATATGAATCACTCTCAAAATCCCGAAGATTATGCCTATCTTCAACCTGTTCTGAAAATCCAGAAAGGACCTCCGGGACGTTTGATTTCCATTTCTTAAGAGAAAATCCCGCTGAAGAAAGAAGATTATTGACTTCACGAATATGACATGTAGCTTCTTCAATTGTGTCTGCACCAGAAAGCAAGTCATCAACATAAAAATCGGTGTGTACTATTTTTGAGGCCACTGGGAAAGTTGACACCTTGTCCCTTGCAAGTTGATGTAGGGTACGCATGGCGAGATATGGCGCACAAGACAATCCATATGTCACAGTCAGCAGTCTATAATCCAATAAAGGTTCTGATGGGTTTTTTCTCCATAAAATTCTCTGGAAATCACAATCCCTAGAATCGATTCTTACTTGGCGATACATTTTCTATATATCTCCTGAAAAAGCTATTGGGCGTGTTCGAAATCTTATCAGAATGTTGAAGATATCCTGTTGTAGTTTTGGTCCTACATGAAGAAAGTCATTTAGAGATTTGCCATTGCTAGTTTTGCAAGATTCATCAAAAACAACTCTCAATTTAGTGGTAGTGCTTTGCTCCTTAAAAACACAATGATGAGGTATATAATAACATTGTCCTGAAGGTGTATCCAGCTCATCACTGAGAATAAGCTCCATATGATTGATTAAAAGATATTCATCTAGGAAATCATAATATTGTTTTAGGATACTTGGAGATTTTTGTAATTTTCTTTCAAGTGATAGAAATCGTTTCAGAGCATTGATCCTAGATTCGCCAAGAGTTGGCAATGTTCTAAATGGCAGCCCAACAGAGTACCTTCCATCTTCCAGAATTTTGAGGTTATTGATATATATTTCTTCACACGAAATTTCTTCTCTGGTTAAAGATTTCCAGAGGGTACTGACTCCAGTTCCCAGAATTTTTTTAGAAAATCATCTTGTTCCTCCGACGCGAACATAGTTATATCTTGATTTACCTGTAAGTAACCATCCCAATTTGGATCCGCACGCAGTGGGTCTAGATAAATTTTGGGATCTAACCTTCCCGTTAAATAAGAATGGAGCAAGCTCTGCTCCTATCACTAAATCAATCTGGCTAGATTTGTCAAAATTGGGGTCAGCCAACAGAAGATTTTTCAAATAAGGCCAATAATCCTTTTCTATAAAGAAATTGGGCAATTCTGATGTGATCTTATCAACGACTATAGGATTGGCGTTGAATATTAGGTTTGAGAAATGTGGGCTAAATTGGAGAGAGACCTCACCCATTGATTGTTCTACAAGTTTGTTTCCCAAACCAAAAACTGTAGTTTTATATTCAGCAAGAGGAAGATTTAATTTCTTTCGACAACTATTTGTTATAAGACACCTTTGAGAGCCTGTATCTATGAGGGCTCTACATGTTTGAAAACCCCGTTTTCCGATTTGACCTTTATTAAAGCCGTAGAGAGTAATATCCGATCATGACTTTTGTTGTCTGCAAAACATGAGACACTGGCATGGGTCAATGGAGATATGTCCGCAACAGGGGACTTAAAATTTCCGGTTTGAACTGATGCAAAAGAGCATGATGTCTCTTATTACATGATTTGCAATTTTGCGTGAAGACGCATGACGATACTCTAGGGTCAGATCTTAGACAGTTGTAACATAGATGAAAATCTTTTACAAATGTCCATCTTTCAGGTAACATCATACCATTAAACTTAGGACATTTTAACAAAAAATGTTCACCTTTACATAAGACGCATGACTTGACTCTGCTATCTATACTAGAGTCAGAGGCAAATGTTGCTGAATGAGAATGAGTGGATTTATTCATTTTGTAGAATTGTTTTGAATTTTCTTTATTCTGAAAACTCCCGAGACTTCCAGAAAATCTTTCCAGGAAAGAAATCATCTTTTCATACGATGGATATTCTTTCTCAAGCAAACTCATCTCCCATTCCTTTCTTATTGAACGATCAAGTTTTGATTGAATTATATGAATTAAAATCATATCCGATAAATTATTACGTTCCAATCCGAGGATAGAGAGATTCTGAATGCTTTCGTTACAAGTGTCCAGGAGATCAAGTAAATCTTTAGTCGATTCTTGTTTTACATTTTTTATATCATACAAATTTTGAATTTGTTTAAAAGCCAATTCGCCTTTTTTTGTCGTATCTATTAACCAAGGTTTTCCAGGCAATAGGATAATTTTCATTAGAAATATTGAACGCCCTAATAAGTCTAGCGGCATTTTCCTTTTAGTGCAGAATTTAAATATTGAAGTTTTTGAAAATTTCCCAGTGTTGGATTTTGATTAATAGATCTAATAAAAATTTCCTTAAAACTCAGCCAATCTGAAATATCACCACTAAAGGTGGGCAATTGAAATTTGGGAAGTTCTAAATGCGTTTCACCAGAAAATGTATTTTTATTTAAATTTCCCAGCGATCTATTTATTTTTATCAAAAAAGAATTGATTATAGACTTTGCCTCAAAGGATACCTTAAATTTTTCTTCAGCATTAATGCCTTTATATTTTACTAATTTCACATATTGATTATCAAAGCTAGCTTTCTAAATTTAACAAGTCTTCTTTATTTTGCATAAGTGCGTATTTATCATTGCCTTCTAAATTATGTTCTACATCTGCTTTTATCAATTCTAAACTTTTAATCAGAGATTCAAAAATTAAGATTTCTGTTTCCAAATTTTAAAGATTAGTATTCAAAACCTTACCTTTCTTTATTTCTATGGCTTCTAAGAACTTTCTATTTCTTCTACTTCTTTCCCGGGTTTCGGCACCAAAAAATGTTAGCACGTTTTCTTTGAAGTTTCTTCTAGAAAGAACAAGCTGACTCAATTCGATTCAATTCGATTTATTTCAAACAACAAAAGAGAATTACACTACGGTTTAATGCGATTTAGTTGTATTTATAACACAAAAGAAAAAAAAAGAAGAAAAAAACAACAAAAAGAATGATGATAAGTAACAATAAAATTCTATGAATATGAATTATAATTAATTAATAAAATACAATAATAATAATAATAATAACCTAACAATACATATCTTTATACTTTAATGTGAGAAGTAAACAAAGGATGGGATACGCTCCAGGAGCCTGGGTTACATTTATGCTACTAATAAAGGATTCTGGAGGCAACTTAAAATAGTTATCTCAATATTCACTTATATAAACTGGTAGCATGGTTGAAACACGCTCTGGAAAGATGCAAGACACGTCTGGGGAGAGAATCAAGGTTGAAGAGTCTGCCAAACAGTAACCTGGTGCAACAATTGGTGGAGAAGCTGGGTATCCATTTGTTAATATTGTGATGTGATTTTATACGCTTTTACGTTGCTGTTATATTTTAATAAACTATTTCCAGATCTCTACATGAGCTCATAATTAGGGCGCCAGCGGCTGAGGAAAAGCAGACCACAAATTTATTCATCTATGGCACATGTAGAGACCTAAAGTTGTACAGGCTAGCAATACATGTTAGGGGGGAATTAACCAATCCTTTCTACTAAACATTCCTCATTTAGAGACTAATAGAACAGTTTCAACATACACAACAATTTTAAAATTAACATATAAGACTTTTAAAAAAAGACAGCTTTAAAATTAAAACACTATATATATGTAATAATTTGATTAAGTTGGGCCCTTTTTTGATTGTTGATTGTTCTTCCTATGTAAGACCCTGTTGACTTACTGTAGGATTGGTGACTTGTGGTGGTTGATGGCGCAGTCGTTTGGTCGAAATGGTAGGGTTTTCACAGGGGAAATAACGAGAGGGAACACAGGATGGGGTTAAATCTAGGACTTCGCGAATAAGGGAGAGAGTTTTTTGAGACTAATGGAGTACTTGACTATCACATTCTGAAAATAGAGGTTACCTTGGTGAGAAGGGCTTAGGCACGTCTTGCTCCTCGTCAGGTCGAGCTCCCTACTGACTGCTTTGAGTCCAAGATTTTCCTCGTTAACTCTCTATGCCTCTCATTGGTTGAGATCGTCTACGTGGTTGTTTTTGGTTGGCTATTAGCTATTCATGCTGAACTGTGATTGGATATTGGTACCTCCATTGTCTTTTCATGATTACCATCCTCCAGGAATAAGAAGGTCTTTGAACTTAGTTTTATAGTTCCTGGGTGATGACCTTTACTTCCTGGATAATGAAATCCTGGTAATGGCTGTTCTCTCTTTTTCGCAAGGCCTAACTTTTATTAAAACTTTTTGGACGATACATTGCATATATTGTGGTGGGGTTACATCTTGGTATATACAAATTATGACATATATACATAAAAGGTTATAAGGGAGGACATTTAAAAAATATATAAATGTAAACTGAAAAGGCCTATCATAATTGGGCATCAATTCACCAGTATACCCCCACCTACCTCTGGATCCAGCAACCCAAGTCCATGATTCGAAAAAAGGCGGCCAAGGCCGCAGCCAGGCCAGCGGCCTGGCTTTTCAGCAACTCCCTGTCCTCAGCTTCCAAGGAAAAAAAAATCAAACTACCGTCCATATCCCGCTTCCTTGCCCCCAGTGTTGCTGAACTCATCCACCCATAAAATAAAAATTGAAAAATATTAAAGAAAAATTTAGAAAAAAATAAAGTATTAAAAAACAATAATATAAAAAATACAATGAACATGGCGGGAACTTGGAGTCGGCCTGGGGAATATTTGGAGCTCGTGGTGGAGCTGGTGTTCTGCCTTAAGATGGTGATGTCAGCCACCATGAGACTGTGGCTTGCCCATAGTGATAGGCATGCTGGAGACTGGCTTGGTTGTGGTGGGGTCAGGTCATCCACCACAGGTCAGATGGCTGGACCACAGGGAAGAGGCGTCTGAATCTATCTTGAACTCTGGCTTGGGTTCAAGTCAGCCACCATGTGACATGTGGCTCGATCACCAGGAAGGGGTATCTGAGTCCATCTCAGACCAGCTTGGTGTTGGTGGGCTCAGGTCATCCACCACAGGTCAGATGGCTTGACCACAGGGAAGGAGCGTCTGAGTCCATCTTGGACTCTGGCTTGTTGTTGTCAAGGCTGAAGGTGGCCTCAGGCTCCATCTCTGCACCTCAAAATCACTGAGGTTTGCAGCTTAGATGGACAAAGATGGGATATGGTTAGGTTAGGTGGGGTTCTGGGTGATTTTGGCATACTGTGGTCACGAGGTGTCCTAACACATTCATGTATGTTGATGCCTTCAAGAGCCTTAGCAAACAGGGTAGGCCAATAGGGTTTAACATTGATATTGGCAGCCTTCAGGATAGCATGGATTTTTTCTCCTGTGATGGGCACATTGTCATCTGACAGCAGGATGCAAGCGTTAATAACAGCCAGTTCATCGATAGCAAGGTCAGACATTTTCGAATAGGCTTTCTTAAAAAAAAAAGCTGGGGATGGAAACATTTCCATACTTCCTTTCAATTTTTATGTCCAATTTTAAATATAATTCCAGAACACATTGAGGACTGAAATTTTGTTCAATTGCTCAATCCAACTAATAACTATTATAATCATACCATACAATTGTTTATTATATCGTATATCATACATACATATATACATGTATATATGCTTTTTTACCGCCCAGAGGCAGCTAGTATGCCGAGACGGTCAATAAATGGCGCTTAGTGTTAATGTCTGTTTTAATGATATAGAGAAAGTTATTTATAACTCAGGTTCCTGGAGCGCAAAGTGCCAACAGCTTTGATGAGAGAGGCAACCTTATCCATATATATATCCATTTATAAATAATGTGTTAATGTTTTTACCTAATAATACTGGGTTTAATATTGATGTGTAGATTTGAATATTTTTGTTTAGATTTTTTAAATACAGATTTCTTAAACAATCTGTATATTTTAACTTTTGAATCTGATGTTGGTAAATTTATAAATCATTTGACTATATATATAGAATAAATTTGTAAATTTCGAATTCATGAATAAAAAATAAATAAGTAATTGAAAGAAATAAAAATATATATACACCTTTTAAAAACGCTTTTATTAAAATGCACTAAAAGGGGGATCATATTTTACTTATACTATAAATCAATTATATTTATATAAGTAAAAATACAAGTATAAGCGGCAGGGACGATCATGAATTGAGTGAAGGGGTTGTTCATGTTGTTTATGTTGTTTTTTTGTGCCTCTTTGATCACGCAGAATGCAACTGAACTAAGTTCTTTATTTATTAACTTATGTTTTTAT
The DNA here is from genome assembly GCA_030710605.1 of Cordylochernes scorpioides. Lineage (NCBI taxonomy): Eukaryota > Metazoa > Arthropoda > Arachnida > Pseudoscorpiones > Chernetidae > Cordylochernes > Cordylochernes scorpioides. Next base: position 26,320,066 of record CP092877.1, on the reverse strand, counting down.
ATCCTTGTTCTATATATATAAGAATGTTTTCTAATCGAGTCTGCCGTGTTGCCGGATCAACTTGTCAGTTCAATCATAACATGTTTCCTTCAAACAAAAAATGAAAAAGGATTGCAGTTCTCCTAGTCTCTATAACGCAAAGGTTTTCTCACTGTTCTACCACTGCGGGTTCGCACACTAGGAGAAGTAGATTTTTCTTCACCTTTCTTGGCAACATTCTCCCTTGGATCATATGCTCTTCTGTTTTCGGAAGTGGGTCTTCCAGGATCTTGTATGTTGTCATCCATGGCTGTCCCTGCTTGAAATCCAGGAATGCTTGGACTTTGAATTGTTGGGGCAGAATCTTCTGCACTGAACTTTCTCTGTCTAAGGTGAGACCTGTTCCTGCCATATGCAGACCCACTTGGTGTTTTCACCATATATGAGCGTGGAGTTTCATGCTTTGCGGTCACTGTTGCCGGAACCCATTTTCTATGCCTTTCCTGCAACATGATGTGGTCTCCTACTTCCAAAGGTCTCAAAATTCTCTTTGGACTTCCTGCATACTTTTGTTGATGGTCTCTCAATTTTTGGTAATTCTTTGTTGAGTCAAACAGTGGTTTCAACTGTTGTCGGGTGTATGTCGAAAGAGTTCTCACAGATCTTCCCATAAGCATTTGGGTCGGAGATGGCAAGTCATACTTAGGTGTGTTGTTGAACTCCATCAAAGCCAGATTGAGGTATCTTCCTGACTTCACAGCTTTAATTATCAGTCCTTTGATGGTTTGAATTGTCCTCTCAACTTGTCCATTAGATCTTGGATATTTGGGACTGGTGGTTTGGTGTTTGAATTCATATTTCTGGGCAAAATTTTTGAATCCAGTAGAGTTAAAAGGGGGTCCATTATCCGAAACTAGAGTTCTTGGAATTCCATGAGTCCTGAAAATGGTCTTCAACTGCAAGATGGTTTCGGTTTCTCTTTTGCTTGATAATTTCCGGATTTCAACAAACTTTGAGTAGTAATCGACAACCAAGATGGAACTGGTTCCACTCACCTCCATGAAATCTACAGCAATTTTTTCCCATGGAAATTCAAGGATTTCATGAGCTATTCTTGACTCCTCAGGATTCTTTCTTGAATATTCCTGACATGTTCTGCACTTTTCTACTTCATTTTCTACTTGTGTTATCATGCCGGGCCATTAAAATGCTGATCTTGCTTTTTCTTTGGAAGCTGCTGTGCCCTGGTGTGATGAATGAACAACCTGCAGGATTTCTTTTCGAAGAGTCGATGGCACCATGATGCAATTTCCTTTGTAAACAATTCCGTCACTCACACGAATTTCATCTTGAAATTGCCAGTAGGGTTTTGCTTCATCACAGACCTTAGTTTTATATTTCGGCCATCCATTCTTCGCATACTCTATTAGTTGTATCAAGGTGTGGTCCCCATGAGTTTCCTTTTGTAGTCTTTTTATTTTTTCATCTGTGGTAACCAGCAACATGTGCACTGATTCAGTTTGACCTTCTAAATAGCTTGTGTCCACCTCATCTTTTAATGGATCTCTAGACAAATGGTCAGCTACAAACATGTTTTTCCCTGGTGTAAACTTCAAAGATATTTGAAATCTCATGAGACGTAAGACCATTCTTTGCAGTCTTGGGGAAAGCTTTTCTAAAGGTTTCTTAACACCACTCAGGAGAGGTTTGTGGTCAGTTTCCACAATAACATCATTTCCCCAAATATAGTACTGGAAGCGTTCACATCCAAAGACTATAGCCAAAAGTTATTTCTCTATCTGTGCGTATTTTCTTTGAGTTGCATTCAGGCTGAAGGACGCATACTCAATTGCATGTCCCCCTTGCATGAGCACTGTACCAATACCATATTGGCTTGCATCAGATGAAATGGTGATTGGCTTGGTTGGGTCAAAAAATGTCAATATTGGAGCATTCGAAACCATATCCTTGAGTTTTTCAAAACAATCATTTTCTTCGCCTCCAAATTTCCATTCACCCTTGTTGCTTATCAATTTCCTTAGAGGTGCAGTCTTGTCAGAAAGATTAGGAATGAATTTGCCAAGGTACGTTACCATACCTAAGAATTTTTGGACTTCAGTCTTGTTCTCAGGTCTTTTCAACTTTTGTATTGCCTCTGCTCTTGAAGCTTGAATGGCTATTCCATCTCGACTGATTATATGGCCTAAGAAATTTACTTTGTCGACAGCTATCTGCTGCTTCTTAGCATTGAGCTTGACATTATTTTCTTCCAACCTTTGAAGAACTGTTTCAAGGTTTCGGTTGTGCTCTTCCATTGTGCTTCCATAGATCAAGATGTCATCCATATAGCAAGCAGTTCCCTGTAGACCTGAAAGAATATTGTTTATGCATCGCTGGAATACCTCTCCGATGCACTGTTCAATCCATAGGGAAGTCGCTTGAACCGGAATCTTCCAAAGGGAGTCGCAATGGTGCACAGGTTGGTGCTTTCTTTGTCTAATGGGACTTGCCAGAAATCTGATGATGCATCAAATACAGAGAAAACTGTAGCACCTTTCAGTTCAGAAAATATTGTTTCAGCTGTTGGCAGAATATAGCGCTCTCTCTGAACATACTTGTTCAGTTCCCTGGGGTCCTTGCAAATTCTGACATCTCCAGAAGGTTTTTGTACCACTACAATAGGGTGTGTCCATTCGCTTGGTTCTTCAACTTTTTGAATAACGTCAAGTTTTTCCCTCCGTTCCAATTCTGCTTTAACTTTTTCTCTAATGGAAAAAATGAATTTTTCTGCTTGGAGCAATAACTGGAGTTGTATTTTCATTTAGTCTAATCTTGTGTTCAATTGGCAGTCTTCCTATGCCTTTAAAATATATTTTTGTGCCTGTTCAAAATTTCTTTTGCTGAATTGTTCTGCTGTATTTGGGCAGCATCACATTTCTTAATTAGTGAAAGCTTTTCAATAGCTTCTATTCCTAAAATTGGTTGATATTATCCATCAGCAATGAAAAATTCTAGACTTTCCGCCTTATTTTTAGTTTTGCAATTTAGTGTGGCAATTCCTTTTATTTTGATTTCGTGTCCTGTATATGATGTTAGCTTTCGGTTAGTCTGAAATATTTCCAAACCTTTCATTTGTTTGGTGAATGTGTATGGCAAAACATTTACTTCTGCTCCCGAGTCCAACTTGAAACATATTTCCTTTCCATTCCAAAGTATGGACTATTTTGGCTTCATGTATTGATCATACAGTTTCTTCTGTTTCATCATTCAGACCTCTGATAGCTGAACTTTTACAGAGAGCTGCAAAATGATTAATCTTTTTACATTTGGAGCATCTTTTACCCCATGCAGGACAATTTTTTGCTCTGTGAGACTTCCCACACCTTTGGCATTTGAATTATTTTTCAGATTCTTGATTTTGTTTTAAACTGTGTTTCTTTTCAAATTTTCTTATTTGACAGATGTTCTGGTTGTTCTGCATGATCTTGATCTGTTTGCTTGCTTATTTCATCTGTTTTGCACATTTCAATGGCTTTGAGAAGAGTTAAATTGGGCTCTCTTAAGAGACGTTCCTGCAAAGCCTTGTCTTGTATTCCATACACAATGCGATCTCTAATTAAACTATCCTTTTGTGATTCAAATTCACATGATGTGGATAATCCTTTTAGTTCTGTTATAAAACTATCGATGGATTCACCATCCTTCTGGGTCGCTGAAAAAATTTTGAATCTTTCAAAAATGATGTTCTTTTTAGGCTCGCAAAAATCATCAAATTTGTTTATTACAAGATCGAAATTCTCTGCTTCATCTTCTTTTAAATGAAATGTGTTGAAAACTTCCAAGGCTTCTTCGCCAATAAAATTTGATAAAATGGCAACTTTCAGTTTATCAGGCTTTGTGGCTTTTTCTGTTGCTTCAAGATAAAGCATTAATCGCTGTTTGAACCTTCGACAATTTTCCACTACATTTCCGCGCAAGGTGAGTTCGCTAGGCCTAACAAAGTCCATGTTTTCTTTTTTTTTTTTCACTGATATTTGCAATAATATATTTATTTGAAAAAGTACTCACTTTTCCGCTGCCACCATGTTGTTTATGTTGTTTTAGTGCCTCTTTGATCACGCAGAATGCAACTGAACTAAGTTCTTTATTTATTAACTTATGTTTTTATATCCTTGTTCTATATATATAAGAATGTTTTCTAATCGAGTCTGCCGTGTTACCGGATCAACTTGTCAGTTCAATCATAACAATAAATAATGTGCTAATGTTCTTACCTAATAATACTGGGTTTAATATTGATGTGTAGATTTGAATATTTTTGTTTAGATTTTTTAAATACAGATTTCTTAAACAATCTGTATATTTTAACTTTTGAATCTGATGTTGGTAAATTTATAAATCATTTGACTATATATATAGAATAAATTTGTAAATTTCGAATTCATGAATAAAAAATAAATAAGTAATTGAAAGAAATAAAAATATATATACACCTTTTAAAAACGCTTTTATTAAAATGCACTAAAAGGGGTGTTGTAAGATTTAGGTACTTACAGCTTGTATGAAGGCATGAGGACGTTGAGGATTATATGATAATAATCTTTATTATCCATTTAGCAAGAAAGACAAAGTTATGGTAGCGAACAGTTATTGAAGTATAGAGAAGAAGGTAAACAAACAGTTGTGATGATGATAGGTCCAGTGTGGCACTAGCTGTCGTAGCATTCAGTTATCCAACAAATCCCCGGCATGAATGTGGAGACATCACGAGGTTGTAGCGTAACTTCTCAAATGTCGGCCTTGGTAGCGGCTTGGTCAGAATGTCCGCCTTCATGTCGCCAGTTGGGCAGTAGATCATTTTTATCACTGTCTTCTTCTGAAGATCCTTCAGGTGATGGATCTTGGTTGCGATGTGCTTGGTTCTAGAAGACACTTTTTCGGATGAACATATCTTGAGACATGATTGATTGTCTTGGTGGAAGTAGATTGGAGCTTTCTGTTCCAGTTCGAGATCCTTTAGCAAGTCGAGAAGCCATAACAGTTCTTGTGAGGCTTCAGCTGCGGAGATAAGTTCCGCTTCGGTGGATGAGAGAGATACGCAACCTTGTTTCCCAGTCATCCATGAGATGGGGTTTGATCCCAGTAGAAACAAGTTTCCGCTTAGTGATTTTCTGTCGGTGTTGTCGCTTGCCCATGTGGCATCACTGTATGCTTCCAGCGTGGGAGGTTTTTGGTTAGATATGCGTAGCTCGAGTTCTTTAGTAGTTTTTAGATATCTTACGATTCTTTTTGCTGCATTCCAGTCACAATTTCTAGGATTCTGGTTTCTGCTGCTGAGTATGCAGACTGGAGCTGCGATATCTGGTCTGGATACTACGCTTAGGTACAATAGTGAGCCTATCAGTTGTTGGTATTGGACGTTGTTTGGTAGAAGTTTTTCATCAGATATACCGGGATATCCGCTTTCCATGGGAGTGAAAGTAGGTTTCGCTTCTTGGAGGTTGTACCTTTCAACTAATTCTTGGATTTTATTCTTTTGGCTCAGAAGGAATTCACCTTCTCTGTTCCTTGAGATTTCTATACCAATGAATTGAGTGGGGTCTCCAAGATTCTTTATTTCGAATTCTTTTTCGAGAGTTTTTACAGTGTCTTGGATGATTATTTCGGAATCGCTTGCGAGGAGCATGTCATCCACATATAGAATCAAGTAGATGGAATGGTTTTCTTCATTCTTGGTGAATAGGCATGGGTCTACAATGCTCTGTTTGAAGTTATTTTTAATTAGAGTGCTTGCAATTTTTGTGTTCCAAGATCTTCCGGCTTGTTTTAGACCGTAAATTGCCTTCTTTAGTTTGCAGACTTCGTTTGTTTGTTTTGTATGGAGTCCTTCTGGGAGTTCCATGTAGAGTTCTTTATCTAGGTCGCCGTGTAGGAACGCTGTCTTGACGTCGAGGTGGTTCACTTGCATCCCTTTGTAGACTGATGCAGCTAGGAAGGCTCTAATTGTAGAATGCTTCACAATGGGTGTCTGAATGTCTTGAGCTTCAGTTTTGTACAGCATGTAGTCATTTCTTATGGGAGGTATTCCCTTTGTTGGTCTCGTGGATCTTCTTTGTGTGACCACTTGTGTTCCTGTGCTTGTACCGGGTTGAAGGTAATCCTCGGTTTCTGAGTCCTCAAGGTTTTCGGGTTGTGTTCCTGGTTCCTGACTTTCCTCTGCATTACCAATATGATTGGAGGAAGTTAGATCTGTACTTAGTACTTGTGGTGAAGTTGTTTTTGTGGAAGCGAGGTGAAACCCATTTTCTTTTTCTATAAATTTTACGGATCTGCTGATTGTGATGTTGTCTGTGTCGTGCAGGATTCTGTATCCTTTGCTTCGATCATCGTATCCAAGAAAGATCCCTCCGATAACTTTGCTATCCAACTTGTTTCTTTTTATCTTGGGAATATAGGCGAAGGCTTTACATCCGAATCTTTTTAGATGCTTCAGACTGGGCTTCCTGTTGGTCCATAGTTCAAAAGGAGTCTTGTCTGTAGCTTTCGAGGGTATTCGGTTGTGTAGGTAATTAGCTGTGGTAACCGCTTCCGCCCATAGAGACTGTGGGAGTCCTGAGTCAAACAGCATGCATCTTGTCATCTCCATTAGTGATCGATTTTTCCTTTCTGCTACTCCGTTCTGGGCTGGTGAGTAGGGGACTGTTAGATGATGTTTGATTCCGCTTTGGTTCAGGAAATCTTCGACTTGTCGGTTTACGTACTCACGACCGTTGTCTGTCCGTATGGTTTGGATGTTTTTTCCAAATTCCGTGTGTGCTGAGATGACGTAGTCTTTTATTTTTTCATAGGCTTCGTCTTTTCCTTTCAGGAGGTAGATCTTCGTGTATCTGCTGTAGTCATCAGTGAAGGTGATGAAGTATATCTTACCGCTGAGAGAGTTAGTTGGTAATGGGCCGCAGATATCACTGTGGACAAGTTGAAGCGTTTCAGTTGCTCTGTACTCTGTCTTCTTTGGAAATGGGGTTTCGGTGAGTTTTCCTTGAATGCACTGAACGCAGTCTGTGCTGTGCGAACAGTTATTTAGACTTAGTCCTCTTGCTAGGTTCTCATTTTGAATCTTCTTAATTGATTCTATATTTCTGTGTCCTAGTCTGTCGTGCCAGAGCATGAGGCAATTTTTGTTCTTGCAGTGGTTATGTTTTGCTACATTTGCTTTGAATGTGCGATTTTGGAGGTTATCATCCAGGTGGAGTCGGTACATTCCATTGTCAAGTATACCGTTCGCGAGGGCTGTGTTGTATCTTTCAATGGTACACCAATCTCTGTTGAACGTCACTTAACATCCGTTGGAGGTGGCCGCACTCACTAACAGAAGGTTGTCTGTTAGTTCAGGGATGTAGAGAACTTTTGTGACAAGTAAGGTGTCAGTCTTTCCTTGGGGTGTGATGACTTTGATTTCTCCTTGTCCTATCCCTTTGACCTGCAGCTTATTGCCATTAGCAACCACAACATTTTGTGTTTGTTCTCTGTTAAGTTCAGTGAAGAAGCTTTCATCGTACGCCATATGAGATGTGGCTCCAGAGTCGATGAACCAGTTGTGTACACTTGCTTCTCGTTGAGTGCAATTGAGAGCTTTTGGGTTAGGTCCTTTTGTTGTTCTCTGATTTGTTGATTGTTCTTGGGTGACACTCGACTGATTTGTGTACTTTGGTACGTTTCCTCTTCTGAAGTTTTCATATTTGTACTCTTTGTTGCTGTTGTTTCGCTTTTGATAGTGCCAACATTCTTCTTTGGAGTGGTTTGGTTTGTGGCAGAAAGAACAGAATTTCTTCTCTTTTTCTCTTCTTTGGCTTGAAGCTCCGTAGAGGCTTTTTAAGGCTTTTGATGCGGTGCTTTCGTCTTTCGAGCTTTCTACTCTGCGTGTGTGTTCATCAAGGAGTTTGTTCTTGGTGAATTCAAGCGTTAGCTCGTCATCAGGCCTTGATTCCAACATCGTGATGAGATTGGAGTAGCTCTTTGGAAGCGAGCAAAGCAGTATAGCCGTGATGTGAGAGTCCCTTAGTGTTTCGCCAATGGTTCGCAGTTTGTCAACTATTTCCATCATGGTAGTGATGTGCTGTTGCATGTCTTTGTCTTCTTCGAGTTTTAAGCTGTATAGTTTCCTTAGCAAATAAATTTTTCCTGAGAGTGTTTTTCTTTCATAGATATTTTTAAGAGTGTCCCAGGTAGCTTTGGCTGTTAGTAGGTTTTTGACATGCACTATTTGTGAGTCGGCGATGCTTAGATTAATGATAGCTCTAGCTTTTGAGTCTTTCTTTTTCCATTCGATTTTAGGTTCATCTGGAATATTTTCGGTGACAACTTCCCAAAGATCTTCCTTTTGCAAAAGCATTTCGATTTTGAAAGACCATAGTGAGTAGTTATAGCCGTCGAGCTTATCTAGGGTTACATCGTGGCTCGGGAGTGACGCCATTTTTGCTAAGCCTTTTTTCTTTGTCTTAACTCGTTAGTTGAATTTCATGCAATATTCAGTCTCATAATCTAATTGTTGTAAGATTTAGGTACTTACAGCTTGTATGAAGGCATGAGGACGTTGAGGATTATATGATAATAATCTTTATTATCCATTTAGCAAGAAAGACAAAGTTATGGTAGCGAACAGTTATTGAAGTATAGAGAAGAAGGTAAACAAACAGTTGTGATGATGATAGGTCCAGTGTGGCGCTAGCTGTCGTAGCATTCAGTTATCCAACAAGGGGGATCATATTTTACTTATACTATAAATCAATTAGATTTATATAAGTAAAAATAAAAGTATAAGCGGCAGGGACGATCATGAATTGAGTGAAGGGGTAAAATTTTTTGTTAATTCTCATATTAAATCACAAAGTTCGAAATTCACAATGATTGTTCCCCACCGCTTTTATTTTTACTCATATAAATATAATTATTCAACGGCAGGAGCTAAAATATTTTTATTTTTAATATATTTTTTAAAATGTATTTTTTATTTATTAAATTTTAATTTAGTGTTGAAAATTTTGTTTTTATAATCTCGAGATACATATAATCATGTACATTTTAAAGATATGCGTAAAAACTAATAGTGTAAAAAAAATATATTTTGAAAAATATAACACACAATATATTAAACAATTAGAAAAAATGAAAAAAAAAAACGAATAAAGGAGATAAACCTAAAATAGTCATAAAGGCCGCCGATAGATGGCGGCGTGAAGCTCAGATATGCAAATTAACCATTAATTAGTTTGTAACACCAAAATTGTAGTAGATATTCGGTGGAAATATGATGTAAGATAGATAAATAGCTTGTCATATTGAAAATAGGTTTAAGATCCTTTTAACTACCCGTTCATCACGAAGCTAAGAAATCGGCAGGTTCCACGCCAGTACCTCTCAACGTTGAATGACCTTACTTCAAGGGATCATTTCTAAAGTTACGTACGCAGTTCGATAACCGAACTTCGACGGAACGCCACCCGCGATGAGGAGGTGTGGGGCCTTTCCCTGAGCGTGAAGTTGGGTCCTTGTGGCTCTTTGATGATCGCTCAATTTTGGGAACTGCTCGCTCTGAGTGGGTTTTTTTTTTCTAAATGAAAAATAAGATTTAAACTTTTAATTAGGTATATAATATCGTTTAAAAAATATACTGCCAAAATATTTCAAGGGATTGCTCCTTTATCAATTTATTTCAAAAATTACGAAAAAAGGCATCTTTCCTGATCGTGAAACTTTTTAAAAATATTTATCCTATTGTATAGGTCGTGGAGGCTAAATTCATAGATCAAATTTACATCTAGGTAGGGTTGGGTCTTGAGGCTCCCATGCATTCCAAGAGGTGAGGCCTCTTCGGTACTGCAGATGGTGCATTCTGGAAAGGTCTTTGCACTATCCTGGAAGAGGAGCGGCCTTGTATGGCCAGTTTTGAGCCTGAAAATACAGGTTGCTGCCTATCGGTTCATCCCACATTCCAGAAAAACTCCAGGCTTTTGGTTCAGGTACCAATAATGGAGTGTTGACTCCTGTATTTTTGCTTGGATGTTTCTTTTTTGTATGCGTTTGAAAGAGTCGAAATCAAGGTCTGTGTTAGGTATTGCTGCTGATTTTGCAATCGCATCTGCTGTGTCGTTGCCTTTCAGTCCTATGTAGGATGGGATCCACTGGAAGGTGATTTGTGTGTCCTTGTGAAGCTTGTCTAAATTCAGACAATTTTTCTCAGGGACATTTTAGAGCCGGTGTAACAATTTTTATGGCTTGTATAACTGACAGCGAGTCTGTGAAGAAAATAGTTTATGTGGGTCTTCCTTATCAATGTGTTCTAGGGCTAGGCTGATAGAGCTTCCAGTTCAGCATTAAACACAGAATCGTGCAACTTAAAGTAGATGATGGCTTGCGCCATTTTGGGTATTTGGTCAATTCTGGAAAAATCAATGATTATTTGATATTTATTCCGACACAGATGACGTAAGCCATCAGCAACTTTTAGTTGAACGATCAGGAGAGATGCATTTAAAAAAAAATAATACTTTATCCATATGATCCCAGTACTGATTTTCATAAACTAAAAATGTTTACAGAAAAATAAAGTTTTCTTGCACAGAACCCTCTTCCTTGGAAGATATCTCCCACCTACCAGGTATAAAATTCCCATGAAATCGAATTTGAAGTGACCTACCATCAAAATTTTTTGAGCGGTTTGCAAATTGGAAATAATATCAGGTAAATGGCATCACAGATCGATCATCTTTTATTTACAAAATTTCGAGAATGAGTTTCCAATCTGTTTGTCATAGTAAATAGCGTAGCTGATAGATAACCTGTGTATGTGTGTATCTTAGATAACTTTTTTTAATCAATAAAAACATTAACACGCCAGTAGAATTTATTGAACTTTTTACCTCTGAAGAATACAACCCTATTTAGTTTAATTAATTTAAAATATATATGCACGGACATTTAAGAGAGAAAATGAAGAATACTTTGTATACAAACAAACCCGGCGGTAGTTGCGGGTGTCAGTTCCTAGAATCCATCCATCCCACACCTGCCTTCTGATGGGGCGGAACAAATCTATTTACAACTGGGTTGAAACATCCTTGAAACTCTTATTTCAACATTAAGATCTCTCAGTTTGAAGTCGGCACAACTTTACAATAAGAATCTTTGATCCAGATTTGAGCTGTTCTCAAACGTTCTATGATGTAAAGGACATCAGTTTGAGAGGCACGAAGATGAAGGCTGTGATGTAGATGGAATGTCCAATGTTCCAGCAATAACTATAATTGGTAAATGTAAACTAGCTTAAACAGCGCGCGTATTTTTCTTTTCAAATGAAACATACACTATACATAATGCACTCTGCATGTAGAGGTTGTAATCATTCAACGCAATTGTCCTTTCTTAAATAAATAATGGACGAATTTCTACGATTATTAAACTCATTATAATTTTTTTAGAGAAGCATCTTTCCATAGTTTCGTTAAACACCACCACCACCAAGAATACACCTTCAAGTACATTCTATATACAGTTATCAGCGTCATGTGTTCTTAATTCTGTCACCGTTTGCTTTTGGTTCAGTGGTAGAATGCTCGCCTGCCACGCGGGCGCCCCGGGTTCGATTCCCGGCCGATGCATTTTTTTTTTTTACAATATATACAGTTATCAGCGTCATGTGTTCTTAATTCTGTCACCGTTTGCTTTTGGTTCAGTGGTAGAATGCTCGCCTGCCACGCGGGCGCCCCGGGTTCGATTCCCGGCCGATGCATTTTTTTTTTTACAATATATACAGTTATCAGCGTCATGTGTTCTTAATTCTGTCACCGTTTGCTTTTGGTTCAGTGGTAGAATGCTCGCCTGCCACGCGGGCGCCCCGGGTTCGATTCCCGGCCGATGCATTTTTTTTTACAATTTTTAAAACTCATTTATATATTATACAAGAATGACATCCACGGCGCCAATTTATAATTGTAACGAATAGTATTTGAATAAAAGCATTTAATCGGGTAAACCCCGGGCGTTGCCCGGGTCATTCGGCTAGTACTATATAAGCAGAATCAACATACAATAGTCGTTGCGACCTGATGAATTAAATTGAAAAATTGCTGAAAAAGTTCATCACTGATGAGCCAAGCCTTCCCAATTCTTTTCCCCATTCAGTCCAATAATTGCAGAAATTCGTCCGTTATCTAAAAATAGTTTACACTTTCAACAACAGATGACGTGCTATATAATGAATCTTGTATAATCTCTAAATGGTGTTGGTACTGATGAACGGCTAATATTAAATGTTTTATGGAGGAGAATGGAATATCTTTTCTTGCATTCACGGCAAGTATGCCAATCCTTAACAACATGATTGTCTCTAAAACAGTTAAAACATAGTCGAGACATTGCTTGGCCATCTGCTATCTATCTGTCGCAGACCCAGATAAGAAACTAGGGCACAAGTGAATGGATGTGATTGTTTACATAGAGGATCTTGCCTCTCGGTAGCAAAATGGTAGGATATCGTTTTAAACTTGGAACTTTCAGACTGCTTCCACATGAGTAATACTCTGTATACCGCTGCTACTTTGAGCTATATGGAGTTCAATGGATCACGTCGATTTTTTAGACAGAAGCGGATGATGCAAGATGCCAATGATAATGCGGATAATTTAAGTTTGCATTTTTGTAGCCATCGACACAGAAATCTTGATAGATGAAACTTCTTCAAAGCACCGATCTCGTGTTTCAGAGCTGTTCCGATGCTGTGGCCAATGATTTGAATCCTTGTGTAACCATGCTGGGACATGTCACCATAACCGATGTCCAATGATCGCATCTGGGAGAATTCCTCTTGATGGATTATTTTTTACAGGATAATATGTCCTAATGAATCGGGGGAACCAAATCTTGAGTCTTGGCTACTCTGTTGGAAACTAAGGTGTTGAGACAAGAGGAGGATATAGCCAGTACAACTGTAGAATCTGGTGTTATGCTTTAATAGATGTTTAGTTGATGGTTGTCTTTGATCTCTTGAAAAACTCGATTAAATTGTCTAAAAGAAGAGCGCCACATAACTCTAATCAAGGGATTTCTGATGAAACCTTGGTTTTCGAAATAAGAATATTTAGTTGAGAATTGCCTCCTATATCGATTGATTTAATATAATCAACCGCTGCATATGCAGACTCTGAAATATCTAAAAATCGTTGCAACTCAAGTTCAACAGCCTGGGTAGATAAACATATCGAGAAATTTCAATATTTCAAAACTGATCAGGGGGTTCATAAAGCGGTTCAATTCACTTTCAATCTCAATTGGAACAGAGTCGTCCCATTCAAGATTAAATATCTAGAACTTCATCTTGGCCACAATGGTTATAGATGAAATCCATCCCAACGGGTCAAATAACTTGGTGGTGTCAGACACTATAGTGTGGTGGTTATAAGCCTTGCCTCTTGAACCTTAAATGAAAAAAAAAAGTCCTTCTGAGGATTCCACAGAGAACTTAGTGCTTTAACCTTTTAGTAAAAATTTATATGCAGAGGTTTATCAGCTTCCTTTCTGTCTTCAGGAAGTAGAGGACCACTTTCTCAAAGAGAAACCTCCGCGTTCAAGTAAAGAATTGAGTTGGTCGCGCAATTATAGTTCTTCCAAGAATAAACTGCGTGACATAAATTCATCTACAAAAAAAAAAAAAATTTGAGTATTACTGTTGCTTTTCAAAAATCTTGTTCTTCGTCTTCTGCTAATTTTTCGAGAATTCTAGTGCAAGGTAAGGAGCGACAAACAAACTATAAGTGTCAGTTTTAGGTCTAGTCTTTCACGGGATGATCGACTGAGAGAGAGACGAACTCCAAACAATCCACTAATAGTTCTTGTCAGCAAGTGCATCTAAATCTGTTGGTACATTTTGACGATGTCTTCAGGGAAGACTATAGGATGGAATCTGAAGCACAACACGATGTACACCCAGTCTTGTTGAAGCTTAGGCCAATCAGTAAGTAAGTGTCTTTTAAAAGAAGTGATATTAGTTATCTTGAATGATTTATCAAATACTACTTTTTGTAACGAGGTGGTATCGAGTCCTTCAGAACTGCATAGTAAGACAAATAACACTAAGGAGACTAATTCAGTTCTGAAGGAGGTATTTATTCTACATGATTCAAGACCAGATATTAGAGGCTCACGCAAGCGGAGAGCTGGTTGCCTCTTCAACCTGCGTGGAAAATATTCTGGTGGGCCCAGAAAGCTGAATGGGCTGACCTGATTCTTCGAATTATAGAGGAATGTGTACTGATAGACTCAATCAGGCGAAGAGCTGGTTTGCCTTTTCAATCAGGCAGTTTAGGGCATAGTAGAGCAGAGAAGGCGGATGATCTGGCCTGCCTCTTCAGCCTTGCAATGGAGTCTTTCCTGGTGGTCCCGAGCAGAGGTAAGGGCTGGCCTGCCTACAGCAACGGTGGGTACTGAGAAGTCTGCAGGAACAGCGTCTTCTTACAAGCCTACAGGAATAGTTTCGTGTGGAATTTCTACTGAACTGTAATTTCTGACACGCTTACAGGAACCTTTGGAATAACCTTTGGCAAGCCTACAGAAATAGTTATTTTTGGAATGCCTACAGGAATAAAATCTTTTGACCTGCCTGGGAGAATAATAGCCTCTGAAATGACTGCAGGAGTAGCAGTTCCTTTCATGAATATTCCTTTGGTTCCCACAGCAATAGTTGATTCTGTCATCTCTACAGGAATAACAGCTTCTGACATGCCTAGAATAATAACAGCCTCTGAGAGACATGCCTACAAAATAACAGCTTATGACTTGACTACAGGATCAAGCCACACAAATTATCGAACACTTCATGTCCATCAAATTTTTCATAAATTTGTTCCAGATCATGGAGTTAAATGCGCCATCAATGTTGTCTAGGGCTACGAGGAGAACCCACAAACCCTTCTCAAACCTACACCGACCCCCTCTATGGCCTCATTTTCCCTCACATTCTCTTCCTGGAAAACATGTCGGGACTCGAATAGGAGCTCAATACTCTCTAGCCAGTGCTTGAGACGCTGTGCTTCTAGTCTATCCTAGACCTTACCAAGACACGTTAGAAAGGAAACATGACGATAATCGCTAGGTGCTGCACCCTTTCTACTAAACTTTTCTAGAAGCACCACACGTTCTTCCTTCCACCCTACAGGAAAAATACCAATGTCTACACATCTATTGCATAACCTAGTAAATAGCGATAGGTGCATCCTCACCAGGGCTTTCACGATTATGTTATAAATTCCGTCGGGGGATCAGTAGATTTCCTGTTCCCAAACTTAAGAGCCGTCTGTTTCACCTCTTTCTCGAAAAAGGGAGAATCCACTAAGTCACAATGGTTAGTAAGATCCTTTCTCTGGCCCCTCGTTTCCTAAATGCCAGTCCAAAATGAGGCCTAGGGTCTTCTCTGGTCTTAGGTCTTGATCTCATATTCTTTATCAAGTTGCCTCAAGTTATCAGAACTCCTAACCTTTCCCCGAGACCACCCTGTAAGGGAGACCATATAAATTAAAATTAAAATGGTCTGCACCCCTCTCTCCAGTGTTTCCTTTTCGCCCTCTTGGTTTTTGTTGTCTGCCAGATCCTTCTGGCAGCTAACGCATCTCCGAATTCTTTCCTTACCTACTCCTTTTGGAATAACTTCCTCATGACCCTGATGCAATCAGACAGTAAAAAAATTTAAACAAATGAAAATTGGGCAGGTTGTTTTGAGACCGCGAAAAAGGAAAAGAGCACTGCACCATTCCTCCCAGCCAAATATAATAAAATAAAAGGGCCAGATTCTAAAAGCTAACCAGCGAGATAAGATCGCGAGGACTTATACATAATTAACATTCAGCTTTATTGAAGTAAGACTTTAATAAGGCTTAGGAGACTGCTTCTTTCTTGTCATTCATCTAGTTAAGCATATTTACCTTGTTGAATTCTCATAATAATTTATATTTAAAACTTTTAGTTGTTTTTTCTAAAAACAAATTGACTTGCCATCCTGAGGTTTGTCTTCCCTCATTTTTTTTAAATAATGGATTGTATTTTAAAACCCTCTTTTTAATTATAGTACATGTATTTTTTCATTAAAAGTAATATTAAAGGCAATCAAAATCTGCACATCACACTTCGATACATTATTTTGAAAATAGAGAGATATGACATAATATTTTAAAAATAATAATTAATTATCCTTAACTCAATTCAAAATTTTTGAAATTTTTTTATGAAATGTTTTTAATAGTTCGATTTCTGTTTATTTTTAATTGGAAATTCATATGTTGAATTGAAAATATATTTTAACTATGCTAATTATTTTCTCACCAATTATACACTTTAATTTTAGTTGATAATTGTTTAAGGCTTTAAAAATAAATAGAAAAAAAAAAAGTTCGAAAATATCACGTGACCAAATTCCGTCATTCTTTATACAGATGTTTTGATAGTGTTTTTATGACAGGCTTTTTAAATAAATGTATATGAACACTTCACCATTGAATTGAAAAACAAACGTAAGATCTCTATATTTATTCATTATTTACATTTATAACTACCATTAAATAAGTAACAGGTTTATAGATATGTGTATAAATGTGACATGTTTAAAACTATTTGTATAAAGCGATTTGTGCTATGTGTGGAATCTTATTTTTTTAATGAGGCTAAACTTCATTTTAAACTTTTTGGTTGCTATTACGCGAATTTCCATTTATTATTTTGCAAATGCAATTATTGCATTGGATTAAGAAGAAATATTATTTCAAAGCGGTTTTTTTTAATACGCTAACTTTGAAAAAAATACGGTTGCATTTCATTCAAGGAAATTATTTTTTGCTAATGTATTATTTTGCAAATAATTTATTATTTAACCTGTAAATGCGTGCAAAAATTTGCATTCCAATGGGAATATTTTTTTAAACGTTTTCCTAAAATCTGAAAAATTGACAATATAAGTGAATAATTGTAACTTGAAGAATACTAAAAATGTTAAGCAATTTGAAAAAAATACTTTTACATAAATAAATTGATTTAAATGCTTAATGAAATGTCACAACTATGTTTATAGTATTCAAAAAATCTTCACATTTCTTTCTCTCTCAAAATAGCATAGCATTTTGTTAATGAGTTATGTATTTTAAATACTTCAAAATAATAAGTTATGTATTTTGTTTTTAATATACAAAAAAATGTGAATATATAATTTGCATAGATTTGCTTGAATATTTGCATATTGTAAAAATTCTATGCATTATAGCAATGGGTTTATTATTTTAGTGCTGTCATTGTGGTGTTCTATGCCTTTCCTGGCCTGCTGATATGTCTGTAGATATCTGTAATAAAGGTGGTTCATCAGTTGTGAATGCTGAATTTGGTGACACTGCTCAGAGAGTTCACCACTAATGAACCTTTCATTGAATAATTATTAATATTGCAGTAAACTCTGCTGAGATAATTTATGGTGATATATATTTTCATAAGAAATATGAAAGACTTTTGACAAATATGTAAGACTTGACAATTGACAAACATCTTCTTTCTTATCTCCACTCAATCATATTAGGGTATCAAGTTGTGACCCTTAATGGTGTCTGTTTGACAACCATCATGACTGTGGGTGAAGTAGAATGCGTCTGCCTTTGTCATTAAGACTGGGAGCACTACTCAGTGGCAGGCCGACTTAGCTCTAAAAGAAATGGCCGCCTCTGACATGAGGAACAGACGCCATGTGCAGCTGCTTCTAACATGGAGTACAAACGCTGCTCATCCTGTATCCCTGGATTAGGAGCCCTTACAGGGTACTATCAGCCGGGCCAGCTGAACCCAGGTTTTTTAGCGAGCTTGTTACTGCTCCCCCTCCTCCTTTTTCATCCGGGCTTGGGACCGGCAAAGGCGGAGTTTACAAAGATAAGAGAGAGAAATATGAGAACATTTTCACAAAAAAAATATAAATGCCAAATAAATTGTCATATTGTACCAATTTCATTTAAAATGATAGAAAACACATCTTTAGATGACGGGGATTTCAATGCTTCTAATTTTTGCATAAAAATCTTGTTTTTATGATTGGTACAATTTGGATTATAGATTACTATGCACAATTTATTTGGTTTTGTCATATTACTTTGTAGTCCTGTTTTTAATTATTTTTTTGGTATAAATTTAATTGATTTTTTTAACCCGTTATGTTTTAAGTTAATTCATATTGTAATCATAGTATAAATAAGATATTATTATTTTTTAATTGAGCTATAACACAAGGTAATAAAATCAGACTTTCTTAACCTGCTGGATATCCCAACTTTATTGTCGCGTAATCTTTCCTCAAGAGATATAATAACATCTACCCATGATAATACTCTAGTTCCCCAACAACCCCTTTCTTGCTACTATCCCCCTTGACACATTGTAAATAGCATTACTAATTATTGTAACTATTGTTCCTGTATATACCCTCTTCTACGTGGAGAAGTTGTATAAGACCAAAAGGTCATAACAGGGACTTTTGTTGTTGTTACTACTGTTATTCTTGTATGTACCCTACATTTCTGTGCTTGGAGAATCTGTATAAGACTAAATTGTCTTAATAAAGCTTTTTGTTGTTGTTGGTAATAAAATCAAAAATTGGATTAGGTCCTTTTTTACTTGGTGTTTCTAATCTGTAATCCAAATTGTATCTAAAAATTGAACAATAATGAAATACAAATTTGAAGAAACTTAATTGCATATGTAACTTTCATTTTTACCTGAAAATTCAGGATTTTTCATTCTTAAGTTCTACAAATTCAGGCAAATGTTAGAGCTAATTTGACTCACAAATGCTAGGCCCCCACTGGATAGACATGATCTCTGACAACTGTGATCATTGTAGATGTGGCCATTATTGAGGTGAATGTTGACAAGCAGTTATTATATACACAAAATGGGGGGTCGGTGGAAGGCTGGTTAAACCATTTTCTGTTTAAAAAAAAAAAAAAAAAAAAGCTCCAATGGCCCCCCGATTCTTGCAAAAGTCCAACCCCACCAGCGAGTGCAAGTAACCAAACAGGGCTCTGGCACATTTGTAAGTGAAAAGTCGAACTGCTTTCACATGTGTAGACATGTGGGGTCTTTTTTAATAAGAAAAAAATTTCCAATGCTGGAATCAAACCTGGGTCATAGCGGTCAAAAACCAACGGTTTAGACCATCCTTCTACCGACCCCCATTGTGAACCATGGCTATAGAGAACATTGGTGATTGCTATCTTCTAATTTCAGAGACCATTCTTATTAAATTATGGAATCAATCTTTCCTTGGTTTACCTCACCCTTAATTCTCAAGGTATATCCCCTCTTTTCAAGACTAAATTGATCCTCGAAGATCCTCAAAGTTCATGCCCTGCAAATTTCCATTTTCTTTTATCCATTTAGAAAGCTATACTCTCGGTTAAACCTTCTTCAAATTTCTTGTTTGCCCTCCTATCTGCCCATTTGACCTTCTAGCACATCTGATGGCAAAAGAGTTTATTTCCACACCATTTCTTTAATCATTGCCAAAGCTTTGCATACATACCAGAAATTTGAATAAACAAAAAATTTAATTTCTTTTCTGTTCTACATTTAAATCTTTTCTTAAAACCTTTTGTTAAAAAAATCTTTTGCCTTTACAATTCTAACCACTTCTTTTTTTGGCTTTTTCCATCCACATTTGTGATTCCTCCAATATAAGTAAAGGATTCTTTCTCAATTTCAATATCATCTGTATAATTTTCCTTTTTATTTTGCTAGTGTATGACTATATTATTTCTTCTTCTTTCTTATCTCCACTCAATCATATTAGGGTATCAAGCTTTTAAAGCTTGAGACTTTAGATGTTGTCTGCTGGGGGGGAGATGAGTAGAACTTATCAATGGATTAGTCAATACAGTCAATAATGTGTTTTGGGGTTGCATGTTGAGAATTGCACTCAGTATATATTGGGAAAACCTTGCAATTATACTATATTATTTTTATATAAATAACTATTAAAATGTGCAAGGAATAGGGTAGTATCGTTGTCATCTATGTCCAAATGTGAACAATGCTTAGATTCTATCAAAATTATTCAGACCAAATGAGTAAATTTATACATAAGGTTTAGGTAAAAATACTGTTCCTTTTTTTTTTATTTCTCTCAAGTACACATGGTACAGGCCATGATAATTAGCAACTGCCTTTTACTGTAAGTACACACATGTGGGAAGTCCAACCCCACCAGCGAGTGCAAGTAACCAAACGGGGCTCTGGCACATTTGTAAGTGCAAAGTCAAACTGTTTTTCACATGTGTAGGCATGTGGTACGCTTACAGTAAAAGCAGTCGCTAACTACCCACCATGATTATCATGGCCTGTACCACGTGTACAAGGGATAAGCAAAAAAAAAAAAACTTTGCACTTAACAAGCTGTTTAGAGCCCTGTTTGGTTACTTGCACTCATAGGTTGGGTTAAACTTGTGCCAGAATCAAGGATCATTGAGTCAGAAAAAGTGCTCAATGCAAGATTTGATCCCTAGTGATGGTTATCGAAAATGAAGGGTGTGTAGCACCCCTCTGTCAACCCCATTGTACAAGGTAATAAGACCAAATTAGTAAATGGTGAGTGAGGTTTCAGTAACAGTGCTGTTGGATTTGGTCTTATTACCTTGTCTTTCTAATCTGAATTGTACCTTATCAACCCCATTACCTAAACATTGATTATAAATTGATTATTTGGTCTAGTTACCTTTTATCAATAATCATAACTGTACCACATTTAAATGCTCAGATTCTCTGAGGCATTTAAAGATGAGCTGTAGCATTACGATAACCCCAGCAACAGTTTCTTAACATTGACCATGTAAAGTCACATGAGAAAATGTTATGTTTCTACAGGGTGCTTGGCAGGCTTATTTATAATGAAAAATACATTGTGAATTCATAACCACCTCTCAATTTTTTGCCTTTACTTATCCCTCTTCCTTTGTTCCACTTCACTAAGATGATGGAGTGAGGTGCAACTTGTGTTTACCCCAGGCAAACTTGGTGACTTGGCTTGTAATTTGAGGTCTATGACATGGGATCCTCCGTATCCTAGAGAAGGACCCTTACTGAACCTGGGTTCCTATCTTTACCTCTCAATCAGGCTTGACCTTCTAATGGTGACTCCTATAGTTAGTGTGTGAAATGTGAAGAAATTTTACTACTGGGCAACAAACAATGGGGGAATTTTGATGGCACCCTTGATATCTTTTAGGACTAAGATTTTATGTTGCTGTTATAACCATGGAAACAGGACTTGAAGCTTGGGACCTTCTAATGGTGACTCCTTTTCCTATAGTTAGTGTGTGAAAGAAATTTAACTACTGGCCAACAAACAATGGGGGAATTTTGATGGCACCACTCAAACCTTGATATCTTTTAGATTTTATGTTGCTTTTATAACCATGGAAACAGGACTTGAAGCTTGGGACCATATGATGTTATAGCCAATTTGTGCTGTTATAAAAGAGACTATTATAATAATGTGGTTTTATTCACTGTAAGGTAGAACCTCCCTTTAAAGGACACCTAATTGCAGAGCCAAAGTGTCCTTTAGAGAGAGGTGTCCTCTTACCAGAGAGTTGCTAAATAGTAAAAATTGTAATTTTGCATATGAAAGCTGTCTTTTGTAGAGAGATGTACTCTAGCGTGAATGTCCTCTCATGGAGGTTTAACTGTATTAGTTACAGAGTTAAGTCTATGATTAACACATAATGATGTACACATGGTAGGAAATGCAAGTAAGCATATATCCAAAATATCCAACCATTATTTTAAAGAAGAACATTTCATAATATATAGATACAGGTAGCCTCTCAACTCTGACCACAATTCATTGCTTATTAAAATTTAACCATTCTATTTTCAAATCCATTTCCTTTTAAATAACTTTCATAGTAATAGTCAGGTTTAAAAAGAAAGTTATAGCAAGTATAGGCATATAATTGTTGAATTACTCTGTTGTATATCTCTCTCTCTAATTGATCAATGAAGTTGCTGTTATAGAGAAGTTGTGTAAGCCAGAGTGCACCTGACTGCCAGCAATAAGTTATGTAAAGCCCAAGAAATGCTACCTTATCTAGTCCAAAGGTTAATTGAACATCTCCACCTTCCCCCAGGGGTGTAATCTCACACTTATCTCCAGGATCAAAGTTAGAACTCCAAAGGTCATACAGATCTACCCTCAGTTTCAATAGATATCTTGACATTTTGCATTGAAGTTGGAAATGGGGAAAAAAGCATCCAGTATAAATAAGTGAACAGAAAAAAAAAATTGACAGAATGCTAGTTAGGGTGTCAGCTTCAGCACTTAGTTTTTAGTTTCATTTATTTATAACTGGATGCTTTCAACTATTTAGTCTGGAAATTGGGACAAATAAGTCTACATGTTCTGCTTATGCATACCTCTGGTGAATCCTGTATAGGGTCAGTGACCCTAAATAAAGGCTTTTTTGTTGTTGTTGTTGTCTACATGTTCTGCTGACAGGCCCAGAAACCACAGTACAGAGTGCTTGCTGGTAGCTAAGTTTGGTCAATTGAAGCACTAAATTCTAGCCATGGGTGATAGATGTGAGGGTGCTGACACTCCACCTAGCATCCTGGGAATATCCAAACTAGAAACATAAGGTTACAAGACTGAAGTTTGTGAGTTTATCAAAAAATAGGTACAATTTGGATTATAGGTTTGATTCATAAGGTAACGAGGATTTGGTCTTGTTACCTAATGTTTCCAATCTATAATCCAAATTGCACCTTGACATTATCACAAAGCAATAACGCGCCATCTATACATATAAAACAAAAGGATTTAAAAGCGCGAATGTTTCTTTTATACATAAACCGAACTTCTACTGTCCTTATTGCGATGAAAAAATATATTGGGAGGGCTTGGCTCATCAGTGGTGTCAGGGGTTATTTGAATGTAATTCTACTGTCCTATAAGCTTATGTCCATAGTTTACTTGAAAACCATTTCTAAGATTCCATCCTTCAGTGTAGCATATAAAAGCAGAATGATCCAATACAGTATTAGAGCTCTGAGAAGCGGTCTGGTGGATTAAATTGGTGAAACCGCTGGGAGGGTTCACCACTGATGAGCCAAGCCCTCCCAATATATTTTTTCATCACAATAAGGACAGTAGAAGTTCGTTTTATGTATAAAAGAAACATTCGCGCTTTTAAATCCTTTTGTTTTATACCTTGACATTATATTCAAACTTTTTTAATCCCCCCCGCACACACTTTTACCTTTTTCAAAGTGTAATAAAGAGAGTGAAAGTAGGATGTTGAGTTGGCTGTTTCAGTGAGCATTAATGCTGACACTTAGCATCTTGTTAGTTTGTTCCCCCTTGTTAACCAAGGCACTAAAAAAAGCACATTTAGGAGAGATTTTAAATAAAAATTCAAGGTCTCGAAAGACTATTATAAAATGTCAATTATTCGTGATGTATCAGTAATGGCATTATAAATACCTTTGTTTTGTGATAACAATGCTGTTGACAAATTATCACACACAGTTATTAAAATTTAGTTCTAGACTTGAATTATAAACTTTCCAACATTTTCAAGGTTTCCCAAGTGACTCCAGCAAATATCCTTACACAAAGCTTTTCAAATTCCTCTTATTTATAAATTGCATATCTATCTATACTATACATCTTAATGTTTATATGTAGGTATATGTGGTGATGTCCATTTACACTCATGGACAAAACTTATGGAAGTCTTTGATGTTGCTGGTTATCTATATATATTTTTTTTTGAAGGAGACAGCCACTTTTGTTCACACTTGGTTATCTCATGTGTCTTCAATAAAGGTCACTATGTATCAAATATCTTTCAGAGTTATTGTCTGAATCCTGATATACATGCTAAAAGGTATGACTTCCTATAAGTTTTTTCCATAAGTGTAATTAATGTTCTGATTGGCTGATTGACATGTAACAGTGAACAACCAATCAGCTCACTGTCACATTTTTTATGTCATCCAGTTTAATTTACTTATTTGGCCTTATAACCTTGTGATTCTGATCTATAAGTGCCTTATCATTTTTGATAGACTTCAATGGTCCTACAAGTTATTCTTGTCATGAGTTGAAGACAATCAGTGAATTTATATCAAGGATAATCTTGAGGATTCTATTTCAAAGAGTTCAGGATCTGAAGTGTTCTCCTCAGTTTTAGGTTCAGTACTTCTGTCTGAAGATGCTCTTATCAAAACCTCACATATAATTTACTTATTTAAACTGGGTTATGTTACCTTGTATATATCTTTCTGTCTGTACATTTGGAACTTTCCACATAGATAATATAATCCTTTAGTGTGGTTTAATGCTGAAATGAAACCTATGACACCCATGGCATCTCCCACATTATGTTACCAGTTCTGTAGTCAGTGTGTGGTGCACCTTGTCGAGCCAGAGATGTGTTCCCAGATGGAGGGCAGGGCTGCCACTCCCCTCACCATGCTCTCACAAGCCGCAGCCTTCCTGGAGACTAAGAGTAAGTACACCAGCCTCAAGTTGATAGCAATAACTTTAAACCTCTTCTTCTTCTTTTGACTATGGTTTTAATTAGGAATCTTTTATTTTTCTACCAAATTGACATCTCCATCTTTGTTGTTGTTTATTATCCCCTTGTGTAAAGATTACACAAATTCCATGAGTTCATGCTCCTTGAGCTGTGATCGAGCTCCATCTTTAAAATACCAAAGTGCTAAAACTTTATGCTGTGAGTAGTTTTCTTGGAACAAACTAGGAATAAGATAGAGTGGTTGGACTTGCTCTATATTTATTTAGCAGAGATGACTTTGTTGATGTTGTTTCTTATCCCCTTGTGTAAATATTACACAAATTCTATGAGTCTATGCTCCTCGAGCTGTTTTATGATAAGCAGCGGCCTCTCCCAAAGGTCCTGTTTAGTGCCTCTAATGCAAGCCAAAATGTGTTCTGGAGCTGCAGGTGCCAAGCTACATTTTGGGCAAGTGGGGTAGATTTTGTTATTATTTTCTATCTTCAATGGCTTGAGTGGCCAGTTCTAAATCTTGTTAGTGTTGTTTGATGCTATTTCTGATGTTCAGAGCTCCTCCACTGTACCAACTGTGCTTCACGACTTTGTGAAATATATTGGTTGAATAGTTCTTTGCCTAGCTCTTGTTGGGGCAGGAAGTCATCATTCAAAGCCCACTACCTAATAAGTCTTACATAGTAACCTGAGGCCAGTTTAGGGATCATGGAAATCAAGATAACTATCTAAATACATGCTCTGGCTGTTATATGTTCCTCTTCTTTTTGAAATATTCACTTTAAACAGAGAAAGTTGGATAAAATTCACTTGAATTTAACATCTATATCCTTAAAATTGCCTTATGTCCTTCCTTACCTTCCACTGTTAGTCAAGGTAACCACTCTGTTTTTTTTTGTGGCCATTTATCACTTCTATTCTGCAGATAAATTTTTGGTGTCTGGTAATACTTGGGCAGCTGAGTGGAAAGGGTTAAAAAAACATCTCTCTCATGTCAAAATAGTTTCAGAATCCTATGACACTCTCTACAATCATGTACATTCAGGTCAGTAAACTTCACATTCAGAAAGTTCCACCTCTGTTCTCATCAATCCAGGTCAACAAGGTCCCACCTCTAATGAAGGTAACAACAATACAATTGATAATTGGGACAGCTTAACATTCATATATATATATATAAATTAAACAAAACTATCATTGAAACTTTAATGCTAAGTGAAGTAGCCATCTTGAAAGCATTGTTTTGATAACTATATCTCCCAATTTCAGCCATAGTGCTCTCTTTGTAACCATGTATCAATACTGGTATGCATCACATGTATATAGTGAATCCATTTCCCTCATTTGTGAATACATGGTGTGTGAATGATGGTGACAGACCCAGAGAATGTGGCCAAGGTTCTACCCACCAAGGCTATCCAAAAGATCCGGAGACAAGAAATAGCCAGCCCCGCACTGCCACCTCTCAAGTTGTGGGTCAAGAAAACCCGCCTGTAAGCACAACCCTTCTCTCACTAGTATATTCTCAAATAGAAAAAGACGAGTAAACTAAATCTTCTTCACTAAAACAACTTGGGGTCAATAATTATATAAAGCCTTTCTCTCTTATGAAAAATCTGGCCCAATTTGTCTCTTTATGAAAAACAACAAAATACTCAATGGTTAGCGAGCTAAATACAGTTTAATTGTTGTTGTTGTTTCTTATCCCCTTGTGTAAAGATTACACAAATTCCACGAATTCATGCTCCTCGAGCTGTTTTATGATGGGCACCGGCCTCTCCCAAATGTCCTGTTTAGTGCATCTAATGCAAGCCAAAATGTGTTCTGGAGCTGCGGGTACCAAACTACATTTTGGGCAAGTGGGATAAATTTTGTTATTATTTTCTATCTTCAATGGCTTGAGATGGCCTGTTCTAAATCTTGTTAGTGTTGTTTGATGCTGTCTATTTCTGATGTTCAGAGCTCCTCCTGGGTTCACTCCACTGTACCAACTGTGCTTAGGTGGGATCCTCCAGTTCTTGTTTATTTTTGTTTTGGCTATTGTTTCTATTTCTTTAAAAGTAAGTTTATTTTTCTGTGGCAAGGGTTCTTTTGTGCCTTTTTTCGCTAGCACATCAGCAGCTTCATTGCCTTCAATGCCAACGTGTGAGGGTATCCATTGAAGGTGAATTTTTGAGGTTTTTGAGAGTTTTTGGAGATAACCAATTATGTTCCTGCTTACTTTGTCTCTGAGTTCCCCTGTGTGACTCAAGTGTTGTATGGCACTTCTACTATCAGTAAGAATCCAGATGTCTTGATAATTAGTATTTCTGATGGATTTTAAGGCTTCATAGATGGCTATAAGTTCTGATCTGAAGACTGAGCAAAAATCTGGGTTTCTTCTGTTCATTTTCTCAATGCCATTTGTGGTTTTGATGAGACAGCCACTGCCAATGTGTCCTATCTCGTCTCTGCTACCATCGGTATAGATAGTTATTGCATTTTTAGGAATGTTATTAATTATTTCTAATGATAATTGTTTTAAGTATTCTGGATTTTGGTATTGTTTGTTGGTGGATTCATTTAAAGTGGCATTAAAAGTAACATTTTGTAGTGGTTTGCATGGAGAATTTTTTTCTGCTAAATAATTTTTTTTCCACTTTATATTTTAAAAATCCATTTCTTTTGGCCAGGTGGAGAGGGCCTTCTTTTTTGAGTCTTGGATTCCCAATTAAGTATGTAATTGGAAGTTCTGTGTTTGTTTCCATAACTTTTGATTTTGTTTATATATTTTGGCAGATTGTAGCTTCTTCTATCCTTTAAGGGCATAATGTCTGCCTCGTAAAGTACAATATCATTAGGGCAGATATTTCGAAGACCTGTAATAATTCTAGCTGCACTTAGTTGTATCTTCTCCAGTGATTTTAGATTTGTTTCAGATGCTGTACCATAGATTTGATATCCATATTCCAGGATAGGTCTAATTAGAGATGTGTAAGTTAATTTTAGTGTGGTTGCATCGGCTCCCCACTCTCTTCCTGAAATATATTTCAGGATTTTTAGTCTCTTCCTTTTCTAATAACTTCTTCACTATGTTTACTGGAGTTAATTTCTGGATCCAGGGTGTAGCCGAAATATTTAGGATGTTTATTATATTGTAATTGCTGTTCTTTCAGAATAATTTTTGGCCTTATTTTGTATAGTTTCTTATCGGTAGTAAAAAGACAGGTTTCAGATTTTTGGGGGTTAAATTCTAATTTATGTTTATTAGCAAATTTTTCTAGGTGGAGAAGAGTCTTGTTCAAATCCCTTTCAGCTTTTTTCCAGTTAGTGTTGCTGCTCCGTAGAATAATGTCATCAGCGAAAAGTCCAATATTGGTTTTATGTGAAATTTTTTCTTCTATGCCTGCAATAAATAGGGTCAAACCCAGACCCAGACTTTACCCAGACTAATCTATTAGCTTGATTGTTTTATAAAATGTTTCCACTATAATGTACCATTAAGGTACTATTATTTTTTTATTTTTTTATTTTTTTTTCCTGTATGTATCCTACATTTCTGCTTGGAGAATCTGTATAAGACTAAAAGGTCTTAATAAAGTTTTTGTTGTTGTTGTTGTTGTATAATAAATTTCTTTTCCTCCAATTTACTCAGACTAATCTATTAGCTTGATTGTTTTATATAATGTTTCCTGTATATACCATCCATATTTCCAAAAATTTTTTCATTTTATTTATTTATTTTTAAAATTCTTCTTATTTCTTTATTCTTTCTTATAATCTGTATATATTTACCATATGTATATATTCTTTCACCATTTTTATTTCCCACTTTCTCCGTTTTGTAACCCCAAGGAGAATCCTCTGTAAGACCTGTGTGTCTTAATAAAGGCTTTTGTGTGTGTGTGTGTGTGTGTGCAATAAATAGGGTGAAGAGAGTTGGGCTAAGGACTGATCCTTGTGGTAGTCCTTGGTACAATTTGAAGGTTTTAGATAGATTTCCTTTATAATTGACCCTGATGTATTTATTTTTAAGGAAATCATTTATCCAAGTGATAGCTTTTCCATCAATTTTGAAATGCTTGTATAATTTTGTAATTAACTTGTCATTCCATACTTTATCAAAAGCTTGTGTAAGGTCTAAAAAAGCAGCTATGGTGTGGTTAGTTGGTTTTCTGTTTTGTGCATATTTTACCTTTTGTGTGAAAAATAAGAGTTGGTCTATTGTCCCATGTCCTTTCCTAAATCCATATTGTTCTTTTGGTAAGAGACTAAGTGCACCACATGTCTACACATGTGAAAAGCAGTTTGACTTTGCACTTACAAATGTGCCAGAGCATGTTTGGTTACTTGCATTTGCTGGTGGGTTTGGACTTTTGCAAGAATCGAGGGCCATTGGAGCATTTTTGTTTTAATCAGAAAAAAGTGCCCATTGCGGGAATCGAACCCGGGTCGTAGCGGTCAAAAACTAACGGTTTAGGCCATCCTTCCACCGACCCCCCACATTTCTTTTGCTGACAGCCAACATCATTCCCAGCTTCCATGACAGGCTTGAGTTATTAGGGTTTTATTTTTAACAGTTGGTCTTATTGTGTTTATTTTGTTGAATTGTTGGGACACTCAATACCAGGAGTTCTCTTAATTTTACTTTCCCAAAGAGGGTAACTAGACAAATAGGAAGCAAATAGTATTTATTCCTTATCAAGAATTTAAAAAAACCAAACATCTCTTTGTTATCTAGGCATTGCTACAAGAAAATAAGACCTAATCCAAATAAATTAATAGTGTGTGACGTTTCAGTAACAAGTGTTGTTACTGAAACGTCACACACTATTAATTTATTTGTATTAGGTCTTTATTTTCTTGTAGTTATAATCTATAATCCAAATTGTGCTTTGTTATCTAGGCATGTTTTTCAGATCTAACTTATTGAGATTACTACATCTAGACGACCTATGATGTACTAGATGTTGTTGTTTCTTATCCCCTTGTGCAAAGATTACATGAATTCAGTGAGTCCATGCTCCTCTGCTAGATGTTGGTATTTGCACTGACACGGAGGTGTTGCACCAGACTGGAGGAGAGCCTGTCCAAGGAGGAGGAGGAGGAAGAAGAGGGTCCCCTGGACATGACTGTGAGGAGAGCAGCCATCCAGCAGAAACGGCCTTCAGTCATCACCTGTGCCCCTCCTCGCCCTCGCACCACTGAGGACACACCCCCCATAGAGGAATCTGGTCTGTTGTTGCCAACTTTGGCATTTTCCTTCAAAGGCTGGGAACTATCAAATCTGGTTTGCCTATCTAAAAATATCATGAAATAAAAAATAAAGAAATTATTTTGGGAGTGCAATTTTTACCAGGAAAAAAAAAAAAATGGAATAAATGCTATGTCTGCCACACTTGTTTGAAAACCCACTGACTGGATTAACCACATTCCCATTCTCTAATGAGACGTGACTGCGCAGATGTGTGTGACCCTGTGATAGAGGAACACTTCCGCAGATCTCTGGGAAAGGACTACCCCAAGTTTTTGTCCTCCTCAGCATCCAACGTTTCCATAACAGGTGAGGCAACCTATCCTTCTATATACAGTAGAACCTGCCTTGGGAGGCAATTTTTAGTGGTAAATTTTATTTTTTTATTAATTTTGTTTTCTCTTAGGTATATGACCCTGTTTAACACCTTCACATCTACATTTTGAAGCCCCTAAAGGCCAAGTGTGTTGAATATCCTATATTGAGAGCATCATTGAATTTGCATAAGAAAGAATAGTTTTAAGTTTATTGTAACCAATTTCATTCAAACTGTCTTAGGAGTTAACCTGTCTTGTAAGTGCAATTTTGCTTGGAACCAAATTCCCAAGACAGATTTTACTGTTTAGCTACAATATGTTAATGGAGTCCGTTTAATATCTCAATAATGAAAGAGGTATCTTTAATAAAGAGAAGAGATTGGTGATGAAACAGTCCTACATCAACCATTATATATTTGCACATTTGTAAGTACAAAGTTGAACTGCTTTTCATATGTGTAGACATGTGGTGCACTTACAGTAACTTACAGTACAGACGCCTACTTCTACCCACCATGATTATCATGGCCTGTACCACGTGTTGTTGTTGTTTTTTTATCCCCTTGTGTAAAGATTACACGAATTCCATGAGTTCATGCTCCTCGAGCTATTTTATGATAAGCAGCGGCCTCTCCCAAAGGTCCTGTTTAGTGCATCTAATGCAAGCCAAAATGTGTTCTGGAGCTGCAGTACCACATGTACTAGGGATAAGCCAAAAAAAAAAAAATTATATATTTGCTTCTATTATTCAACAGTTTTTTTATACAGTAGAACAAGCATGTCAAACTCAAATCCTAACACGGGCCAAATAAAAAAGTAATAAGATTATTGATGAGGCACAATTTGGATTGTAGATTATAAACACAAGGTAATAAGACCAAATCCAAATAAATAAATAGTGTGTGACGTTTCGGTAACAGCGTTGTTACCATCTTCAGACAAAAGATGGTAACAACGCTGTTACCGAAATGTCACACACTATTTATTTATTTGGATTTGGTCTTATTACCTTGTGTTTATAATAAGATTATGTGGGCCGCAAAAAATACTTATGGCGATGTACATACGTTATGTATGTAGGTATAATATTATCAAAACTTACGACTTATGTATGGCAACCAGTGGTTCGTTATTAATAAATAATGTATAATTACAATTTTTAAAAATTAGGCTACAAATTTTTATTATTATTTTTTTTAATTTATAAAAAAATTTTTTTTTAAAATATATTGTCTGTTGGGCCGCGAGTTTGACATGCTTGCAGTAGAACCTCTCTCACCTGGTTGCAGAGCCAAAGTATCCCGTAGAGAAATGTCCTCTTACCAGAGAGTAGCTAAATGATAAGAATTTGAGCGATGTGAACTGTCCTTTGTATGGATGTCTTCTCTCATGGAGATTGTTCTACTGTATTCATCACCATATTATACTTTGTTGCTTGTGTTAGGGATTTTTTGATGTTTTGTATTGTTGTTGTTAGTGTCCATCAAGTTGAGATCCACTTTTGGAGACTATATGAACACATATTCTACAATTTGATCTATTGATTACTTCATCCAGTAACTTCCTTGACCCCTTCCAGCCAGCTTTGTATACATTGACTGAATCCTATATGCCATAATTAGTGGTTTTATGTCGCTCTTGCTTCCCAGTGCCATCTAGGTGTGCAGTTCATTTACTTTCTGCCACAGTTTGTATGGATAGGCCAACATTGAGGTCACACATGCTGAGAGGAAAGTATTCCTGCTGCAGATTGCAACCCAATTTCCTGTCTCACAGGCCACAAACAAATAGGTCTATAAATTCTCAGAAACTACCGCTTTAGTTCCATTTTAAAAATGGAAGCCTTGTTAGGTGTATGACTCATTGTGTTCGTAAATATTCCTGTTTGCTGCCTGTTTTATTACTGATTGTGTTTGTAATTTCGTGCTTTTTTTTTTTTAAAGAGAATTTTATCGATTGCTAGCGTATCAACATGTTTCATGTCAGATTTTTTGGAATCGTATACTTCTTGTCAATTGATTCAGAATAAACAGAAATTCCTTTTGATTGAAATAACGATATTTTGACAATTCTGATTGTGAATGGACGGATATAGCAGATGATAGAGACCCTCCTAATGTATCATGTTCCACTCCACCAATGAGAAAACACACAATTTCAAGTAAAAATATTTTATAATTTTTCTCTATTTTAGTCTTTTTTTTTTATCAACAAATAATTGAAGAAACAAATAAAAATGCTCAACAAGAAATCTCTAAAAATTCAGAGTTCTCCCTCATCTTGGCACAAGTGGAACCAAGTTACAATAAACAAGTTCTATGCATTTTTTGGTGCCATTTTGAACAGGGAATGATTTTTATGACCAGAATTTCTGATTATTGATCTCAAGACTGAATTGACAGCACGGCATTCACAAAATTGGCTTCTCTAAATTGTTTCATTTTGCTCCTCTATTCTCCAACAGTGATATCCTCAAGGATTGCAACAAAAGTTGAAAATATTTTCTAAAAAGTAGGAGAGTTCCTACCTTATTTACAAAATAAATGGTAGGAAATGTGGCCTTATAGTGATGAAAGGAGTTGGAAGGAATTAGAGATCTTGTTTGTATCTATGAAGACACTCAAAAGAATTCATGTGAGCTCACTCAAAGATAAAGAAAGGCTAAATAACAAACTTCATGTTCCAGGTATTGACCTCAAACATGAACTTCAAAAACAGCTTTAGCAAGACTAAGAAGTGGCCATATAAAAACCTTAAAATTTCAAAATGGACAAAAAAAACCTTCAATAACTGCTTGAAATGCAATAGTGCGGAAGCTTCTCTGGAACATATCATGCTCAAAACTGACAATAGAGGACCTATTCTCCAGGCCTATAACTACCATCGCAAAATTGGAGAGGAGTGGACTTCAGGAATTGGTTTAACCATGGAAATAAGCACCACCACCACCCCAAACATGTTTGAAGGGATTGTTTAGTGATCTCAAAACACAGGGTATTAGGAAAAAAGCCTTTTGCCATTGTAGAACCTATACCATAAGACCAGACCTTCCCCTTGGGAACTGTTTTGAAAAATATCATACTTTGCTGGCATACAAATAAACAAATCCATCGCAGTAATATTTGAATTATAGATTATAATCACAAAGAGTAAGACCAAATCCAAATAAAGAGTGTGTGACGTTTCGGTAACAGCGTTGTTACTGAAATGTCACACTATTTATTTATTTAGATTTGGTCTTATTACCTTGTGTTTAATATTTGTTAAATAATGTTTAATTGAACAATTTGAACCCAAAAGATATTTTAAAGCATTGTGTTTAAGTAAGCACAAGATCTTACTGTATTCACTGCAATCAATATTTACACACATTTTAAGGCTAATACACCCGGTGTTCAAAGAGTTAAATCAAAAAAATATATTCAAACCAATATGAAGCCAAGTGTTGTTGTATAGTTTACTGTTAACTATTTTTATGTTCAAGTTCTCCTTTTCTTTTCAAATTTGCTTAGGGACTTATTCTAGAAATGCACAGAAAATCTTCAATAGAAATGAGTTACAACAATATGAGGATTTCCCAAGAACCACTTTTCTAACTTCTTTCATGTGAAGTTTGATTGATTTATGATAAGGTACAATTTGGATTATAGGTTAGAAACATATAGTAATAAGACCAAATTTTGATAAATACATTTTATTTAACAGGTAAAATTATAACAGGTGGGTTTTGGGTACTACTAGAGTTGGCTGGAATTGGAGTGGAGCTTTTTGATTTCAGTTTCTATCAAGATTGTGCAAGTTTCTTCATTGCCTCTGTTGGGAAATGTAATCTTACTTCCGCATTATATATATATATATATATATATAAAAATAAATAGTTGTATAGTTTTATAGTTAAGTATTCTATTAAAATTATCTTCATTATTTTGATTATTTAAATTCAAATTATAAAATTTGTAAATTGTTATTATTTAGTATAGATAGAGAGGAAAAAAAAAAAAAAATCCTTTACTTCTAAAACATCATCTAGTTAATTATATATTTATAATTAATAACAATAAAATTTAACAACGTAACATCTTTTGTATCGGCTTTTACACGTCATTTAGACATACTCTAATCCTATATATAGAATAATAGAAGTGAGAATATATATGATAGTTAGAAAAAAGAGAGAAAGACAGAACCATGCACTTTTAATCAAACTAATAATAAGAAAACAAAAAGTTTTGTAAATAAGGTAGATAAGATTGTTAGTATATATATATATTTTTTTATAATTTTATATTTTATCCTTTTTTTTTAAATGATTTTTTTAATTTTTTTATTTTAAAATATGAATATAAATAGTTGTATTTAGTAATATATCTATACTATGAATTAACTTTTGTTATAAGTTTGGTTATTATGTTTTGAAACCCTAATGGTAGACCAGACATATACAAAAAACTTAAATTGGAGTAATTATTGAAAAAAGAGGTCTGCTGAACCGGGAATTCTCAAATAGAAATTCAGCGACAACATTTCATCCCTTCTCTGAATTTCTATTTGAGAATTCCCGGTTCAGCAGACCTCTTTTTTCAATAATTACTCCAATTTAAGTTTTTTGTATATGTCTGGTCTACCATTAGGGTTTCAAAACATAATAACCAAACTTATAACAAAAGTTAATTCATAGTATAGATATATTACTAAATACAACTATTTATATTCATATTTTAAAATAAAAAAATTTAAAAAATCATTTAAAAAAAAAAGGATAAAATATAAAATTATAAAAAAATATATATATATACTAACAATCTTATCTACCTTATTTACAAAACTTTTTGTTTTCTTATTATTAGTTTGATTAAAAGTGCATGGTTCTGTCTTTCTCTCTTTTTTCTAGCTATCATATATATTCTCACTTCTATTATTCTATATATAGGATTAGAGTATGTCTAAATGACGTGTAAAAGCCGATACAAAAGACGTTACGTTGTTAAATTTTATTGTTATTAATTATAAATATATAATTAACTAGATGATGTTTTAGAAGTAAAGGATTTTTTTTCCTCTCTATCTATACTAAATAATAACAATTTACAAATTTTATAATTTGAATTTAAATAATCAAAATAATGAAGATAATTTTAATAGAATACTTAACTATAAAACTATACAACTATTTATTTTTATAATTAATTTAGATTTAGCTTGCTAATCTAACCAAATCTACTTGATATGATTTATCATTCTTATCAGTTTGCTCCTTAAGTTTTAAATGTAGAATCACTGTTATATTTTTATTATATAGTTTTTACACTATATATATATATATATATATATATATAGATGTAGCTGTTTCCTCTACAATTGTGTGCAACACAGGTTTCATTACTTAATTTAAAAACATGATTTGTTGCCACATTTGTTTTACCAAGATTCTTACATTGGACATTGGGAGGAACAAGACCTAATCATTGGTGGGATATATATTTTGTATTTTTTACTACATGAAACTTCTTATGCAACCTCCTCCATTCATAGTCTCTCCTCCTGTGGGCTTGCTGCATTCAATAAACAAGATGCTCATCTTTCTATGGTTGCATTGAAAATCTGAATAGAGGTGTTGCTTGGTTATACCAATCCATTTTACCTGAAGAACCTGTCAGATTTGCTAATATTGTGAAGGAACCTGTGGGTACTTAATGACCAAGTTTCAGTATATAAGTAACACATGGCAGATACAATGGGAGAGATAACAAGAGGAAATGGTCATAAGTCTGGCCACACAGCATGGCACACTTTACTACTACAATTTATGCTCCAATGGCCCCCGATTCTTGAAAAAGTCCAACCCCACTAGTGAGTGCAAGTAACCAAACGGGGCTCTGGCACATTTGCAAGTGCAAAAGTCAAACTGCTTTCACATGTGTAGAATTGTGGCGCACTTATAGTAAAAGCAGTCACCAAACTTCTACCCAACATAATTATCATGGCCTGTACAACATGTACTAGGGATAATAAAAAAAAAACTATTACAATTGACCCCTCCTTTACTGGAGTAGAGTTTGGTGACTATGGTTTATTGGATTCCATAGTAAATCCACAACACTTAGGCAAAATTTAAAAAAAGTTCTGGAGGTGGTCTCTCAATCAAAGGCTGTTTCTGTTGAAAGCTGTCTGAATGACAGTCTCTGATAACAAAACCACCTCCAGGTTTAGCCATGTTTTCAGACAGCCTCTCAGGGGAGGCTCCACTATGGCTGGACGGACCAATTCTTACATGGGAAATATGCCCTGACTGTGTAGGGTTGTATAGCGATGTTTTAAAAATTATTCCTAGTACATGTGGTACAGGTCATGATAATCATGGTGGGTAGAAGTTGGTGATTGCTTTTACTGTAAGTGCACCACATGTCTACACATGTGAAAAGCAGTTCAACTTTGCACTTACAAATTTTCCAGAGACCTGTTTGGTTACTTGCACTCGCTGGTGGGGTTGGACTTTTGAAAGAATTGAGGGCTATTGGAGCATTCTTTTTTTAATTAGAAAAAAGTGTTCCAATGCGGAATTCGGGTTGTAGCGGTCTAAAATCAATGGTTTAGACCACCGACTCCCTTGTATAGTGAGAGTATACAGTTGTGATGACTGTGTGACCCAGTGGACGACCACTTTGCCAAAGCCCTGGGGGACACCTGGCTCAGGCTCCAGCAGAACTCCCCGGAGGAGGAGGGGCCCAAGAAAGTACCCAGCTAGCTCCACCCACCCACCTGTCTTGTAAATACCTCTCCCTGGTTGTTTTGTATCTCTGAGGATGATAGAACTACTGTGTTGTACATGGAAATATATTTATTAAATTTTTTTAAAATATGTGTATGGCGATGAATGCTCTTATTTATCTTAATTACCCAACTGGTGGCTGAGAGGAGCTACCTCATTTCTCGAAAAAAGTTATCAAGTATTTGATAAGGTACAATTTGGATTATAGATTAGAAACACAAGGTATAAATAAGACCAAATCTAAATAAATAGTGTGGTAACAACACTGTTACTGAAATGCGTCTCACACTTTTTATTTATTTGGATTTAAACTTGTATTTATCAATTATTTACTGTTAAAATAATAATAATGATAGCCCTCAATGAAATAAGACTTAAGTAAATTTTGTGAAAGATCTTGTGGGGGAATATTATTGAGGGATAACAGGGACTGTCTGCTAGTTAAGTTGGAAATATTCTATATACAGTTACGAGCGTCATGCGTTGTTCATCTCTGTCACCGTTTGCTTTTTTTTTGGAATGGCGCTCTCCTATTGGTTCGCTACGATGGCACCGCCACTGCGCGAGACACTTTGCTCCCCCCCCCACTCGCCTTTTGGTTTTTGTAACTATTGTGTTGAGCGGGTCGCTCCTTAAATAAATGCATATATTAGTTAATAACTAAATGGAATCCTCTCTTTCTTTTTCCCAGTAAGAGATGCCTACGGAAGCCAACAGTACATAGACAGATAAAGCACATAGGCTATAGTTATTAACTAATATATGCATTTATTTAAGGCGCCAATTTATAATTGTAACAAATAGTATTTGAATAAAAACATTCAATCGGGTAAAACACGGGCGTTAATGATCCAACAGGTCCACGTGTCTAAATTAAAACACGGGCGTTGCCCGGGTCATTCGGCTAGTAGATTATATAAAATGAAAGGATTTAAGCACAAATGTTTCTTTTATACACAATACAAACTTCTACTGTCCATACTGTGATGAAAAAAAAAAATATATTGGGAGGGCTTGGCTCATCGGTGGTGAACCCTTCCAGGCATTTTGTCAATCTAATCCACCAGACCGTTTCTTAGAGCTCTAATACTATATTGGATCATTCTGCTTATATACACAACACTGAAGGGTGTAATCTCAGAAATGGTTTTCAAGAGAACTATGGACATGAGCTTATAGGACAGTAAAATACAGTCTACTCTCGTTATAACGCCACCATCCGGATTTTGTAAAAAAGCGGCGTAAGGCGAGGGTGGCGTTGTATCGAACACGTTTAAAATGTGAAATTTAAAGATACAATAAATTATTTATAACAATTACTAAAAACAACTTATACCCTAAGTCAATATATAGAATGCCGGCATTAATTAATTAATATGATAAATAGAAAGAATTAATTTATCATTTATTCATAAAAAAAGTAATTACATTTTCTTGAAGAAGTCTGTGATCACAACTTTCTCTCCCTCACTTATGGCCTTGACAAGGCGTAACAAATCCGCAGATAGATTGACGTCGTTAGATGTTGCTTTCTTGGAGTGATCAAGAAACAACAAAACTGTCTCAGCAGCTGTTCTGGCTTCCCTTAACGATGGTAGGCGCTGATTCTCTGTTGCATCATCATCTTCGCCAAGTTTTTCTTTGGTTGTAACAGTGGACACCAGCAAATTGTCATCTGTTAGCTTCATTTCCGCCTCCTGGGAATCATCAACCAGTTGAAACTCCCTTTCAGTCATCAAATTCTCTGGTGTAACAGCGAAGATGTCGTGATCGAGCAGATTTCCATAATTAAGAGGCTCAACTGCAGCAGTAGAAGTGAAGCGAATGCCTGTGTGATTCCAGCAGTTGCTGATGGAATCAGGGCTCACAGAATCCCAAGCCATTTTACAATAGCGCACAGCGTAATCCAAACATAATTCTGTGGTATAAAATAAAAGGATTTAAAAGCGCGAATGTTTCTTTTATACAATATATATATAAAACTTCTACTGTCCTTACTGCGATGAAAAAATATATTGGGAGGGCTTGGCTCATCAGTGGTGAACCCTCCCAGCGGTTTCGCCAATTTAATCCACCAGACCGCTTCTCAGAGCTCTAATACTGTATTGGATCATTCTGCTTTTATATGCTACACTGAAGGATGGAATCTTAGAAATGGTTTTCAAGTAAACTATGGACATAAGCTTATAGGACAGTAGCATTACATTTAAATATTTGCATCGAGCAATGCTCTTCCGCAAACTATAAAGACAAGGCCAGTTAGGCATAAATTAACACAAAGCAATAACGCGCCATCTATACATATAAAATAAAATATATTTTTTCATCGCAGTAAGGACAGTAGAAGTTTTTATTATATTGTAAAAGAAACATTCGCGCTTTTAAATCCTTTTATTTTATATGTATAGATGGCGCGTTATTGCTTTGTGTTAATTTATGCCTAACTGGCCTTGTCTTTATAGGTTGCGGAGCATTGCTCGATGCAAATATTTAAATGTAATGCTATGTCCTATAAGCTTTATGTCCATAGTTTACTTGAAAACCATTTCTAAGATTCCATCCTTCAGTGTAGATATAAAAGCAGAATGATCAATACAGTATTAGAGCTCTGAGAAGCGGTCTGGTGGATTAATTGGCGAACCGCTGGGAGGGTTCACCACTGATGAGCCAAGCCCTCCCAATATATTTTTCATCGCAGTAAGGACAGTAGAAGTATTTATATTTATATATTGTATAAAAGAAACATTCGCGCTTTTAAATTTTTTATTTTTATATGTATAGATGGCGCGCTATTGCTTTGTGGTAATTCTGTGGGTAGATGGGCATCCGTCAATTCCACCATTTTCTGGAGTTGAAGCTTGCGATATTGAGCCTTGAAACTTTTGATGATGCTACTATCCAGTGGTTGCAGACTGGCAGTCATATTTGGTGGAAGGAAGTGTATCTTTATGTTGCTGAGACCATCATTAGGGACGCAGTGAGACGTAGCGTTATCTAAACAACAGTAGGATACGACGTCCTTCAGAGACAAGCTGCTTGTTGAACTGCAGTAGCCATTCTTGAAAGATGCTAGAGGTCATCCATGCTTTGCTGTTAGATGTGTAAGTGCAGTAGAAGTGTGGACTAAAGTTTCTGAAGCATCGAGGCTTTGCCGATTTTCCAATAATCAGCAATCGCCGCTTGTTTGTTCCAGTAGAGTTGCAGCACAGTAGAACAGTGATTCGTTGCTTCATCCTTTTGACACGACACAACGGCAGTTTTCATCTCTTGTGAGCAAGTGTTCGGTCAGGAATAGGCTGAAAAAATAATCCTGTTTCGTCTGCATTGTATATGTTGCTGGGTCATATCCGAGTTCGCCAGAATACTGTTCAAATTTGTAAGGTGTTCATCAATGATCGCTGGAGAAATCGATGCGCCTTCCCCCACAGAGTCGTCGTTGCGAATATGGAATTTCCCTTTAAATCGCTGCAGCCACCCACTGCTGTACACGAAATTTTCTGTACGTCCAACTGCTCGCCAAGTTTTTTTTCCTTTTCTCTTAGGAGGTCATCAGTAATAATATATTATTGGTACGCTTTTGGTAAACCAGTTGAAGAGAGCGGTCTTCCAAGTCACTAAATTTTCCGACTCTTTGTCTCTTTGAAGAACACAACAAATAAATTTTCCCACTTCTCAGCCTGAGTGAGAATATCACGGACAGTTGTTTGTGGAAGTGAGAAACGCTCTCCAATCTCATTCTTCGACATCGTAAGGGTTATTTCTTGCCAACTGGCATATCTCCTTTTTTTCAATGGTGATCGACTCACGTTTACGCTTTTGGGAACATGATATGACAATAAAGTTGTTGTGTTGACGTTAGCAAAGGATGAAGCGACTGTGTATGTCCCAGGCACAAGCAGGAAATGGGTCTGCTGGCTTTTCACACAATCTCTTTGTGTCAACATCAGGCAAAGTCCGGTGCCGCTGGCGAAAAAATTCAGACAGAGAAAAGGGGAGCGGGGGGACATTGTGAGCGGCGCTATAACGAGTGGTTTTTGCTACTTGGGATTCGAAAAATCAGCGGCGGAAGGCGAATAGCGAGGAGTGGCGTTTATAGAGAAAAATACATTGATGTCGATTGGGACAAAACGAAAAAGCGGCGTAAGGCGAGGGTGGCGTTATATCGAATGGCGTTATAACGAGAGTAGACTGTATATAAATAAATATTTGTATTGAGCAATGCTCTTCCGCAAAAAATAAGGAAAAGGCCAGTTAGGCATAAATTAACACAAAGCAATAACGTGCCATCTAAAAATATAAAATGAAAGGATCTAAGCGCAAATGTTTCTTTTATATACAATACAATGTGCTGTGTATATAAGCAGAATCGTCCAATACAGTATTAGAGCTCTAAGAAGCGGTCTGGTAGATTAAATTGGCGAAACCGCTGGGAGGGTTCACCACTGATGAGCCAAAGCCCTCCCAATTATTTTTCATCGCAGTAAGGACAGTAGAAGTTTGTATTGTGTGTAAAAGAAACATCATGCCTAAATCCTTTTTTTATATATATAGATGGCGTGTTATTGCTTGTGGTAATATAGATTATCCAGATATTCAAACTTTTCTTGATTGGAGATGTGGATATTTTACTGGGTAACTTTTTACATACAATTTAGCTCTAGTTGGGGCTTTATATACTTGGACTCCTCTCTTTAAGACATGAAGACAACTTGGAACAGGCCATCTCAAACCATTAAAGATAGAAAATAATAACAAAATCTACCCCACTTGCCCAACATGTAGCTTGGCACCTGCAGCTCCAGAACACATTTTGGCTTGCATTAGATGCACTAAACAGGACCTTTGGGAGAGGCCGCTGCTCTATCATAAAATAGCTCGAGGAGTATGAGATCATGGAATTTGTGTTATCTTTACAAAAGGGGATAAGAAACAACAACAATACAGCACTGTACAAACTACAGTTCCAAACCCTTCACTCAGATATACATGTTGTTGTTGTTTCTTATCCCCTTGTGTAAGATTACACGAATTCCATGATGATCTCATGGAATGGGGTGTAGGGGTGCAGCTTTCGTTGATCATGGCACCATGATCCAGGCACACTTATATACATTATTATATACATTCCATCTGTTGGAGTTAGGCAGTGATGTGTTTTCTTGGTGTATTTTTTTGGTTCTTCATTTGAAGAATGTAAGATTTCATTGTTCTTCATTGTGATACAGTTAAACTACGCAAAAACAAACCGGGCATATAGCGAAATTCCCTTATAACAAATCTAAAATAAAGTTGGTAATACCTTATAGTGAACCATGGCTATAGTGAATACTTTGCCATAGTTTTTTGCGGAAGAGCATTGCTCAATGCAAATATTTATTTATATATTTTACTGTTCTATAAGCTCATGTCCATAGTTTTTTTGAAAACCATTTCTGAGATTACACCCTTCAGTGTTGTGTATATAAGCAGAATGATCCATTGAAGTTTGCTATAGCAAAGTTTTACTGTATTTTATTTTTTCATTTTATAATATTTTCTTATATTTGAATTTGTAAGAAAACATTAAACGTTTCCTTTATATATAAAACAAACTTTACTGTCCATACTGCGATGAAAAAATATTGGGAGGGATTGGCTCTTCAGTGGTCTTCTTCTTTTTTCTTATCTCCAAGGAGGGTAGTTAGCGACTGCTTTACTGTAAGTACACCACATGTCTACACAGTGAAAAGCAGTTCAACTTTGCACTTACAAATGTGCCAGAGCCCGTTTGGTTACTTGCACTCGCTGGGGGGTTGGATTTTGCAAGAATCGGGGGCCATTGGAGCATTGTTTTTTTTTTTAAACATAAAAAAGT